>OX422216.1:321999174-322639674 GCA_949130495.1 Sambucus nigra
TTATTTTGTGTGGCATATATTTTACTTGAATTGGAATTACATTTTTGTTTAAATAAAATTCCAAATAATTGTTTATGTTAATGTAAATTTAACTTTGAAAGAAATTAAAATTTGGTTTATTTTAAAAGAAGTTTAAAATTTGGATTTTAACTTTTCTTGTTGAACCATCATCCTAAGTTTTAATTTGGAAGGAAATTTAAAATTTAGGGTTTCCACGCCCTTACACGTGGTATCAGAACATATAGTGTAGAAAACACGTCCCTTCTGATTGGTATCAGAGCAGTTTACACTTAAATATTGTGTGATCCTAATTTTTAGGTATTTTTTTTTTGGAAAATATGCATTTTTTAAAATTTCCAATTTTTGATGGTTCTAGCATGCTAGTTCATGACTCTTCACTTGCTATATCCTATGAATAATGGCTTACAATTTTCCATACTCTAGCTTTCGTGCTACGTATCATATATTCTTGCTAGTTGTATGCTTGTTTGTCATTTTCTAGTCCATGCTTCATTAAATATTGCTTTCCTAGAATTATGACTTGTTTATCTTTTGTATTTTAACCTTTATATTTTTGGGTACTAAATGAAAAATACAAAATGATTTTTTTTTTGTCTTTCGAGTTAAATTTTGTGTTTAGTGAAAAACTTTGAAAAAAAACTCCAAAAGATTTTTTTGTGTGTGTGTTTGTAGTTTGACAGACTTTTTGTGGCATATACCGTGTTTGAATCCTTCATTTCCGCTTCCATATGGCTAGAACTTTTGGTTGTGTATTTTAATTCTTAAATTGTTCTTTATCATGGTTACATGATGTAGTTTGAATTTGAATTGCTAAAAGGATTCTTATTTTTATGCCTCTTTTGCACCCATGCACGAGCTCTTTGAGTTTTAACTTCACATGAATATCTGAGCTATGTGAGATATTCTCTTATAGATTTATTCATCTTCTAGTTTTGTGACTATGGAGGATTTTTGCATGTTATTCCACTGCACGTGAGATTATTGTGACTTAAAAAATAATATATGAAAGTGCACGGGGAAGGGATACGAAAGGAACAATCATCCTTTGCGATTAAGCCACCATTTGCAATGGACCTAAAAGAAATACGTGGTCCAAAGGCCTAAAAGAAAAATATGGCATTAAAAGAAAAATATAGCCAAGGCCTTGTTTGTTTAGATTGATATTTTCATTCCAAACAAAAGAAAAGCATATTACTATATTTGAGGGAGTTTGGATGGTATATCAACGGTTTTGCACAATGTCTTGTATCCTAGTTGCACTATTTTTGTCATCGTTCTGTTGGTTTGTAGAATCATCAATATGCTAGGCTTGCATGACTTGTGCTTATTATGTTCTTTGAGTTCATTTTCTTTCACGTGAGGCTTTATATATGTTTGATAAAGTTTTTGCAATCAAATGTAACTCCTTGAACATGTTTAAATGATTGGGTCACATTTTAATAATTGTTAGTTCATACCCTTTCACTTTCATTTCCATATGACACATTTATGCCAAAAGAGTGTGAAAAACTTATGCTATTTTGAGTAGTGTCATTTGTGTTGTTTTTATATATATATATATATGGTATTTTGTTTGTTATGAGTCTTTGCCTTTCTTACTAGCCCATTTATGCTTGTAATCCATTATTGGTATCTAACTTGTTGCGAATTTTGGTTTGATATCTCATGCTTATCATAAAACATTAATTGGTATCTTTTGTTAATGCATCATAGTTGGTATCCATTAATATTTGTATGGATTAGTTGTACTTCAATGTTGCCCATATGCTTTAATGTTTTTATCACCTTATTCACCATTGCATGTTTAACTTATTTTTTCTTATTCATATCCCTTGTCTAGTTTAGGGGTAGTATTTGTTTTAATTGGGGGAGAAATAAGTTATGTTTTATGATTCTAAATCTCTATCTATTCCTGAACAAAAAGGGGGAGAAATGGTATCTAATCCTTTGAATTTAGGGAGATAAAACTTAGGGGGAGACGTCTTTCTAGGTAGATCATTGTTAGATAAAAGGGGAGATTGTAAGGACATAAATTTCCATCTGAGTCCATATGTAGTTTTGACTTAATTCCGAACAAAACTATTTTAGTCGTACGATGGGAGTTTATTCCTCAAGCCTACGACATTTGAAGAAGTTGAAGAGGTAGAGACCAGAATTTATTGTATATATCATTGTCGAGTCTCAAGTGCCCCATTTTGCGTCATCAACATTCCAGCATTTCAAGTCTCCAAATGTATGGATGCTTTATATATATATATATATATATATAGGATCTTGTAAATGAGAAATAATATTGGGTGTATTTTGTAAAATATTGTTTAACATTTATTTCCTTTAAGGATTTTGTTTAAAAGGTTTCTGGGCTTAAAAATGAAAAATCGATTTTTTTTTTAATTTTCGTTCAAATTGTCGTTCGAATGAGATTGTCGTTCGAACGAGATATCTAACAAGAAAAAATCTATTTTATCGTTATTAATGTCGTCTGAAATATCATTTGAATGACCTCAAAAGTTCGTTCAAACGAGATTTCACTAGGAACAATTTTTGACAATTTTGACCTATTTTTCGACTTCTTTTCCCCACTACTTTTTAATAGATTTTTCTCATGCGAGAACCAAAATTTTTGACATAAGTTTTTCCTTATCTTAGAGATTTTTGAGAGATTTATTCTTCGAAGAAAAGTTCCCGTGGTATTTTGTAAAAATGTTTTATCTTTAGAATAAAACCAAGTCTTATACACCCAAATATATGTTTGTGTTTAAATCCAAGTTCCCATATATATATATATATATATATATATTATTTTATTTTATTTTATTGCTTGGAGAGTGTTTGGCACCGGGTTTTTTTTCTCTACCCATAAAGAAGACAATTTGGGTTCTTCTCTACCCCGAAAAGGAGAAATTTTTTTTGCGGCTTTCTCACATAATGAAAGGCACTATGTGTGGTTGACGGTGAGTTGTTCCTCCATTGGTGGACTTCAAAATTCCGATGGACTCCAGAGTTATCTACAAGGCAGAGGTCGAAGAGTGCAGGAAGCGATGGGGCTTGAAGGAGTCGAGTCGAGTGTTGTAAGTCTTCTTGTCGTTGTCTTTATAAGTATACCGTGCCTCGTGGAATTGTTAGGCCAGGGTCGTCCGAGGTTTTTCCAGTTGTGGGTTTTCCTCGTACATCGCCGCGTAGTGAGATTGTTTATTTTTATCTTGCAAAAATCACCTTAGATGCATGCTTGGATAATTAAGTTAAAAATTGGTTTAAATCTCACACTTATTTAATTTGGTGCTAATTAATATTTGGGTAAATTTAATTTAATTTAATTTAATTCAAGTTGGGACATTTAGTTGGAGTAAATATATGTTTAAGTTTGTTTGGCATAAATTTCACTTGAATTGGAATTAACGTTTTGAATAAGTAAAATTCCAAATAATTGTTTATGTTAATGTAATTTTAATTTTGAAAGTGCAAGGACACAAATTTCCAATTGAGTCCTTTGTAGTTTTGGCTCAATTTCGGGAAAAAACATTTGAGTCATAGGATAGTGTTCTTGTGTATTTTTCAAGCCTCTGACAAGTTTGAGTTGAAGACATTGCGAACTATTTATCTAGAGAACATCATTGCCAAGTTTTAGTGCCACGTTTCACGTCATCAACATCATATTTCAAGTCTCCAAAGGTATGAATGCTTTTATATATTTGTAGGAGACTTGGAATAATTTTTAATGGGTGTAATGTTTATTTAAAATAAATTTTTTGTGTTTAAATCGAAAAAATGCACATTCTGACATGTCGTTCGAAATTATCGTTCGACGAGAATTTCGTTCGAAATTATCGTTCGAACGAGAATTTCGTTCAAACTAGTTTACCAACTAGTTTTCCCATTTTGGCCACTGACTTTTCGTTTGAAAAGTTGTTCGAACGAAATGTCGTTCGAACGAAAATCTCATTTGAACGAGATTTCGGGCGGGAAAGTTTTTGGCAGTTTTTACCCCACTTTCCCACCTTTGTTCCCACTAACTCACTTCAATATTTATTTAGCGCGAGAACCTATTTTGAGAAACCAAATTTTGACATTTTCGAAACACATTTGAGAGAACATTTTAGAGAGAAAAGTTTCTTAGTTCAAAAGTTCATTATTTAGTGTTTTTGAATAACCATTATCTAACCTCTAAAAAATACTTACACCCAACGTTTAGTTTATCCAAGTTTCTACTTATATATATTTTCTTGGAGTGTTTTGGCATCGGGTTCACTTTTTTATCCAAGAAGAAAAGAGTTTGGGTCCTGTTTCTCTACCCTAAGAAAAGGAGACACATTTGTTTACACTGCGGTGTTCCCTCTCGAAGAAAGGCTTCGTGTAAGGGTGATGGTGTACAAGAACCCCATCGGTGGAGTCCGAGAATGTGGAGGAGTCCACGGTTATTCACTAGGCATAGGTCAAAAATCTAAGGAGTGCGTCAAGGCTGGAAGGGAGTCTAGTTTGTTGTGTAAGTCCTCCTGTCTAGTCTTTATAAAATTCATACCATACTTAGTGAATTTGTTAGGCCAGGGTCGTCCAAGGTGTTTTCCCGATTTGGATTTTTCCTCGTATATCTCCATGAAGTGGTTTGTTTATTTTATTTTTTGCAAAATTCACCTTAGATGCATGCTTAGGTAAAAATATAAAATTTGGTTTAAATCACTTCTTGTTTAATTTAGTACTAAAATTAATTGGGTGAAATTTAACTTAATTTAATCAAGTCAACTCATAAAGACAAATTTTCAATTGAGTCCTTTGTAGTTTTGACTCAATTCTGGACAAAAACATTTGAGTCATAGGATAGTTTTCTTGTGTATTCTTCAAGCCTATGAAAAGTTTGAGTTGAAGACATTGCGGATACTTATCTAGAGAACATCATTATCGAGTTTCAGTGTCACATTTCACATCATCAACATCATATTTCAAGTCTCCAAAGGTATTAATGCTTTTATATATTTGTAGGAGACTTGGAATAATTATTGTTAGGCAAATTTCTAGGACTTAGGTTGAATTAATTTGGTTTAAGTGAAAAATCCATTTTTGTTTAATTTTTCCACTTTGTGTTTAGATTAATTTTAATTTGAAAATAAATTAAAATTTGTCATTTGTGTATTGTGTTGAACCATCTTCATTCCGCACTTAAAAGTAAATTATATGTCATTTTAAAAGTGTGTTTAAAATTGGGGGTCCTTGCACTTTCAGAAAGAAATTAAAATTTGGTTTATTTTAAAAGAAGTTTAAAATTTGGATTTTATCTTTTCTTGTTGAACCATCATCCTAAGTTTTAATTAGGAAGAAAATTTAAAATTTAGGGCTTCCGCGCACTTACACGTGGTATTACACGTAGAAAACACGTCCTTTCACAAACATCATATAACATTTAACCCAAGTCATCCAACAAACCATGAGTAACGGAAACTTTCTTTTTTTACGCATTATGAGCATTTTAATACATTTACAAACCATCACACAGTACCATTTAGGAAACCTCAATGAATAGTTATTCATTAACCATCCCGTAACTAACACTGGTCCAACATTGTCTTTAATATTGTAGATAATAAAAGACAATAGTTGTTTACAGTCACCATTTTTTTTGTACTAAGTAAACATGTGACTTAGAGGCTATGTTCCTTATTCTTACCCATTGTGTGACCATATAAGTGTATCTCTACCTACATTATTAATTAAATCCTTTACCTACGATTGAGATGTTTTCACAATCGGACTGAGATCCTCAACTTAGACTATCTTCCTAAGTCAAACTGTGATATGATGAGTTTTAAAAGAAATGGATAGTATCGACAAGCACTACAAGGCTTTAGAGGTCATACCTACTCATTTATCTATAATGATCTTGGTACGCTACAAAATAAAATAAATACTAATAATTCTCCACTAGCTTCCATAAGTATTGCATGTCTTAACTCTCTAATCTCAAGAGTTCATAGTTGAACTTACAATCATTATCCTAAGACACCACTGGCACTTTCCTATTGAGAATTACCATTTTATTGAATTAGGATACATTTAAATTACTTAGGATGCCATTTTCGTAGGGTCACTTTCATTGTTCCTTTATTGTGGATATTTGACAACCTTCAATAACCAACAGTTACTACCTTGGGGAATTAATATGCCTATATATCATCATAATATTTTTTTCTCTAAAAATCGATACTAGAGTCAATCAATAGATTAATCAACCCAAACTATATCAAAGACTATCCAAGGGGATGAATCTATACCCGAGACCCTACTTACTTAATGTGCACAATGACCTAACACTTGGGTCTTACCCATTTTTTGTATTACCACAATGGCTATTACACTAGAGTAGTATATTCTAATATAAGAGATATTGCTAAATTATTTCCCACTAAACCAAATCACTTCTAAAATCTCAAACCTTTATATGATGAACTCTACTCTTTAATGACTACAACTGCTTGAAAGCCTTCCCTTAAGTCTTGACACAATTTTCTTTTACTACAAATCATTTGCTTCATTTAAAATATTCACAAAATTTTCTCCATAGGTTATACTTGATACTAATTTGAACTCCTCATTACCCTTTAATCAAGAACTAACATCTTATTTTTAAAAGGACAAAAATAATGGAAGCAAACTTTTAAACTCCAATTAAATTTCTTTGTCATTTGACACCATTCACTGACTTATCATATGTCTCGTATGAAACTCAATCATTCTACCTAAGAATAAGATCAACATTTTTCCTATACTTATTGCGATTAAAAGGGTTACCTTCATGTATTGACATGCCCTGCAGGTCATAAGGACTAGCAATAGCTTACATTATTATTCTTATGTCATATACCTAATCTGATTCAAGTTATTGAAGATTTATGCATTGCCATATAGTTGCTTAACTATTAAGACTTGTACACACTTTTCATGTTGGAACCTTATATTAATATTTTATATCTCCAATGGTCTACTTGAATTGTTCTATTGTATCAGATGTCATTGAAACTATAACATTCTATACCATTATTTGTCTCATACACAACCATCGTACGTATGGCCTTTTATGACCTTAACTTGTTTGTAGTTAATGTGATAAACCCCATGATCTTGATGCCTTACTCGTGTACATAAACATTAATATAATCCCAAATTCCCTTCACGAATCATCGAAGGATTAAATATCATTGTAATAATCAATCGTTATACTTACCCTAAATGTGGCCAAAATGAACTAATATTGTAGCTTTGATAGAATATCGATAAATATTAAAATATAATAAAATGTAAGTATACTCTTCGACACACACATAACCTATGCTCTGCGATGCCTCATTTTCGGGTTTCAATTGCGAAAAAACTTTTATAGTTTGATGTCACTTGAGAAACTCATCGTTTAAAGTAAAATATTTCTTCCACATTTTTGCATCTTAAAATCCCTCTAATTTAATTGATAAAATGATGTCCACCTTATGAAATTCATAAGAACACTTGAAGTAAAATAGTTTTTCCAAATACAGATATTATATAACAATTTAAGAAAGTACACGTCATGTTGTCTTATTACAAACCAAATTTAAAATTCTTCAAAATAGTTCCAAAAAATGTAGTCAAATTTCCATTTAAATAACACATTTGAAGTAAATAGTAAATGGAGTTGTAATGGTGTGTAAATGATTCTTCTGGTCTCATGGTTTCCTTGCCTTTATCTTTTTTTTTTTATGTACTAGGGAGTTTGACAAATGTTGGGGTATGATCGTGCACCCAGTATGAATAATACTAGCAGAGTGTTACGTACAAAGAATATTTATACATATAAAATATATTTTAGCAGTTATAAAATCATCCATCATATAATTAAGTGTTCTCAGGAAAAATGGAACGTGATATGAAATTGATGTGTCAATTATTTAATCTTGGCGATGATCCCGCTTAGACTTAAACTTTATTTTTAATACCATTTATATTCCTTTAATTGAACCATTAACATAGTTTCATATCTTTCAAGTTGTTTCATAAACTTGCCTTTACACTAATGAGAACCGTGCTCAAAATTATCTTTTTACTTGATTAATCAGGTTACCAATCCATGAGTGCCCTACGCCCTTTCACCGACTCCCATCACGCTAGAATATGATATTGATCAGTGTATTTGGATCTATGCATTAAGCCCCACTCTAGGGCTCCGAAAGCTCCTTAAATTTTTTGATTACCTTCGAGTGTCTTTCATTCTTGTCAAATTTTAACATTTCTTCCTTAATTTCCCTTCTAACGACTGATGAGGCCAAATACCGAAGACGAGACTAGTCCCAACACTTAATTTCCAAGTTTCACACTTTCAAAAATCTGCTTTCACTTTACCATTAACTCGATATTTCATCTTTAAAAACAACACTTTTTATAATTTCTCGTGAAATTTGACCTTTCGAACTCAAAACACCCATTATTATACTTTGATGGGTTTTTCACTATTCACGCTCATTTATAAACTTCCATTTTTAACATTTTACCAAATATGCTCCTTTTCATATTTTCTTTACAAATTATGAATTCCCATCATATAAAATACAATTATTCTAACTAGAGTCCTTTAGTTTGAAAATTTTGCTCATAAGCCCAAATTTTATGGAAAATGAAGCTTTTGTACTAAAATATTAGTTTTGTCATTTCAGGACTTACATTTACAATTTGTTAACTCTTATGATTTTATGTGTTTATAGTTCCATTTGAAACAAACTTTCCAAAATAGCCCTCATGTTTGAAAAGATTACTATTAATAATATATACTTTTAAAAAAATCACAATTTTGGCCTAAAAGCTACACCTTTAACATTTCAAGATTTATTCTTACCAATTAAGAACATTTCATTTTAGACATTATTCTTTGTCAGTTTATGTGCAAATATTACTATATGTACAATTTTAACCTCAACACTTTACTATTTTCACTTATAGTCCCTTAAACTTTAAACTTTTTAAACTTTCTTCACATAAAGTAGCGTTCTTTTATGTGACTAATATGATGATTTTTCCAAAATTATTATTTCATATTATAAGGCTTATTCTAATGTATTTCCTACATATTATACCCAATTTTCGTATCTAAATATGATTTTGTTAACGAGTGAAAGGATCTGTACCAAATAAACCATATACGCATCCTAGATTTCTTCACCACGTCCTACTTTTTAATTGTCACGAAATAAATAGTTTAAACATGAATTTCATAAGGAATAACTTCCTTATATATTCTAAAATTTTAACTTAATTCCAACTTTAACTTTTTACCATTTTATCATATATTTATCAACATATATTCATATATAGTAATAATAAGCATAAATAGTCATGTAAATTGTACACATGTATACGTATAATTATGATGCTTGATTTTTAAACTTGAAAATATTTAGAAAGCCTGCCTCTTGAAGATAATAACTTTGGAGAAGATGTTGAAAAGAAAAATCAATAAGCTTTAAACTTTTTGAATTTTAGTTCTTCTAGTAATAATCTTTTAAACTCAAAATAACACCTCTATAACACTTAGTAACACTTTATTGTGGAAAGTAAATTGTGTGGGATATTATGAGTGAATTATAGAGAGAAGAAACAACTTCTTACTAAGTTAAAATGGAGGAGAGAATGTATATTTTTGGATTATAGTAAATGCAGAGTTTCACTCGGTATATAAGGGAGTAAATGGGGTAGGTAGCCCTGAGAGTGCGCGTACGTTCAAACAAAGAAATTATTTAATTAAACTCAGTTTTTTAATAAAATCCTAAAATATGGATCTAGATGTGATTGAAGACGATATAATCATGCAAGAACATTCAATCACATACAAGCACACAAATGAGGAAAAATCCCCCAAAGGGACAAAAACTTTTATTTTCACTATAATTTGTAAATAATGGTTTACACGGATTATAATGAAAATAAGAGTAACATACGAAATACCCTCAGGCATCAGTTTCGATGTCATCGGCTGGAATCTCCCGCAAGAACTCCAGATGGGAAATAATGGAAAAGAGTCGGCTTCTTCACAAGTTACTCCAGATGAGTATAAACGATCATCTTGTAGGTTTAAAGATTCACATACATATATGGGAGTGGTTATGTGAATAAAAAAGGTATAAAACCTTAAAACATGAAGTTTATTTTTTGGGCTATGAAACGCAGAAACGTATACGAAAAAGGCATAGAAAATCATGTAGAATGAACCCATATATTTATATGAAAATCGAGGTGACGACGTCGCTCGAACGAGATAGGCATATCGCTTGAACGAAGGACGCGTGTCATTTGAACGACATCACGCGACATGCTTATGTTGCTCGAACGACAGAGCGATATCGCTTGAACGAGATCTCATGAGCTCGACGACTGAGGCAAGTCCACTTCTACACTTAGAAAAAATGATGGTTTTTGTTAAAAACAATTCATTGACTTCAAAATATATTTTCTAAAAAATTCCCAAATATTTATGCAAATATAAGCAACTCCAATAAACCATTTTACCAATTACGCGAAGTGGAGTAGTGGGAATGAGTTGAGAAGCACATCGCATGTAGCATGATGCACGTGTGAAGATGGTGGATGCATGGATTCGGATCAAGGCCATCGAGGATGATCGTGTTGACATGTCGAATGTAGCGGTATCATACATACAGACTGTGATCTAGGACAAATAGAAAATTCCTAGATTTTACCCCGGACATTTATAAAATTATGTCCTTACAAATCTCCCCCTATGTCTATGCCGGTACATACATAAAAAATTCGAATTATGCAATCTTAATAAAGAAAATGACATACAAGTTAATATACCCATTAAACCCTCAAACGGAGAATACTAGCTGACATGTCGTCAATCAAACTTCAACATCTTCATCAACTCTCAAATCTTTTCTCATCAGGGTGTGCAATCCAAAAATCATCAATTTTGTACCTACACACATGAGATAAAGCAGATACCCGTGACATGCAATAGTTTGAAATATAATGACATGGAAAAATCAAAGATAAATAATGCTTAAGCAAGCCATTGATAAATCAACCAAGCACCAGTTCTCCCCGATAATTCTTCTCCCCCTTTTTTATGATGTCCCCAAATAGACAGATATGAGAAGCATAAATAAATGCAAATGGAGAATTTAACAAGGTAGTAAACAAACTATTTTTTGAATTGTTTTCAAAAAATTTCACACAAAAATATATAACAAAGAATCACACCATGAACAAACATAAAAACAACCAAGTCGATGATTACAAAAGTGTAGGGGTGTGATCAAATTCGATAGGAAAATCAATGCATACAAACATAACATATGTGCACGATGAATATTGGATACTCTTAACGAATGAACTCAACATCTTCCTTAGGTGTAAAAAGGTGAAATTTTGAGACATTGACTCAATCAAATCAGCAAATCAAAGCTCAAAGGGATTTTCACACCAATAACGTCCAAAATGATTTAATGCTTTTTCAGGACTTTCAAGAAAGTGAAAATCCGTTTAAATTCTCCAACCAAACTCCCTCAGGTTTATATTTTGAATAGAGGTGATCTAAATTCTCAAACATTGGAGAATTGATGGTGAAACCTAATTGACCCATATTCAACATGTATTACTTTTTATTGCCTTTAAATTTTTTCGGGCTCTTTTAACCTCTTTGGACCTCGGATAATAAAATTCCTCAAATATTTAGATCCAATTTAAAGGGCGGCTTAATCACAAAGGATAGATAAGTACCTTTCGTAGCCCTTCACCGTTGATAAAATACCACAAAATCTCACCAACTGGGATTTACATGCATTCCAAACTTGTCAAGTTTTACGGCATAAGGTTCACTGTATAGATAGAATTGAGATGGAAACACTCAAGACATTATGAGATAGACAAGTATAATAATCAAATAAAGTCATGCATGTGTGCAATAAAGGAGATAAGGAGACATACATGTAGAAAGATATCACTAATCACATCTCAAAGACTCCAAACAATGGAAAGCACATAGATGCAATGATGTAGCATCTCAAATCACTATCAAACAGTCACATGGATAAATGGAAGTGAAGTTGTGACTCGGCTATCTTAAATGCTCATTTATCAAAGGTGTAAACAAAATACAAATTTTTTTTGTGCTTTTATTAAAATTTTATAAAAAGAAAATCTTTTTGGATTTTTCGAAAAAATATAAAAACCAAAAAAAAAAATACAAACAAACTAATGGTACATGATAGCAATAGGTAAAAGAGACATCATGTAAATCACCCTATGCTAGAAACCATGTCAAGACCTCAACTGGGAAGAGCGGTGGAGTTTTTCAAAGATGGTGACATCTTTTGTACCAAATCCATTAGATCATGTGTAGTCTTGACCAAAAACTTCACTTGTTCGCAAATATGTGCAAACTCTCTATCATTATGTGCAAGAAAAGTATCATGAGTGGGTGCATGTGCGTGAATATGTGAATTGGTATGATATGGCACAAAACCCAACTTAGAACAAAACTCCCTAAGGTGTCCTCGCTTCTTGCAGTGGGAGCAAACATAAACCGGTCTAGGAATTTATTTTTCAAGAATTTTGGGATGATATCTCCTAGACGGACACCCATGAGACTCACTCACGAAAGTGGAGATAGGCTCGAGCACATTAAAAGTAGTGAATGCACCGTCATGACCTTTTCTGACATACTCACCATCATTCAAAATAGGATAGGGAACCATCTTATCAACCTGCTCAGATGCATTCTCTAACGAGACTTGGACCTCCCATGCTTGTTCAAGATCATCCTCGAGATTGGATACATGTGTCGTCAGACTAGACACCGTGTTTTCAAGATATATTTTTCCCTTTTTAGCTCATCATTCTCTTCCTCCAACTCATAAATCCGAAGACCTAGGTTCCTATTCGACTTTTTTGTTTCCATGGTCTCGATAAATAACTTTCTAAAATATTTTTGGATCACACTTTCATCTCCATTCTCATCCTCACTATCGCTTAGGGTAGCGGGCACGACCACTTTCTTGCCCACTCTCCTAAGTCTAGTGGGACACTCAACTTTCTTGTGCCTTTTCCCATTGCACTCAAAACATATTATCATCTCAAGGTTTTTCTCTCTCTCTTTTTCATTCTCACATCAACACTCTCTCTTTCCAAACAGTCTCTCTGTTTCTCTAAACTGAATTTCTCTCTCAACATAGGCAGACTCTCTCTCTCTCAAGGTAGTGCATGTGGAGGCTCTCTCTCTCTCTCTCTCGCGCGTGCTTTTCCTAAATCTTCCTCTAAAGAGGTGATCCTACAAACTAACACTTTGTTATGATTTTTGGTTTTAAATGACTAAGAATATAACTCAGTGTAGGCGCGTTGGAGATCACTCTCGCTCTCACTGGCATCATCCTCCCCCTCAATCACTTCGTTCTCACTGTTGAGGTGTCCCTGTGAAGCCGCACCCTCATCGTCGTGAGGAGCACTAGAGTTAGTCACATGAATAGCCATGAATGCGGTGAAGTTACACTCATACGGTGACTCATCTCCAGAGTCCACCGACTTGACCTCAATGTCGTCACTAAGGGTAGCATTAAGGACAACTTTGCGCTTTTCTTTGACAAGTCTGTTCAGTCTAGTAGCACACTCAAAACCTCTATGACCTTTACCGTCGCACTCATAACATCTCCCACTGTATTTCTTAGGAGGGTCTTTAAAATGTTTTTCATTTTTCTTTTCAAACCTATTTTTCTCAAAATTCTTTTTATTTTTGAAATTTCCATTTTTCTTGAAATTAAGTATTTGTTGAAATTTTTTGCAAACAAGACCAAATCATATAAATCAAGGTCACACATAGAATCTGACGTTTCTTTCTCCATTTTTTGATATGACTCTACTCCTTTTCTTGCCGACCCCTCACTCTTCCTCTCCTGGTCATTAAGTGAAATTCCCTTATCTTTTGGTTTAACACACTTAGGAAACATGTCAATTTCAAAGGTTTGTAAGTCTCCAACCAATTCCTCTAATTTAAGCGTGTTTAAATTATCCATAGAATTTAGCACAATGACTTTAGGGATTAAACGCGTAGGTAGTGATCTTAGAGTCTTTTTAACAACTCTAGCGTTAGGAATGTGTTACCCAAGATTAAAGCTAGTATTTACAATATCAGATAACCTAGCATAAAATTCATCAAAACATTCATACTCAAGCATGGTGATAGTTTCAAATTGAGTTGTTAAATTTTACAGTTTAGACTATTTCACAGTATTAGTTCCTTCATGGGTAAGTTTTAAAACATCCCATGCCTCTTTTCATGTTGTACACGTCATTATCCGCAAGAACTCGTCAGGTATGACGGGTCCAGAAATAGTACTAAGAGCCTTAGAGTTAAAAGATGACCATTTAAATTCTTCTTCTGTCCATGCAGTCACAGATTTTAAATTAGTCACGTTATCAATAATGATGTAGGGATGATTCCACCCTCTTTTAACCAAAATCCAAACTCTTTCATCAATGGCTTTTAAAGCAGATTTCATGCGGGCTTTCTAGTAAACATAAGTTGTCTCGTCAAAAAATGGCATTTTATTATATAATTTCTCCATTTTGAATACGCCCTTTTTCAAAAATCAATTTTTCAGAAAATTGATATCTTAGAAAAAAATTGCGGAAAATTACACGGTATAATTATGTAATTGTCTCTGATACCAATTTGAGAGTGCGCGTGCGTTCAAACAATGAAATTATTTAATTAAACTCAGTTTTTCAATTAAATCCTAAAACATGCATTCAATCACAAACAAACACACAAATGAGGAAAAATCCCCCAAAGGGGCAAAACCTTTTATTTTCACTATAATTTGTAAAGAACGGTTTACACGGATTAAAATGAAAACAAGAGTGACATATGAAATACCATCAGGGGTCGATTCCGATGTCGTCGACTGGAATCTCCCGCAAGAACTCCAGATGGGCAGCAATGGAAAATAGTCTTCTTCTCCACCAGTTACTCCAGATGAGTATGAACGATCCTCTTGAAGGTTTAAAGTTTCACATACATATATGGGAGTGGTTATGTGAATAAAGAAGGTATAAAACTTTAAAATAGAAAGTCTATTTTTTGGGTTGTGAAATGCAGAAACGTATGCGAAAAAGACTTAGAAAATCGTGTAGAATGAACCCAGATATTTATAGGAAAATCGAGGCGGGACTTAGATAGGCATGTCGCTCGAACGAAGGGCCTGTGTCGTTTGAATGACATCGCGCGACATGCTTATGTCACTCAAACGATAGAGCGATGTCGTTAGAACGAGAACTCGCGAGCTCAACAACCGAGGCATGTCCGCTTCTAAATTTAGAAAAATAGATGGTTTTTGTTAAAAATAATTCAGACTTCAAAAAATATTTTCTAAAAAATTCCCAAATATTTATGCAAATATAAACAACTCCAATAAACTATTTTACCAATTACGCGAAGTGGAGTAGTGGGAATGAGTTGAGCAGCACGTCGCATGTAGCATAATGCACGTGTGAAGATAGTGGATGCATGGATTCAGATCAAGGCCGTCTATGATGATCGTGTTAACGTGTCGAATGTAGCTATATCAGACATACATACTATGATCTAGGACAAATAGAAAAATCCTAGATTCTACCCCGCACATTTATAAAATTATGTCCTTATAAGCCCCTTACAAGCGACCTTGCATGCCTCCTATCCGTCATCCATGGCTCCTATCCATCAGGGTTGCTATCTTACTACCTAAAGTGTCACAAGGGGCTAAAAATTGGTTAAAACTTAAGGGGTTCCATCATAAACAATCCCACAAAGTTGCACACTTGATAGTCTACAAAATAGGCATTCTGTCCGAATTAAAAAATCTCTGAAATAAAAATTAGATGATTTTTTGAGAAAACATAAAGCACGAAAGTTATTTAGAATTAAATTTTACATCGTTCTGGAGATTTTTAGAATTTTATATGCATTTTTATTTTTTAACGAAATGCCAATTATTATTATTATTATTATTATTATTATTATTATTATTATTATTATTATTATTATTATTATTATTATTATTATTATTATTATTATTATTATTTGAATTTCCTTCTATTATCCTTATGATATTAGAACTTAATTATAAGTGTGATCATGTAATTTAAGTCGTGTGATCATTTTTTATTTAAAAAGTAAAACTTAATTTAACACGCATAATGCGGTATGCGATATTTTTGAATTTTTCTTCTTAATGTTAATTACAAAATTATTCTAATAAATTAATCACATAATTTCTTATAATGTGATTTTTCATTCATTTAAAAAAAATCGAGCGTTAAACAAAAGTAATGTGTCAAAAGATCCGCATGGTTCCATTACATCTACAAGTGACTCAAAGGCGTGACGAAACACACCCAAGAAAGCCAGGGCAGTCAAAGAGGAAGTGGGCAAACTTTATCAAGGTTTAGTCCATCTAGTCATAAATAAAAACAACGGTGAGTGGAGAGTCTGTATAAACTTCACCGATCTAAACCGAGAATGTCCAAAGGATAATTTTCCATGCCTAAAATAGACTAGTTGGTCGACACAATCACCAACCATGAATGTATGATCTTCCTCGATGCTTACTCAGGGTAGATTAGATACCATTGTTTACCCACGATCAGGAAAAGACTTCCTTCATTAATGCACTCGGGTAATACTTTTACAGGGTGATCGCATTTATATTGAAGAATTCCGAGGTAGCCTATCAGAGACTTGTGATGGAAAATTTTAAGCATCAGTTAGGAGATATGTTGGAATTATACATAGATGACATGCTTTTAAAAAGACGGAAGAAAGAGAATGACCTCGGGGACCTAGAAAAGACTTTTGCAATTCTTTGTTATTACAGGATAAAAATGAATACAAATAAGTGCTCCTTTGGGGTACAATCGGGAAAGTTCCTCAAATACCTTGATAGCCAAAGAGGTATTGAGGAAAACCGCGACCAGATTGAATCCATTAATAAGGTGCAACCCCAAGCACCATGCATGAGGTGCAAAAGTTGGCTGACATGTTCATCGCGTTTACCCAATTCATATCTAGATCTTCAAAGAAGTGTCGAACATTCTTCGAAGTACAGAGGAAAAAAGGAAAGAAATATGGAATGACGAATGCACTCAGTAATTTGAATAAGTAAAAAAGTATTTGAGTTGACCACTAGTGCTGACCATTCTTGATGGTAAGGGACCCTTGAAGTCATATCTAGTTGTGTCTAGTAATTCATTTGGCTCGACTTTAGTTTGGGAGACGAATAGGGGTGAAACTTCCATCTATTATGCGAGCAAGACGTTGATCGATGCTAAGAAGAGGTACCTATCATTTGAAAAACTCTCATACGCACTAGTGATATCCTTGCATAAGTTAAAACATTTCTTTGAGGCACACGCTATCATTATTCTGACCTTTTTCCCTATAAAGGCGATGCTCTAGAAGGATGACCTATCTCGACATATGTTTAAATTTTCAATGGAACTAGGGAGGTTTAACACACAGTTCCAACTTAAGATGGCAGTCACGGGGAAATGCCTAGCTGACTTTGTCACGGAATGCTACAGTGACTAAAAACCGATAGAGACAAGCACCGAAAGCAAAGGATTTATCTAATAATTAGTCAAATAAGGTTATAGGTGGACCCCTATATGTAAACAAAGGCTCAAATTCGTAGGGAAATGAGTTAGTATAGTGTTAGTGTCCTTGGAGGAAACTTTTCTAATATAGGAAATTCGCTTGGGATTTAAAGCTCAAACAACGAAGCTGAGTATGATGTCTTGATCGATGGGATAAAGAGGTCACTCTCCTTAGGCGCCCATTACCTTGACGTCTTTTCCCACTCATGGTTAATATCAAATCAGATATTATGAAACTACAATGCTAGGGATAAACTCATGGATACGTACCTTGAAGACGCCCAATACCTGATTGCCCAATTCAAGCATATACGAGTGCAACAGTTCCTAGGGTGGAATAATAGTCACACAGATGCACTAGCCATGCTCTCTTTAGTTGTTAAGGAAGATATGAATCCAACGATCTAGGTATATTACCTTCATCGACCCAAAATCAACAAAGCAAAATCTGTCAAGTAGGTTTTGACCATTGATAAGGCCCAAGATGGATGGATCCTATAGTGAGTTACTTAAAAACTGTCCTTCTAGACAATAAGAAGGAGGCACACAAAATTCGAGAAAAATTTACTCACTTCTACTTATTGACAGACCGAAAGCCTTATCAACGCTCTTTTTCAGGACCTTAACTTTAATGCATACACCTAGATATTGTTGACCAAACCCTCTATGAGTTATAAGATGGGATATATGCAGTAGGATGTGGTCTCTAATGTTCGAAAATGAAAAACTATTAACTTCTCTCCCCATTAGTGTATTAGACTTCCAGAGACCTCAAGTCCCTTATAACTCCTTAGACTTTTTCACAATGGGGTCTGACATCATCGTCCCATTGCCCCTCGCCACTGGAAGCAAAAAGTATTTGTTGGTTGGCACTTACAATTTCTCTAAGTGGGTTTAAGGAGAGCCCTTGGTGAAATCCAATATGTCCATATGAAATAACCTCATAACATTATTGGCATCCCTCAAAATATCATCATAGATAACGAGGCTAAATCTTAGTGCAACCTCTTTGAAAGATTCTGTGACAAGCACAACATTAGGCACTACAATAGTTTAGTGGATTATCCTCAAAGAAATAAGAAATTTCTAAAAATGCATTCATCAACGGAATAAGAGAGATATTAGAAAAGTAAAAAGCATGTGGGTAGGCCATCTCCACTGTGTTCTCTGGGCAATTCTAACTACGCCTAATAGATCAACGGGGGAAACACCCTTTTCCATAACTTATGGAATGAAGCTAATCATCCTAATGGAACCTAGTCTGACGATCATGAAATCCACATTAGACGAACAAGACCTCAAAACTGAAGCAATCAGGGCATAACTTAACCTAGCTGATGAAAAGAAGGAATTAGCTCTTGTAAATCTCACCCCATACCAATAATAGTTGGTTAAGCAATACAACAAGGGGGTCAAGGAGATTTAAAGTCAAAGATTACGCATATAGAAATCTTTTGTGTAGTGCTAAGAAACCCTCAGATGGGAAACTTGAGCCCAACTAGGAAGACACATTCAAACTTATTCAAGATGACTTGTAGGGAGGCTACCACTTAGAAATAATGGTGGGAAGAGAGGTTCCCCTAGCATGGAACGAATCCGATCTCAAGAATTTTTATTTTAAGTCTAAATTAATTTAATTTTGAATTATTTATCATATGTTGTTTTAGATTTTTCTCACATATTTATGCATGTTTGAATTTATCTCTATGTAATGTTCAAAGTGGTAGGAAAATAACTATTAAATAAAGAACATCGATTAGTCAAATGAGTTTTCTTTGGCATGTTAACTATCACCATGATGATTATCATTTAAAAAAAAAATTAAGACTCATTAATCAATCGTCCAAAGACCATTTGTAAATGAAAATATTTGCGTGTAAACTAGCTGGTTAATCGACCAGTGATCAACCAAACTCAAAATGTTTTGACAATTAACAAACATACAAAATTTCTCACATTCGATGAAAGGCCTACTGAAAAACCATAGTCACCCATGACCAACCATCTCAGAAAAATCCTACCTAGGGTAAACCCCATAAACATGTGTTTTTTTTTCTTTTTTGTCTCTAGGACCAAGGTTTGATATGACAAGATCACCTAAAATGTAAGACCAGGGACCAGACATTGTAAAGAGAATAAAAATGCAAAAAAATCCATTAATACTATAAAGTTGTTAGAAGGAAAATGGAAAGGAAAATAATTTACATAAAAAAAGTAAAAATAATTGGCTCAGTCATGCAAATGGTAGGATATGCCTGTTGGGACTCCAGCTCCAATAAGCAAATCATCCAAGGCATAGGGGTAACAATCTCAAATAAATATATGATTCTCAGTGGCCCTCCTTAAGTTGCCCCATTGACTAAGTGTGGAGGTCGATAAGTCCATTACCTCCATATAGGTTGTAGTCATCGAGGTACTTTCTTATTAACTTGACTGGAATAACATTCATTAGGATCCATGAAAGATAATGATTATATAGGGATTTTGGTTGATTAGACAACCATGATCATGCTAGTGCCATAATTAGAAATCCTTTGGTACGTTTTCCACTACTAGGGAAATAACCCAACTGTTTTTATTAACAACATTCCGAGCATCATTTAAGGTAGCATCTATATTAAGAACAGACTCATAGTATCCATACTTCCATACTTGGAAACATTTCTTGTGAAATTATAATGTAAAGTGGTTAAGATTCTCGAACAGGTTCTTAACGGTTGTCACTTTTTTATGCTAAGACTTCTTACTCTTCTCTTTCTATTTAGTCATACATCAACCCTTCTTATCTTGAGAGGAAGATAGACCTCGGATGGTCGCATCCTTATTATTCGAAGACTTTTAAGCCCTCTTTAATTACTCTCTCAATTGGACAATCTCTTATTTAAGAAAGAAGGATCATTCTCCAACTTTTTTGCATGGTACGGAGTTGTTAAACCTCTCAAGAACAGTCCTAAAATAATTATTCTCTTTATCGAGAAGATCAACAACCTCTCCCATGCTTATAAGGTTATCATATAGAGTGAAGCTCTTGCTTGCATTGGAAGACTCAATTTCAGCACACTTCTTGTTATATCCTTTTTCTCTACTCAACCGGGACACTTTTTCATCGAATTTAGCCCTCAGAATGGCTAAAGCATCCCTAAGACTACTTTGAGGGGTGAGAACCATGTCACAAATGTTTGCGTTATCTTACATAACCTTGTGAAAAAGGAGACGTCGATCTAGGTAAGCCTCGTTTTCTTGGACAAAGCATCAAGCCCAAGACCTGGGTGAGGTCATCATCATCATCATAATCCTCCTCAGCATTGCTAGAAGTAAAAAAGTATTCCATGTCTTTCCTAAAAGTGGTGCTAAGCAGTGATGAAAGTTATAAGTCTTGCGTCAAACAATATGGGAATTTGGTCAGATATATAAGATTGGCAAGCATAAAAAAATATAGAACATTGCAAATCATATGGGTAGGAAACATTTGAATCGTACTCTGAATTTCATTAAAAGATAGCAAATGGGGAATGACCTATATCGTTGATTGAAAAGAAAAGAAATGGAGTAATTCTTAGAAGTCCTAAGGATAACTATCATTGGCCTTTTCCTTCTTGGTAACTTTAGCATATGGCTTCCAATTGGTTAACCCGAGTAGTAACAACTTGTTTGACCTGCCCCTTAGAAAGACTAATAGTACCATCTTATCTTACTGCCTATAAGCATGCCCAATAGTAATAGCTTGTCCTCTGACCTTATCATCATCATCACCCTCAGTTTGAGGATGAGAACCTTCATTATGCTCCTTAAATAAGTCAAAGTCCTCGTAAATGAAAACCTTCACAAAGGCCTCATCTCATTCGTTCTTAAAAATTACCATCCTCAGCTGTGTACCTAGTGGCTTTGGTGAAGGACTTATCCAAACCACAAGTATAGGCCTTATTTTTAGCTTATGACACGCTATTTTGGGACCTATTATCTTTGGCCTTGGTCGCATCATCCTTTATCTTGGAAATCTCAGCCTCGACCTTGGCACTCTTAGCATTTTTCTTATCCTGGTCCGCAAAGGTCCCTGGGGAATTAGAATTTTAAATATTATTTTGAAGTTTGATCTTCTCAACCTCCATGATTTGTACCTTTTGGTCGAGCTTCATTTTCTCAACCTCCTTGACATCATTAAGTGATCGAGAAACCATGAGAGACTTACTCAACTCATTAAAATACACCTCCACATCATAGAATACACCTTTAATGCAATATTCCTCTCCAAAAACTGATCGTACTCAATGGGGAATTACCATATGTAACAACCCGCCTAATTAAATATCAGGTGATCAGTCCTTCATTTAAATAAATCAGAATATTCAGTTGGTTCATTCTCAGCATCACTGTTGAAAAATAATTTCTTCATTAATCATCTAATAGTTAATTAAGCTAAGTGTAAAAAAAATTCCACTTTTAATTTAATTAAAACCATTCCAGGACACGGAATAATAATATGCAACAACACATCACAACTGAAATAACTATAACAAGAATAAAAGTGACTGGAATAACTCTCCAGTTAAATTATAACATTTACACTAAATAAAATTGATATCCATAATGCTTACATAAATAATTACTACCTCTAGAATCCTGGGCGACATGCACTAAATGAATTAGACGCTACAGATGAGTGAATCAATAGAAAGGAAGAATCTAAACAAATCTGCATCTCTGCAAGTAGCTATAATCCATCTGAATATCCATAATCTAAGCTAGGCATCCCTGCTGCTAGATATCTGGTGTACAAGATATAGTAGAGAAGAGAATATGCAAGGAAACGGGTCAGAACCCGAGTGTAAAATATTTTGTTAAAATAGCAAGTGTTTAGCAATTACAATTATGCATTTATTATGTACATGTTAGTTTCTCGGGCTCTCTCTTGAGAATTCTCACCTCTCATCTAGAGTGCACACCTATCGTATCTTATTATCTTCCTAGTTAAGATTCCCTCCTAACTAGTAACATAATTCTAACCTATATCATAAACCTGTATGTCCCATACCATGCGCATTATAATTATTCATATTCATTTCCCTTTAATATGAACTAGTCTTGTTACAACCCTGGAATTAAGTGTTCACTTGCTTAATTCAATTCAAATTTCACTATTTACTTCTATCTACACATTATACAGTAGATTAAATCACAAATATATTTTTAATCTAAAATTTCACACAGAAGATTACATCTCAATATCTACAATGTCACACATTAGATTACATCACAGTTTATATATATAATATCACAGTAATTATATATATACTAATACGACACCTCCCCAGTCACAGTAGCGGTGCATGCATACTCTGTTATCATGTACTGATACATAATGTCACTGTATAGAGGACTAATGATTCCCTGTCTCTCACGAATCATACCATAACACAAATATATCGAACGCGAGCATACTCCCCAGCCAAAGGGGTCACGCACATACCTACGCTCCCATTCAACCGTCGAAACTATCATATACATCGATAGCACGTGTCCAAGGTCCTATGCTCGGGGTATGAATCTGAAATCCTTCCCAATTGGCCACACAAGGATAAGACCGTACACAACGCGAAACCTCCACCCCGATAGCAAGCAGTGTAGATATGTCATACATACAAATAATAATATAGGTATTCATCACACCTATATAAATATAACATCAATAAGGTATTCACACAACCATATGATAACAACAGGTAGTCATCTCACCTATATATATAATAACAATTGGTTTTCATCATACCTATATATAACCATAGGGCATACGCACTACGCGCATAATAAATCCCATAGGTAGTATAATTATATCCCTAATATCCTACGTATTTTTTTATTATAACTTTAATCCTCAAAGTCTATATTTTCGAATCCTCACAATGGTGATCATTTAATCCTCAAATAAATTCAGTAGGTAAACATCACGTCCTACAAATCCATGTCATCACGACTCTCGAATTTTTACAAATTAAATTTACTTTAAGTAGGTTTATTCCCTGATTATCCCTAATTCACTCTTAACCCTTTATTCCTTCTCTTAAGGTTAATCCCAATTATACCTAAGGCCATACTTGTAATTTGGCTATCTTACTAATGGTCCTAACCTTAAATTATCATTTATCCAATTTAAACCCCAAGTAATATAATTCTCCAAAATAACTCGTTTAATTAAACACTCGTTCATTTCCCCTCATTCACAATCCCAAAATAATATATTCCGCGTCTTAGGTATATCCTACTCCCGTTCTCTAAGTCCCATTAAGTTCATTTAATCATACTCAAAGTTTTTGATTTAATCAATAATTAAAAATGAATACATTTCACATTTACAGGGGGAGTTGATCGATCGATGATTCTGGTCGATCGATCGATCAGTCGACCAATCGACAGTCTTGAGTCGATCGATCGACCGATCAGACAATGACTAGTTTTCTGCATTGTTTTATTCTACGGGTTACACAACTTTTAACAAATCAAACCTCTATTTTAATGTCCAAAATCTCTTATAATCCATGCCACATTATATAGCAACATATCTCTATCTCATATTTTTCCAGAAAACTAAACATATGATATTTCAAGAACACTCCAATAATTCTCAAAATTTCTTCAACATGTGATGTTTATTTCGTGGATTAATATCTACCAATAACATGAGAATAATCCTACATATTTCTATTTTCCAAAAATGAATTAACATCCAACTAGTTTATCTCCAATACATGAAATTTCTCATAATTTCCAAAAAATCATATTTTATTATTTCTCCAAGAACATCATATAAACTAAGATTTTCTTCACCAATAATTCCCAAATTTCGTGGGTTAAAATTCTATACTCAAAAGGAAATCAATACTACATCATTCTCCTTTCAAAGATTCAATTAACATCACCATAATTCGTCTTTTATTATGCATCTTTTCAGAATTTTCTAAACAACCTAAAATGGGCAATATACATGTTAAATTTGTAATAATTAATCACTTACCTTTAGATTGTAGGCCTGATCCGTTGGGGATGATATTCTACTGGTGGTTCTTTCTTTTTTTGGCCAACTTCCAACAGTAGTGGTGGTGGCTCTTGGTGGTGCAAGGTGGTTGTCCTATGGTTTCCTAGGGAAGTCTCCTCTTCTCCCATAATGACTCTTCCTTTTTCCCAGAGAAACTCTTCACACTCTCTCAATTTCTTTTTCTCTAAGTTTGTAGAAAAAATCCATAATCTAAACCCTTTAGACTTATAAATAATCTCCCAAATTCATGCATACTATTCACCTCCGTTGTAAAATGACCGAAATACCCCTCCGGGTTGTCCTTTCGGTTCCAAAGTGCCCCGAGACCCAAATCAAACACCCATGTAGAATTTTTTAACTATTTGAACCCTTTCGGACACTTTGGCTTAGTCAAAATGACCATTCGGATGACATAATAATATTTTACTTTTATTTCATTTAAATCTAGTCCCAACACGACATACTCACGCATCCCGACTTAATTACCGAAATTGTTGTACACATAATTCGCGACAATATATAAAGTCATAATCAATTGTAAAGTCATAATCATATATGTATCTTTAATCACTAAGTAATATTAAACATAAATCACATATTACTTTATTCTCGAGTAAAATTTAAATCCGGATTAATTTTCAATTATATCACTATTAATTATAATTAATCCCCTTTTAAAATTCATTAAAAATACGGGGTATTACACCAGATAATGGACAAACAGAGGTAAGTAAAATGCAAGAAAAAAGAAATGCAAGTAAAACGACATAAAAACAAAAAACTTACGAAAGAAAGATTATGGTTAGCATGTTCTATTAACCAACTATGGGATAAGCCAAAAAAGTTTCCCTATTAGCAAGAAAGACCCTTGACCCAAATCTAGTCTTTGGCTAGGTCGGATTCAGCCCCCCACAAATTGAGTAACACCCTTGCCTATATTAGCAACCAATTTTTCCACAACAACAAGTGGGGGAGGAGGAGCATGATCTCTCTTAAACCTCCTTGTGAGCGATTCATGGTTCTTAGAGGGTGTCTAATACCTCATAAATTAAAATAATTTAATTAATCAAATAATTAGTTATTTTGGATTCTTGGGATTTCATTAAATTTTTGGAAATTTTGAGAATTTTTTTACCTAATTTTAAATTAATAAAATGAATTTTTGTAATTATTTGATTGGGAAAAGGAAAGTTTTAAAATAAAGTTTGAAAGTAATTTGGAGTTGATTGGAATTAGGTCTTTATTCGAGGAAATAATGACATTTAAAATGTATAACGACTTTTAAATTAATATTTGGAAACTAAGCAATGTAATTAGTTGGGTGAATAAGGTTAATAAGGGAATTGAAGCATACTTGGGGAGGAAGAAATGGTTTAGAACAAAACAGTAAAAAGAATATACTTAGAGACAAATCTAGGGCTTATGAGAGTTAATATAATAACCTACATGGAATCCTACTCTACCACATTTTAAACCTATAATCCAACTTTCAAACTTTCAATTTATAAATTTCTAACCAAAAATACTACAATTATAAACTTTGTTTTGGGAAAACAATTTTGGGAATATCTTGAAAGAAAAATTCAACTATTTTGTAAAGGTAGTTTTTTCTACATCATTGGGAGCTTATTTACAAAAATTGGGAATTATTTGGGAGAAATTATAAGGAATTTATCAAAGTGATTGCTTTTATATTTATTTTGGGATTTAATATTCATCATTCAAGGCACGGTAATTCTACTCTCTCATCTCATGATGTAAATAATGATTTCTACCTAAATAAGTTTTTTTTTTATAAAATGATGTAGATAAAATAAGGATTATTTGATATATAGAGAAATGGTGATTTTTGTATACAAATGAATAAACCCAATTCTTGAAAATTCATATGGAGTTAAATTACTTTACCAATTCCTGAAATTTCATGTTCAACTTAAATTAATTTAATGGAATTGGGTAGGTAATTATATATTCCAAATAGATATTCCTACTTAAATGGAATCAAGTGTTAGACCATTTCTTTACATGTAATGGCATATTTACCTTTAAATTTCAATGTAGCACTTGGATGTAGACTAATATATTAAAATCTCACAAGTACATTTGAGAAAGTGAAACTTGTAGGTATGGATTGATTTTAACATACTATTAGACAATATTTGGTGGATATGGGGGCATAAAACTTCGTTTTAAGAAGAAAATGGTTATCTGAATTTTAGGCTTAGGACAGGGGAGTTTAGATTTGTTTCCATACAACTTTGGTTTACGTGTAGTGCACGAATGGTTGTAGTTTTAACCATATGAATGGGATGTGCTAATGGATGTATTTTTGTACCATGTGAAAGATGGCGTGAGAATGGCTAAGATGTTAATCCATGCGCATAGAACTAGTGTAGTTTATAACATAGTTACATTTAAGGACTTGTATGATAAATTTTAAAAGTGCCCATTTACTTGTGAATCCTACTCATTTGGTAAATGTTGAGGGGTTTTAAAAAATAATACCTAAAAATGATAATACTCCAAATGGTTTAGTCTTCAATAGACGTTGTGATTGTATAGATTAATATGGATACAGGGGGTATTATTTCTTACACAATAATATGACATGCAAAATGTTTTTGCTAAGTTTAGTAAAAATGTTCAACGTGAGAATTGGTACAATATCACTAATGTTAAGAGTGATAGTTATTGATATTTTTATTATAATGACTCTAAGAAATTTTATGATACATGGCACAGTGCATAACTTTTCATCTCCTAAAATAATATAACTAAAAAGGATATGTTAAGAATAAAACCCGATGTTTGTAAGAAATTACTAAGACAATACATACATAGTAAAAGCTTTCAATGTACTTCAAGTAAAATACTTTATGATTCTTAGGGACACAAGAAACATAACACTAAGTTTTATCTTAAGTGATAGGTATAACTTAAAGTTTGATGACAACTCAAATGAAATAATATATTTTATATATGATTTAAATAACAAATCTGACAGTTTTTTCGACAAAATAGCAATAAAAATCCATGTCACTTTTGATGAAAATAGTCCTTTTGTGATGAAGATGATGGCATCCAAGTTTTTTAATCTAGAGTAACTAATGTTAACCTTTGGGGTTCATTTTCTATATAGAAAACCCCCACTAAAGACATTAGAATAAAGGAGAAAACGAGGGAAATGCTTCAAATAAGGAGATATGTCAATGATCATCCAAATGATCTCCTTTTTGCCATCTTTAATTAACAATAATTTGAATACCAATTTTAAATTAAAAGTATAATTTTATGGATTAAGAAGATCTACTAAATATTACTAAGAAATATTAAGTGTACTTTTAAATAAAAAATGGAATATCCAAATTGTAAAATTAACATTGCACTATTTATTAAATCTTGCGAGAAATATTTGAGATGAACATGATAATAAAACTTAACTTATTTATGTGACAACATATAAAAAATTGAAAATGTACTTTTTTAATTCATCAATCCGAATATGTAAAATACTTACTAGAAGTTTTCATTGGAAAATCCAAAATCCCTTGTAACTCCTATGAGCGAAATGTGATATCCCATATTTTTCATACATATTGTGACCAATCCCATCTACAGTCCACATGGGCTATCTAAAAGTAATATATCTAACTAAGAATGAAATATAAATAAAGACGTGAATAGATATTGACATAAAAGCTAAATTATAAAATCCAACCATCAATAGAAATAACTTAAAACACAAACATAAGTCTCAACTCCATAACATAGTAAATCTTTAGCAAGATAAATAAACTCGTCATGTGGAACCAAATGTCTGTCCATACATAAAATCTATCGTAAAGATAAATGTGGGGAAGCAACCGTGACACCTACATAACTGATAGATGAAATGAAAAAAATGGAGTTGAAAACTACTACAACCTCAACACGAATAGTGTTGTTACCTATGACCAAAAATATTTCAACACAAGAGTGTGAGTTCCGAATTAAGAACTTCTACGTGATCCCAATCTGAAGATGCTTATCACAATAATAGAGGAAAATGTTCCAATCCATAATAATAATAAAGGTTATCCTAACCAACCCATCATATAATAAATTATTATTTTATTAGTATTTATAATATAAATAAATAAATAAAAGATATAGAGCTTGCGTAGAAATCCTAAAACATATAATCGCCAAGGGTAATATTTCCGCATATTATTAACATCACAATAATTCAAATTAGTACTCGAGCCATCAAAATAAAGAATAGGCATGCACATCACCCTCACATAAATCTTCCACAATGTCTACAGCTATGAGGATATCTTATTTATTTACTACTACCGACTAAACAAGGTCCCGAATTCTGACATCTCCAAGTTAATATCAAGGGGAAACAATCAATCCATCACACCAATCATTTAACCACATAACAAAATTTACATGAAAATATCTTAGTCACATTATCCAAACTTGAGAAACGGTGACTATAATAAGCATGTTCAATCAGGAAAGTATACCTACACCTAACTATCAATGATTACGAGGGCATATCCCATTCAAGAGATTGATCACTGACAGTTACGTTTCTTATTTGCTCATAATTTAATGTTAATATTTCCGTCACTGTAATACCATAATTTTTTTAGAATTAATGCCTTATAAGTAATTAAAGTACAACTTTTAACATTTTAAATGAATTTGAAATATTAACATTGGGATATTTAAAATTGCTTTTGGTCATTTTAATTAAATTTAACTAAATTTTTTAAATCGAATAAGTGTATAATTTAATTTGGGCTTTTTTTTTTAGTAATGGATTGATTTGTTTAATGGGCATATCTTTGTTGGGCAAGAATATTTTAGAAAGGTTATGTGGGGGAATAGGGTTAAACTCTAAGGGTATAATGGTCAATTATGTATTTCTTATAGACCAAGACTAGGGTTTGGTAGATTATTTAATGTGTGAGAAATAATAATTTGAAATAAGATAGGCTACATGAATAGGGTATCAACCTCAAATGTTTGGGCCATAGCCATGTGCTTCCATACGCGATCGTGGACAAAACACCTCGCGCCTGCGGGAATGTTAGGACATGGGTCGTTCTGGCGGGTGTTCTTATTTGTCTTGTTATGCCTAAAATTCTCTCATTTTCACATCAAATTCTAAACCCAATTCTATTTGTAACCTTGAAAACCCTAAAACTCTCTATATCTTACCCCCAAATTAATGCATACTGGATTAACAAACCTAAAATCAAGGATGATATAATGAAGATGATGATCCAAGAGAAGAAGTAAAGTGATTCAATGGGGAATTCAAGGTGATTCAAGGCTGGATTGGGAATCAAGCAGGCTAATTTAAGATTTGATAAGTTCAAGAGTAAATTTAAGGCAAGTAGAGATAACTAAAGTTTTTCACATTTTATCATGTAGATATCTCACATGTTGAATTTGATTTAGGATTCATATGAATTTTATAGATTAGTCTTTAATTGGTAAGGATAATAATTGGATTAGTGTTTATTATAACAAGTTTCATGTTAGGGTTATGCAATATGAAATTGGTATGATATGTGATTTGATTTACATTAATTGTTGATAAGACCCAGGTTAGAACCATGTATTTTTTTTAAGTGGAAATAAGACCCATTATATATTTGTACCTTTTGATGCATAAGTTGTATTTGTAAATACCTAATTCCTCTTGCGATAATGCAAATATATAGTTAATAACCATAAATTCATAAATTAATGCCAAATTAATGGAAACCCCCGTGATTATAAGACTTAAGGTGTGAATTGACATTATCCACATGTTAATTTTGTAATGAAATTGATTAGGAACTTTTACAAGTTGTTACAAATGTGAGTGTTACCCTTATTGGAAATAATTGAATAAGGAACTCTTATACCCTCCCTTAGAACCCTTGCCTGAAGCAGTTGTTCTACTTAAGAATAAGAATAAGAAGAAGAAGAAGAAGAAGGAGAAGAAGAAGAAGAAGAAGAAGAAGAAGAAGAAGAAGAAGAAGAAGAAGAAGAAGAAGAAGAAGAAGAAGAAGGAGACTATTAAGGTTTGTCTCCCTAAAGTTGTGCCACCTTCCAAAGGAATTGACTACAATCTCGAGAATCAAGTGATAAAATTTTTTGATAATTTGATAAGCAGCTATCATCATGGATTTGCAATTGCTCAAAAATTTATTGAGGATCATTTGGACTTTAGGATCTCTCATTTATCCCAATAGCTAGTTCGAGTGGATAGAAAAGAAGAAGGTATTACATAGAGCCTTGTCATGAAACCATGCTTGATGTTGACGAGAAGGAAATTGAGGAGAGTACTTTGATGCATCAATCACGGAGGCTACAGAGGATGTTTAGCTCTAAGAAACCACCTTCCCATGCTTAAGATTACATCATTCTTATCAATTTTCTTAAACACGGGGTACTATTATTTTTCTTATAGGAATTCCTTGACTTTTTAAATGGTGTTTTCTCACCCTTTCATAGTGGTTCGCACTTTCATAACTTGTGCGTTCTTTTGCTTGTTTATTTTTTTCAGGTTGATGATTATGTTGATAACACTGGGGTGGAGCCCAGACTTCTTCCACCGGACAACGAACATGACAACAACAACAACAACAACAATAACAACAACAATAATAATAATAATAATAATAACAATAATGACAATAATAATAATAATAACAACAATAACAACAACAACAACAACAACAACAACAACAACAACAACAATAATAATAATAATAATAATAATAATAATAATAATAATAATAATAATAATAATAATAATAATAATAACAACAACAACAACAACAACAACAACAACAACAACAACAACAACAACAACAACAACAACAACAACAATAACAAGTTTCTAAAGGATCATCCCATGCCACCAATGAGCTTATGATAGAGGGTGATTCCCCCTTGTGTCAAGAGGTGGTTTCTCGGGAAATGAGTTCGCGAGCAAAGGGTATACCCCTAACTCATCATTCCTTTAAGATCAAGTGGGTATTGATCGTGAGTTTGATCTTCAACCAGGATGGGATGAAGTTAGACAATCCTTAGTTGTTGTACCTATTACTTCTTATTCTCCTATAACTGGGAGCGAGGTATCTTTTCTTCCTATAAATCTTTATATTTGTTATAAGTTTCTCTCCTTTTGACTTGTGATTTCTCTTGAATAAAATACGCCACTCGAACTACGCTAGGGCAAGATTCTCTCGACTAAGATACCTTTGAGCAAGCCTTCTCTCCAACCCAAACCAACACTTATAGGTCCTTAATAGTTGTGCCTACTATCAATGAGAAAGTGTTAGTAAACTTTTTGGTCCTTATATAATTAAGGGTGGGAATGATGGTGGAATTGCGGAAGATCAGACTGAGTGAGCTCATGTGCCTGAGCTATCTAGGAACAGGCCCTCGGGTTAGATGGTGCTAAGGGAGCTTCTTAACAACAAATTGAGGTATATATGTCTATATATATTTTATTTTATTTTCCTTCTCATGACAAGAATCAATAGTTGAGTGACCACATGGTCAAGTGTGTTTATTTGTGCAACCTTTTGGGGTCGAATGAGCACAATTTTGTTTAAGCATCAAGTGTTAGCCAAAATACACTTGGGATTTTTTTTGAACAACCAACTAGCCAAGTTTACTTGATCGAGCAGCCATTTGGGTGTTAATATAGTACACTTGAACTTAGAACCAAACACAAAATATACGATGGGAGTTTTGTATTGGCCAAGTGTATTAAGACGAGCAATTGTACCTAATGCAATACACTTCGACTTATCACCAATTATAAATATAAATTGGGAATTTTGTATAGACCAAATGTATTGAGCTGAGTAATACGACCTAGTACAATACACTTGGAATTATAACCAATCACGAAATATGTCATGGGAATTTTCATATTGGCCAAGTATATTACACCGAGCAACTGTGACCCAACAAAATACACTCCCACTTAGCAACCATATTTGGTTAGATGATTGATCAATTTGCGGGATCTAACTCCAATCATTTATTTTTTGGTTGTGCCTGATAGAGCTAACCTAACAGTAATAGAGGATCTTATTATTGCTTGTGATTAATCAACCTTGCCCCCATAACTAGTTTCCCTCTGCTCATGTTAAAAAATAGGACATTTTTTATCACCCTTGCTCTTGTGAATACTCAGTCTTGTCAACCAACCGATCAAACTACTAACTAAAATACAAAAGTGCAATCTCGCACAGCCATCTTCCTTTAAGAAAAAGATAAGTCCTCAAACAAAAATGTTCTTCCATTTTCCACTAGGAGTGGTTATAATTTTCAGTTACTTGAGACATATCCTATTAGTTTAGTGAAGCAAACTTTGAGGTATTTTCCCCATAATATTTTTGCTCTTCACCATGAGCTTATAGAGCGGTTGAACGAAATTCATCCTTCTTCGTTTGGCCTTCGTTGTGTTCAACGATACCAATCATGATGGCATGCAGGTTTCTAAGATTTTCCATGGTGTTGACTAAGATTATGAACTCACCTTTGCACTTACTTAATTCCTTCAAGATCAAAGTGCTTCTTAGCAGAGTCATCATCATCATCCCTACCTTAATTCCAACACATAGGGTTAGACACATGGATTATCCATTTCCATTCTAATCTAATATAAGTAATACTATCATTCACGAATTGTACAAGTGTTAACTAAGGATAATTTTACTCTCACATAGTCGGCTAAAATTTTGAGGTCTTTCAATGATATTGACATGCCAATCTATTATGAAAAATTCCAAGCTAGCACGAGAACTGAAGTTTAAGTGGATGATGAGACAACTTCCCTTCATCCTGAAATAATAAAGACTGAGGAGAAGGTTGTAATTATGCGAGAGGCCTTGGCTGATGTTGTTGTAGAGCTAAAGAAACTACAACAAGAGATGGATGATTATGAAAAAAAATAATTTAGCTAACGAATGAGCAGACCGAGTTCGCATTTTCTCTCCCAGGCCTCCATCTAAAGTTGCTCATTTCTACCAACTTATGGTTTGTCATAGATTATCCATAGGGGAATTAGGGGCTTTGTCCTTGTATTTTGGGGCAGTAGTTCCTCTTGTCTTCTAACGCTTAAACATTTAATGAAACACCAATTTAATTTTCCTTTATATTATTGTTCATTGTCTTCATTTTGCTATCTTTTATTTCTATTCATGCCTCGAATAATTTTTTTTAAACATTGTATATTAAGTAATAACTCAATATATAGGTTGTTCGAGAACATGCTCGTGATTAATCATCATAAAAACAACTAGTAGTAATATTACAACTGAGGATTTTTAAAACATAGTAGATTTGAGTTGCTTGTAGTTGAGCTTGAATGTTACATGTTTTTTTAACTTTAGATACCTCGTTATAGCTCGAATCATGATATTTGTGCCCTATGTAAGGTCCCTTCGAGTTAGATTTAAATTTTGGGAGTGAAAGACCTCTAATATGATTCGTATAAACTTTTAACTCTACGTCCCCCTCTTTGAACTTCCTGAGTTTCACCATTTGGTAATTTATCTTGAGAGTCTCTCCCTGTATATTTGGAAATGCCTCACGGCATTATCTATGTTCTCATTTAAGGCTTCTAATTACACATGTCTGCTCTGAGAAAGCAACATAATCCGTAAGTTATAACTAGCAGACTATACCTCTAATTCAGCTGGCAGGATTAGTATAACCAGTTGGCTTTTTGTTAGTTGTTCTATAAGCCCATAAGAGCTCTAACATCTTATCATCTCAAGCTCCAGGAAAGTCTTCTAACATTTTTGTCAAGATATTCACCAGAGTCTTGTTGGTAGCATTGGCTTCCCATTCCATTTAAGATAGACAAAGGTGGACTTGTGGTGAATAATAAATACTTGTTTGTGAGAAATTTCACCTCACTATTCACAAAACAGGTTACATTATCATATAAGAACACCTTTGGGATGCCAAATTGATAGATAATATACTACTCCATGAATTGCCCAACCCAACCTGATATTTCTCTCTTTCGAGGTATTACTTATGCCTACTTGGTAGAGCATTCAATAGTAACCAATATCTAGATCTTACCCCTCGAAGACAACATGAAGGAACCTAAAAGGGTAAATTCCCTAGTGTGAAAAGGAAATGAGGCTGAGAAATAGTGTTGATCCACCAAAGGACTATGGAAAATATTTCCATAGAGTTGTCAAGCTCTATATTTTTAAACAAACTCAGTCGAATCTTTCTCCATAGTTCAATAATAATACCTTAGAATCATCAATTGGTTATATAGTTTTGTTCCTCCAATATAACTTGGATCATGAACTTGCCTTAAAATCTCTTGAGCTTCCTCTAACCTGATGCACCTCAGTGGCTTGTTAAAGTACCCTCTTCAATACAATTGATCATTTTGAATATAGTACCTTGGAACCTTTAGCTTTAGTTTGGTGGAATCTTCTTTGTATATTAGAGTCATCCCCTCCACCAATGTATCAGCGTATGGTTGTCATCAGTCCGATAGCTGCTCAATAAAATTATATTAAACAAGTGGATAGTATAGTTGACACTTATCACAACCCTTTTGAGCTGCTGTAGCATCATGTTTCGAAATGACCATCGAAACACCTTTTATGGGAACTTTTTGAGAAAACTTATTGCATAAGCATCAACATTCATGTTTGTTATTTTAACGTGTGTTTTTATTATCACCTCATGAAATTGTATGTGAAATCTTTCAATGATCATTCGACAAATTGCCAAACTTATATGCTTTGAGGAGTACTCTCTATTTACTTGTTTTACAGCTAGGTTAGAATCACCCTTGATGGTGAGTAACTGGGTGCCCCTTTGTATAACTTCAAACAACTTAAGCACTAATGCCTTATAATTAACTTCATCATAAGAACAACATAATTCTAGCTTGAAGGAAAAACAAAATTATTCTTTTCCTTTGCAAAGAACAACCCTTGCACCACATTTGTCTTCAGTTTATAAACCATAAAACTCCATGCTCCATTCTTCCAAACTTATTTCCATATAATTGGCCTACAGATCATTACCTAGAAGTTCTTCATGTGGTGGTTTGAATATGATAAAGTGATAGATTTCCAACACATCAGTGTAAGCTTGACTCTTGATAGCTCGAGGGGCCACACACCATAAGTCATATTTTAAAAGTATGAGGAACCATCTAGCAACCATGCCTACTAGTATAGTTCAGGCTAACAAAAACTTAATAGGGTCGCATCGTGTTACAATGTGAATTGTGAAACATAACATATAATCCTAAGCTTTTAAGTAACAAATACACGGATAAACAGTTGCTCCCAATTCTAATGTATCTGGCCATAGGCCCATGAATAATACAATTCAAAAAATAAATAACAGATCTAGCAATATAAGTGACATGGAATTTGAAAATGCGTTACTAAAGATGTTTATTGAAAATAAACTATTTAAGTAACTCCGAGTTGTTTTTTGAAGAAACTCTTTTCCTAAATCAAAAAGGATTAATCACAAGATGTGTTTAATAAAACAGTATGTACGAGATCTTATTCAAGATTTGGGCAACAAGTTTAAAAGATAGTTTAAACAAGTTTTAAACACAGCACAACCAAGACTGAGATGAGAAAATGTAGAAAGATTATGTTCACAATTTTTTACGTGGTAAAACCTCACCAATTGAGGAAACATCCACGACTCCCTCTACGGAGTAAAATGAAAAATCCACTAAAACAAATTTATGAGTTACAAACTATATAACTAACATGCAAACAACTCAGACCTATATAAGTTTAGGAATGTACCCTCTGGTGTCCTTATAACTTCTCTGCAGTTCTGATTGTAGATGTAGTTCTCTCAGTTTGTCAACTCCTGATTTGTTCCAGCACTTTACGTCGACTTATGATCACAAGATCTTATTACCAACACTTTTCGTGTTGTAGGGTGTAAGTGTTTGTGTAGGTGCTTTCTAACACATGCATGCACACACACACACACTTATTAAGTACAAACAGTCCTAAAAAATTACAGTTACACTATATGCTCTGATCTTTTCTTTTCTTTCTTCTTACAAAACTTTTCACCTTATTTGACCTTTAAATCATTCCCAGAATCCACGGATACCTTGCTAGGAAGACAGACAAGGTCTTAATCAATCTCAGAATTTAAAGAAACTTTTCGAGATTGAAAACCTCCAAGTGAGATTCCAAACTAGGTCAAAGGTTTAGTTTTACAAGAACAAGAAACAGAAAGCATTTATTGTTGATTTCAAAGTAAGAAAATGTTTTTAGAGAAAATAATCAATAATATATTTCTCAAGATGAGAAATAAAATGAAACTAAGTGTAATATAACATGAATAACTCAGATCTGAGATTTCTATGAAATCAGAAACTAGATCTAAGTGAAAGTCTAAGTTGGAAATAAGATATCACGAACACAAGGTTACAGCAACAAAAATAACTCAACTCAAACTCTCAAACACTCAAGAACACTCAGGGTAGTGTTTTTGGATATGGTGTTTGGGTTAGGTTTGAAGAGGATTTAGACGAATAAAGTTAGGGTTTCTAACTCTCTCTCTTATCTCTCTATTTTTCTCTCTTCTTTCTCTTCTCTCTCAATTTCTCAAAGGAAATGAAATGGCAAAAGTCCTCGAAGTCTGAGGGAAGGGTCCTTTTTATAGTGGGAGGAGAAGGTTCGAGATATCTGATCAAAACCAAGGGCTGAGATCGAGTCAATTTAAATTGACTTGAATCTAAGGGCTCACACAAGGCGGTGCTTAAACGAACGCTGATTGGCTTAAAAAGTTACACGGGGATCCATCAAGGCAACATGCAGACCATGGATAAGAAATGATCCAAGGGCTGATAACACACGCGTCTATTGTCTCAGTAAAGAAACACAATTATAACCAATCAGAGGGCAACATGTGTTGGCCAGTTAAGGGATGTAAAACACGCATCCAAACTAATTACAAAGAATACCCTGAAGTCTCTGGCGCTTTTGGATTCTACCCAAGGTAACATTAGGCCATAATATACACAAATAATATTAAGAGATTGACCCCCAAACTTTTAAATCAAGTTTTAATTATTAAAACATTGTTTAAAAATTGTTTAAAAAATCCCAAAAAATTATTAAAAATCAAGCTTAGGGATTTAAACACACTCAACACATGTACACACATTATAATGCAATGTGACGTGCATGAATTGAATTCTAAGTGTGTGAGTATAGGCAATAGTCTCTTGATCACTACAAGAAAGAGAGATGAATAGGCATAACAATTTCTGAGGCTCTTTGGTTTCTAGGATGGACATAATTTTGTCACAATTTCCAAACTAGATGAGCACTTATACAATATAGACTCAAGTGAGTCAAAGGTATAAGGGCTTCAATCTCCCCCTTTGGAAATATGAGACAAAATCTCCTTTGAGTCAACTAGGATTCGTAGGGCAACAAAAATAAGAAAAACTTAGTCCTATCAAAATTCTATCTACCCAAATCCTAGAAATCAAAAAATACATAACTCAACTATTTACAATTTAATACCCTAATACATCAGTTGAGAATGACAGTACAAAAAGGAATACCTGCAATGAATCACTAAGATCAAGCTGTTTAGAATATATAAGAGATTAGTAGACTCAAATTTCTCCCCCATTTTGTCTCAAATGGACAAAGGGAAAAACTTGGATAAGCAGCAAAGGTATTACTCAGCACAAACCATACTAATAGATTTACGTAATGAAATGAATGTATTATAATCTAGAGGTTTGGTAAACATATCTGCGAGTTGTAGATCAGTAGGAAGATAATTGATTTCTAATTCCTTAGATTCAACTAATTCGCGTATAAAATGATGTCTTATTTTTATATGCTTTGTTCATGAGTGTTAAATAGGGTTTTTAGAAATATTAATCGCACTTTGATTATCACTATAGAGATGCAATTGGTTTTCTTGAATACCATAATCACTTAGCATTTGTCTAAGACACAATAATTGAGCACAACAGCTACCAGCGACTATGTATTCAGATTCAGCAGTCGAGAGTGATGTGCAGTTTTGTTTTTTACTACTCCATCCTACCAAGTTATTACCAATATAATAACATGCTCCTGAAGTGCTTTTACTATCATCAGTACATCCAACCCAGTCAGCATCAGTGTACCCAATAATAGTGCTTGGTGTGTCATTAGTGTACCAAAGTCCTAGATTCAGAGTGCCTTTAATATATTTAATTATACGTTTAACAGAATTCAAATGGCTCTCTTTAGGGTTGTTTTGATAACGAGCACATACACACACAGCATACATGATATCAGGACTCGAGGCAGTGAGATAGAGTAGAGTGCCAATCATACTACGATATAGAGTAGGATCTACAGATTTTCCATTTTCATCTTTTGACAATTTTACCGTAGTACTCATAGGTGTGTTAGCATCTTTAGCACTCTCGAGGCCGAATTTCTTAACAATCTTTAAAGCGTACTTAGATTGCGAAACAAATAATCCTTCTGAATTTTGTTTGACTTGGAGACCTAGGAAGAACTGCAACTCCCCCATAAGGGACATCTGAAATTCCTTACTCATAATTTCAGAAAAGGATTTTACTTCTAAGGTAGAAGTTGATCCAAATATAATATCGTCTACATATACTTGAGCAATAGTAATGTTTTTGTCAAAATGTTTGACAAATAGAGTTTGGTCATTTCCACCTCTTTTGAAACCTTTATCCAAAAGAAAACTAGAAAGACGCTCATACCAAGCTCTAGGAGCTTGTTTAAGGCCATATAAAGCCTTTTTCAGACGAAATACATGATTTGGATATTTAGGGTCAATGAACCCTTTAGGTTGTTCTACATAGGTTTCCTCAGCCAGAATTCCATTAAGGAACGCAGATTTGACATCCATTTGATATAATGTAAAATGCATGTGACAAGCTATAGCGAAAAGCAGACAAACTAATTCTAAACGAGTAACAGGGGCAAAGGTCTCGTTAAAATCAATTCCTTCTATTTGGGAGTATCTTGAGCAACTAATCTAGCTTTATTTCTAATTATTATCCCATTTTCATCATTTTTATTTTTGAAAATCCAACGAGTACCAACAATCTTTTTGTGATCAGGACGTGGAACGAGATACCATACATCATGAATGACAAATTGTAAAAGTTCATCCTGCATAGCAGAAATCCAGTGAGAGTCATTCAATGCCTCATTTACATTCTTTGGTTCCACAAGGGAAACAAAACATGCATAATGTGCATAATTTCTAAGTTGGGATCTTGTACGCACTGGCTCACTAGGGTTGCCAACTATGTTGTTTATGGGATGATCTTTAGAAACCCAGTTAGGTACTTCAGGTGTCTCAATAGGATGAATTATCTATTTCAGATGGGTCATTTTCTAAAATATTTGAAGACTCTTCTTCAATTGGTAATTCACCAGTCTTGCTTTCTACAGTAGTGTCACTAACAATTACATTTATGGATTCCATCATAGTTTTAGTGCGAAGATTATACACTCGATAAGCTCTACTGTTAGGCGAGTATCCTAGAAATATGGCTTATCTCCCCGGCTCTCAAATTTAGATAAGTGTTCCCTATCTTTGCATACATAACAAGTACTGCCAAAGGTTCTAAGATATTTGAGATTAGGCTTTTTATTGTACCAAAGTTCAAAAGGTGTTTGTTTGAAATTCTTTCTAAGATAGACCCTATTAATGATGTGACACGCAGTACGAATAGATTCTACCCAAAAGTATTTAGGTACATTCTTGGCATTTAACATGACACGTGCCATCTCTTGCAAGGTACGATTCTTTCTCTCGGCGATTCCATTTTGTTGAGGAGTCTTAGGAGCACTGAACTCGTGTTTGTAACCATTATAGTCACAGTATTCTATAATGCCAGTGTCTTTGAATTCACCACCTCTATCACTACGGATTCTATTTACTTGAGTGTCCTTTTCATTTTCAATCCTAAGAAGAATTTTTAGGAAGGTTTGAAAAGTGTCAGACTTTTGTTTTAAAAAGGCTACCCAAGCAAATATGGTGAAGTCATCAACCATAACTAAAATATAACTGTGTCCACGAAGGCTAACAGTTTGGGAAGGACCCATTAGGTCCATATGGATGAGTTCTAAGGGATTAGAGGTGAGAATATCTTTGACTTTCCTATGAGGGGCCTTAACAATTTTACCTTCTTGACAGGAACCACAAACAATATTATGAATGGGTTTAATTTTTGGAATTCCTCTTACTATGTCGTGAGTAGACAATTTACTAAGGTTATCATAATTTATGTGACCCATTCTGTTATGCCATATCTCGTTGTCATCCATTCTGACAACATTATAAATTTCAGAATTGTTCTTGACAGTGTAGCAGTTGTCAGGAGTTATGAATCCAGTAATTATGCATTCACCTTTTTCATTTAAAATCTTGCAATTGTTCTTTGAAAAGGTAACAGTATGGTCTGAGTAACAAAATTGCGAAATACTAAGTAAGTTGGCCTTTAGACCTTTAACTAGAAGAACATCTTTAAGTATAGGAAGCCCATCTTCTTGGAGAGTTCCTTTGCCTATGATTTGAGATGAAACTCCATCACCAAAAATGACTTTACAACCAGCAAATTTGGTTTTGTTTAAAAGTTTAGATTCATCTCCAGTCATGTTCTTAGAACATCCAGAGTCTAAATACCAACCAGATGATGTGTGTTCGGCTTTTAAAGCAGTAACAACAATATTACACTTCATCTGAGGTAATAGATCATCTTTTCTGATCCAAATTGCTCTAGTTTTCATCTTGCGCTTATTAGCTCTCAACTGATAAAATTTGCAAGCATTAGATTTTTGCTGAAAAAAGTTTTGCGCATGATTTTGAATTTTATGAAAGACTTGAGCATTTGGTTTAGGAAAGTGCTTAGGATTCCTTCCATGAAATGTTCTTTTAGGTTTGGTCTTTCTCTTTCTATAGTTAGAGTTTTTACCTGGCTGTCTACGAAGTATATAATTATTTCGACTCCTCCTAGAATAGTTAAAGTTCTGGTAAGTACGAGGATTATAGATAGGTTTGACAAGTCTCCTAGCATAGCAACCATCGAAAGAGTGACCATATATGTCACAGTAGGAGCAATAAAGATTGCTCAAGATGGGGGTTTCCTTAGGAAAGTCTCTAAACAGAGGTTTCAAAAAGTTTCCAGTCTGAACTTTATTCCTGGATAGTATAGGTTTGTAAGTAGGTTCACTCTTTTTGATAAAAGGGAAGACGTATTTAGCCTTAGGTGAACTTTTATGCTTAGAGCAACTTGATTCCCCAATGTTGAAGTTTTGATGTTTTAAATCAAACTCAGTTTTTAGGGAATGAAAATCTAGGCATGTTTCAATAGGTCTTTTGCCTCCTGACACAAACTTGATAGGTTCAAAAGGTTTTGTTTGTGTTTTCAAATTGGGACAAAATCCTATACCAGTTCGATCATCAGAATTGGTTTTAGATTCAGCAAGAAATTCATCAAAACAGTTAGAATTATTTTCAAATTTTGTAAATTTTTTTAAAACAGTTGCTGTCTTTTCTTTGGTTTGTTCCAATTCTAACAATGTCCCTTTGTATTTTTTCTCCAAAATTTCATTTGTTTCAATCAAATTTTTCAGTTTTTCATCAAAAACTTTAATTTCACTTTCATGAGTTAAACATTGGGTAGTGTACTCTTCAGCATTCAGTTTAACCATCAGGCTTAGATCTTCCAATTTCTTGGTAAGATCTTTAACTGTCTTTTCTAGTCTAGCGCTTTTCTTGAGAGTCTTAGTGTAAAGTGTGTGAATGTCTGGGAAGTCTTCATTGTCCGAGTCACTAAGTGTGGTGTGTGAAGTGACCCCTAAGGCTTCATTCTTAGAACTCACACACCCATTAGCATCGTCATTATCGCATTCCCTTTGACTCACACACCCCGAGGTAGAACATGCAACATTCTCAGTAATCAAAGCATCTAAACCAGTAATAACCACATTCGAAGTATCGGTCATAGAATTATTTGGTTCATCCTCATTAACAAACATAGGCATGTCATCATTATAAATGATCTTGGCAAAGAAAGACATGCAAGGATCAAAAACATCTGATGACTCAGGTTCCTCATTTTCAGAGTCACTTGAATCATCCCATGTTTTGCAAATGTTAGCTCTAGTGTGTTTGTTTTGAGTGCTCAAATTAACTCTACAGTCTTGTGCAATGTGTCCCAGTTTACCACATCTATAGCATTCAGTCTTCTTAAGGTCTCTATTAGGTCAGATATGAGAGTCCTTGTGATTTTTGTCATTGTTTTTCTCATGAGGTCTGTGACTAGAGGGAGTTGGATAATTTGACTTGCCTTGTTTATTAGCCACTTTGTTTCTAAACTTAATGATTTTCTTGAACTGTTTTGTCATTAAGGCAATCTGATTACCCAAACTCTCTATATCGCAGTCCTCATCAGATTCATCATTGGAAATATTAAACCCAGGCTTAATCAATTTAGAAGAGAAGCTTAGATTGGAACTAGTTTGTTTCCTATGGGATTGGGTTAATTATTTCTTAAATTCCAGTTCCATTTCCACAGTTCTTAATTTACTACTGAGTAATTCAGGAGTGAGATTTATATCACATATTTCCTCAATAGAATATCTTTTGTTATCAAACTTCTGTTGTAATGATCTCAGAATTTTAGATACAATTTCTTGTCTATTATAGGTTATCCCATTAGCATGCGGTTTGGTCACAATATCAGTCAGGTTCATATAGAAGTCATCAAATGATTCAGTCTCAGACATAATTAAGGAGTTATACTGCTAGATAAACATTTGGATTTTAACAGCCTTAACTCTAGTGTGTCCTTCATGAGTAGTGACTAAGGTGTCCCAAGCTTCCTTAGAAGTGGTACAGGATGAGATTCTCTTGAACTCATGTTCATTTATAGACATAAATATGGCATTCTTTCCTTTGTTATTATTTCGAGAAACTTATTTCTCTTCTTGAGTGAACTCACTTAAAGCTTTCTTAACTCTCTCATTACTTCCTTCGTTGGCTGGTTTAGTAGGAAAAGTATAACCATTTTCAATAATGTCCCAGACATCATCTCCCGATGTTCCTTGAATGAAAGCAATCATCCTTACTTTCCAGTAAGCAAAATTGGTTCCATCAAAGATTGGAGGTCTGGTCAAGTTACCAAATCTTTCATTTTTCTCGTCCATATTTGATTTTCAGAAAACAATTTCAGAAACACAGGATCTCTTTAAAACTAGTTTTACCAAGCTCTGATACCAATTGAAAAATGTGTTACTAAAGCCGTTTATTGAAAATAAACTATTTAAGTAACTCTGAGTTATTTTTTGAAGAAACTCTTTTCTTAAATCAAAAAGGATTAATCACAAGATGTGTTTAATAAAATAGTATGTACGAGATCTTATTCAAGATTTGGGCAACAAGTTTAAAAGATAGTTTAAACAAGTTTTAAACACAGCACAACCAAGACTGAGATGAGAAAATGTAGAAAGATTTTGTTCATAATTTTTTACGTGGTAAAACCTCACCAATTGAGGAAATATCCATGACTCCCTCTACGGAGTAAAATGAAAAATCCACTAAAACAAATTTATGAGTTACAAACTATATAACTAACATGCAAACAACTCAGACCTATATAAGTTTAGGAATGTACCCTCTGGTGTCCTTATAACTTCTCTGCAGTTCTGATTGTAGATGTAGTTCTCTCAGTTTGTCAACTCCTGATTTGTTCCAGCACTTTACGTCGACTTATGATCACAAGATCTTATTACCAACACTTTTTGTGTTGTAGGGTGTAAGTGTTTGTGGATGTGCTTTCTAACACATGCATGCACACACACACACTTATTAAGTACAAACAGTCCTAACAAATTACAGTTATACTATATGCTGTGATCCTTTCTTTTCTTTCTTCTTACAAAACTTTTCACCTTATTTGACCTTTAAATCATTCCCAGAATCCACGGATACCTTGCTAGGAAGACAAACAAGGTCTTAATCAATCTCAGAATTCAAAGAAACTTTTCGAGATCGAAAACCTCCAAGTGAGATTCCAAACTAGGTCAAAGGTTTAGTTTTACAAGAACAAGAAATAGAAAGCATTTATTGTTGATTTCAAAGTAAGAAAATGTTTTTAGAGAAAATAATCAACAATATATTTTTGAAGATGAGAAATAAAATGAAACTAAGTGTAATGTAACATGAATAACTCAGATCTGAGATTTTTATGAAATCAGAAACTAGATCTAAGTGAAAGTCTAAGTTGGAAACAATATCTCACGAACACAAGGTTACAGCAACAAAAATAACTCAACTCAAACTCTCAAACACTCAAGAACACTCAGGGTAGTGTTTTTGGATATGGTGTTTGGGTTAGGTTTGAAGAGGATTTAGACGAATAAAGTTAGGGTTTCTAACTCTCTCTCTTATCTCTCTATTTTTCTCTCTTCTTTCTCTTCTCTCTCTTCTCTCTCAATTTCTCAAAGGAAATGAAATGGCAAAAGTCCTCGAAGTCTGAGGGAAGGGTCCTTTTTATAGTGGGAGGAGAAGGTTCGAGATATCTGATCAAAACCAAGGGCTGAGATCGAGTCAATTTAAATTGACTTGAATCTAAGGGCTCACACAAGGCGGTGCTTAAACGAACGCTGATTGGCTTAAAAAGTTACACGGGGATCCATCAAGGCAACATGCAGACCATGGATAAGAAATGATCCAAGGGCTGATAACACACGCGTCTATTGTCTCAGTAAAGAAACACAATTATAACCAATCAGAGGGCAACATGTGTTGGCCAGTTAAGGGATGTAAAACACGCGTCCAAACTAATTACAAAGAATACCCTGAAGTCTCTGGCGCTTTTGGATTCTACCCAAGGTAACATTAGGCCATAATATACACAAATAATATTAAGAGATTGACCCCCAAACTTTTAAATCAAGTTTTAATTATTAAAACATTGTTTAAAAATTGTTTAAAAAATCCCAAAAAAATATTAAAAATCAAGCTTAAGGATTTAAACTCACTCAACACATGTACACACATTATAATGCAATATGACATGCATGAATTGAATTCTAAGTGTGTGAGTGTTGGCAATAGTCTCTTGATCACTACAAGAAAGAGAGATGAATAGGCATAGAAATTTCTGAGGCTTTTTGGTTTCTAGGATGGACATAATTTTGTCACAATTTCCAAACTAGATGAGCACTTATACAATATAGACTCAAGTGAGTCAAAGGTATAAGGGCTTCAGAATTATAACGGTATACTTACCTTTATAGGATTCATGGTCTGTGGTGATGTGATAAGCCTCTTTAGATTTTCCAAAGATTCTTGGTGAGGTTGCTCCTAAACAAAAATGGTCCTCTTGCTTAGAAGCTCCACCATAGCATGAGTGATCGCAGTAAGCCCGGGCAAAAAACTCCTTAAATATGAAACTTTTTCCCAGAAACTCTTTAACGCTTTTGCACTTTTTGAACATGGCATGTTGACAATGGCATTCTTCTTGTCTAGGTCCATCCGGACACCTTTCTTGTTCACCATAAACCCCCAAAATTTTCCACTAGTAACTCCAAAGGAACATTTGAGAGGGTTCAAATTTAATTATTATTTTCTAACTGAGTGAAAACCCTCCTCAAGTTTGCCAAATGGGTGGTCTCCTTCATGTATTTATAAACAAACAGTCAACATAGAACTTAACAATATCAGGGAAAAGATCATGGAATATTGCCATTATGGTCCTTTGATAGGTAGCACCTACATTTTTTAATCCAAAAGGCATAACTGTGTACATAAAGTTGCCTAATGGAGTGTGAAAGGAAGTCTTTTATAAATCATATGGATCCATTTGATTTGATTATAACCCACATATCCATCTATAAAACTGTATATCTCATGACCGGCTATTTAGTTTATCAAGTTGTCTATGAATGGTAGTGGGAACTCATCTTTTAGGCAAGCCTAATTCAAATCTTGCCTTCTTACCCATGGGCACAATGATGGACAACCATTTAGGATGATCGATTAGAATAATGAAACTTGTTCTGATCAACCTCTAAAATTATTTCTTTATCCTTAGATTGAGCTTTGCGTTATACTTTTGGGTGGCCTGCTTGATGGGGGTAACTGAAGGTATTACATTCAACTTATGGTAACTCACTTCTTTGTTAATATCAGACATCTCGGTGTACTTCCATGTGAAGAAATCTTTGAACTCCTAAATAATCTCAATCAAAGCCCCCTTTTCTTCTGGGTTCAAATCTTTTGAGACAAAGATTGGTCTAGAATCGTCTCCCTCTCCAGAAAGGTCAAAACTTTCCATCTTTTGAATTTGGGGCCTTGTTCTATCGTGCATGCATTCTAGCTCATCTTCTCCATCCTTAACAAAAATTTTAACATCAGAGTTTCGAATCACCATACAGTGCCCTTGGTTGTCCACCAAAAAGTATTCATAAATCGATCCAGCTCCATCTTCCAAATTTTGAGTTGCTAGCTCACAGCTTTATAGCTTATAAGTAATTTTTACATTGGGAAACACAATTCTTTTGAACTGGTTGGGGACTTCGTACATAGTCTTCCTCTTATTTTAATTTTCTTTAATCTCTCTCCCAGAAAACTGACTTAAGACACTTCTTTGTTGAACTTTGTGCACAATTGGATCAATCGTTGGTGTCCTTATGTCCCACAGTTTCCTAGATTATCTATGTGGTTTCACTTTGTCACCTCACGCCATTATGGATTATGAGCTTTATCAATCCTTATAATCACTCTTTCCCTAATTGTTAGAACTCTACTTCCATTAGTGTATCTGGTGAGAAATAAAGGTTCCTCATCTAGCTCAGTATAAAATATAGCCTTAACTAAGCGTGCCTCTTCACATGCAAATGTTTACTTCGATGCTCGAATCACCTCCTCTTTTCCCTTGATGTTCGCAATAGCAACTAATGGTAAGTGGAAGGTACTAACCCATAGTTATGCATCCATACCATTCCTAACAACAGTTGATATGATGGTTCCCATTCCATTATATGAAATTTAATATGGGAAGTAATTTTATCTATAGTAATTCCCACATTAACGTTGCCAATAAAGGTAGAGGATTGATTTTCATATCACAATATACTTAAACTTTACGATCCTTATTTTAGGTATGTGACAAGCGTAGAAAGATCCAATGGGCATAATATTGATAAAAGCTCCTCCATCTATCAAAACTCAGTTAAAACTACACCCATTCACATTTGCCTTTACATAAAGTGACATGTTATGAGAAAACCTTATCAAATGATCTGCCTCTAATTGATCAGCTTTTCCATAGGCCCTCTCAATGCAATGTTTGGGCAATGTTCTTCTTTGCAATCTCCAAGTTTAATCGAGTGATCTCCAATCTGGAGTTGTCTGGAAACCCGGCTTAGTAAAAAAAGAAACTAAGTTTTGTTATTATGCTATGGCATCACATTCCATCCAAGGGTAAACAAGATCCTCTTCTAACTCATAAAATTTTCCGATATATCTATGCACCGATTCATCATAAGATATCACTGAATTTGCAGTGCCCAACGATCAAGCCTTTTGTTGTTTCCCCAAATCATCAATTGAACACAAATCATTATCTGTGGCTAGATGAGCCATCTCAAACACACATTTGTCTAAATATTACTCAAAGGATTTTTTTAGGAACCTTTGTTTTCTCAGGCTTTATTCCACACCTTCATCATAAGTGCTAGGTATAATGGCCTCGCGAGCTGGCAGATGATTGTCATTCACATTTGCTTGAGGTAACTGAATGTCCCCTTCTTAACATGCATACAAATGAGCCTCCTCGGGGCGAAGAATTTTCTCGTCGAGTGGCCCACCTTGTTGTGCATGTGATAGAACCTTAGGTTATTCCTTTGCTCTTATGTCATACATTATGCAGTGTTAAACCTCATTGGCCTATAAATTTTATCACTAACCATGTGCTCATATATATCTAGAGCTTGTTTAAGCATGTAAGGAAGTTTGGTTGGGTCATCCCTTAATTTAATCGCCATCTAATTAACCCTCCCTACATTGATATTTCCACCCCCTTGACTTCTACACCCGTCATCTACATATGATACCTGTGATGGAAACCCTTGACCCAGAGCAGCTAGTGGTCTCAACATTAAACGAGATAACGTATGGGTGGTAGTGGCTTCCCTACCAAGGCTATATTTGTAGCAGATTTTAGAAACATAGCGCATGTACCTTCTCTAGTTTTATTGATATAGTGGCATATACACTGAGGGAGTAATCCTTTTTCACGGACTTTTAGGAGTTTGCTTTATCTAGTTTCCTATCTGACATTATGAAACCTTTCGTGAACTTTTAAGTGTACACAACCACATCCTCAATAGGATTTTGTTTCTCTAATGCAAGATGGGTGGGAGTAAACTAATCCTCTGACGCAAAGAATATCTAGATGAATTGAAGATGGAGATATTCCCAATATGCCACACTTCCAGTACAAGGTGGGAGTACCACGTGTATGCTTTATCGGTCAAGGACTTGGATAATTCCATCAACCCTAACTTCTTATCATTAAAATGGGCCCTAAGTTTTCGATCGAACATTTTTACATGTTCCTTCAGGTTACCTCCTTTTCCAATATACTTCTGAAAGATAGGGGTAACATATCCCTTGGGGTATGGTTAATTGTTGTACTCCTCCGAGTATAATGTATGAAAATAAATATATATTAAGGAGGTCTCTCCACCAACCTTGGAGGCCACCATCATTTGTAAGAGCTCATTTTTCATTTCTTATATACTACATGAAAGGGATAGAGTTTTAACACGCACCACCGCAGGTGAAATAACCCTTGGTGGAGTGATAAGAGCCATATTCTTTGTGTTGATAGGAAGAGACATGGTGGGTAACACAATCGGTGGAGTGACCGCGTTATTGGCATTTGGTTGAGTAATAATACCACCTGAGACAAAAGGCACCAATAATATCATAGGTGATGTTACGTAAGAGTTTGATTCCACAGAAAGACCCAATATTTTCTGGGAACCCAAGATTTTGATGAACTACACAAATAAACTCATTAATCCATCCATTTGTGTTGAGCCCATAACTGCACTAGCTATTGTCATGGCAGCTAGTAGTCCAATCATTGTTAGCACCACCAAGTTCAACTCTGATAAGACAGTCAAATCCTCTTCTTCCTCACATTGCATAGCATCAAAATCAATATTCTTCACTATTTTATCATTAGTCATTACTTGAAGAGAATACCTCCCCAGCTAAGTCATCGAATGTAAGATGTGGTTCAATAAATATGATTAGAATTCAACGAGGTATAACCCTATTTAGAGTGATAATTAATATGTAAAGAACAACAAATTCCTTTGATTTTTAACAAATGATTGTGGCTATCTAGGTCAAACTCCTTCGGCGTGGGCTAGCCCCAAAATTAAAAGGAATGGAAAACTGAAGAGATCCCACTATCCCATGCATTTGGGAATTCGATAATATGGGAGTCCTATTTTCCCCACTTGCGTTGATCTTCATGGATTGTCTTAAATATAAATTAGTCGTCGTTAAAATGGGAGAAAACCAAAGAAATGGAGTAGCCACCCTAATTTGCTCAAGACATAAAAAAGAAATTTAGCCATCCCGAAAGAATGGCATCAAAAGACATACTGATAAGTAGGAAACCAAATGAAACGAAAGTATAGGGACTAAGTTACGAAATGGGAAGGTGTTAAGGACCCATCCTGGCCCATTCAATGTCTCATGGGCTATGATAATATTATATTTTTTCCAAAATTTGAAACATGCGTATATGTGTGCAGTGTGAATAATAATATAAAGAAATCATCCGGCTCACATCATGGGAACGATAGAGAAGTCATCCTAAGGAGTGTATAAAAGAAATAACATAAAAATATAATATGAGTGTCCATCGAATCACAAATCATTGTGAAGAAATGGGTCTGTATATCTAATGGAGCACGAATATATAAGAGTACGCAGACTCGTAATACTAGTAAACAAAAGAAAAAATAAAATGTATAAATGAGAAAATAGGGCTCAAATCCCAAGAATGGCTCGAGATAGGTACATAGCCCAAAAGGCATCAAAGTAGACATGATAACACATAAGGGTGGGGTTGAACCCATAAATCCTAAGTTAACTTTCTTTAGTTTGTCTTTTAGAACATGTGCGCAAGTGTGAAATTAAAAAAAAAAAATCAAATTTAAGGTTTATAAGAAAGCCCTCATTTTGGATTTTTAAATTTTATAAATATAAGATTTTTGTGTACTATACAATAAAGAGTGAAATTAGTCTGATGTGAAGAGATGAAATAAAGATATTTCATAAGTGGAAAGAAAAATAAACTACTATTAATTGAGTGAGTTCTAAATAAATAAGGGTAGATCTTCTAGAGAACTTTAATTATGATTTTGCAATGGTAGGAGGATGATTTTAGTATGATTGGATGGTGGTGAGGTAAGTATGTAAAGTGGGGCAAAAAATGGATGACAGTGATGTAAAAAATGGAGAGAATGTTTGCAAAAATATCATTTTGGTGCACTGATTTCGAGGGGAATGTTCTGCTTTCAGAAAGGGTTGAGAATGAGGTCATGGTCTACTTAAATTGTAAAAAAAATAGAGCTTCAGCAAGTACCAATCGGTATGGACCTCAGACCTGCCTATCGACATAGCTCCTGCCATGCTGGATAAGAAAAGTACACCATATCGATAGACAGGGAGTCTAGGATTCCTATAGGCACTCCGAGATGAACTTTTTCAAAACATGGGTACAAGAATCCATTAAGACAGATAAGTGTTTCTCAAGGGAAAAAAGGCAAGTATGCGCGAATCGTGAGGCCGATGCATGCTCGATATGGACTATTATAAAGGGTATTTAGATCCCTATGAGGTTTTAATGAATTTAGCTAAGTTTAAAGGGTTGAGCTGGGTCAAATGGGGCCTAGAAGTTCCCAATTGATTCTAGATTAGGTTTTAGAGTAAAAAGGTGAGTACGTGAGAATTGTGAGGTCAATTTGCGAATGATATGAATTGGTGTAAAGGGAATTCAAAGCCTTATGATATTTCAATGAGATACGCTTAGTTTAAAGGGTTAATGGATGCCAAACGGGGCCCAAAAGCGACCGATGGCGTTAAGATCAGGGTTTTGGTTAAAAGGGAGAGTACGTGCAAATCGTAAGACCCATTCGTGAACGGTATGGACCGTTGGAAAGGGTATTCAGAACCCTGTGAGTTTTCAATGAGCTTCACTTAGGTTGGAGAGTTAACCAAGGTCAAATATGGCTCAGGTGCATTCGATGACCTCTAGATCAAATCTCATAATAAAAGGTGAGTATGCGTGAATCGTAAGGCTTATTTGTTCACATTATGGATTGTTGGAAAGGGGATTTAGAGCTCTATTAGATTTCAATGAGCTTTGCTAAGGATGGAAGGTCGACCAAGGTCAAGCAGGGCTCGAGATTACACAGTGGCCTCTAAATCAATGTTCGGAGTAGGACATAGGGTCTTACGGTGGAAGGAGAAGTGTTAGGGACCTATGTATGTATTTAGGGGTACTGGGATGGGGTGTCTATAATGACTTTAGAGAAAAAAATAAACATTTGGCTAAAGGGCTAAAGAACAAGAACTTTGATGTAATAAAGGCTAGGCAAAAACCTTAAACTAGCACAATACGTACAATGATTAGTAATAAATACTAACTTATAATTTAAGAACAAAGGGAAAAAATCAATGATAATAGCTCACAGATTGCTCTCGTGTATGGAGAAATTAGATATCAAAATGTAGCCCCAAAAATAAATGATTAGTGGAAGTATTTATAGTAGTACAATTTCATTCGGGTGACCTTGGTTGCATTAAATGATTTGAGCCATCATTAAATACCAAAGATAAAGTTCATTTAATGAAAAAGGTGGTATATTAAACTCATGAGATATTATGTTCGAGAGGAAACACTGTTTGGGATATTACAGTGTCATTCACATTGATTGTGATGTCACAAGTTAGCATAAAGGTTTCCTTTATGACGGCTGATGGAATGTTTTTCTAGATGGGCCAACGGTCCAAAGAATGAACCCATTTGAGTGTCATTCTTCTCAAGCTCTCAAATTTCTGAAATCATGATGCCATAAAATATATTAAATAGTAGTAATAATATATGTCGTCTTGTCAACACGATGAGATTCCTCGAGATAAGTTCCATGTAGAGACTTTACTTTGTATGTGTTTGTTTGGATAAGGTTTCCTTGTTAAAGATTCCTCGAACGAACTACTTTAACAAGGTTTCTCAAGTGAAGTCCCTCGAGGAAAAGGTGTTTCAAAATACTAACTTGATCCTAACTAAATAGAATTTGCCTAATTGTACCAAAGATGTTGGGGTTGTTTCTTAACATTGCCTTGTTCTCAATCCTCCAAACTAAGTCCCTATGAGATTCCCTAAATGAGGTCACTTAATATATAATGAAATCTCTCCAATGCCCTTCCAAATAAGGTCCTTCGCAGGTACCAACCAACCTCAATACTATTACAATGGGTCCTAGATATTTGACAAGTGAGAACAAATATAAACTAAGTACATATTACAAGTATGTTGTTGGAGTTTCTTATAACAAGCTTACTTGTTTTGGGAGTGCCTTCAAGTGTGCTAGATTGTTGTGGGAGTGATATCCATTGAGCTCGCTTGTTGTGGGAGTGCCTTTGAGTGAGATTCTTCCCGAATGACCTTGGCTCTATTCTTAATACTTGTTTATCCTCTAATTCACCTTAGCAAGCTTGATTATTTATTGGTCAACCATTAGCTTTAAACTCCCTTTATAGTTTTATAAATGAGGAACTTTTTGGATATTTCCATTTTGTTATATTTAATTTCAGAGTTTAGGACTATGTTATTATGCTTGAGCATTTGTTGGGGTTACCATTTTCTTTAGTTCTTTTTGTGAAGAAAAGAGATGGATCCTTACGGTTATGCATTATCTATAAGATAATCATAAATTATAAGTGTTTGTTGTATAAGATCAATGTTTTTTATCAATTTAAGGGGGCTTCTTCTTCTCTATGATTTGGTTTCAAAATACGATATCACCAGTTAAAGGCGCAGAATGAGGATGTGTCTAAGAAGGATTTTTTGAATTAAATACGCATTTGATGAGTTCAAAATGATGTTAGGGTTAGCCTCCCTAGGCTGTAAAGGGATGAGTTGTCTAGTGTTAATTTTTAAAGAATCGTAATAATTGAAGTTGAGTTTTGATCATTTTTATCTCTTTAAAATTATATCATCTGGATAGAAGTGTATAACGGGAGGGTTTACTTATTTGGATTTCACTTATGATATGTCCCACACATTGATTTAGGAGATAACATGAGGCTATAAGGTCAAGGTATTGGTTAGTAATTATGTTTGTCAAGGATTGATGTCCAAATGATGTGGAAGTTGTTTTATGATTTTTAGGTAATAATGATCCGTATTATATCTAGTGGCTCAATCGAGCCTTAGAAACCGTGTTTGGAGTTGGTCGTGGTAACGTTAATAATACATTCGTAAAGTCACTATTGGTGGGGTGAAAATAGCCTAAATTATTTCGTTACTAAAAAAGGTATGGACATGAGGTAGTGCAAGTCCTTCATGTTCGTTAAGGGTTATTTGGTTTATAGTGACGGGGACACGATTGCACCTTAGTCTGTAAAATCATTCTCAAAACCAAAAGCACCCCTTCTTTCAAACAAATGGGAAGACAGAGGGGATGAAACAAATTCCACTGTTGTTTTGGAGATTATATTGGAGACTTTTAATGAGGATGGCTTGTATTGGATATTTTGATATCTTTGGATCTTATAGTTAATCAAGTTTTTGATATAGGTGTCTTTAGTAGTTGTTTAGTTAATATATAAATTATGAGTTGGGCATGTACTATGTACAGATGTGCATGTATTAGTTAGACCTTTGAGGCATTTATCCCTACTTTAGTTGTTTTAGTGGAGGTTATGATGTTTAAACCTTATTTTTTATTCAATGGTGATGATTTACTTTATATTTGAGGATATTATCATGTCACACTCTTTACTTCGACGCATTGTATTCTATTGAATCTTTGCATGTTGAGAATAATATTTAAATTGTTTAAGATATTTGATTACCCTAATATTTGGACTTGATCACCCTAAATATTAGAAAATACGGGTTGTTATTATGACTTTCGTGCCACAAATCCTAAAAATACTCTCTTGCCAAAATTATCTCCCTAATTATTCAAACACTTTTTGGTCTCAAACATCACTCTTTATGATAAAATATGACTCTACTGATGGATTATCATAATTCCGTATGACAAAGCCCAATAATATGAGTTAATAAAATAAAGGCACTTATTTCTTTTTGTGTCACACACACACACACACACACACACACACACACACACACACACACACACACATATATATATATATATATATATATATATATATATATATATATATATATATATATATATATATATATATATATATATATATATTGTTAATGCCAAAGCTGATAACTAATGGATTGGAATGGACCTTGATCAAAAAAATGCTCAACCTTGCTTTATTTAAATGAATAGGCCTTGGGTGGAATTTAATTACATCTTTATACCGGCGTCTAATAAGGGGGTTTTGATTCGGTTCGAATATTGCATATATTCACCCTCTTTACATATGCATTTTATCCCCCTTGGGTACCTTAATTCCTATATTTATGCTCGTTAACCATAGAACCTCTATTTTATATGTTTATATGTTTTTCGAGGTATAATTGAGCTTTTGTAGGTATTACGGTGGTTAGTGTGAAGTTTTGTAGCGTTCCGAGGAAGTTCCGTCGACAATCACATGTACAGGAGCATTTTGGTAATTTCACAATTTGGTTTTATGGCCCAATGTCGAATCCCTCTGGGTCATCTTCGCGAGGCCACTGACGGTGCGCGATTCTGATCAATAACGAAGAATTTTCGTAATTTCTCGCGGAGGAAGAACAACACCAAAACCACTTTGCACAAATCATTTCTTTTATCTTTATTTATTTTGCCACTTATTACTTAAGTGGGTTTTGGTATATTTGAAGACAACAATTGATTTTTTCATCTTCATCATCTTGCCAATTAGGGAGGTTAGGGTTTGGAGGGGATTGTTGGGTTTTTGGTTCACTCTCTCCTAGGGTTTACCCACTTTGGTTTGTAAGAACACTATTCATCATCTCACTCTCTTTTATCCAGGATCCCATTACTATTATTCTTTCTCTCTTATTAGATTTCTTACTTTGTTAAGTAGGTTTACTTGCCTTCATTTAATTAATGCCATTTAACATGCTGTGTAGGTAATTTAATCTAGGTTGAGATTGTTAAACTCACATGGGTTAATTAGTTGCTTTGATATGGTATGATGTGTCTAGGGTTGTTTTAATGAGTTAATTATTCTTTGTATGACACTTACGAGATTTAACGGGGTATATCACATATGCTTCGTATTTACGACCTTTCATGTGTAATTCCAGGAATATTCATTGACACCGAACTCAAATTAAGCTTTTATGAGAATTTAGACGGTGACAACTCTAGGTTTAATTAATTGTCCAAATGTGATTAATCTTGTTAGCGATTTTATGTTCACATAACCATTTATGCTATTTAGCCCATGTGAGGGAGATGAATCTGAACCTATAGTTTTACTCGTTTTATTTAATCTAAGTTTATATACATGCCTAGTTGATTGGTTTTCTCACAATTATCTTTTACACTTTTATTCGTGAAGTATTAAATTATTAGAATTCTAACAACTAGTCTCTGTGGATTCGATCCTTACTTGCCGATGCACTCTGTAGTTAGTGTGCCAAGTCTAGGTATTTATTTGTGTAGAGGCATAAACGCCCAATGACATATTTTACACATAGTTTGCGTCGTCTACCAAAATGGCGCCGTTGCCAGGGACTAGTTTTTGCTAGAATTTTATTGACTTAATATTTCCTACTATTTTTTCTTTCTATTTGTATTTTTTTTGTTTTAATCGATTTTACAGACTTGGACATCTTAGCGCCAAGAAAACGTCGAATTTGCGCCTACACACCACATTGATAAGGATCCGTCGAGGAACCATTTTGGGTAAGTATGTCTTATTCTAATGATTTCAATTGTCGTAATAATTTGGGTTCGGGAGTTTGTCCTAAGAATAATTTTCAAAGTCACTTTAAACTTATAACTTTTGGTGAATACTTTCATGTTGAGAATAATGAAAATCGCAAAATTACTTTCGGCGAGTATTTACAAAATTAAAATAATGATCTTGGGATTTCTGAAACATATTTTAACGACAAAATGCCTCGAGCTTATTACAATAATGAAGTTGAAAGTCATTGCAATGGCAGTTCTCCGAATTATTACGACAATAACTTTCAAAGTTGTTATATTAATAAGCTTGAAAGTTACAATAATAGTTCTCAAATTAGTTTATTTGGAGAAGTTGTGAAGCCATCGAATTCATTTGGTGCGTGGTTGCAAAGTCAAAAAAGGGAAAAATTTGACAACTTTTATCGGGAGGAAAATCATTGTTGGGAGCATGACTTGGATTTATTATTTAAAACCAACAGTGAATCTTCTCTTGAAACTTCGAAAGACAACAAATGTTTTGAACCAAATGAGGAATTAGAAGTTTTTGAGTCAACGATGCCTACTTTGGAACAAACCATTTTGCGTTTAGCCCAAGGCATAATGGAGAATTAAAATGGAAACAATATGGAGATGAGATGATTTCTTTCGTGAACAAAAAAGATGAGTTGAACACTTGTGTTTCACCTTAAATGATTTTGGAAGACAATTTCACTGAAAGTGAATAATTTTTTCCTATGAAATTCAACCATCGAGTGATAACGAGTCATCTCTACAAGTTGAATTCATTTCATCCCCATTTCCAATCACTGTTATTCAACCATTACAACATTCATATGAGTCGTTTGAAAGTTTTCAAACGGCCAATCCATTCAATGACGAGGAATACTTGCTCGAGTTGCTCGCTTTTATGGGATCCTCCATGTTGTGTCCCTCCATGCCTTTTGAAAATCCTTTGGGATGAAATTCTATTTTTCTTGGGTCCCATATGTTTTCGTCGCCCGTTCAATACAAACCCCCCATCATCCCCACAAAACTTTTAATGGATAATGATTATATTATTTCGCCGTACACATATCTTCCATTGTTCAAACGAAATTCTGATTTTTCGAAAGGTGTGCACTCAATTGAGGGACCGCCTATTATCCCTCAAAGTCAAACCATTGTTTGGGTGGACCCTCAAAATTTCAACTCCTTTTGTATAGTTAATTGAGTAGTTGAAATTTAGGTTGTACATAATTAATTCTTTTTTTTTTAATTTTAGTTGAGTATAGCTTTTAGTGTAATTAGTTAATTTTTTCTTCTTTTTTTTTGCGTATGCTTGATTCTAGCATTTTTTTTAGGCTCAATGTGCTTGAATTTACGAAGATTGTGCGTCCCGGACATGCGGTTGTAAGAAACTAAAAAAAATTAACTAACAAAAATATTTTCATCTTTTAGTTGCACACACTCATCCGCGCTTCTATGCATATATTTTTTTATGTGTGTGTCGCCCTTTCTAAATTTCATGCTTACATTAGTATTGTACTGTATATTTCATGTTTACATTAGTATTGTCAGTGCAGCCTCTCCCCTAATTCAATCTTATCCTCATTTTAGTTATCGCTCATATAGGATGCAAGTGTTGAGAAAGTTTTATCATTCTTTTATTCCAATCAATTTTTCTATTATGTCGGATTTTTGTTTATTGATATTTGAGTCAATATTATTATTAACTTTGGTATGAGATTTTATCATGAAATTTACACTGGTCGTTCAACCTTTGTAAATTTACACTGGTCGTTCGACCGAGTTTACACTGGTCGTTTGAACGAGTTCCAAGTGTCATTCAAAAAAAAAACCTAACTCATTCAAATAAGAATATGTTTCGAATGATATTAACCTAGAATTATCATTTATTCAAAATGAAATATGCCATTTTTAACCTTCAACCCTAAATTCGAGGATTCTAGCCATGCCCAGACCCTAAATCTTTTAGGTATAAATGGTTTAAATAAATATTAACAAATATCTAATGATTTTAGTCAATCCTAACATTATTTAAAGTCTTATATCCCAAAATAATCTTTAAACCCATAGTTTATCTTTTTTCCTAAATTCAACTCAAATTCATATTAATTTATGAAATTACTAGTATACATAGATATAGTATCGTCCAAATGACATTTCAAAAACCAATAATCCATTATTGTCTCATCTCATATATGAGACCAACCTTCTCACCCATACTAGAGATGGAGTCTTAACCTTACACTACACTAAGGGCAAGGCATTAGACTCCAAAATTGGGGGTAAAAATGTTAGGAAAATGATCATCCTACCTCATCTCAGCAATATAAATAGCGTCAAGCATGAAGACAGACTCTCGACTTAGACTCACATCTTCACTGTTATCAAAGATGAGAATCCAAAATCACCTTGGATGTTCATGGAAAATATGGAAAGCATGACAGGGGTATTTCAGTCATGTCCAAACAAACCCACTATCAGGGATCACCAACCCAAGCGAGGGAGTCTTCACTATGATGACTTTACTTTAATAACAGATATTTGGCACTCTCTCACAGGCTCTCACAACCTTCAAGAATGTGCTGTACTCTGGGCGATGACATTGCTTACACTCTTGTAATGAATCAGAGTTCATAATATCAATCGGTGGTTAAAACTCTCAAGCATGGTATAACCCTCAGATATGGTATCACTCTTAAATATGGTGTCACTACTAATTACTATGACATTTGGGGAATTTTAAGCCCCAAGTGAAAAGTCTTTATGGGGAGAATTGGTTAGACAAAAGCATGGGCAACTACTACAAGTGCTTTCAAAGTTAAGACAATCGGAGGAGAATTCTCTCGAGGGACACTCAATTGAGGGTTACTCTCATCACCAAATATAGACTCGGCCTTCGCACATTCTCGATAAATCCAAGAATGAAGATAACAAAGCTCTAACAAAGTTTGATATAAGTTATTATACATCTACAAATAGTTGGACTACATAAAATCCTGAGTTTAGAAGATCAAAACCTAAGGATATGATCTTTCTCACTCAAATCACACAAGAATAGTAAAAAATACACTAAAACTAGAATCCTAAAAACTAACCTAACACAACTGCGAAAGTCTCTGAAAACTTGAAAATATTACCAGATTCAAACAAGAAAAGACTAAATTTACCCTCAAATCCATCTTAAACCATCACAGAAGGGTGTAGAAAGAAACTAAAATGACGAAAAAGAAAAAAACTACGAAACTAATGAAACTTGAAAGGAAATTCATATAGAAATCAAAGAAGAAGTGCTAAAAGGCGAGTACTTGATAAGAAAATGATCAGTAAAGGAAGAGCAATGCCAGAAATGTAACAGACGGAGGAAAGGATTGGAGTTATAGGGAAACAAAGTGAGGGACTGCTCTGGTTTTTAGAAGTTTTGTGTAAATAGAGAAAAAGTGTGAGAAGTTTTTTGTGGAATTTTTTGAGTTGATTAAAGTTGTGACTATGAGTAGCGAATATCGAAGCATGGCATAATGTGAAGTGTTGAACATGTGTGACAAATACTCCTTGAATATCACAACCTAATCTCCTAGAATCAAGCCACCTCTAACATAGATAATGGGTGATTGACAATTGGAAAAACAACTCATAATGGGAAAGATACGAAAGGCCAAGGGGTGATATAACTAGTGTGTCAGATGAGATAACCATTTGGACATAGACAACTCAATAGATCTCATCCACAGTTCAAGCTAGGGATGAGACAAGACATATAACCAGGTCATCTAAAGACTAAAGGAGACAAAGGTAAACATCCTCCTCCAAATAACACTTTAGAACCCGACTATCCATTACATTCTCGTCCCGTAGACAAGACCAACTTTTTCATCCATACTATCGATAGAGTGTTAGCTTCAGATAACACTAAGACCAAGGCATAAGACTTGAGAAGAATTTTTGGAATCCAACCATCCTATCTCATCTTAGTAATATCCATAGCATCGGGCATGAAGGCAGACTCTCATCTTGGAGACACATCTCCATTGTCATCCATGATGGAAATACATCATCTCTTTGGATATGCATGGTGAAGCATGGAAAGCATGGAGAGGGTCTTCCATCCATGTCCACACAAAATCATTATTAGGGATTAATAACCCATATGAGGGAATCTTCACTATGATGACCTTACATTAAGAACATATAATTAACACTCTTTCACAGACTCTCACAACCATGATGTGGGTGTTGCATGCTGGGGGATGACACTGCTTACCCCCCACTGTATCTTCTTCATTTATATAAAAAAAATTAATAGATTATGTTGTTATTTTGATAAATTCACGACATCAAAATAAATGTATGGCCATGGCAAGCTGGTTAGGAATGAAGACTGTGACTAGCTAGTCACAAACCAAATTCGTGACTAGTGTAGAAACACATGTGACTAGTTCTATGATTACAGACTTTCGGACCTAAGCTGGAGCTAGTCACGACCCTAGATCATGACCATGTTAGGTCACGACTATGGTTCCTGACAAGTGCTTGACCATTATGTACCAAACTTGGGCCAAAATTCCCTCCAACTATGGACATGGTCGATGGTCATGACCATGTCTATGATAGTTGCCATAATTGCCTCCAACTGTGGTAATGAATTTTGAGCATGACCATTTTGGGTTGTTCACGATAAAATGGGGATTAAGAGAAGCTTAGTGATTAATCAAAACCTTAATTAAACTAATATACCCTTATACTCATATATTAAAATAAGATAAACTTAAATTGGATCGGTTGAAAAAGAATTATTATTTAAATATTAATTAGAGTCATCATTTGTAGGACTCATATTGACGCCTGTTATATTTATATGGTAAAAGATAAGGCACGGTTATAATCACTGGCAACAAGAGTGCGAGAGGTTGTAATTGGACAGTACTTATACCTATTTTCTTAGTTTGTACCGTTTAGATGGTACTCCTATTTATAGGAACGGGAATAAGAAGATCGAATAATTTAATTATCAAGAAAATCGTTGAGTTCTTCTCCAGCGAGAGTACCTATTCGATCATATTCTATTTTTCCTACCAGAAATATGGGATGATACTATAGAAAATATATTCCATGTGCATAATCCCAATCTAGCTCTGACCTTGCTTACACCGTTAGATAAGGGAAAAAATCACTTGTTACAGATACAACTATGTACCCCTAGACTGTGATGTCTCGTGACATATGCATGTTAGATTAAATCTTGATAATAACTTACAGAAGATGGGATTATGAGTTCACGTCACAGATATCTATACCTCAATCAAAGATAAGCTTCCTTATAGTTGGCCATGTGCAAAAATCCATAAGGTTTTAAAAACTAATACCAAACGGATGGAGATCAGACACATTGAACATATTTTGAAGTCTCAATATAAAAAAGTAAATACATATATATAGTCATAAACTTTATTTGTTAGTTACAATTTCATATTATTATAATTAGTTCCTTATTAATTTTTATTTCTGTAGATAATGTCGGGATGCAATGGACAAAATATACCAAGTGACGAGGTGACACCCCAACTAGGATTATCATCTCGTGCACACCTACAAGAATTCTCATCACCAATTGCTTAGAAATTCTTAACTCCACCATTGGTTCATCCTTGACGAGTGAAATTGGAAAAATTTGTCCTTTTTCACTCAAGGTTTTTGACCCCCAATGCCTCCTCAAGGTTTCCCTCACCCTCTTTCTCAAGGTTTCCCCTTTCCTCCCTCTGCAAGTTTCTCCTCACAAATGTCATCTCCTTCAACATTCCCATCATAAATCATGACTCCATCAACATTCCCCTTCCCAATCCCTTCACTTATCACAGGTCTTGGATCATCACCAACCATTCATGATCATTACGATGAGCAGTTCAATTTTAAAGACCTGACCAACAGTAAGATTGTTGACATGTCCACACTCATCTTCGTAATTTTTGGAACTAAAGTACATAACTGACCTTTGTAGAAGGGTGAGTGTTAGGTTATGGTTGATGGAATATACATTAGTTGCGAAGATATACCAGTGCACATTGATAACGAAGAAGGGAAAGAATTGAAGTAATATGAAAATTCTTTTATCACTTGTCCAGTTTTTCTGTTTGTCAACTTATAATAATATTTTTTGTTTAAGTTTTAATAATGTCACTTGGAAATTTTGTTTAATTTGAGTTTATGTTGTGAATTATGTGTTCTTGCATGCAGCATGACATTTGTTTTAACCTATTAATTCATGACTAAAACTTGAAGTTTATTAAATGGATTTCAAACAATACAAAGAGTGGATAGGGGAGACTAACCAAATAACAGATAATTATGTAAAGGGCATTTAAGAATTTTTAAATACACTTATAAGCATCTTCAAAGTGACAAGATTCCGTGTTCGTGCACCCGTTCTATGAATGGAAAATATAAATTTTTAGAAGACATTGATTTGCATTTACTAAATTGGGGAATTTGTCAAGACTATAAGATATGGACATACCATGGAAAAAAATATAACTTATGTTTTGAAAAAATTACAAGTACCCGATCACGTAACGAAATCCCAATGAGTGGAAGTGATGCATGATTTGGTCACACAACATTCATTGACTGACCTACTCGATGATTCTTATGGAGTCCACCACCATCAAAACCACCAAACTATGGATACAAATAATTCACATTATGACCAAGTAAATGAATAATTTGATGCGGAATTATCAAGAGATTGGGAGTACATATGGTTGAAAGCTAATAAATCATTGTATAAAGATCACGATGAAGATCACTTGGAATCATATGTAATGATTGGCTTGCATAATTTGAAGAGTCGGTTTGGTTTGTTTGGTAATAGAGTTGTAGAGGGAAACTTGCTCGTTAGTAAAATCATAAAGACCTGGTCAAGGGGGTCCACCATGAGTGGCCCCATCCCTACAAATGTTTCCAGAAAGTATGTGAAGGGCGATCGGGTCCACCACGAGTGGCCCCACTCCCGAAGTTCAATACCAGAATGCATAGGAGGAGAGGGGGTTAAACTTAGGTGACTCACTGCCCAAGAGCAATGCTAGATAATGTGCATAGGGCGAGGGTGTCCACCACGAGGAGGCCCACTCCCCAAGGCTAAAACTATAGAAAATATATTTGGGCGGTGGATTTACCACAAGCGGCCCCATCCCCAAGTTGTTACCCTAAAAATGTATTAGGGTAAGGAGGTCCACCACGAGTGGCCCCTTCCCCAAATTGATAATATAGAAAATTTATTAGGGCGAGGGATCCACCACGAGTGGCTCTATACCCAAATTGTTACACATAAAATATATTAGGGCGAGGGGTCCACCACGGGTGGCTCTATCACCAAATGGTTACCCAAGAATGTGTTAGGGTGAGGGGGTCCAGCACGAGTGGCCCCATCCCCAAATTGTTACTAAAAACAAATAAGTTACTGATATTATTTTCTCGCACAGGTGGACTTACTTGAGCAAGCAAGGCCCAAATAGGCTAGTTGGGATCTCCAAGGAGTTTTGGTTTGGGAGCTTAGAGACAAGGTTTTTTAGGAATGACAAGGACCAACCACTTGACACTTTAAGATAGAGAGAATACTATTAGAGAGACCCTAGGGGTCACTCAACCATTCACACAACTTATAATGGATAAGTGAGTAGCCAAGAAGATTCTCACAGAAATATTTTTCAAATGACCTTAGGGGAGTCGCCCTCAAGGCCACTCGTAATTTTTTATAAAAAATTGTACAACAAGTTACCGTTTGATAAGATATTTACCAAATCATATATTTTGGCACTATTAGCCAACATATTTTCTTTTTAACTTTAGTAGGTATCATATGTCATCTGTCAGAAGGGACAGAAAGCTAACAGATAGATAGGAACAAAAGATAGAATGTAGACCTTGTCCCTAAGTTCCCTCTCATTTTTGGCACCCAAAATGCCAAGTCATCCCTAGTATACATACATACATACATACACACACACACACACACACACACACACACACATATATATATATATATATATGTGTGTGTGTGTGTATGTGTGTGTGTGTGTGGGACACTTTAGTAAGGTCATGATCAGACAGAAAACTCAAGTTTGTACCACTACTCGTCCACAATTGCACCAAAAATAGTACTATCTCCCTGCTCTCTCTAAGTCTCAAAGTGCTTGTCCTTTCACTCCCTATTATAGCCATTATTCTTAGGAGATGTCTCTCTTAGACATCATTATTATTTGTGAAACTTGATATTCTTCACTCTCTTTTAGAAAGAAAGTCACAGTCATTACTCTATTATTACCAGAAGTGGAAGGTTTTCTCCTATAACTGCTCTTAAGACTTTGAAGGCGTTGAAGACAGCATCTGTGGAAGTTGGTCACACCTCACCCATTCCAGTTTTTCATAGACCCTAGTACAACCACCCTCGTATATTTGGCTACTCTTATGGGGAGGTATTCTTATTGCCATGGATAAAGAAAGACATAATGTTTCAATGCAGATAGTGTTTAAAAACACTCTAGTAGGTAATTGAGTTCAGAGTGACCAGAAAAATCAAAGGTTATAATGACTAGAGTGGGAGCACCTGCTCCTCGGGGAGGGAAGGCCGGTGCAGCAGTAACTACGCCACTGTCAGGGATGAGGTTAATGAGTATATTTTTAGAGTTTTTGAAGAAGACCAATGTCCACTTAGAAAGTTTGAGCCAAACTTGCATGACACCTTCACCGTCCCCTGTTGGAGGGGCAGTAGCAACAACAGTAGCAGTAAAAGAGAACGTAGAGGTGGCCCTGCCTAGGAAGGTGGTAGTAGAGCATATAGTGAAGCCAACAAGTTCATAGGTGATAAATAAAATTAGCTTGGAGGATTCCCCCTCCAAAGTCATTACTATGGAGGAAGTGATGAAGATGCTCTCTTCTAAAAGGGAGTCCTCTCACATATATGAGCAGTTGCAAAATCCCTACCCAGAAAGCATTAATAAGAAGCCATACCTAGAGGGGTACATCCCTCTTAAGTTCATCAAGTTCAATGGCAAGGGTGAGAACCCTATAGAGCACGTCAAAAGGTTCGTTGAGTACTTAGGTGCGCATGGAAACGATAAGGAGTTGAAGTTACGGGAGTTCTCCAAGACTCTCATAGGAAAGACGTACTCGTGGTATTCTTATCTGGTACCGAATATCACCCTAACCTAGGAAGAGATGCATAGTAAGTTACTCCAAAAAAATTTCCTAGCAAAAGGTGAGTTCACATTGAGGCACAATGCACAGGAGCTATAAAAAACCTGGCAAAAAATTGATGCATTACATCAAAAGTTTCTGAGATAGGTCTTTCGACATCCATGAATATGTAAAAGAAGCGAGGTTAATGCATATACGTGTTGAGGGGCTGCTAGAGGAGTATAAAATCCACCTGGACAATGAGACCAGAGATAGAACTTTCAGGGAATTTACACAAGCAGCTAGAAATATCATGATGATTATCAAGCCCCGATCACAAGGTTGGAAGATAAAAGTGCCTCTAATAGTAGGAAGATTCCATGTATCGAGATGGAAAGCCATCTAATATGTGGATGGAAACTCAAAAGTCAAAAAGGGAGGCCAAGGATACAAATAAGACAGTCCAATGGGCAAAAGGGAGTTTATATATGACATTCCACCACCTCTACCTTACAGTGTGGTAGAAGTCATGGATTACTATAGCACCTTGGTGCGAGAAGGGGTAGCAGGTCCCCCTCATTGTAATGGGAAAGTACCATCCGCAACAGATAAAGTAGACGTAAAATTATACGAGATCCATCAAATGGTTCAACATGTGACCAAATATTTCTTTTATTTACAGATGATCATTGGCGAGCAGGTGGCCAATGGCACTTTGAAAATATCCCCTATGGATGTTATTAAGAACCCATTACTAGCCCATCATTATGGTTCGGCCAATATGGTTATGGAATATGATGAGGAAGGAATATAAAAGCCTGAAGAGTGGGTGAGAAGTGTGAATATGTTTGAAGATTGGCTAGCAAGCCTAGATAGAGAAGAGCAAGAAAATAAGTGGGGCAAGAATGTGAGCCCCTCATAAGGAAAAACTATTTTGATCATTTCCCTAGATGAGGGAGGGACATATAAAGTGGAGTATGTATGTAATGCGCATGCATATGAAGTGGAGCTGGACTAGAATGCACAACCATAACAAGAAGTTCAAAGTTTAAGTGGTTCTTCGACCAGATTGGAGTAAAACATGATACTCGTGTGGTCATTACAAAGAGGATCTCAAAGTCAGTCCAACAGTGAGGTGATTCCTGTTTAAATTGGAAGGGGACCATCAAAAAGTTAATAACGAGATATACCTTTGAGGTGGTCATCTTAGAGGCCGATAAGCAAGTGTCATATTTTCACATCCATCCTTTGTACGTGATACCTTTGATAAATAGAATCAGTTTCCCTAGAGAAATCATTGATGGAGGGGCATCCATTAACATCATTCCTATTAGAACATTATATGAAATAAACATCTATCAAGAGAAGATAGTTCCAGTCCCATTAGTGATTTTTGATTTTGATAGTGCAGCGATGCAATCGTTGGGCCATGTGAACGTGGGAATAAAATTGGCAAATTTTACATCCCATATCAAATTTCATATCATCAATGCCAACACTAGTTACCAGGTCTTGATAGATCGAGTGTGAATGTACACATATGGGATAGTTCCCTCAACATTCCACCAGTGTGCAAAAGAAAACAATCGGGACACAAACATTGTGATCAAAGCCACGAGCGGTCGCTTTCATTAGAAGAAGCACACTTAGTGATCAGCTAAAAAAGTTTGTGTACGAGAGATTGGGTCAGCGAGTGACCCCTCCAGATGAATATGTAAAAGGAAAGAGTAAGCTTAAGGTTCAAACATGACCTCCTCGAACGTGTAAAAATGTTATACTCCCTGATGGGAAATTTATTTACCGCTTATAACAATCAGTGCGGGCGACATTTTTAGACGAAATCGCCTACCCGACACCAGAATTCTTTGTGGTAGATGAGTCCCACATTATTAACCACATAGAGGAACTAGAAGAGGCACCTGAGTGCGTGCATGATTGGCTAAAGGAATAACTCTAAGAGTTAGATGAGATTAACTTGGGAGTAGAAGAGGAAACAAAAGGCTTATCTTCATCTCTAAAGGACTACGGCCTAAACATCATTAACCTGCTCAAGGAGTTTATGGATGTCTTCGCATGGAAGTAAACAAAAATGTCTGGGATAGATCTAGAAGTAAGATCACATAAGTTGAATGTGATCCCCAATGCTCTACCAGTAAGGAAAGCCACTCGCACTTACAAGGTTGAGCTAGACCTCAAAATCAAAGCAGAAGTAGGGAAGTTATTGGCATCAGTCTTAATCAAGCAAATTCAGCCCAATATTTCTCTCAAACATTTTGTTGATAGCCAAGAAGGACATGGAAAAAATAAATATCTATGTATACTTCAGAGACTTGAATCGTCATGTTTAAAGGAAGAATTCCCATTCCCCAAATATTAACAATTTGGTTGATGCCACAGTGGGACTGTAAATGTACAACTTTATGGATGGGTATGTTAGTTACAACCAAATTAGAATGGATCCGGCTGATGCTGAGAAAAAATATTTCCCCCCAAACCTTTAGGAACTTCCACTACACAGTCATGCTATTTGGTCTGAAGAATGCAGGTGCCACTTATCAGCATACCATGATGGCCATATTTCATGATTTGTTTCATGACACACTAGAATTTTACGTAGACGATTTGGTAGTGAAGTCCAACAAATAAAGAAAGCATATTGAGGATCTGAGATGGGTGTTCAAAAGAAGCCATAAATTACAAATGAAGATGAACCCCTCTAAATGTGCCTTTAGGGTAACAGCGAGGAAATTTTTGGGTTTTGTAGTAAACAGACAAGAGGTACAAGTTTATAAAGAAAAGAGGAAATCCATTATGATGATGCCATTATCGAAAAGTCAGCGAAAAATTAAGAGATTCTTAGGAAAGGTTTATTGCCTGGGAAGATTCAAAATAGCATTAGCATAGATAACCCACCCTTTTACCCCTCTAATGAAAGAGAAGGACAAATGGGTTTGGGGGATGAACAAAAAAAAGAATTTGAGAAGATAAAGGCGTTTTAGCTTCCCCCTCAGCAATGGTACCCCCGAAAGTTGGTTCACCATTGCTGCTTTACTCAACCTCAATAGAAAGGTCTGTAAGAGCCTTGTTGGCTCAAGATAAGTTAGGAATAGAGAATAATGTGTATGCATCGCGAGTGATTTTAAACACCTAGTCTAGATATACTAGCATAGAGAGGCATTATCTTACCTAGTTTTTATAGCGCAGAAGTTGAGACATTACCTGTTTAAATCATCACCAAGTGTGATCCCGTCAAATATCTCTTAGCATGAAAAGTTCTAATAGGGAGAGAAGTATGGTGGTTTCTAATATTATTTGCATATGACTTGAAGTGTGTGGTCTCATAGGTCATAAAAAACCTGGTCATAGTATACTTGTTGGATGACTACCCCAGTTAGACCTACGAACCTCCTAGTGAAGAATTGCTAGGTGAGAAATTTCAAGACTTCCTGAAAGAGGATATGAAGGAGTGGACGATGGATTTTAATGGCTCTTGCACTCAAGGGACAGGTGAGGCTGGTATTATCCTCTCAAATGGAAAGGAACAGGTAGCTCTCTCCTTCAAGTTAGATTTTAAATGCTCAAATCATGAAGCCAAGTATGAGGCTCCTATTATAGGCCTGGTGGAGGCACTGAGAAAGGAAATCAGAGTGTTGTATAAGCGATGGGACTCTAACTTATTGGCAAAATAAGGTAATGGAGAGTTTATCTCAAGCATGCTAACTTATCCCCAAACAGGTCTACCATTCAGAGATTACTTGGTCAATTTTTAAATGTGACAATTGAGAGACATATTCAAATAATAAACAGGCACCTGAATGTCTTAGCCATAATACCTTAGAAATTAGATATGGAGGAGCAAGAAACTACCATTGCAGTGTGATGAAGAACAATGCAATCATGGTGAAGTCATTGTTTTCAAGTGAATAGCTAGAAGACTGGAGGTGTCCTATTGTGAAACAGTTGGAAATGAGAGCGAGAAGCATAAAAATGTCTGAGTTGGTGAATTATCACCTGCTTTATTTTTAAGAGCCTGGAAGGGTTCTTGTCAAGGTACATAGGGGATGAAAAAGCCAAAGAAAGGATGGAAGCAATGCATGAGAGGCATTACGAGGATACAGATATCCCCCTTTATCATCAGTTGCAGCGGGCAGGCTTTTATTAGCCCACCATGAGCATGAAAGTTTCTCTTCTGTAATAGGGCTATCAAATATGACAAACCTAATTTAACCAAACCTTTGAGGCCAGCATTACAAAAAGTTTTGAGGACTGGAGGCAACCTTACATACTCTACCTCAAGGATGGGGAACTACCAGCAGAGCGAGAAGATGAAATCTACTTGAAAAAGATGGTTACCCATTTCTACTTGGTGGATGAGATCTTTACAGGAAAGGGTATAATGAGAAAGAACTGAGGCGTGGGGCAAATAGAGATATAGAGAAAGTGATGAAAGAGGCTCGTGACCCTTCTCACATGGGAGGTGCAAAGTTATATGATGAGTTATTGACGTTGCGTATTATTGGCCAATGATGAAGGCTAATTTTATCCACTTTATGAAAAAGTTTAGGGTATTCCAAGTGCATGGAAACAAGGTTCATGCCCCCTCAGTTAGACTACAAAGCCTAGCAGCACCTGCCGGTTCAACACTTGGGCATTTGATTTAGTAGGTAAGATCAACCTAGCCTCTCATGATAAGGCCTTCATCATAGTTTCTATGGAACTATATACCAAGTGGGCAGAAATAATACTCTTGGGCAGAGTGAATGCTAATGTGGTGACCCAATTCATCAAGGAATATATAATATGCAGATGTGGTATTCCAAAGGTTATTCTTACTGACAACAGGAGGTAGTTAGTGTACAAGGAGATGGGGATACTGACTAACAAGTACAAGATCATGCACAATAGTTTAACCATCTAAAATTCTAAGGGGAATGACCAAGAGGAGGATACAAACAAAACACTGATCAATATCCTAAAGAAAATTCTTGAAGATATGTTGGGGGCTTAGGATGAAAAACTATTAATGGTGTTATGGGCCTATAGAACCTCAGAAAGAAAGAAAATAGGATTCACTCCATTCTCACTGGTCTAGGGACTAAAGTTTTCCTACCAATAGAACTAATTGTACCCTCAACTAGAGTGGATTTAATTAATGGTCCCATACCAGACCCCATGCATGTATAGCTGGAGGCTTTGGATGAACATAAAGATAGGGCCAAAGATAATTTTAAAGTCTATACCGAATAGATATCTAGGGATTATGAGAATTTGGTTAAGTCTAAAGAGTTTCAAGTATGGTACTTGGTCTTATGGGCATCCACTCACCAACTGCGGATCATGTAAGGTCCAAGTTTAATTCAAACTAGTAAAATCAAGCTAACGTCAAAATTTTGGTCCTGAGAGTGAGTGTCTCTAGCCCATCAACTGTAAGTGGATAAAGAAATATTATGCCTAACTCCTATCCAAGCTTCCCATCTTTTGGTAAGTTAAAAAAATTTAGCTCTTACATAATTTTTTTTTGTAAGGAAAATGATGAGCGCAATCTCTATAAACAACATATACAATAAATATAATATAGAAAGGAATGAATATCAGTTATTTTGACTAAGTAACACTTGAAGTTTTGTGCATACTTTATTTACCTTCATTTGTTGTTAATGGAATATAAGTACCCATTCACTAATAAGTTGTAAAGCGACTACATCTAGAATAACCAGTTTATCATTTTTGCTTATGTATGAAAGAAAATGTGGTATATATTTTCTAGTAGGCAAGAAAAAGATTTTGTCTCTCAAAGTTTGTGAGAGAGGACAAAACTTAAGAAACTTTACTCATTATACTTAGGGGGTATATCCATCCCATGGATAAAATTATAGCAGCAAAGTCCTTCTAGACATAACAATTTAAATACCCTGCAGATGAAGGAGAAGTTTTAAAATAGTTACAAATTCTTTGCTTGAGTAGAGAACAAATTTTGAAAAGTGAAACGATGCCTTTGCTCATGTGTTACAAATTGTTTACTTGGGTTTTTAAGAATATAAAGAGGGGGTCTATCTCCCCTCTAACTTATTTCTTAGAATTAGAATGGTTCCGAATGAAGTGTGGAACGAGAATCTCACAGGCTAAGGAGAAGTTTTAAAAATATAATAAACTCCAGAAAGTGAAGAAAAATATTTTCTTTTAAGAGAAAGGAGAAGGGGTCCCCCTAACAAGCTACTTCCTAATAAATATGTATATATATAACAACTACCCCACAGTTAGAGGGGCAATTGTAAATGATAATTTGCTAGGGTCATGTGCAAATACCCCACGAACCATGGGGAAACTCAAGGATTATACTTGTCAAAACATTGTGTGAATATTCCCACAGGAAAAGAGAATAACTCATTGAAAACAGATTTCGGATAACATAGATACAAGATAAAAATGGAAACACAAAGTTCATTTTCATTATTATTGAACAGCCTTTACATGTACAAAGGCGATGAAAAATATAAAGAAATAAAAATTCTATATCAAAAGTGAATCAAATAGATAAAACAAGAAAGTGGTCCTCCCATAAGTTTATGTTAATCTAAGAGAGACCTACCTTATGTATGAACTGCTCCTCAGCCTCATCATCAGTGTCACTAGCCTCAAGCTTGGCCAACTTGGCCTCTAGCAGTTGGATCTGGGTTCGGATCCTAGTGGCCTCAACCTGGCGCTACTGAGCTCTAGACTACCTAGAGTCATAAAGCCTCATCGTCTTCCTCATGGGAACACTTATGAAGCGACGAACTGCAGAGTCAAGCCAATCTCGCTGAAAATGGTAGACCCTCTGAAGATCATGGAGACCCTACAAAAATATCAAAGTCCTAGCACTGTCTAGATCAGCTGGAGGAGTAGATAAAAAATGGTGGATATGACTTGCAAGGGCTCTTAGGTTGAAGACAATGAGCCTATCGATGTTGAGAACACTCTAGGAAGTAAAATTCTCAGGGTGGAGCTTTAAGATCATCTCCAATTCCTACCATTCGTAGATCCTAAATGTTTTAGGTTCCTCCTCGTACCACAAATCCCTCATAAAAGCCGCAGGGGCCTTTACCCTAATATCGTCAGAAAATGTGTGTCTGAACTTAAGCTCAGAAGGGATGAAGGAGGACTCTTCACCAAAATATTTAGCACCTTCAGAGCGAGTGGCCTCAAAGCTAGGCTCCTCCTTATCATTCGCCTCAATAGGCTCACTTACAAAATCATGAGAATAGAAAGCATATAAATAATAAGTCAAGGAAACAAGACAAATAGTTAGATATCCCCACCGAAAGAACAAATAAGAAGTAAAACATTTACTACCCCCCCCCCCCCCCCCAGGCCTAAAGTAGTGAGTAGGTTGCCTGTAAAACAAGACGGTCCTCCTAGGAATACTGTGTCCACCTTGTAAAGATAAATAGGCATAGCCTTAATAGAAACCTTACTCGTTAAAAGATAAAACTTTATAAAATAGTTAGGTAAATTAGGAATAAAAAAATACCTGAGGAGTTCTCAGTACAACACTCACAACCTGCTCCGTAAAAATAGGAGCACTAACCTCACTAACCTATAAACAGGGAAATAGGGGTATGATGGTAAGAAACTTGCACAGTAAAGGAAATAATGAAAAGGGGGAAATAGAAAAGAGGATGGGGTATTAAAGTATAATACCTCCCTCACAGAAAATTCCCCATTTTGTCCCACAGTCACAGGAACAGTCGCAGCACTAACCTGAAAATATGAAAGTAAGTGTTAGAAAACTCTTGCACAAAAAAGGAAAGTTAAAAAAAACAAGAACATCAAAGAAAATACGTAGGGAGCCTCCTTAACGATATTAACTGAGCGTTTCGCAGTGACATGAATGGTTGCAGCACTAACTTGAAAATGGAAATACAGGGAAGTGTTAGAAAATTCTTATGCAAAAAATGCAAGTATAGCAAATAGATATGTCATAAGAAGTACTTGGGGTGTCACCTCCATGGTACTCGCAACATGTCCCACAGATAAATGGACCTGGGTTACACTGGCCTAAAGTCAATTAAGCAAACGAGCACTAGAAAGCACTTGCACAGTAAAAGAAAAAAGTATAGACAAAATATGTAGTACCTGTAGAGTTATCTCTGCCGGACTCACAACAGGTCCCACAGTTAAGGGAATCCCAACAATTCTAGTTTATGGTCAAGGAATCAGATAAATGTTAGTGAATTACCTACACAAAAAATTTAAGTCTTTAAAGAAAAGTTATAGTAAATACCTTGGGTAGGGGTAGCTGAAAATAAAATAACTGACGCGTAGGTGACCCTCGCGCCGCGGCAAAACCCAGCCTATCAAATGGCGTCGTTGCCGAGGATGAGTTTGTTTTAGAATTTATTTTATTTACTATTTCTTAGTATTTTCTTTCTATTTGTATTTTTTTTTTGCTAACATTTTTGCAGGACTTCTATATTTGAGCGCCAAGAACCGCTTGAATTTTTCGACCGCGCATGTCTTTGTGGAATTCGCCACTTCGATCCATCTTTGGGTTAAGTATGTCTTATTCCAATCCTTTCAGTAATCATTATGATAATTCTCAAAAACCCCATACTCCTATGTCTTCTAGTCAATACTTAGAGACCCAAAAAATTGCAAAACCTAAAATGAATTTGGGTGAGTATTACGAAAGTCAAGCTTTGGTGTGCGTGTATTTTGAGGATGATGATAACAATTTTGGGCCTTTAATTCCTTGTAATAGGAATTTTGAAACAAATCGCAATAGCTTTCAAAATTTTATAATAATGAGTTTGAGTATAGTTCTGATAATAATTTTCAAATTTCTTATTTCCAAGAATCCGTACATCGGTCTATGACTTTGGGCAAGGGTTTGCGCATGCTTGAAAATGAGAAAATTAAAAATCGTTATCGGGAAGAAAATTGTTGTTGGGAGCATGAGTTGGATTTATTATTTCAATCCGGCGAAGATTTTTCTTTCGAGACTTTTGAGGTCGAGGAATGTTTTGAACCAAATTAAGACTTTGTGCCTACTTTGGAAGAAACCATTCTTCACTTAGTCCATGTCTTAATTGAGAATGAAAGTGGGGATGAAATTGACGTAGTATCCATTTGCAATGAAATGATTTCTTCTTTAGCCCCCCAAAGAACAATGTTTCATTAAAAATGATCTTATTTCCTTCGAAACTCAATCTTCAAGCGATGATGACTCATCTCTTGAGTTTGAATTTATTTCTTTCCCATTTTCACTCTCTATTATCGAACCGACGGTAGTACTTGATGAATTTGTTTCAAACTTTAAAGTGTTAAACCTTTTCCCTGATGAGGAGTACTTACTCAAGTCACCTTCCATGATCACATCTTTGCCTCCATGTGTGCCCCCTCGTATTCCAATTGAAAAATATTTTGGAGAAAATTCAATTTTCCCCCATGCGTATTTGTCACCCGTATTATCCAAATCCCCCATCCTCCCGCAAAAAATTTTAATTGGGGATGGTTCATTTCTTACGCCTTACACATGCCTTTCGTTGTTCAAACGGAATTCCCTTTTTTTCGGTAGGCATGCGTGAGATTGAAGGCCCGCCGTGGATCTTTCAAAGCCAAATCGTATTTTGGGTGTACCTTAAAAAATTTCAACTTCTAGTGTATAGTTAATTAGAAGTTAAAATTGTAGGTTGTAAATCGTTAGTTTTGCTTTATTTTTATTTTTCTTCTTTATTCTTACTTATAGTCTAGTTTGATTAGTTAAAGTTTTATTTCTATCTTTTGTTGTGTTTGGTACTAACGTGTTTTGTAGAATCACTGGACTTGTACTTTCATGAGATCGCTCCATTTGGGGTAATATTGCTATTTTTATCTCTTTAACTTGGTTCTTAATTTACATTGAGGAGAATGTCAAGTTTTAAGTTAGGGGCTGTCGGATATTATATCTATTCATTGGTAGTGTCCATGATTTTGATTATATGTTATTTCCAAGCATGCTTTTCTTGTAAAAAATTACAAATTTCAAAAAGATTTTCTTTCTTTTTTCTCCTTTGTTGGGCATTTTGCCTTTGTTTCCGATGATAAATTTCAATAATTGCCTGATCCAATAGACAACTCAATGATGCATATTCTCGATTTTAGAAGTTATTAGACTTTAGTCCTCAATCATTTATATTATGAATAACTTCATGAATTAAAATTTATCCCATGAGCACATGCGCTTTCTTGTTTTATTGATTTGGTTTAAGATTTTAATAACTCGGTAATCTTTTGTTGCATTGTACCTAGTGAGCTTTGGGCTTTTCTTCATTCGTGAGTGTTATACACTCCTCTTTCCTCTTAAAAATGTTATAGTCATTGATAATCTCTCCATTCTTTCATTAATCATTCATTATTTGAGTTTATATCTTGAAATGTGTTACTTGATCATGATTTTCATATATTGTTTCGACTCGAGAATTGCGTAACTCTATGAAATGATCACAGGCAATCTTTGTTATATCACCCATATTTACCTAGACCTCACCATATATGTTTTCCCTTGTCAACCCCTTTGATCCTAAGTATAGCCTTTCTCTTCATAACCCCAACCCCATAACCAACTCCATATTGGAGTTTTAAACCATTTATATACCTTACATACCTTTGTTTGGAATGTTATTTGGGATTGAATGATGTTCTTGTTATGTGGTTGAAATTTAGGCATGCGATAGTGAAAAGTAAAGAAAAGAAAGAAGTCAAAAAGAGAGAAAAAGAGAAAGTACAAAACAAAAGAAAAAAATAGTGAGAAAAAAAAAAGGAAAGAAAGATAAATTTGTAAATGTTGTGTATAGTGTTCAATAATCTTTTTTTACTCTCCCCATTATTATAGTAAATGCCTTTTATGGATTATATTTTCCATTTTGTTTTTTTTTAAATTGCCCTCATTTTCCATTATCCCGAGTTTTCATCTCCAAACACTTTGAATCCATACATTGTCCTTTCGTTTCATAACCCTAGCCTAACCTACACTACATCCCTATGAAGTCATATGTGATATTAGTGTGAGTTCAATTTAAATGTTGAAATAGTTTGATAATATGTTAAAATGCATTTCGCCTCTTTTAATGAGCGGTATCTTTCATTGAGATTACAAATTTTCATTTCTTATATAGCGTTCTTCAAAAGTGACATGTGCGCGACCTACTTTGCCTAGTTTCCATTTCCATTTACTCTTTATACCTGCATGTTCCATGTGTTAACTCCCTGTTTCGAGTGAATTCACTTGATGAGTGTAATGCCCGGGAGGATTGAATATATGCATGCTTTAATGTTTAGTATCTGATTTATTAAAGTTTTTTGCAAATCACACTTTGCATGTGCTCACTCCCCTCCCACATTTTAAGGTTTCAATTATATGAAGTTCATTCTATAATATTAATAATACGGGCTTTTGTGTGAATTCATTCACTTTGCTAATAATATGTATCAAATTTTTTTCGCTATTAATGCGTGTATCGCATGTGATTGGAAATATTTTGAGGAAACCATATGATGTTTTTGGGTTTCATCCATGAAAACCCACACGAGACGACACTCGTCCACTAGGGTATCCTAGAGGTTTAACGGCTTATTGCATACGCTAAATGCAATTGTTCGCCCGCGAAAGGGGCTTTTATCTTGTTTCCCTCTTTTGTATATATCTCATGTTTTGTGATTTTCTTATAGTTCTTATTGCGTTGAATTTCATTACTAGGGACTAGTAATGGGTAAGTTAAGGGGTGTGATTCGTCCCGAATCATAGCACTCATTACCCTCGAACTTTTGCGTTTCAGCCCCCTCGGGTACCGTAATTGCTATAATTATGCTCATTAACTCGAAAACCTCCACTTTATGTGCTAATATGTTATTTGAGGTATTACTGAGCTTTTATAGGTATTACGGTGCTTAATATGAAGTTTGAACGCGTTTCGATAAAGTTTCGTCGTGATTCACACGTTCAGGGGCATTTTGTAATTTCACACTTTAGAATTTTTGTCTGAAGCATTCACAAAAGTTGTAGATCTCGGTCCAAGCTTTGTGTGGAAGGGAACTTTGCTCGAATCAGAGTCCGAACGAAGGAAACACGGACCTTTAATCAGGGAAGAAATATAAGATTTTATTTAATTATTATTTTATTCATTTACTAACAATCTATTTAATTCCATATATGTCCTTTTCTCTTTCATTTTACAGTAAATTTCCATGGGTGATTTTTATTTGGCTTGGGTTTGTGCTCGGGTTTTGGTTTCGTCTAAAATTGGAGCCTTTCGTACGAAATTGGAGCTTGGGTCGCATGTGGAACTAGTTGTGGGTCAGTTTACTCGAGTTTTTGGAGTACTCACTTTGACATTTCCATGACTTTGGCCATTTTTGATGGAGTTGGGTTGTTGGCATTTTTGGAGATGAAGGTTTCGTTTATGGACACACACATCAACGTTGCAGGTCCAAACCATAATAGGTGCTTATCTCGAGTTGGCATCAATGGGGGTATGGTGGTCTCGGTAATACCCATTTGGGTCTTTGGCATTTGGTGGAATGTTGTGTGCGCAACAAAGAGATTGGTGGGCTGTCCCAACAGGAGTGATCGACCGGCCCTGCCGCCGCGGTCGACCGAAAAATGGGTTTTTGCCTTGCGTTTCATCCAGTCTGCTCCTCCCTTTACGCACGGTCACCGACCGGCCCAAGCCGCAGTCGATCGATCTTCTGCTATTTTGGCCGAGATTTTTACGGTAGCCCTCTCTTTCCTTTTTCATTTTCTTTTTCTATTTTTTTTTTCTTTAATTACAACTTAACCCCTTTTTCATTTTTTTTCCTTTTTCTTTGTTTCTTTTTTCAAACTTACTATAAATAACCCCTTTTGGTTATTTTTAGAAATAATTAGTTTTAGATAGATTTTCTTCTTATTTTCTCTTTGGGAGCTAGGGTTTGGAGAGATTTGTGGGTGTGGTATTTTCTCCCTCCTAAGGTTTATCCGTATAGTGGTTTTGCCCATCGCGGTTGTGCAAGAACACTATTCATTATCTATTTCCTTTAATCCAAGTTTCCATTTTTATATTTCATGCTTCGTGTAATTTTTCATGCTTTTCATTTATTTTTCTTGTCTAGTTAATTTGTAGAGTTAAATTAATTAGTTGCTTTAATTAATTAGGTGCTTTAATTTATGCTTTTAATTATGTGTAGCGGGTAATTTAAATTAGGTTGTGTCAGATTGAACTCACCTAAGTTTGTTTGGTTGCTTTGCTATGGTGATGGAGTTTTACGTTTATTTTGATTGGGTTTTCCATGTTATTACACCTAGGAGATTTAACGGGGTATATCATGCATGCTCTGTATTTACAACCCCGCGTGCATAATTTCTGGGGTATTTTTTGACGCCAAAATCTTATTAGACTTTTATGCAAATTTAAGGGTGTTACAACTCTGGGTTTAATTAACTGTCGAAACGAGACGCAATCTTAATAACTCATGAGCCCATGTAACCATTCATACCAATTAACTCGCGGTGAGGGATATCCGATGCAACCTAAAACAATTATTCTCTTTGTTAATCATAGTTTAATTTATCCACTCCTAGATTAATCTTTTCCTTTTGTTATCTTTTCTTTTTAGTTAGCAAAATTATCTTTTACACTTTTATTAAGAAGTTATAAACCAATTAAATTCTATCAACTTGTCTCTGTGGATTCGATACTCGGACTAGCCGCTATACTCCCTTAAATAACTGTAGTCATATTTTAGGTTTTTGCATAGAGTTGGAGAGCCAAAAAAAAAATAATCAGTACGTAGGTGACTCTCACGCCGCGGTGAAACCTAGCCTATCAGTAGCTTAGGATTCCTTTAGGTAATAGTATCCCCCTGCTAAGTGCGGGGTTGTCTGGAACAGAGCCCTACAGAACAAAGTCAAAAACAATAAGTCAGGATAAGAGTATTCACAAGCTAGATCCAACACACATGTAAGGAAAACATCAAACGATACGTCTCTAGGAGGGGTAACATAACGACCAGTAATAGAACTACCTAATGAAGAAATGATAGGAGGACATGCAGGTGGACTGGAAGCTATGGTCAGCTAATGGACGGTCGAATGTATAGATAAATTAATAAGAAAAGCCATGAGCTACTAAAAGAATAAGGTAAAGAAGACAAGTGTCTTCAGAGATGGTGCGTACCTGCACAGTACGAGAGGTAACAGAAGACCCCCTTGTAGAAGTGGGTAATATAGTGGATAGTTGCAAAGAAAATAAAAATGAGAATGTTAGAGATAGATGAAAAGGTAAAAGATAAATACAAACTTTAGTTTATAATAAGTGAACCTCGCGATCAAGTCTTAGGGAGGAAACTACCATGGAGCTCCTCTCTGGAAAAAAAAGGGATCTCCAAATAGGGACATGAGAAGATGAAAGGGGGGTCCTCACCCTTAAGGAACTAGTCACCTCTAGAGAAGTAGTATGCTCTAAATAAGAAAAGGAAAATCATGTTAAAAAATCATAGAAAACAAGTGTCAAAGTAAAGAAAATAGAGGAATAGTAAAAGTACTAATAGTAGAATGACGAAGGGCTTGCCTATATGGAAGTTTCCCAGTGGTGGGGTTGAAGGTAGAGGGGGAATCAATCATAACATCATCCTCACTGTCTGAACCACTAAAAACTAGTAATAAAGCACAAGTGTAAGGATAGTGACCATAATGAAGATCAATAACACCAATGTCATTTGACGAACACCTGTTATCATCATAAGAAATGGGTGCTTCCGTAAACAACCAGATCCTCTTAAAGTGAATAATAAGGGGAAACAATAAGTGAAATCTCATGGCTAACAGTTTCACTGAGTAAAAAAGAGTTAGCTAAAGTACCTCAAAAAATAAGGATGGATGAAGTGGATGGTTCCTGTGTTGAGACACCCAAGGATTTATAGCCTTGCTCGTGAATAATTTGGTAAGTCTCTTCAACCCTAAGGGTATCAGTGTCTAACCCTTGGTCTAGAACAAAAGAGGAGCAGCACACTTAACACCAAGCTTCATGTTCTTCTTCTTACTTGCTCTGGTCCTCATAGGAGAAGGAGGGGAAGTAGGAGTACTAACAGGGATAGGAAAAAAATTTAACACATCAGAGTTTGGATATTTTCTTTTTAAGGAGGCCTTCGACTTTGCCTTCCCTATTCCCTTAGCTTTTGATGGTTAAGGCTTAAGATGCTTCACATAAATAGATTCATCGAGAAGGGGTTTCACCTATATAGGACTAACCTGCTCCAGAGGTGTCTTCATAACTGTACACAGTGATACCATATCTCCTTTTGGGTCCTTTTTCCTAGGTACTTATCATTATTTGGGGGGATTGTCTCTAAAGGAACATCCACCACACAATTATGGATTAAGGACACCTGCATCTTCCACAAATTTAACAACAAGCAACTGAATGAAGAAATGTAGTCACGAGTAGATACAAAAAGGTCGCCAAGGCCATCAGTCCTATATGATATCCCCTCGAAGGTAAAACTAGAATAGGCCTCCATGTATAATTCTGAGGGGGGGGGGGGTGCTTAATGGATAGGTGGGAGTATAGACCCCTTGACCGTAACCATTTTACCTCCTTAATTACTCATAATGGTAAAATTACACAACTTTACCTACGTCAGTCAAGGAAGGAAGAGTAAAGTGGAGAAGTGTGGTCATCAGAGAGATATGGGGCTAGGGAGAAACAAAATCCACATCAAAGGGACAATAAAAAGTGGCCCCGAAAGGTGAGAAGGAGCCCCATGTAAAAATCCCACCCACTGGCTAGAAGTAGGTGCAAAAACAAAATTTATCAACATTATCAATGAGAGGGGATAGAGGGCTCTTGGGATTCTTTATGTACTGCCTAGTAATCGAGCGGCATCACCGTGATAAGAGCGAGCCTCTGGGGGAAAAGTTAGAAAATCTCCCAAAGAGAAAGGCCATAAAAATAAAAGAATTATCAAAACTTGTAACATCATGAGAACAACAAGATCATTCCACATCCACGTGAGCACGATCTAACTAAGTGTATAAGGAGCCTATGGTAAGAGATGCGAGGGGAACGTCCTACCCGCGAGTAAGTCTAATATCTAGTCTGAAGAGAAACTCGCAAGGGGGGTCATCTAGCCTCCTTAGGAATAGAAACCTTCTCAAGAAGGTAAAAAAATACGGTTAAGTGTAAATGGGACTTAATTTGGGGCTCGTCTTGAAACTTGGCTCCTTTGCTCAAACTTTCGCCCTTGGTAAGGGGTTCAAAATCCCTGAACCAATATCTTTGCCATTTTGCAAACAAGTTCTTTGTGGCACTAGTCTTAGTAATAGAATCATAGTGAGGAAACTCATAAAGGTCTTAGTGGAGTTCTTGATACATAGCCTCCTCATTAGCATCCTCAAAACTGTTAGTAAAAATATGGCTTCCTAAGTATGGGAGGCATGTTAGCTCGTAAATATCCTCCAATGTGATCATGAACTCACCCCAATCAGTAACAAAGGTATGGGAATACCTACTCTAACGAGAGGATAGAAAATTGAAGGCTGGAGAATGTTTATAAATAGTACAAGACATTAGGCTATCAATATTCCTTGTCAGGCCAAGCCCCTCGATGGTGGCCTTATGGGAAGGGTCAGAAAGTATGTAATCTACCCAGAGGTCCCACTAGTCTAGGTCAGCTCCATAAAGGTAAAGGTTTATGTTATTATGAGGTAAGTCACCCCTATCTACTCTAACCCTTAAAATTCTATCAGCCAAAATAATAGGAAGGTCAGGGGACTCACCTAGGCCAAGATGAGGCTTCTCGTTAATCTTCACGATGGGATCTTCCTCGAATATTGCGATTAAGGACAGGAAAGTGTCCTTCTTCCCAAAGTAAGGGGCAAGATAATAAAGCCTGGGATACCTCTTTAAGCAATTTTTAAGGTAATACCTCTGAGATTTTACGAGGGCATCGTCAAAAGGAGCCCTACCAGAGCCACCAATAGCATTGGTGGTGGAGACAATTGTTGTGGCAGTCACAGTGGCAATGCCAATTGAAAGGATGGTCAAAATATTCAATTATATGGGTAAAGAGCCAATCAAAAGCTCGGGTGTAATGGTGGAAACAGCAGTAGAGGTAATATTTGAAGACGAAGCCATGAAAACTGGGCAAAATAAAGGTTTTAGAAATAGAAACTCTGAAGTTTGAGGAATGAACGAAAATTTCTCTCTCTTAAAACTCAGAAATAAGCATTTAAATGCCTAAAGTAAAGGGACATTTTTTACATGGCCTTTAATACCAAATAGAGTAGACACAATATGACGGATAAAAGTGGGTCAAATCATTACCAAAATTATAGGATGCCAGTTACTAGGATGACATGTGTCTCCTCGAAACCACAAACTAAGGGAGAAATTACAGGGCCATTTAATGTTCCCAGAGTAATGATGAAACAGCAAATGGACTTTTTAAATTCTAATGAAAGACAATGATTACGTGCAAAGCCCTTTGGTCTATATAAATTTTTTTTGCACAAAGGGTACTAATGTAGAGGGGTACTTAATCGTTAGTAAACTCACAAAGACCTGGGTGAGGGGTTCCCCCACGAGCGCCCCATCCCCATTAATGTTACCAGAAAGTATGTGAAGGAAGAGGGGGTCCACCATGAGTGGCCCCACTCCCCAGGTTCAATACCAGATGCATAAGAGACGAGGGGGTTGACCTTGTGTGACTTACTTCCTAAGAGCATTGATAGATAATGTGCATAGGGTGAGGGGGTCCACTATGGATGGCCCCACTCCTCAAGGTTTAAACTACATAACACGTATTAGGGAGAGGGGGTCCACCACGAGTGGCACCATCCCAAAGTTATTAACCAAAAAATGCATTAGGGCGAGGGGGTGCAGTCCACCAAAAGTGGCCTCATCCCTAAATTGATACTATGGAAAATGTATTAGGGCAAGGGGGTCTGCCACAAGTGGACCCATACCCAAATTGTTGCACATAAAATATATTAGGGAGAGATGGCCCACCACGAGTGTCCCCATCCCCAAATTGTTACCAAAAAAAAGTTAATAATGTTATTTTCTTGCACAAGTATCCTTACTTAAGCAAGCAGGGGTCAGGAAGGCTAATTAGGATCTCCTGGGAGTTTTAGTTTTTGCGGTTGAGATATAAGGTTTGTTGGGAATGGCCAAAGCCAAGCCACTTAACACTTTAAGATAGAGAGAATACTAGTAGAGAGACCTTAGGCGTCACTTAAGAATTCATACAACCCACATATAGAATAAATAAGTGAGTAACCAAGAAGATGCTCACAAAAGTATTTTTCAATTGACCTTTGGGGAGTGGATCTCATGGCCACTCACAAGTTTTTACAAAGTTTGTACAACAAGTTACCATTTGACAAGATATTTACCAATAATATATTTTGACACTATTAGCTGACATGTTTTCTTTTTGACTTTAGTAGGTATCAAATGTCGGCTGTAAGAGGGTATAAGTAACTAACAGACATATAGGGACAAAAGGTACATTGCAGACCGTGTCCCTAACTTCCCTCTTATTTTTGGCACCCAAAATGATAAGTCAACCCTGGTATATACCTCAAAATAGGGCCCTTTAGTAAGGTCAAGATCAGACAGAAAACTCAAGTTTGCAACATTACTTGTCCAAAATTACACCAAAAATAGTGTTCTCTTCCTGTTCTCTCTCTCTCTCTCTCTAATTGTCATAGTGTTTGTCTCCTCACTCCCTTTTACATCCAATATTCTCAGGAATTATTTCTCTCTCAGACATCATTAATATTTGTGAAACTTTTTATTCGTCGCTCATTTGTAAGGAAGAAGGTCATAGTCATTACTCCATTATTACTAGAATGGAAGGTTTTATCCCATAAATGATCTTGAGACTTTAAAGGCCTTGAAGATAGCATATGTGGAAGTGGGTCATGCCTCATCCGTTCGAATTCTTCATAGACCCCATTACAATGTCCTTTAAGTGTAACTGGAATTTTTAAGTCGATAAAAATCTCGCATGTGACTAAGGTAACTCGTAAAAACTGACCTCGTAGTCGACGAGACTCCCAGTTTGAGAATAGGACCGAAATGTTCAAATAGTCACACATAGGCTTGAAAACATGTCGTTAGCGGGTGAAAACCAAGGAGCACGAACACCTCACACATGACCAACGTAACTCGTAGCAATTGATGGTATAGTCGTGGAACTCCCAATTATCTATAAATATGCACACTTAGGCTTGATTTACAATTAAATCCTAAGTGTGCTGCTTGTGGTACCCAAAACGTTTGCAACGGGCATGAACACTTTACACGTGACTAAATAAACTTGTAGACACTGACCTCATAATCAAGGGACTCCGAGTTTGAGAATATGACTAAAATTTGTAAATAATCACCCTTAGGCTTGAAAACATTCCGCTAGTGGGAAAAAACCCCGAACAGCCCTGTACGGGGCACGAAAACATCTCACGTGACCAATGCAAGTTGTAGTAACTGATCGCATAGTCACATGACTCCTGATTTGAAAATAAACATCACACATATTATTTCAAATAAATATGGTAATGGGCTTAAACCGTGACCGTGTTTAATATTTTTTATGTAATAAATATCTGGTCATAGAATGAGGACATGACCACAATAAACCTTGTCTAGAAGATTGGTCACGACTTAAGTTCATGACCAAGGTATCAAACCTGGTCACATATTGGGCCCTTGTCACGACCTTTGTTCATGACTAACATATTGTATACTTGCCCACTCTTGGGTCCGTGATTGTGTATTTTGTTCATGGATCAAGTCTATGACTCCCGATTTTTATCATGCCCATTATGGACATGGATTGGATCTATGACCCGGAGGCTCGGTCACAACCCATATCCATGACCATCCACCTATTTTGGTGTAGTGATTATTTGTAGAGAGAGAGAGAGAGAGAGAGAGAGCAAATGGTACTCATTAATAGTGTCTTATGACTAAATCTTGTGAACGACAACTACATTATACACTGTGGATGTCTCATATAATAGATTGAAGAAAGTACATATTGACAATATCTTATTTATATTTTATCAATGAATGAAAATGAATTTTTATCATAAACTGCGCAATTTTATTTATGTTTATTATATACATAAAATCTTTTTATCGGTAAGTGAAAACACTTGGAGTCTCGACTCATAGGCATGTCTCATATACCCACGAGAGGTAGGAAAAGACTTGAGGCTCATATGTCCATTGGGAAAGACGTCTCATCAAAATTAAAAATCCCAAACCAAAATATCATTAACTTATGGAAAAAATTTAATAAAACCTCTCTCTCGTTGGGTGAGAACACTTAGTGTCTTGGATCCTAGGCATGTCTTATATAATCCCCAAGAAGTGGGAAAAGACTTGATGCTTATATTTCCATTGGGAAAGACGTCTCATCCAAATTAAAAATCCCAAATTTAAATATCACTATCTTATGATGAAAATTTTATCAAATCTCTCTCTCGGTGGGTGAGAACACTTGGAGTCTTGGCTTCTACGGTGTCTCCTATAACCCCTGAGAGGTGACTAAACACCATTATCTTAGGGTGAAAGTTTTATGAAATCTCTCTCTCTCTCTCTCGGTGTGTGAGAATAATTGGATTCTCAGATCCTTGGCATGTTTCTCATAACCTGTGAGAGGGAGAAAACTTAACATCATTACCTTATGGTGAAAACTATTAATGACATTAAGGAAAATTTTTGATAATTTAAAAAGGCAAGATATAATGTCCAATCTCATCTCAATCGAGATGACACTGGGCCACTATGACCCTAGCAATAGTACAAGCCTTGTCCCACCTGGATAACGAGACATTCCTGGGTCGCCATGTCCCCAGTCACGTGTTCATACCGTTTGCTAACGTAGATGACTCAGGGTAACCATGCCCCTAGAATGAAAATTAGATAAAAAATAAGATAAGTATCATACATAAATGTCTTTATCACAAATGTCTTTAAGTGCAGTTTTAGCTGAATAACTAAAGCAACATATGATTAAATGTCAAAAGAGTAACATTTCATTTGTGACCAAAATAAAACATCCCAATGCGAGGGGTGGATGGTCTAAGAATAAGATATTCCAACAGAGGTATAAATTCAATGTTAGATTACAAAAACAAAAAGGGGGGAAAATCCCACACGCGATTGCCTACGAATAACAAAGAGTTTTTGAAGTTTAAGAGTTGACTATTGATCATTTGGGTTGTTAAGATTGGTCTTGTCATCCTTAAGGGTGTTGTTTGGCAAGACCAACTCTTTATAAGAACTACTAACTTCATGACTCATGTCCTCAGAGGACTCGATCTTATTGAGATGAATAGTTTGCTCATCATTAGTATTCGCGTTCGTATCATTGTTGTTATCCTCATTAGTAACTTGGTCAGTAACAAGCACGAGTTAAAGACCTTCCAAAGTCGAAATGGTCTCAGGGTCACCGAGACAAATCTCCTTAAATATGTCAACCTATTCTAGGAACTTCTTGGGAACTCATCTTAAAAAGCATAGCTGCTAAACTCCACAGAACTCCTCCATGGTCGCCTCACAGGTAGACTTAATATTTCTTTCTTGGCTAAGGCTCGTTCCTCCAACACAGCCTTATGCTCATCTGTCATGGGGGTAAGATGACCATTATAATTCTCTTTGAGTCTCTTCACCTCCTTCTCATGGGTTTTCTTTTCCTCGTGCATCTTTGTTTGAATTTTTAAAATTTTCTTCTCGGTCTCCTTAGCCATTCGAACGTTGGCTTCATTTACCTTAACCTAGTGTTAATAATGTCGAAGAACGAGGAAAAACTATAACAAAGCAAATGTGAGAGATATGGTAAGTTAATGACATTACAACACTTGAAACACTTAGTAAAATAAAGATTGTTGCCTGAATTGACTTATGGAGACAAGAGTGAGGAACTATCATTAGTCTTTGATCATCCAAAGGGTGATATTGAATGGTGGACTTATTGAGGAGGGGGATTCTCGACCCTTTGTCTAGACGCTAAGAAGAGACTGAGGCTTTAAATCAAACGAGATAATAGTGCATCAGTTGATGCATCATCCTATATTAGCATGCTTAAGACAATGGCAGGAGCCTTTCTTGGGGAATTAATCTTCCTCGTAGTCTGGTTCTTAACAAAGGGGTCGATAGTATACATTCTCTTCCTAAATCCCTAGGTATTAGGGCTAGTGGCAGAAGATTTTTAGAAGCCACTATCGGCTTCCTTATTGCATTGCCATTTAAACGAGTAAGGATATATCCAGAAACATTAGGAGAAATAATTTCCCAGATATGGTTTGGTGTGTGCAAAAGATGAAATGACAAACAATCATTAATATTGACTATAATAGAAGATGACGTGAAAAGTAAAGGATCAATCAGTAGTTAAGTATCTTATGAGCATTAGTCAATGGGGTTGAACCCATCCTAATAAATCCCATAATTTTAAGTCTCACGAGATCTTCAAAACAGTACACTAAAAAGGCTAAAATTCCACCCTTGACCCAACCACCCTTGTCACGGTCAAAGATCGTGACAAGATGGTTGTGACGGACGTGTCACGGTTAAAAAGTTCAAATATCGTGACATATCCGTGACAACTTTAAAAATTAAATGCCTTAGCCTCTTCAGTTTTCTTTCCCTCCTTTATTTCTCTCTCCGTCTCTCCTTAGATACTTTGACACTCTTCCTCTCTCATCTTAATAGGCACATTTATCCCTCTCTTTATTTCCTTTGTGTGTGCGTGCATTAGTGAGTGTGTGTGTGTGTGTGTGTGTATGTATGTTTGTCAGTGTGTGTGTGTGAGTGGGGGTTAGTGTGTGTGTGTGTGTGTGTGTGTAACTCACTGTGTGTGAAGGGGGTCGGTGTGTCTGTGTGGTTCACTATGTGTGTGTGTGTGTGGTATTGATTTTTTTTTATAAAATTTAAATTGGCAATGTAATTATGTGTGTGTTTTGGGGTCACTATGTGTGTGGGGGGGGGGGGGGGTATTGAATTTTTTTTATATAAAATTAAAATTAGTAATGTAATTGTGTGTGTTTTGGAGGGGCACTATGTGTGTGGGGGGGGTATTGAATTTGTTTTTATGAAATTAAAATTGCTATTAAAATTGTGTGTGTGTTTTAGGGTCACTAATGTAGTTAAAATTCGATTTCTCTCTCTAATTGCAGAGGCGACCATATCTCTCTCTCTCTCTCTCTCTCTCTCTCTCTCTCTCTCTCTCTCTCTATCTATCTATATATATATATACACACACACACACACATAGATATTGTTGAATTCTTTAGTGGATTTGAATATTTAGATGGCCATTGACCTAGTTGTCTCTAGGAATTTCTAATATTTCACATTATTATTTGAATTATTGTTTAGGATTCTTGAATTGTTGTTGACTGGTGGATTTGAACACTTAGATGGCCATTGACTTGGTTGGCCCTAGGAATTTCTAACATTTAGGATTTTTATTAAATCGAATATAAATAAGTAATCACGCATTCACATGAGAATACATGCATGCATGTAGCCCGCAAAGCAAGTGTTATATAACAAGAAACGAGGGTAAATGGTAATAACGGGAACCGCAATAGATAGCCATTGTCTATCTATTGTGGTTCTCGTTACTATAATCTAGGCATGCATTTGTAAATTTACATTATGTAAACTTGTTATATAACACTTTCTTTGGGGGTGAATGCATGCATGTATTCTAATGTGAATGCATTGACATAATGGTTCTGTAACATTAATAACTACTTTAAATTACATAAAGTGCGCATAGATTCTATCCTTCTAGTTCTTATACATACGCATTCAATAGCCCTTAAACCTGTTCGAAAGTTATTACCCCTATAATGAGATCGCTCAAATTGTCCCGTTTGGACAGTTTGGGGCTACATAGTTTCTATATAATAATATTCTTAATGGCTTAAACTTGTTACTTTGTGGGAAAGTTTTACTGCCATATCTTAATATTCTCCTGGTAGAAACTAGATGATGCGTTGCTAAATGTTATTTTAATTGATAAATTGAAATAACACCCTTGCTCATAGTATTTACTTTGTCTTTTTGACTCATGATCAAGTCTGGTTCAAATTTAGCCGAAAGACCAATATATCCCATTCTCGAGGTACTTTGACCTCTCTACGTACCAATAACTCATGGTATCCGAACACCCATATTCCTGAAATGAAGAAATATCTAGACTTCCAATCATGGTTTGAAGTCTAAGAAACATAAACTAACTTTATATGTGGTTTATGTGCCATAAAATGACAGTAAATTGGATTGGTTTTAGTTTTAATGGATGAATAGCGTGCTTTAAAAAAAGTTAGAGGTATATCTTTACTATGGAAAAGTCTCAAAAGAAGGGCAGATGCTAGCATTGTCGTCCATACATTTGGGGATAATTAGGTTGAGGCTAAGCCAATAGTAGCAGGAATCCCTCTCATGGTCAATCCAAATGGAAGACAAAACCCAATCTTGAACGTTTGTTCGTACAATGCAATCTCATCCTCATTTTTTAAGTCTTAATGTCTCTTGTGTTCGGCTTGCACCCTCATAGAAATGGAAGGATCAATTATATATACATGGCACCAGATAAGAAGTCCATTATCCTTGACATCACCCTTCTAAGTCATGGACACACTATTGTTCACTTAATAGGATGACTTACTGTCATCATTAGCCATTTTATCTTTTTCTCTCTCAACTCATCCTATGTTCACTGGCCCAGACAATGACATGTAGGGAATGATATCTCTAGTGTCGTCCTAAGAGATTTCATAAATTTAGGTCATAGGCTCCCCAGGAAGTCAAGATGAATTACTTAGAAAATCTTTATTACTGTAATTAACATAATCAGTAGTCTTAGTCAAGCCAGGTTGGGAAATTAAAACTCTCATGGACTCCTCTAATGAGTCAAAACTCATAGTATCAACGACGGGTTTGAACTCTCACACTGTAATACCCCGTATTTCTGAATATTCCAAATATTCCATTTAATTAGATTGGAGAATTAAATGAGAAAATATCGGCTTGATTTAAATTACGTAAGAGTAGTAATTTAAAGAGTTTTATTTAAAATTGTAATTATGGTATATTAATCGAAAGATAGATACCGGTATATATTGCATCATTTTATTTACTTAGTGCGAGTGGTAAATAGTTACTTAACGCGTATAGACCGCGTTGGGGTGAGAACGAGTAATATTTTTTAAGTGACTCAAATGATAATTTCGAGGTCACCAAAGAGTCCGGAAGGGTCAAATTAGTCAAAATAGTATACCCGGGGGTACTAGTTGAGTCCCGAGGTAATTTTGGGCTAAACCGAGACCGTTCGGGGGCATTTTAGTCTTTTAACATAAGAGGGTATGGAGACCTACGAAATTGAGAGTTTTATATCAGCCGTATGATAGATGAATTAGGGTTAGAACACCCATGACAACACCAATACCATTAGAGAGAAGAGAGGCACAACTTTCTAAAGCAAAAAGAAGATTTGGGAAGGATTCAAAGGGATTCCTACCATCAACTTGTTGGGGAAGAAGGATTGAAGGATGAAGATCATCAATCATCAACCAGAACCACAAAATCAGACCCTACTGATCATAAGGCAAGTTGTTTATTGCAAATTATAAAGTTATAATACCCATGTGTAGGGTTTTTGAATAGTTTTGTTTAAATCAATATTTTGATTGGAGAAAGATGATATTTATGCATGTTGGGATAGGAATCGCATGTAGAATGATTTAAACTATGTAGAGAATTAATATTCAGATTAGACTTGATGATTTTCGGAATAAAAATCTGGATTTTGAATGATAATATGGGAAGAACACCATAACTAGGGTTTTCAAGAAATTCTGGGTTTTAATTCATTAATGCTTTAAAGTAATTGGAGTTTTGATGTATTTGGCACGTTAGAAACTGTCCTAGTATATGTGGAAATATGTTAGGATCATTGGGTTAAAGTTTGGTGGACTATAATGGAGTTTGAAGATTTGTTAATGGAGGAAAACTCTTAACGAAGAAGAAGACTGCGTCTTCCCCTGTTCGATCGATCGATCGATCTTGGACTGTCGATCGATCGAACCCAGCCGTCGATCGATCGACGAAAGCTGTTTTCCAAAAATTTTGTGTTTAATCCTTCGTTGAGTTCGGGAATGAATGAGTATTCTAGGATTTACATTATACTTATTTGGGAGTAAAAATAAGATCAGTAGGTATATTGTTGAGGTCCAATAAGGCCATTGGGTGTAGGGCTTGGATTACGGACCGAGGAGAATAATCCGATTTAGTAGAGTATCGGGGACTTCGGAAATTGAGTTACGGGGCGAAGTAAATTCAATTTAAGTAATAGACCAGTAAGGTAAGAAATAACTACTGAAATTATATGTAAGGGGTAACTAGGACCCTTAGAGTTGTGTTAATACTCAAATAAATACGATTAATGAGATTAATCATAAAGCTAATATTGTACGGTAGATCTATGAGATTAATATATTACGTACGTATATGATTAATAGGTCGGGCGTGTACCTACTGAATTATGTGATCTTTTAGGTAGGGAGATTATACCTAAATTAATTGTGTTAGGGTCGATGAGACATTCCGAACTAACATAAAGTTATTATGTGTTTGGGGTCGATGAGAAATGCCGAACCAAACTTTGAACTGGGGTCGCGATGAGAGAGTCCTGAACCAGAATATGTGTATATATATATATTTTTAAAAATAATTGGGGTCGATGGATCATTCCTAACCAATTCTTACTTGGGGTCGGTGAATCATTCCGAACCAAGAGTCCTTTACGTGTATAAAAAGGGCAAAATAGTAATGACTGATATTTAGTATTTATTATGTGTGAAATATATATACTTGACGATATTTTACTTCCGTGTATTAGTAAATTGATATATAGTATGTATTTAAAGATACATACTGAAATGGTAAGTTAAGTAGTGAAACTTAATTACGAAATGCACCTTTAGATAGAGAAAATCTATTTAGTAATTCAAGTAGTGAAACTTAATTACATAAGTGGGAAAGTTAACAATTGTGAGAACTGTAATAATTTTAGTAGTGAAACTAAATGAGAAGTCTTGAGAAATAACATAGATTAAATGTTACTTGGGAATTATTTAACATACGCGAGATGTTAGTAAAACGGTTGTACTGTATGGGCGGTACTGGAACTTGGGTACAGATAAGTTCAGTTCACTACTTTGGTTTTAGTTAGCTTGAGAAGTATGGCTAGATAAACTAAGTGTAGGACGTTAGGTGTGCACAAAAGATGACGGGTGATTTAACTCAAGAGAGTGTACGAGAACCTAACATGTGTAATCAATAACCGCATTTTTTATTGTGATAAACGCTTGCTAAATATTTTCAAAATGTTTTGAGTACTAACTCTTGCTATAAAATATTTTTAAAACCTTTTAGGTGTCCAGCCACAGGGACGCCATTTGTGATGATTCCATTCCAGACTCGGAGATGTAGTGCTGTGGATGCTTACAGGATTTGACTAGACGATATCTCTCATTCAGATCTCGCACAGGATCTCGCACTCTTCTATGTATGGACTTGTTGTCCGGTATTAGTCTCAGATGTTAGATTCAGACTAGTGGTTATTCTATTGATTGTTTGGGATTTTTAGCCGGTGGTTTATTCGGTAATACTTCTATTCTATTGTACTTTTACTTTGTTGTTTGAATTACAGTACATGATTATTTGTACTTTGTTCCGTTTGGTTGATTTATCTGTTTTAAAGAAAGATAAAATTTGGCACCGGTCTAATTTTACTTAGGGGATTAGTAATTAAAAAGTTTTCGACAGTGATGCTAAGAATGAACCATTTGAGAAACCTATTTTAATTTAATGAAGGATTGATCACCCGATGTTTAATTAGGCGGGGTGTCACACACACATGGTGTCACTACTAATGAATATAAAACTTGGGGAATTTTGAAACCCAAGTGAAAAATCTTTGTGGGGAGAATTTGTCAGATAATGGTGTGGGGAAACTACAGCAAGTGGTGTCAGAGTTAATACTGTCAAAGGAGGATTCTCTTAAGGGACATTCGACTAAGGCTTACTCTAATCACCAAATAAAGATTTGGCCTCCACACGTTCTCGATTAAGTCAGTAATGAAGAGAACGAATATCTAGATATGTCTTGTACAAGTTATTATTCATCCACAAATAGTTAGCCTAAATAAAATCCTAAGTTTGGAACATAAAAACCTAAGGATATGATAGTTTTCACTCAAAACGCCCAAGTACAATTAGAACAAAATAAAATTGAAATCCCATAAATTAACTTGACACCACCGTGAAAGTTACCTAAAACTTCAAAATATTACGATATTCAACCAAGAAGCTTAATTTGGTATTCTATGAGATATTAGGCATGTTGATACAGTAGGAGATGTCTATAACTTATGCTTCCCGAAATCTTAAGCCTCATTAGGGCAATTACCCCACTCAAGATCTGAAGCTGGGAATGATAATATTTGGTATTCTATAAGATATTATTAGGTCACGTGTCTTGAACCTTAAAGGAAGATGAATATGTTATGATGTGTAATAATTTCATGTCAGCAATTTGAAGAAAAGTGTCTTGTTGTGATGAGTTCGTCATTGGGTTTAATGACGACATCTTGATAAAGAGAAACCATTTGTAGCCTTGGCAACCATTACACACAATATTTATTTCAAGGACGGTTCGGGCTCATGTTTGGAACTTCACTTAGAAATGGTATGGAGGTTATAACTGGGAAGAGTCCCTTTCTACGTTAATGAATATTGAAGGTTACAGTTCTAAGAGAAATTATTTGTGCCAAAAGGTCTCGATCTACGAAAGGTAGTTTCGGCAAAGGACAATGTTTCGTGGGTTACTTACATTCTAGAAGAAAAAGGTTATACAGTAATTTGAGGGATTCGTATGGTTGGGCGGTGAAGCTGGTATTAGTATAGTTTGTATTGAGAAGGACCTCTTACGAGTAAAAAAGCTAGAGCACCTTAGACATTCAAAGAGTTGTGTGGTTTGATATCCCAATGTAGACGTGGGAGAGTATACATAGTGATTTTCGATAGGGTTTGGGGTTTTCAAAGAGGACATGGAATTATTTGGTATTATTTGAGATAGATTAACCAAGTTAATTAAGAGATAAAAGCTAATAAGTTATTGTATGAGAATGTATTTAGGACAGCTTGGAAGAAGTGGTGTTCATAATATAGTGAATGAATATTTTTAGAGTAAGCAAATGATATTTTATGACAAACGAATGCATGGTTAGGTGTTGCAGGAGGTAAGTCAGGTGATTTTTAAGATCTCCTTGATTATTAAAATTGTGAAGTTCAAATTCAAAAGGGAAGTTTCCATTCTTATTAATAGGTCTTTTCCATACTCAAAGACATGGCGGGCTCGATACGATTTGGCCTTTCCATATCACCATTATTTCGGATAGGATGTTAATACAGGTATACAACGAAGGAAATTCATGCTGGACAAGTTGATATTTCAATAGTTGGACTATTTGGTTGAGGGTTAGTTGAACACAACTTACGGCGAGAGACAATTATATGTAATAGGTCATAAGATGTGTAGATTCTGCAGAGAGTATGAGAATGTTATAGGCAAGGTATTCCTAGATCTTTTTTAGTATAAGTATAATGGATTTAAATTTCGAGGATAAATTTCCATATTTTAGGAGGGAAGAATGTAATACCCCAAAATTTTAATGCATTGATTAAGGAATAAAATTATTTTTTATGATTATATATGCCTGCAATGACATGTGATGTCACTATTTATATTTTCTTATATGTTGTGTAAATTCTTTGAAATTAAAATCAGAATGAATACATTGTAAAAATTAATATTTATTTAAGAAATAATTTAAGTGTTATTAATCTTGTATGGACTTAAATCAATTGATTTTAAGCCCTATGGGTTAGTATTGGTCTTGCGCTTTGTTTTGGATTATTTAGAGATGTATTTGGACTCAATAAGTTGAGGTCCAATGAGGCTTAAACCCAATTTCGAAATAAAACTAATACAAATATCATTAGGCTTAACCTAACTCATTAAAACACAATTAGAGAGAAATCCTAAATCTATAGAGAAGAAGAAACTTGGAGAAGAAGATAAATGGGACAATTAGGCTTGAATTTCATCAATCAAGAAAATTTTACTTATAGTAGAATATTAATTATTTTGAGTTATAATGTAATTGTTCTTTGGAACCATAACATAATTTGATTAAAATCTTAATTGGAGATCAATTAACTAATTTATTAATTCAATTAACATGATAATTTATACTACTATTCATGTTCTTGGTATAGATTGAATTCGATTGAAGTCTTACTGAATTGGAGATAGAATTGACTTGAATTTTTTGAAGAAGTTTAAGCACCGATAAACATTTGAAAGCCCCTTTATAATGGAACATATTGATATATAATTTGAGCCAAATTGTTCTAAGACAGTATTATAGCATTCTTGGGTGAAATTGGAATTAAATATATTATATCTTGCTCGAATCATGTAAAAACCTAAATTATAGGTTATGATTGATGTTGGATCACTTATATATGAATATATTTGGGTTTTGGTTATGATTTGGGAGCTTAGAAGATTATTAATGAAGGTTTTGAGGTTGAAATCTCCATTTTAGGTAGAAATGCGACTTCTCCATAACAATTTGTCCCTTGGGGTTGTAAAACATTGAATTATGAATGTTTGGGTGCTGATTTTGAATTTTTTGTATTTTATTGAATTATTATGAACATTTTACCAGCGGGAACTTAGCAACAGTTTGGTGATTTTGTTTTCTTAGTTATAAGAAAATAATTAAGTTAATGAATATAAAATTAAGACTTGAAATCATTATCTAATTAATATTACTTGTTTTGGTATAATGTGCAACACGCTTACGACGGATTCGGTAGAGGCGGTCTTTAACCTAGTCATTATTATGAAGATGACCATTTTGGTAGAGGTGGACTTTACCTTGGTCATGTTTAGGACAGAAACCACTTCCGTAGTGGCGATCTTTACCCAAGTCATGATTATTTTGAAGATCGCTTTAGTACCCTAATAGATAGTGACGAGTGTTACCCTGATCATGAAATATTATGTTGTTATGTGAGTGATGATGAGCAACGATTTATGATATATACGGTATGGACCATACTTATGTGGATGTGGACATAGAGATTGTCAGTTATCCACTAATATATTCATATACTTGAGATGTAAAAAATTTATAAATATGGAACCTTTACCTATATTTAGTTGAGATGAAAATACGTAAGCATGGGGTTCACTTGGGTTGTAAATAGATGCATGAGATATCTAACATTTGGGTTGGAATAACTTAAAAGCAACTAAAATACATGAGGAAAATGAGTAGTTATATTGTAACCCAAACTCAATAATAATCTTAAACTTTATAAACTTATTGTTGACACTATTTTTTACTTTACTTTTTAGGACATAGGTAGATGTTGTTACCTCAACCTTGATCTCTTAGTTTCATCTCCATCCTTTATTGCTCAGTTAGGATGTAAGTGTCAAGCCTGCATGCTCACCCTCTTTACTACTCTATATATTCGTTCGATTCGTATATATGTGGTTGAATCATTTTAGTGGATTAGTATATTTAAATAATTATATCATTTGTAGTAGACTTTATTATTGTTAACTATGGCATCAGATGTGTATGGGAGTCATTCTTATAATTATATTCAATTGTTTTAATTATCATAATTTTGTATTAGACTTCATCAATCTATAGGGTGTCAGATTTTGGTCTTATCTTTTAGGTTGTTGAGTTGTAGTAGGACTTTATCTGGTCATATTATTATTATCGCCCGCATTGTTATCCATATCTCGTCTGTAATCATCGGGCTACTAGGACTTCTAGTGATATAGGAATATTTAAAATCCATGTTGAATTTCGAACTTATACTCCTTTATATGATAATTTTCATGTTCATATTTCATCACATTAATGTAGTCTTGTCATAAAAAGAGAATATTGAGAACCCAATCATTTCCATAAATAATATTCACGAATGTTTTATTATGACAATATAAATTGTCATTTTTTATCTATCATAATTTGAGTTATTAAGTTCATGTATATTCAAATTAAAATCAAATATAAATCAAGGAAGTCTCAAGATACGTATCGATATCAAGACATGGAAAAAAAATTAAGAATAAATGAGTTAAAATAATAAAGATCGACATAAGAGTTGAATCAAATATAAAAAATCACTAGTAATTTACCCACTGGTTAATAGTATTTTAATAATTCTCTCCATACATATCTTACCAAAGGCTTTCTTATTTCCTTAGTTATTAGTGTTTGATTTAATATTTCTATATTTCTATTTCGAAGCCAGCTTAATAATTTAGCATGGATTCCTTATATAGCTCTAATTTTCTTAAAAACACTAAAAAGTATCTTGCCCCCACATCATTCTCACATATAAAGGAGAATTTATAGTGTTACACAACCTTGGTAAAAAATGGTTGCGGCATAAGGAGGGGGGATAATTTGGCCTAGGGTGAGGTAGAGAAAAATAAGAGGAAAACCTTACTAGATTTTTCAAGATCCTTCGCAAATTGGTTGTCCATGTCTTTATTTCTTCATAAGATCATATACAAGAAGATCTATTGTGCTTTTACATATTCTTCTTTAATATTTGTCTCCTATATTGGATCACTAATAAGACTCGCAAAGGTATCGTGATGAAACACGACCTAATGTTCTAGAACTCTATTTTTATTCTTGATTTATAAAAAACGATGACTCCAAAATCCTTGAAATTTTTTAAAAAGGTTAATACAAAGACAAAACCAATCTATTCTTGAGGGGTGAGATCACAAATCGTCATCCAAGAGGGCGCACGACATTAATACACACCGCTATTGATTTTATTTTTTTCTAAGATGGATGTACATTTTTAGTTGTTTTCAAACCATTTCTTAGGATTGTTTTAAATATAATTTTTATTTAATAATTCATTATTATTATTATTATTATTATTATTATTATTATTATTATTATTATTATTATTATTATTATTATTATCTAATATCGTATAATATAATGTTTTAGTGACTTTACAGATGTTGCAAACATTCAACTTCTTAACTTATGACTATCATGGTGGTTAGTTTAACACATGGTGGTGCAATATGAGACACTTATTATCATAAATTTGAAAGGAAAATACTATGAGATTATAACTTTTTAAATTGAATTTTATTTTTCTTAATGATATGAAGTGATCTTTAATTTAAACTCATCATGCAAAAAAATAAATGATATTTTTAGGGATTTTTACCAATTGGTTCCATTTGTTATAAATATTGTCAAATATGTTCTACGAATTTTTATTTTTTTCTAACAAAACCCATGAAAAATGTTTTGTTGCAATGGGTCTTATTCGAAAACTATGACATACGGAAGAACTTGATAAACACATGAAGATTCAATGAAAATTTTGAAATAAGTTAGGTGAAAAGGTATCAATTAAGATTTTGGTCATTTTGTCAAACAATGTCTTGCAACTGTATAAAAGCTCAAACTCTAAAAATCATTAATTTATCCCAATAACCCAAAACAATCCAATGCCAACAGTACATAAACCTTACACATTTAAAGAGCGAACAAGAAAACTCTTTACATTATAGGAAGACGAAGAGCATATGGTAAAGAATATTGAGATAACGGCCATGGAAAATCATATATAATCATTACCATCATCATCTAACAATTTATTGTCATTGTATTATCGCCATCGTAGGTGAGTGAAATTTGCAAAAATCATAGTGGTGGAAATTAAAGTAGGTCAAGATATATTGATGTCAAGATGTTAGGGAAGAGTGGGAGGGGCTCATGGGAGTGATATTATAGAAAACTATAGAGAAAAAAATGTGATGGTCGGGGCACAGGGATATGTGGAATGAGATTAGATATGAAAATTTGATAGATGAATAATTGTCATAATAATGGAGAAATATAGGAATCTTGAGTTTCTTGGAGTGCGAAGGGAATAAGGGAGATCAAAATTTGGAGAGCGGTGTGATTGGAATAAGGTAATTACACAAAGATGGCAATTAAGTATGACACATGGTGGATTTCTAGTTGTTACCACCATTTTCATATCACTTGCATATACCATTTTCATATCAAGTATTATATATAAATAACCTAACATGCAACCCACAGGATGAGAGGATGCTTATCAATAGTATCTGTAGACAAACTATTATGAAAATGACTTTCATCGACCAATTTTTTGTCTCTAATAACACATATAATGTTTATTTAAAAAAAATGGCATTTTGAAAATTTAGATTTTATAGCCTCTCCTACACATTTTGATAATTATAAAAACACATATTACTAACTATATTATTGTTGTAGACTAATATAATTAAGCCACATGGACATATAAAGTAGTGACACCTGCAACATTATCGTTGGATTCGCAAAATGGCGAATAAACTCGATCGTCTCAGATATCTTGTGGTCGGCCACCCAGCAGACCACATCAAGTAATATGAACCATCAATAATGTGAACAGACACACATGAGATATTCAACAGTCACCATGCACATGCACGTGAATAAATATCCACCTATTTATTATCATGTAAAGATGGAAATACCGAGTATATAAAGGTATTTCGTCTCTTTAACTTCCAACCACTTTAAATTGACTACTACTTCTCCCAGCTAGGGGACAAAACCACTTTGTTCAAACCCTAGAAATTGAGAAACTTGTACTCAACCCTAAACAAATCATGACATTACCTCGTGGATGTAGTCACCATTTTTGGGCTAAACCACGTAAAACCTCTTTGTCTCCTTACACTTCTTTCATTTTTTTATCCTAAGTTATTTATCTGTGATTATAAATATTAGGTAACTTGAGCTAAGATCATTCCTAAATATTGAACCCAAATTTAGACATTAACAGATTGGAACCATCTATGGGAATCTCGATAAGTTACTGTCGTTTCCTATAAATTTGTTTCAAACCTTACTTTTAAATCATACTCCTGAAGTATGACAGCCGTCCCAGAAAATAGCCTTGCCAGAGGCAATGTATTTAGCCATTTTGCTCCCCTTGAAATTGGAGATCTTCATGTAATCATGTCAAACATCGCTAAGGGGAAGGAAGCAATGCAGGAAACAGTAAGACAACTTACTGAAACACTCCAAGCCAAAGACAACTGTTGCTCCGTCTTCTAGAAAGAAAATTCCATGTCCATATCCTAGGAACGAAAGAAGTCGATTCAAATGGTCCAGATCATTAAATGATAGGTCCTACTTCCCTGGCGCGACCTCATCCTTTAGGTCCACTGATTACTATGATTGGCTTTTTCTTTCTCATGAACGGTCGAGCACTTTGGATAGACTGAGAAGGGGCCCTGCCTTTGATCGCGTAGGTCCTCAAGAAAATAGGGGTCACAATCATAGGGAGCCATCCAAATATCAAAATCACCAAGAAGATTTTGTCTAGTCAAGAACTAACATGCGAGGATCCGCATGTGCCAAGTAGTCTTCCAAGGAAGAGAGCTTAGCATAAATGCACGACTAAGTCGTTAAAAATACTTCCCATAAAACTAATACAGATGATCATCCTAGAAGGGTTAAATCTAGCGGTTGGAAGATGGATAGGGAGAAATTACAAAATCCAAAAATCCCTTGCAAAGGAGTTTTACAAAGGGATCACCCCTTGTGGACTTCCCAACACTTGTGGTTACTCCTAAGTATGATGGAAAAACTGATCCTCTACATCATCTAAAAAAATATTAGGCTGCAGCCGACATCTACTCAATCCCTGATGAAATGCACTGCCAAGCATTTTTAAGAACCATTACTAGATCGGAGCAAATTAGGTATAACAATTTGCCTCGTAGACAAATCTCTAGTTTTTAACAACTCATCAAACTGTTCATCAATAATTTCTTCACTGGAGCCAAAACTATCAAGAGGGTGGCTCAGTGTTCGCTAGTGACTTGAGGAAACCACTCGCGAATATATTACTCATTTTAACAATGAAGAGTTGAAAATGGTAGATTATGAAGAAAAGACAGCAATCACTGCTCTGATGAGTGGTCTGCTCCATAAGAAATTATATTATGATCAGTGTTCTAAAAGGCCCGCCTAGGCTCCGCCTAGGCCCGCCTAGGCTTGAGGCTTGGGAGAAACGCATCACCCACGCCTTATTACGCCTTATTCTTGGTAAAAGGCTTAAGGCACACTTTTTTAAAAAAAAACGAAGGATTAGTTAACAAATATTGGTTATGGAGCATGAATATGAGAAAGATCGCTACCAAACATATGAATATATTTTCAAAATTCAAGGTATGTATTATTTTATTATATTACTAGCCTTAGAATAATTAAAATAATAAAAAAAGGAAAAACGCTTTTTTACGCCTAGGCTCCGCCTAGGCGCGCCTAGGCTCCTAAGGCTTGAGGCTTGACCTCTACGCCTCGACCACGCCTCGCGCCTTTTAGAACCTTGATTATGATCTAACCAAAAAACATCTAAGACTATGATCGAGTTAATATCTAAAGATGTCAAGATCATAAATGCCGAGGAGGCTATGGCTGCCAAACAGACCCCTAATTCTAAGGCTGACGACCAAAAAAACTCTGAGAAAAAGGGAAAAAGGATAAGAAGGCCAAAAATCCAAATAAGTATGATGAATATACCGCCTTATGATTATCTTACATCACATTATGGAAGAGATTAAGTCAAGTAGAGAAATAAATGTCCTAAAAACTGAAATCTCTCCCTAACAGGAGAGATAAGTCCAAGTACTATGAATTTCACAAAGGCCATGGGCATACTACTAAAAATTGCATAGCTGATCTAACATGGAAATATTTCCCAGTTTGTTAATAATATAGAGGAAAGAGACACCATAAGACAATCAGAATACCCTTGCAAAAAAAGGTAAGACAAGAAAAGAGGTAGAGATTATGATTCAGAAGATGACCCAAACTGGTCGAAGAAACCCTAAGGGCCTAAACTCAAGGTAAAGATGATATCTTTTTATTATCATTTTATTATAGGAAGAGACGCTGGTGGCGGTGATGAAATAGCTGAAAGGAAATCCTACTTAAATGAATCTAAAAATGTTCATACATTTAGCAAATCAATCTATCCGATGACATTTACGATCGCCTAAGGAAGGTGACCAAGGATAATATGGTAATAGGTTTTTCTACGAATAATCCATCAGGAGTGCCCTAGCCTCATGAAAATCCTCTAGTTATCACAGTACGAGTACATGAAGCAAGAGTGCCCACAATTTTAGGGGACAATGGTAGCTCAGCTGATGTCATTTTTTATGACTGCTTCAAAGGGTTGGAACTACGCGATAGAAAATTGGAGCCATATCACAGGCTTCTAATAGACTTCTACAAAGAAAAGGAATATCCTTTTGGGAACTATCAAGTTATAAGTTCTTACCGGCACATGACTAGCAAGCCGAGTTGAAAGGATTAATTTCTTCCTTTTAGGGAAGAATGTTCAATGATATTATAACATGATCCTTGGTAGGGTGGATTTAAAGAAGTTCGAAGAGATACCATCTAATGTCCACCAGTGATTAAAGTTTCCCACGCATTATGGGTTCGACGTTATCACAGGAAATTACATTGAATCTAGGGAATGCTACTACACGTCAGTCAGCTAAGAAGAAGTAAAGAAACCCGCCAACACCTACTAGATTAATAACTTAGATCCCCGCGAGGAGAATTATCTGGTTTAAGGATGGGTTATGGAAACAGCGAAAATGATCATCTTAGATGATGATAACCCAGAGACGACTACACATATTAGCTCATCTCTAGAACCAACCCTCAAATAAGAATTAATAAAATGCCTTTAAGAGAAAAAAAAATTATATGCTTGGAGCAATAAGGATATTCCAAGGATTTACTTAAAATTCATATGCCACGAGTTAAACATCATCAAAGATGCTAAGAGGATCAAGCAAAAGTGATGAGTGTTTAGTCCTAAGAAGAACATGGCTATCCAAAAAGAGGTAGATAAATTAGAGAAGACAAAGTTCATTGAAGATGTGAAATACCCTGATTGGTTGGCCAACATGGTGATGGTAAAAATGAAAAATGATAAGTGACTCATGTGTGTTGATTTTACGGATCTCAATAATGCATGTCCAAAGGATTATTTCCCTTTACCCATAATCAATCAATTGGTTGACGCCATAGCCAGGAATGAGTTGATCAGTTTCATATATGCTTATTTAAGGTACAACCAAATCAAGATGAAGCCAGATGACGGGAAGAAAAACCCATTCATCTCTAGCCAAGGTCTTAATTCTACAACGTTATGCCCTTAGGGGTCAAAAATTCTAGAGAAACGTACCAAACGTTAGTGAATAAAGTTTTTTAAGAATAGATTGGTAAAAATATGGAGGTGTATGTGGATAATATGCTCACCAAAAGTAAGAAAGTCATCGACCACACTATTGACCTCGAACTAACATTTGATCAATTAGAAAAACACCAGATGAAGCTCAATCCTACCAAATGCATGTTCGATGTATAAGAAGGATTATTCCTGGGGTTTATAGTAAATCAGAGAGGCATCGAGGCCAATCCAAACAAGATCAAAGCATTGATTAGCATGTAATCTCCCTCAAGCAAGAAGTATGTACATAAGATAAGTGGAACAGTAGCGACCCTTAACCAGTTTGTTTTTTAAGCTACTGAAAAATACTTGCCCTTCTTCAAGGTGTTAAAAAAGACTTTTGAGTGGAATGAAAAATATGAGAATTCCATCCTGGAGTTAACGATATATTTTATATCTCTACCATTGGACCACTCATAGGAAAGAAGATATATTTATACATGATGGCATCTGAGTTAGTGATTATATCGAGACTCATCAGAGTGGAAAGGGGAGTGAACAAACTAGTTTACTACACCAATAAGGATTTTTTAGGAGATAAATCTGATATCCCTGACTGGAAAAGTTTTCTCTAGCCCTCATCTAAGCCTCATGATGGATGAAATCATATTTCTAGGTGCACACTATTGTGGTCTACCTAGACTTGCCATTGCGACAAGCCATTCACAAGCTAAAAAAGTTAAGGAGGTTAATGGCATGGTCAGTGGAGGCAGATTTCTTCGGAATAGAGCTTAAGGTCCAACCATCCAGAAAAGACTTCTATGAAAGATAACGCCAAAATAGGCAACCCAGAAACATCCACCGCACGAGAAGTAGTTAAACGTTACTTAGAGTAAAGCCAAAAGGTGTTCATGTATGGGTCCATACGTGAAGGGAATTTCAATAGAGAATTACCTATATAGAAGATGTACGTGGATGGGTCTTCATGTGCTATTGGTAGTGGTGTCAATCATCAATATTCCTGATGATATTTATGTGGAATATGCGCTCGGTTTTCAATTCAAAGTTTCTAACAATGAAGAAGAATATGCAAAGCTGATCGCTGGACTCAAATGAGCTCTTTAATTGGGTGTCGAGCAGGTCATAGCGATTCTTAATCGATCATCAATCAGTTGCTAGGGATATACAAGTCAGATGAGCATTGATGAGAATATACCTAGCAAAGGATCAAGACAAAATATCCAAGTTTCCATTAGTTTAAATGGTCGGAGTACTAGAAATTAAAAATGCCCGAGCAGATGTACTTTCTTAGCTAGATTTAGTGACTAGAACAGAATTAAGAAGGACAATTCATGTCGAGATTATAACAAGCAGAAGTATCGATGCAGCAGCTGTTAATTTGATTGCAGTATATTTGGGCCCTTCATAGATGGATCCCGTTAAGGGGTATATTAAAAAATGCATCCTGCTAGAAGACCCAAAGGGAGCTAGAAAATTGAGATACAAGGCAACTAGTTATGTATTGCAAAGAGGGATTCTATATAAAATAGGATTCAATCTTTCATTTCTCAGGTGTGTTCATATCTTAAAAGTGTAAGGTTTGATGAAGGGGATACACGAAGGTTCATATAGATCTCATTCGACAAGACAATCATTAGTACGATGAGTGGCTATTTAAGGATACTACTGGACAACTATGAAAGAAGATTGCACTTCATATTCTTGGTGATGCGATAAATGCCAGAAGTTTGCCACCATACATAGAAGACCAGGGGACTGCATTGGCACCAATAACATCTCTATAGCCTTTTTTATAAGGTGTATTGACTTGGTCGGCCCTTTATCGAGGTCAAGACGAAGATTTAAGTATTTGGACATTGTTACAGACTACTTCACTAAATGGATGGAGGTCGAACCCCTTATTGAAATTCCTTATGAGAGAGTCTTTCTATTCAAATGGAAGAATATCATATGTCACTACAGTATGCCATATGCCTTAATCATCGACCATGGGACTCAGTTTGACAATAAGGAATTTAAGGATTACTGCATCCAGTATAAAATCCAAAAATTTCACTTTACACCCGGTAATCCTCAATGCAATGGCCAAACAAAAAAAACCAACAAAACACTACTCCATGGCCTAAATAAGAGGCGAGACGATGCCAAAGAAAATTGGATCAATGAATTACACAGTGTTATTTGGGACTATAGAACAAAGGTGAGGAGAGCTAGCGATAAAACTCCTTACATATTAGCATTTGGAACACAAGTTGTGGTCCCTACGAAGATTGGCTTACCTAGCCATAGAGTTCTCAACTTTAATTCTCATAAAGTGATATCATAAGGAGATTAGACTTATACTTCGCAGAGGAAGTAAGATAAAATGCAACACTGTGTGTGGTAGCCTACCAGTAATGTAAAACATTTATGTTGTCATCCGACTAGGTAACTAGTACATTGAAATCTTGGAACACCGACCACTTGAGAAATTATTACTCTAACCATGATTCGAAGTCTTTAATATATGCGTAACAGTTCTTGCAGTCTTAATGAAAAATTATTAGTTCATAATCAATTGACTTCCTTTTTATGTTTTCTTTTTGAGGGAATGGGAGATGTTATAAATGTAAAAAAAAAATAAAAATTGAGGACTGTAATACCCTGCCCTAATATTTCAATTAAATTTTATATGAATTGTAATGAAGTGAGGTTTGATAATAATTATTGGAGGTTATGGGTCAAAATTGAGGTAAATAAAAGAATTAGTAGAAATGGGTTGTTCAAAAGACATAGGCCGTCATTAGAAGCGAGAACCAATGTCTTGCGAAGGTCGCTTGAATCAGAGGTTAAAATGACCTTCGAGCAAGATCTCACTACCTTATAGTCCTATGTCGCGCAAAGCCATATATCGAACGATATGGATATGTCGCTCAAACGAGTCTCATGCCATTCTAATAACGTGCTTCGAAAATGTAAAATCTAACTTACCCTTATGCGCTGTCAAATATTTGGCCCATGGATCTTTGAGTTGCCAAAATCTAGTGAGCCCAGATGGGCAAGGTTTTATGAGGGTTATATGGGCTCATTTGTGTTGTTGGAGTTGGAAGAAGAGAGGGAGAGTGAAAGGGGTGATCTTCCTCCACTATTTTAGCCTTGCCACACTCTCCCACCACCACAAACCACCATGATACCACCACTCCTTCACCTTATATCCCCATATTTGTTATGTATTCCACCATATTTGAACCATATATACCCATTTCCACCATGGATGAGGAGAGCTACGAATTTATGAAGTTATTGTTGGGGGTTCTTGAAGATGGGGATGGGATCTTACATGGAGTTTGAAGAGAGTATTATTGGGGCTTTTCTTGAAAGCATAAATGGAGCACTCATAGAGGATGCACTTGGTGAACCCTTGAGTCTACCTTCAGAGGTGGGGGTTGTTCCTCCTACACCAACATCTCTACCACCATATGAAGTCTTTGAGGTGGGAAATATTACTCTTAGTATTAAGACTCTATTTTGTGTATTTATAGTATTGTTGTTAGATTACATGAGTAGGGTGCATTTCGTTAAATGATGGAAGTCATGTTTAGTAAATAATAAATATTTTTATGGAATAAAAATGTTGCAAAATGTCATTTTGTTGAAAGATAAATGATGAGTAAATATTTCAAGTTTCTTCAAATGAAGATTGAGATTTTTATGAAAATGGTGTATTTTCTAAAAAAATCTATGTTAAACATTTTATGAAATAAAATATTTAAAAATGATGATTGATTTTGATAAAACATTGGTGAAATAATGTTTCAAAGTTTTGAGCAAAAAAGTGAATTTTATAAAAGATGAACATTTATTTTGTTTGAAGAAGTAAAATATCTTTTATGACTTGAAAGTGCATGAATTTCTAAAATGAAATGTATGATTTACCCGTTTAATAGGATTTTAGGATTAAAATATATCTTCTCATGTGTATAAACTTGTAGTATTTTGATAATAAATATGTGAACAAGTTTAAAGAAGGTTTGTTGAGTTTAAACAAGAAATAAGAAAAGTTAAAAATCCAATCTTTAAAGTGTGTGAAAAAGGATGTGATGAATATAAGGTTGTAAGACTACATGAATTGATAAAAGGGAAATGTCATTTCTTATAAAACTAGTCTTTAAGTGTAATTATGTTTCTTGAATAAAGAAAGAAAAAAGATGTCTAATTTTGAAAGATGGTTAGTAAAGGTGTTGGATAAGTGTTAATGGTTAAACTTTAGGAAGTTGGTGTGTGTAAGTTAATAATGTTTGAAAGATTAACACTTATGGATTTGAAAAGAAAATAATAGGATAAAGAGGTTTCCAACTTGAGAAGAATGATAGTAAAAGGTTAAAAAATGTTAAAATGTTAAACACTTAAGTAGTTAGTGGTGTTTTGGAGAAAATTAACACTTGTGAAATGGAGTAAAATGTGAGTTTGGAAATAAACGGGTAAAATGGTAATTTTATTTAAAGTGGAGGTCTTTTATGAAATAAAAATAGTGAAAATGGTGTTACACAAATTGTTCCTAAATGAATATGATTTTGGAATAAAAATAAAAGTTAAAGTGTAAAGGACATGAATGATAATTTCAAAGTATAACATGAGTAGTGGTTGGTGTGAAACCCCGGGCTAGGCTTCGGTTGGGTAAAATGTGAAAGAAGGAATAATATGGACATTGTAAAATATTTAAACACATAAAAGGAACTCGGATGGCACCAAGAAAATTAAAGAGGGCCCAGAGCCTTGGGTGAAAGATCCAAAACCATTGGCTAGAGTATAAGGTGATATCGTCGGCGGTGTGAAGCCCATTAAAGCACACAATTTATTGAAAGATTTTGAGAATAAGATAAAGGAATAAGGAACATGTCAAGAAATGGGTTCTGTGGTGAAATTATGTTAAGACAACCTAACTTGAATGAATTAATAAATGTTCCAGTAATCGTTAAAGTGGACAAGAAATGTGTAAATTTAGTAGTGTCTATAAAGTAAGAAAATGGTAAAGTATGAAGGTTAAACGGGTGAGTTGAGAAACCTAAGAAGGTTTAACCATAATTAACATGAGGGTGTGTTATGAAAGGTTTTTAAAGGGTAAATAAGTATTTTCTAACCCGGTATTTGCGTGTGTTGAAAGGGTTATTTTCAAAAAAGAAAATTTCGATAAAGACATAGTCTTCGGTTAAATATAGTGCGGTTGTTTCAAGAATTTAACCGTAGTTGTTAAATAAAGGTTTGAATGTCAAGTTAAGAGAGAAGGATTCCTTTATGAGATTAATGTGAATTAATCGGATTAAAATAATATTTTCGGAGGTAAAATAGTTCCATGCATATAGTGTGTGTGTGTGTGTGTGTGTGTGTGCGTGTGCGTGTGTATACATAAGGTAGGTGTATATGCATATAGGTATAACGTGTTAGAGTCTTCTTTCTACTGTTCATTTATATATTGTATTTTGTATAGTCTCACTGGGCATTGGCTAACACCCTCATCTTTGTTACATTAGGTTGGGTGTGGGCTTGTATTTTGACAGTGTTACACAGGTAAGTATTTTATTTAATCTTATGTTAGTAGCTCCGCATGCTCGGATTCCAGGGGGTTCCCATGGGTCCCTTACGTAGTTTGACTTGAAATTAAAATCCCATGATAAACAAGTGAAACGTTAATTAAAAATAAAATTGGACTAGCAACATTATATAGATTGTTTCATTGCACTTCACAATTACGGCATGGGTCAGATCGGGTTGACTATAGGTAACCCATAAATTCGGGTTTGGGTGTTACAAGGATAAAATTAATCCAGATCTTTTAATCACCAGGAGAAATCTAAAAATTTCATGTATGACTTTGTCTTTGGCAAGCCACGAATAACAAGTTTCTAATCCTAAAACTTATTGTATGACCTCTTAAAGTCAAGAACAAGAAGTTTTACCAGACCAAATTAAGGAAAAATCCTTTAACATCTGGTCACCAATTGTAAATATCACTAACACTTTGTAAAAATCGATAAGATCCGTTTATAAAATTACAAGTGTGTTAGTAGAACCTAAGGCTCGATAACTTAGGTTCGTCCAAATTGATAACCTGTCAAACAGATTAGTTGGCTAATAGTCAGCTATCTAATGTTAAGCTACTGGTAGGCCATAACCATACATGGAAATATTAATACCAACTCAAATTTTTATTCCAGAAATAGAAAGATATGACATTATTACAAGTTCTTGCTTAACCATTACAAACTCAACACTAGAAATTGTGATTCCGCCAGATATTTTCCTAAGGACTTCCCCATGCCTTCATGAGGGGAATCAAGGAAGGAAGAACCTTAGATCCTAACTCCCTAAGCCTATTTTGACTACTAGAACTAGGTTTATCCACCAAATGCAGAGACTGAATGAGAGTATCTTCTCCATAAAGCCTATAATCTCCATGATATTTCGTAACCAAGCTTATGGGTATAAGACTGGTGGGAATCCACTTGATATCTTGCTTAAATCGATGAGTAGGGTGGTTTAATAAGTTTGGGTCATGCCAGTACCACAAGGGATCTTTTGATGGCACCTTCAAAACTTTTAAGGCATTGAGCCAGCCCCATTTGTACCCTTTTCTCCTATCTTGTTCTAGCTCCTCACCCATGTGTGCCCGAGCTTCGTCATACCCATTCATGCAAATAGTTCATGGTTGTTTATGAAAATGAAAGGTGAGACAATCCACCTTTTCATTTAATTTCTTGATGTTGGTGGATTGACTCTTTATCAGGTCGGGCAAATTTATCTTGATCTATTCTTCTTCAATTGAATGGCGAGCAACCAAAACGTACTTGGATGATTGGTCACTTTTGAACTTTTTAATCCCTCGACTCCTTCCATTATCCTAGCATTCTCTTGCTCCAAAAAAGAAACCCATTCACTTTTATTAGAATTTGTTGGCTTTTTAAACCCCTGCAACTCATCTCGTGGCATGTTATTCTCTTGCTACAATAAACTGGCTACCTCTTAAGCATTGTTTACTTCGTATTTCATCATAAAATCTTTTATGTTATATGTTGAGAAAATGTCCTATATTTTTTTTGTCAAAACCACCTTTCACTACTCAACCGAGCAAATGTTTCCTCATAATAATCCTTCAAACTGGCAAGAGACTCTATATGATCCTTCTGTATTTGGAGTATCATTTCGTAGTATGAGACATTAGTCATCACAGTCTAATATAACAGCCTATGAAGATGAAGGTAGGATTCTTTTATTTGATTGGCAGCATCTAGGCCAGATCTTCATAACTAGCCCCAAATATCTGAACACTCCATTTATTAAAGTAACTTTTTGCAACTACCATAACGGCCCTCCTGTAGTTAAACTAAAAAATAAGGCATGAGTATAAAAGTTTAAGGAAAAAACACAACAAGCATCAACATCATTTATAGGAAAGAAAGAGTAATTTTATTAAAAATTATTAAAATAGATACATAAATAAGGGGGACCAGCCTAGATTACAAAATAATGGTGTTACAAGACAAAAACATGAAAATAACCCTAGATGTCTACACCTTCTCCTTGTCCTGAACCACATCCTCCTTAAAATGAACTACTACCACTGCCATCTCAGCCACAGAAGATTTTGCCACTCACTCCTTATTATCTGTTTCCTCATTAACTATGGGAGGATTACTAGGGTTGTAGTGTTGAAATTGCTCAGAGTCTGTAACTGTATCGACCTTCTTGAGTGTAGCGTCCCATCCTTTCTTGAAATATGTCTTCTTTTGAAATTCCACTTGCACAGCCACAATAAAAAAAGGCCTTATCCCAGACCCTGATAAAAGAATCCTCTTTCTCCTTCTTAAACTTGGCCTTCAGACCTTGGAACTTGCCATCCACATTGACAACAGTACTTTTAGCCTAGTGGGCCTTCTTAGTAGCTTCCCCGATAACCACTGCATCATTTTTATCTTTCTCGATTAGCTCCATAATGTCCCTCCATTTCTCATGGTCTTTCAAGTGTGCCTTCTTTGTGGAATTTAGGTAATATTTAAAGCCTTTAAAAATAGCTTCAACAATAGATAAAGACTCCCTTAGTTGAATGTCTCTCCTCAAAATCTGATCATAATCAACCAAAAATTACAAAATCCAAAGGCAAGGAAATTCGTAAACTTTAGCGTTAACATATGGACATGTGAAATAAAGTCAAGGGAAAGGATAGTTACCAATGCCAAATTATGATTGGCTCTCTTCAAAAGTTTTTCCCTTGAAACGTCAGCACTAGTGCACTCGTCGATCGAAAGGACCCCCGAGCTAATCAAATCTCTAGCTAAACCAGGGTTCACTACCATAGAAGCAACTCCAACAAATCATAATTGACTTGACTTTTCCCTGTTAACTCATTGAGATTGGCAGGTCCTTTCTTTAATCTCTTGAACTAAGATTCTTGGGTTTTCACCTCATCAGGAACCACTATAACAGGGAGCTTGGAACTGCCCTCATAAACACTTTTTTTCTCATCTAGGGGAGGAGACTTAGCTCCATCAAGGAGGTTGGGGATCTTTATCTTCACCATTTTCTCTGGAGATGGAGTAACAGTTGCCATATAATTTATATCCAGGGATTCAAAGGAGGATGAGGAACCTCCGATAGTAAGATTCCTTTATATTTGGGAAGGAGATTCAGAAGTAGCGATGGAAGAAGATGAGGTCGACTGCTCTAAGTGTATGGGGGGATACATGTATGTCTTTTATACGCCAAACAACAAACGAAGTAATGGCACTCTGATAATCTAATAGTATTGATGTCAAAAAAGGATGAGGTGCTCCAAGTCTTTGCTGAATAGACCACGCCAGCTTCAAATTAACAAAACTCATTTAAGAGCCTGATGGACAATCTTTCTTCCCTTTCTCTGCCAAACACAAATGAAAAAATATTAATTAGTAAATAAATGAGTTAGAATGATAAAAGTAAAAAATATGCAAATAATCAGGATGTTGACCTATGCCACGCCCTTCCTCAGGGTAAAGTGGCTCAGAGTATTCTTCACCCTCAGGAAGAAGGCATACTACCAATTCTTAACAATTAAACCATAATCCCAATAATTTTTATTGGAGCCGGGAAAATTGACCATCAACACCCTGTTGGAGTATCTCATCTCCAGGTAATACATTTTGTCAATAGTGTCCCCCAACTATAATAATATATCAGTGTTATTATGCCTATATGTGTTCCAAATATCTCATTAATGCGATTGACCCCATTTACCACTCTTCATGTATTTGGGGCCACTTGGGCAGGGACAACAATGAAATAATAAAAAAATTCAAGAAATAAATGATTGGATAAAAAAGTCACTCCACACTCCACTATAAAAATAGTAGGAAGCGAGTCGCCCTCATCCAAAGCACATAAGTCATACAACCTTATGACAAGTTCAGTTACTACCCATTCAGGGTTCCTACATTTTACTCTAAATTCTTCTAAAGAACTTCCATCCATAATATAAAACATTGTAAAAAACCTAAAAAAGGAAAATATGAGGAGAAAAATACTCTTATAGTGAAGAACTAACACTTAGCCACAGTTCTCTTCTCAACAGTGGATACAAAGCTCAAAAAGTAAAAAGGGAGTCAAGGTGAGATGAGATTCAGGGGGAAAAACATTTTATAGGTAGAAGGATGCCCCTTAATCTCAAATTTGAAATGATTAACGTTTAAGATATCGATGACATCCCTTTTTCCCCAGACGTCCAAAAAACTGGCATACCCTTAGAGGGTTCACTGTTTTTTCAAACTATTTACAAAATTACCACTACCTTAGTATGACATATTAAAATTGACAAGTCCTTGAGTTTGGTAGTAGACCAACACCTTTTTAGGATGCCCAGTAGCTTTAAAGGAAAATACTCCATCCTTTTATTATCCAATCAAGAATGAAGTATTCGAGGCTTTTATTGTAGACTAAAATAATTAAGCCAAGTGGACCTATAAAGTAATGACACCTGTCAACATTATCGTTGGATTCGTAAATAGTGAATAAACTCAGTCGTCTCAGATGTCTTATGGTCGACTATCCATCCGACCACACCCAGGAAGATGAACCGTCAATAATGTGAACAAACACATATAGGATATTAAATAGTCACCATGCACATGCACGTGAATAAATATCTAGCTATATATTATCATGTAAAGATGTAAATACCTGGTACTTAAAGGTATTCCATCTCTTTAACTTTTAACTACTATAAATAGACTACTAATTTTCCCAGCTGGAGGGACAAAATCACTTCGTTCTAACCTTAAAAACTGAGAAACTTGTACTCAACCCTAAACAGATAGTGGCATTACCCCATGAATATAAGCACTATTTTTGGGTTGAACCACGTAAATCCTTTGTGTTTCCTTACACTTATTTCATTTCTTTATCATAAGTTTTTTATCTGTGAATATAAATATTGGGTAACTTAAGCTAAGATCATTCTAAATTATCAAACCCAAATTTAGACGTCAATAATTATCTTAACTTAAATGTGTACATATATGGTCTATTTATATATATATATATATATATATATATATATATATATATATATATATATATATATATATATATATATATATATATATAATAAAGTAGAAAACTTATGTATGTCATAAGATCAAAAGATGATGTCATCTTTATGAGTTTTTCTGCACTACCTATTTTGTCCCTTATAAATTTGAATTCCCCCTCTTTTGACACACTCTAATTTATTTCCCCCTTCTTTTCAAAATTCAAAAATGAGGGTAGAATAGTCTTCCACCATTCTCTCCCTTACCCACATTCTCCAAACCTACACGTCTCTTACTTTTCTCTCAAACACGGAGACTCTGACCTCACCCTCTCACCGGAACCCCCCATTTTACAGGTATTCTCTATTTCTCTCAAGCGATTGTTAGTATAAACCATTTCACCGGAACCCTTAATCATTTTAAACAGGTATGGTGGCTTCATCTCAAACGATTGGTACATGTTTTACCCCAAACCTTCAATTGTTTGCTATATATAAATGATTAGTATAAAACGATTACACCGGAACCTTGTTTGACCCCAAACCTTCAATCGTTCTAAATAGGTATGGTTCTATTTGCCACCTGTTTTACCCCAAACCTTCAATCGTTTGCTATAAACGAGGTATATAGACTATCAATCGTTTGCTATAAAGATTCGATTATGAACTCACTCTTCACTGGACTCGGTTCATCACCATTCATGGGTTGAGAGATCTTTGGGTTTTTTATTCCAAATCCCCAAACGCAGTTTTTTATTGCAAAACCCCAACATCTGTATTTTTTTTGTTTTGGGGGTTTCGATTTCAAAACATAATTCATGGGTTTTTTATTTCAAAACCCCAACATCTATATTTTTTTGCTCGGGCAAACCCTAACATCTTTAATTACTATCTCGTTTTTTGTTGGTATATTTTTCTCCTACGTCATTATGTTTCCCTCTAATCGGTATATGATGATTTCTGCAATTATTTCATTTTTTCAGGTTGGTTTTTGATTTTGTATTCGATTATCTTCATAGGTATGTTATTTTTTCTTTTCTTACAAATGGGCATCAAGTACTCACTACTTCGTTTCTTCTTGATAAAAGTTGTGGGAATATCAGTAAAGTGAAAAATGGAGGAAGATTATGCTTGAGTTGATTTCTTTATTATTTTTGCTCAAACTTCAAACAATGAAATAATGGTAAAGTGAGAAAATATTGTTGGATTTGAACCTGAAACTCCCAACCACTTTTCCTTTTAGATCATTAGCTTTCTTTCGGTGGGTTTACATGATGCCGTTGCTTTTTTTTTATCAACCTCCTGTGATCCTCCAAACCACTTTTTTTTATCAACCTCCTGTGATCATTATGTTTCCCTCAAATTAAATTTGATGATTAATATTTCATGTTATATTACACCTTAGATAATTAACTAAAGAATTTATTTGATTTAGACGAACTGGCGCATTGGCGCCGAACGTGAGCTAAGACGTCATCTTTATTCTCGGTATTTCTCTATGCCCTATCTTCTATCTGCCCTATGATTTCTATATGTTAATGTACTGCTACCGTATATATGCTCTATATTAAATTTTGAAAATTTGTTGGCGAGTTTGGAAATTACTGTTTGAGAAACACGAAATATGTGTATCTTTGTCAAATACATTAGTAAATATTTTGTGGGATCGAATCTACAATTATATATTTTTTGGGTTGGGATCTACATATCCACTTATATTTCTTCTATACATCAGCTAGAACAATTCTTCTAAAATTAGTTGGCATCCCTGTTGGTTGTCTCTAATTTGGTTTAATGTTGGGAGTAATTGTTTAATTTGATATTCGTTTCCATTTATTATGTTGAATCAGTTGAAATATTTTTATTGTTAAAGGTATCTAAAAGTTGGGTTGTTGGAGTGAGTTTCAAGAACCAATCGGTATACTAGGTTGGGCCCCTAATTGGTGTAGGAGTTGCAGGTATTCTCTAAGGGGCCTGATTCATCAACGGGCGTTGGTGATCGGACTTTCATTTGCGTTTAATTGTTTGATTTTGTTTTCACCTTTTATACTCTATTAATTGTATCGTTGTAGCAGCAATCTACCATTGTCAATGTATTTAGTATTGTCATATTATAATGGTTTGTTAAATATTGTTGATGTCGTGATTTTAAAAAAATGTTTAGATAATGCCTCTATTTTTATTATGCCTCTAGTTGTAGTAGATGATTTGTTCATTTTGAATATATTTAAGATTTAATTGTTATTACACAGATTAACCCAGCGGTAGAGAATTCCTCATGTAATTTCCGTATATTTTTTTATATTGCACTATGTTCTTTCTGTATTTTTTTAGGACTAAATATCATGGCAGCTGTTGATGTAAAAAATTAGACTTGATCTAATTAATTAATCACAAATAAATATGAATGAAAAAATAAGACAAAGGATTTTTAAAGTGGTTCAGCCTTAATGAAAATGGCCTACGTCCACTATCTTGTATTGTTGGATGCCTTGCCTTAATCTTAATTATGTTCGCTAATGATCGCTCCCCGCCGTTATGAGGGTATTACAATGTATTTATAGCCCTTGGGCTGTCAATGTGAATAGACAATACGCAGTTATTAAATGGACATATACATCTGTACATGTTAAGAATGTTCATTGAATCTTTCTTCGTCGTTTGATCTTCTTGTTCAGGTGCTTGATATGTTGAGTAGCTCAGTATGCTAAGTATCTCGATGCTTTTAGTTGCTCGGTACATATATTTATGCCATGTTCGATGACACGTGTCTTCACATAACTGGTTCATGTCAGTTTACTAATTTTTGTATCAACAGAAGCCCTCAATGTTTCACAGTTGAAGTTGGACATGAGAATGTGGAATATTATATCTAAAAGTTGCTCGATCATGTTTATTCCATCTTGTTTGGTTACAGACCTCCAACACTTGTCAAATCTTGCACTCACCATAACAGTTTTGAGTGTGAAATGGAAAATTTGTAAATATTTTGATTTTTTGGCGGAAGCTTGAGTACTTGCGTCTTTTTCCTTTATTAGCCGCCGAAAACGCAATCTTCGTCATTTGTGATCATTAATTTTCCCATTTTCCAAGGCTGCGTATTTAAGGACGATAGCATCAGATTGTCTTCTACCTTTTGCCTTTTAGATTCTCAAGCTTTTTGTCTTCTCACTTTTCTTCTTACGATCGTTCATTCTGTCAGCTGCCTTATGATTTCTTGATTTCTTGTAAGAATTTCTTCCTTTTTCTTTCTTTGTGTTAGCCACCATGGTTTACCTTATCGAATCGTTAGATAAGTTTAGGGTTGACTTTAGGATTCCTTCTTGGGTTGTTTTGTAAGAACCTCCTTGCCAATATGATTTATTTTCTCTAGCTGAGGGACATTGGTTTCCTTCTATTTTTATAACAAAGTGTGGTTTTTCTTTCCCGCCTAATCCCCCGTGTTTGGAATTTTGCCAATATTTTGATATTGTTCCTACAAGAGTAGTTCCAAATACATGAAGGGTAGTTAATGGTGTACATAGGTTGAATAAAATTCATAGAACTCGTCTAGGGATTTCTGAAATTATGTGCTATTATAAATGGGTTACCAGCGACACCACCTTTTATTTAAAAACTAGGTTTTCTAATAGAGATTTAGTGGTCAATCTCCCTGACACTAATAGGGATTATTTTGATCATGGGGTTGTGATGAAAAACTGGCAACACCCTCCATTAAAAGGGAAAGACGTGTACCAAGGTCCCAAATGTCCACTTTATGGCAATGGGATAGGTTGTTTTGCTTTTCAACTTAGCTCTCTTTTTGTTTGATAAAATGTGTCACTGACATTTATTTTATGTTTTGCAGTTGATAGTAAAAGGAAACCCCCAAAAGATAGTGACATTAATATAAAATATTTGAAGCTTATATGGGGTTTGCATCAATCAATTATTGGGTAGCACGTGAGGTTTGCTTCTTATTTGTTGAGATATAAGAACACGACTTCATCCTTTATTTCTCGACCTCTTGTTCCTCCCTCGGTGATTGATCTTGAACAGACTCCAGTATCTTCGGCAATTATTAAAGAATCTTCTTCTGATTTGGGTACTTTTATTACTGAACTAATGAGGAAGAAGAGGGGAGTGCCTGACCTCTTTGCCAAGGTTGTCCCTGGTGCTGATGGGGCGAAGAAGAGTAAAGAAGATGTCCTAGCTAAAGGGACTAAGAAAAAGAATGTTACTCCATCTGGGGGAGTAGTCACAACTGTTAAGGAGATCATCAAGAAGCCCCATGTTCCTCCAAAATAGGAAGCGCCTTTGATTGAAGGGTTTGTCCCTATTCAAGGAGAGGCAGTACCTTTGATTGAAGCTGCTCCTTTAAAAAGATTGAGAAGGGGTCTTGCTGAGAAGACTGTGGATGCTGCTGCTCCACCTTCTGGGGTTGAGATACCTTCCTTGAGAGTTAGTTTTCCATCCCTCATTACCCTTGGCTTAGCCAAGAAATTGATTAGATCTGGAACCCTTCCTGACTGCCGAGCTGCTAAGACGTCTACTCCTCGAGAGAAAGTCATTGAGTTGCCAACCCAACACCTTACATCAGTAAGTGTCGTTATACTTGTCATTTTGAATTTGTATACAATGTTCATATTCTTACTTAAGATTCTCTTCCTCTTGCAGCTTTTGGTGTATTTTAATAATATCGTGGAAAAGGATGAGGAAATTAAAGCTTCAACTTCTTCCAGTGGAGTAGAAGAAGCCCTTGCTGGCTTGTCAAAATCTTTGATGGATTCCTGCTAGAAATATGAGAATGATAAAGCTGCTTGGGAACATAAAATTAATTCTGTTGAGGCAGCTCGATAAGATGTTGCTAAGGGGGCTGATACAGCTCGACGGGAGGCTGATACAACTCGACAACAAGATGTAAATGCTTCCAAGGAGGTAGAGGAGAAATTAAAGGTTGTTATTTCTAGACAGGTTGAGACTGCAGGCAAGCTTGAAGAGGCTGAACGACGTAAGAAAGATTTTGAGCAGAAAATGAAATCTGTTAGAAGAGCTTCTTAGGGAAAGTACGATAAAGAAAAAGGTCGCTGTGAAGAAATCCTTTAGCTCTGGCTGGGACAAAGGATGGAACAAATATCTAGCTGTTGTCTCTACCCAAATGGATTATGCAAGTTTGAATTTCTTTAGGGATGGAAAGGTTGTAGCGTTGAAGGAGTTGAACGTTACTGATGATTCTGAACTATTTTAGAAACACATTCATAGCCCTCCTCTTGCTATTGAAGAAGAAGAAGAAGAAGAAGAAGAAGAAGAAGAAAATGAAGCTAGATCTGATGAATTTTCATTGTTGGTTGTAGAACAAACTCCTGCTACTACTACTCCCCAATCCTCCAAGCAAGTTCATCAGGCAACAACTTTTAGCGTCCAACAGTAGCTGACTACCAAGCAACTAATTCCTTCTTCAAAATTAGTTGAGGATATTCTAGGGAATAAAGAGAAGGTGTAAAGTTGTTCTGTAATTTGTTATCTTTCTCTATTTTTCCCTTTCATCTTGTACCTTTGGCTATACCCTCTTTTTTTATGATCAATAAAAGGGACTTTGTTATTTACTTTGAGTTTTCTCCTTTACTTGTTCAATATAATTGTACTGTTGTTGATCTGTTTTTACTTTTCCTTGCTAGTTTATTACCAAGATGGAACTCTTGTCAGCTCATGATACATAGTTGATGAAGAAGTGTAGTGATTACTTCAAAGCTGGTCGTATAAACTTTACTGAAGCACAAATAATTGACATTCTTGAGTCTGATGCCTCTGAGCGTGTAATTGATGCTTAACAGTATTTAAAATGTTTGTTTGATCGGGCGATAGCAAACAATGTGTCTTACTATGAGATGATTGAAGATGTTCAAGGGACAATTGAAGCACTTCAACTTTAATACAAGGAAACCACGTCTCTACTTCATGAAGGCTATGAGAAGAAGTATCAACAATTGAGCGTTGGTCGGGGCTATGACAGATTTATCTCAACTCATAAGAAGAAAGAGAGTGTGTTGAAACTTGAAGTTGAGGAACACAGAAACATTTCCAAACTGCTGAAGGAAGAAAATATTGCTTTACGAGAAGAGTTGGGACAACTAAAATATGCTACTTCTTTTGGAGCTCTAGTCTCAGTTAATGATAAAGGTTTTTCCTTTTTGGAAACTGAGAATGCCTCTTTGAGGGAAGAATTAGAAACTTTGAAAAGATCCAGACCTATATTTTTTTCTCGTGGTAGAGCAAGAGATGGTCGGAGCAACATTGAAGAGACTAGGACTCAACAGGCTTTAGAAAATCAAGTTGTTCAACTGAGGGCAAAAAATCAAGCTTTAGCTGAGATGTCCCAAAAAATTCAAACTCTTACCGAGCAACTTTCCATTCAGAATTCTGTGTTGGAGAGTAAAGAAAACTTGGTGAAAAGGCTTCATCAGCACGTTGAGCAATTAACTTATCAATTCCAAAAGAAGACTAAAGAGTTTTGGATAAGGGAATATAATGAAGCTTTATGTCATCTTGACGCCAGATTGAAGCAATCAAACAATGAGGGGTACAAATATGGATGGATGAATGCTCTAACTGTAATGCATGTTGTATAAGGAACAGAGCTGTGGGATCGGTATGACCCTAGTTTGCTTGATCTACCAGTGCCTCCGTTCAAGCTAGATATTAGATGGATTCCTATTAATTCGATTCCTTAGTGTTTGATTTCCAAATACCTTGGTGACTACAATCATCATGAAGATTTTGAGATATCCCGAGCTCTATATTTGCTTAACCGACCAAGTACAAGCAATACTATAATTCTGAGAGATTTAAACTTTATCAACTCTTCCGTTGCTTTAGTTGATCCTCCAGCCGGAATGGATCCTGTACCTAAATCTGAAGGAAAGAAACCAATAGAATAGGCTGTTTGTATTTGGTTAGTGGAGAAAAATCATCTGTTTGTAATTCTATTCCCTTGGAAATAAATTAATTATTTTATCTTGTCAATCTTTATGAAATCAACTATAATAGTGTTGTTCTTTGCTGAATATATATATGTGTATATATAAATGGGCAGTTTGTCCTTTGTTGATTTGATTGCCTAGACAATGGAACTTTTCCCCATATGTTTGCCTAACTGTAGTGACTTATCACCCATACGTGCCTAAGCAATGAAATTATTTTTATCCCATGTTCTTGCTTCATTGTAGCAATATTATCTAGATTGCCTTGGTGCCTAGACAATGGATATTTTACCCATATTCTTGCCTAGTTTAGATGCCACGTGGGTCACCCATAATCAAACTGGCCTGGCCTTGTTCGACTGTAATACCAACATTCTTAGTTATGTTGATGCCGACCAACTTTATTGGTGTTTGCTGATATCGACCAACTTTGTTGGTGTTTGCTGATACCGACCAATTTGGTTGGTGTTTGTACTGAGAGAAGAATTTTTTTGTGTTTGGGTGCTACGGCTACAAGGTTAGATGTAATGTGTAGCACTAGTACTCCGAAAAAAACATCAAATGACAAATGTTGGGGAATCATCGTTTTTATTTATACTAAAACAATAAGGTACATATGTAGTTACATTACTGATAGTATTTTCACAGCTGATCTGCATTCCAAGTATTTTCTAATTCTTCCCCTTCTAGAGTTTCTATTATGTAGGTGCCAGGTCAAACAACAGTTGTGACACGATAAGGCCCACGCCAGTTAGCTTCCAACTTATTGTGTTTTTTAATTACTCTCTTGAGCACATAATCTCCTTCCTTGAGATCAGACTTCTTGACCCTTTTATTGTAGAACATGGCAGTTATTTGCTAATAAGCAGCATTTCGGATGGCTGCATCTTCTCTGACTTCTTCGAGCATATCCAAGTCCAAGCGTATCATTAAATCACTTACTGGAGAATTAAAATTAAGCACCCTATGAGTAGGTAAGCCTAATTCAGTAGGTACGACTGTTTCACTCCCAAAAGCTAACATGTAAGGAGATTCTCCAGTTATTGTTCGGGGCTTTGTTCGGTAAGCCCATAACACAGAGTGAAACTCATTGATCAAATTTCCTTTGGCATTATCCAACCTTTTCTTCAACCCGTTCAATAGAGTTATGTTCATCATCTCTGTTTGCCGGTTACTTTGAGGATAACCTGGAGCAGAATGAATATTTTGAATGTTAGACTGTAGACAGTACGCAGCGAACTCCTCATTATCAAATTAGGTACTGTGATCAGTGATAAAAGCATGTGGCAGACCATATCTACAAATAATATTCTTCTAGATGAACTGATAGACCCTTTCATAGTCCATATCAATGAGAGGTTTAGCTTCCACCCATTTTTTGAAATAATTAATAGCGACCACCAAATATTTGAATCGTCCTCTTGTAGTTGGCAGAGGCCCGACTAAGTCTATTCCCTACATGGCAAATGGCTAAGGTGAGGTGATTGGTGTTAACAATGCCTGAGGAGTTCTTCGTATAGTAGAAAATCGCTGACACTTGTCACATTTCTTGGCATAAGACACAGTGCGCATTATTGGCCAATAGTATCCCTACGTAGTTATTCCTTGTAAAAGAGTTTGACCTACTACATGAGCTTCGTAAGATCCTTTATGAATTTCTTCTATTAGATCTTTAACTTCTGCTGGATGAACACATCTTTACAGACCTGCTATCACCCCTCTTCTGTACAGAATTCCATTATTTAAGACATATCTAGCAGCTTTAAACTTCAACCTCTTAGCTGCAAGTTGATCGGCTGGTAGAATGCCTTCTTCGATATAAGCCCTGATAGGGTCCATCCAGGAAGGTCCCATATCTAAAGTGATAAAATTCACCATCAAATCTTCATCAATACTTATGTTTGCAAATATCTTAATAGGAATTGATCTTCGTAGCTCGGTGCAAGTAGCTGAGGCTAACCGAGCTAGTGCATCTGCCCTTGTATTCTCCATTCTTGGTATTCTGATCATTTGGACAACTGCTAAATTGGCTATAATCTCCATAACTTTAGCTAAATACCTCATCATGAACTCTCCTTTTACTACGTAAAGATTGAGCATCTGATTTACCACTAGTTATGAATCACTAAATACCATAACTTTCTATGTATTCAATGATTAAGATAAACTGAGCCCCATAATTACACCTTCATACTCGGCTTCATGTTAAAAGCTTTGAATTGAAAGCACAGAGCATATTCTACGTCTATTCCATCTGGACTATTAAGAATAATTCCAGCTCCGCAACCAAAAGATTATGGTTGATCGCCTGCCCTCCTTTCTGGAAACTCTGTTACTGGGAGTTGATCGGGGATGATTTCTATTGATTCTCTAACATCCTTGAGTTATTCTGCATTAGCCCCTATAGGTCAGGAGTATCTGGGTAAGTAAATTTAGTAATGAAATCTGCCACTGCATGCCCTTTGAGAGAGGATCTTGGCTCATAGATAATGTCATACTCACCTAACTCCACTGCACAACACATTAATCTTCCAAATTTTGTTGGCTTGTGTAAAGCCTGTATGAGTGGGAAGTCAGTATATACCACTATTGTATGGGCTTGAAAATATGGTTTCATCCTCCTGCTCGCCTTGATCAACACTAATGCCAACTTCTCTAATTTTGAATACTTGATCTATGCTCCTCTGAATGCCTTGCTCGTATAATACATTGGTTTTTGTACTCCGCTTTATCCTTTTATCAAATCTAAACTAACTGCACTTTCTGAGACATCTAAGTATAAGTATAATTTTTCCCCTAACACCAGCCTGGAAAGTAGAGGAGGTGTCCCCAGGTATCTCTTTAATTCTAAGAATTCCTTCTCGCAGTCGTCATTCCACTCGAAGGTCTTTCTGAGCACCTTGAAGAATATGAGACATCTATCCGTTGCTCGGGAGACGAATTTGTTGAGAGCTGCAACATGCCTCATAAGGCTTTGTACTTCCTTCTTAGTGGTTGGAGACTGCAATTCTAGCAAGGCTTTTATCTTATCAGGATTTTCTTCAATACCTCGTTAATTCACAATGTACCCGAGAAGCATGCCTTCTTGTACGCTAAAAATGCACTTAGTCGAATTCAGCTTCATCTGATACTTCTCTAATTGATCAAATGTTTGGCTCAGATTAGCTATATGGTAAGCAGCTTTCTTGCTTTTTGTCAACATATCGTCGACATACAGCTCTATATTTTTGCCAATCTGCTCTGCGAATACCTTGTTCATCAGCCGCTGATAGGTAGCACCTGCATTTTTAAGACCAGTGAATACCTTGTTCATCAGTCGCTGATAGGTAGAACCTGCATTTTAAGACCAAAAGGCATAACATTATAACAATATGTTCCTCGTGGGGTAATGAAAGAGGTACTTTCCTTGCCTTCTGGCTTTATTTTAATCTGATTGTATTCGGAGTAGGCGTCTATGAAGCCTAATAATTCATGCCCCGAAGTTGCATCTACCAGTTGATCTATCCTTGGCAATGGGAAATGATCTTTCGGGCAAGCTTTATTCAGGTCTATAAAGTCCACACACATTCTCCACTTATTGTTCTTCTTCTTTACCATCACCACATTGGACAACCAATCGTCTACGATGAAAGAGGCCTTTTGTAACTTTTCCACCTGCTCTTGCATAGCGTGATTCTTCTTCAGAATAAAGACTCTCCGTCGTTGCTTTATTGGTTTAATCTCTTTGTTGACATTGAGTTTGTGACATAAAAAAGCTGGATCTATCCCCGGCATATCTTCGTGACTCCATGAGAATTCTTGATTTCTATGCTTTAGAAATGCCACTATCTCTTGCTTTAATATTGGATCAAGTGAACCACCAATCTGAGTTATTCTTTTTGGTTGCTCGTCATCCAGAATAATGCTCTTCGTCCCTTCCATAACTTGGCCTTTAACAAGATCTGTTTCATCTCTTGGGTCTAAGGTTTTAATCTCAGACTTATCCACTTGATAAGTGGTTGTTTTCTTCCTGGAATCTTCCAATTCTTCTTGCTTGGTAGATGAATAGTAGCATTCCCAAGCTACTTTCTAATCACCCTTCATACTTCTAACCCCAAAGTTGATCGGGAACTTTAAACATTGATGTACAGTAGATGGAACTGCTTCAAACTTTTTCAAGCCTACTCTACCCATAATTATATTGTAGGCTGATTGGATATTTTTATCCATCACGAAGAAGCGTACCTTTTCTGATCTGCAAGCAGGCTAGGTACCAATCAGCATGTCCAACTTGATCATCCCAAGCGAAAAAACTTTTTCACCAGGAAAGTCGATGAGGGGCATGTGATACTACTCTAGCTGACCGAGTTTCAAGTTTAAGCTATCGAAGCAAGGGTAGAACACGATGTCTGCCAAGATACCATTATCCACCAGTACTCTCGAAATGATTACGTTTTTCATCCTCATTTTGATCACTAAAGGATCATCGTGAGGATACAAAATGCCTTCCAGGTCATTCTTGGAAAAACTAATGACCAACTTATCTTTGTTAACCTTCCTCGGACGATCCTCCTCTGCCAAATTTATCCATTGTATGTAAGAACAAGCTTGGGCCGCATTGAGGTAAGCTTTCCTTTCGAATGTGTGATCATCCCCTTCTGCATCTCCTCCTATAATCATATTACAATCGAATGAATTAATAGGGATTGAAAATACCTCACGCTCTGGCTGTCTTGGATTTTTTGGGAGATCGGGGTCATCTTCACAGTCCTTTTTTTTATCGTCTCTTAGTCGGCGAGGAGATTTTAACCTTTGCCGTGTTCTGTTGTTGGTCTTCCCACCATTCTAGCGATCAACAAACTTGTTCAACTTCCATCGTCTAATGAGTGATTCTATCTCATTTTGGAGAGCTATGCATTGCTTGGTCATGTGACCATGGTCCTTATAGAACTCACAATATTTGGACTTATCTCTTCTTTCGGGAGTTGTCCTCAGTTTTTTCGGCCAATTTAGTTCCTTGCTGTTCTTTATTTCCTCCAAAATATGATTTATATCCACCTTTAAGGGGGTATAATTTGCATATTTCTTTAAGTGCTCCAACGTTTTCTTGCCTTTCGACTGCTTGTTCCCTCCATTATGTTTGTGATCTTTCCTCTTCGGCGTGCCTTCAGCTTTAGCTTCTGCCTTTGTCTCAACATTTTTTTTCGCGGCTATAGCTTCTTCGGCATTCATTATATTGGCTTCTTTAGCCATTAACTCCGCCATGGATTTAGGGGGATCCTTGGACAAAGTGTAGTATAGCTTATCTGGTAAAAGACCACTCATGAGAGTTGTAATAGTTATTTTCTCCTCGTAGTCAATAACCTCCAATTTCTCGTTGTTAAAACGAGTGATATAATCCCTGGTGCTTTCTCCTACCTTCTGTCTAACGCTTAATAGATGTGCTACTCTTTTGACTCGCTTTGCACCAAAATAGAAATTTCCTATAAAGAGCTCGGCCAGTTGATGGAAGGTTGAAATTTGTCCCCGAGGAAGGCTATTATACCATATCTGAGCAGATCTTGTGATTGTTCCTGAGAATGCCTTGCACCTCATTTCATCTAGGACCACGTAGATGTGTGCTGCATCTTGATATTGCTCTATATGAAGAACTGGTTCAGTTTTGCCATCATATTTAGGAGTGACTACAAGAGCTTTGAATTTTGATGGTGTGGGGAAGTCCACAATTGCTTGTACAAATGGGGATCCTTTGATAAGGGTTCTTTGGAGAGGATTTTTGGCCTTAGCCATCTTCCCTAGCCTGTCTTCCAATCTCTGAATGTAACCCTTCCATGCATCATTTCCAGCCTCTAATTTGTTTGCACAAGCAACAGATCACGCATAATTCTCCTCTTGGGATCTTTCCGTACGAGCTACATGCCTAGAATTGGGATGTGACTGGGCTGAGCCTTCCCTTAAATCATTTGGCCATTGAGAATTTCTTGACGCAATCTGAGGAGGATTTCTATTCCTCCTGGGGCCCAAACGATCGAACGGAGATACTCTACTCAACCTTTCCAGGGCACTTGTTCAATCTGGAATTAGAGTAACATCTTTCTGCGAATCCAAAAGTCTTATAGGTGAAGTTAAGCCAGGGTGATAGAATGGATCACTTGAATTTTCAGCATGACGGACTTCAGTGTGTCTAGATCTCGAGGATGGTGGACGCATGCTTTTACGAACGTTGTGTTGTCCTGATTGAGCGAACGCTCCATTTTGAACAGTCTGAATGAACTGTCGCATGGTTTCCTGCATGGCTATTTGTCCCTTGGCTAGATTTACCAGGATCTAAGTGAGATCTTGTGTATTTGGAGGAGCCGAAGGTTTTGGGGGATTCCCGTCATTGTTCCTTTTGCTAGATTCTGGGATATCAGCCATTTCTGATGAGTTTTTAGTGAAAAACGCTACGTATAGTCGTTCCCACAGATGGCGCCAATCTGTTGATGTAAAAAACTAGACTTGATCTAATTAATTAATCACAGATAAATATGAATGAAGAAATAAGACAAATGATTTTAAAGTGGTTCATCCTTAATGAAAATGGCCTACGTCCACTATCTTGTATTGCTAGGTGTCTTGCCTTAACCTTGATTATGTTCGCTAATGATCGCTCCCCCCCCCCCCCCCCTCCCCTCCGCGCTGTGAGGGTATTACAATGTATTTATAACCCTTGGGCTGTCAATGTGAATAGATAATACGCAGTTATTAAATGGACATATACATCTGTACATGGTAAGATTGTTCATTGAATATGTCTTCGTCATTTGATCTTCTTGTCCAGGTGCTTGGTATGTTGAGTAACTCAGTACGCTGAGTAGCTCGGTGCTTTTAGTTGCTCGGTACGTATACTTATGTCATGCTGGATGACACGTGTCTTCACATAACTGGTTTATGTCAGCTGACTAATTTTTTTATCAATAGCAGCAGACACTAATACAGTCAGCAAAAACTAATACACTAATAGAGTCGGCAAAAACTGTGCTTTGCAAAGAAAAAATTATGTTTGATAGAAACCATATAGGCAATCTTTAGTTCCCAGAATTAAATGTCGATGAACTACTGTAAACTTTATAAAGTCATTTTTCTTGCTTAGGCTTCTTTAAGACGAGGTTGAGGCCATTAGTTAAAGTTGATGTAGAGTTTATCGATGCCTTAAGTATGCTTATACCCTCCTTCATGCCAATGTTGACCACCCGTTCCTCAACATCACTGGACTTGGACATTTGGATCATTATAGGTCAAAAGAATACCATCATCTTCCACATCTTTATTATCCATTTTAGTCAAGGTCAACTGATGGAAAATGATCAGATAAAAGCTGCGAAGATAAATATAAATTTGAGAGCTCTCATAAAGAGGAAATATCGAATTCAACCAGATATATCTTGGATCCCATCGAGGGAAATTTAGCATTTCCTTCATATCATGGGATGTTATGTATCTTCCTATATTCAAATATGATATGATTTTCTTCAAATTATCCATATGCCCCGGGGAAACATTTCCACCTGAGAGTAATACAACCCTTCCTAATGGAATGTCGAGGAAGCTGAAGAGAAAGTCAATAAAATCTTCCCCAACTTCAGCAAACAAAGCCCTATTATTTGATTTTTGCAGCATTACTTTCAGTCATCTTCTTTAAATTGTCGGTTACTTTGTTACCTATCTGAGATGAGTTAATTAGTTCAGAATTCACTATGTCTGCGATGGTTGGTTTCTTACAGAATACCATGTCTGTTAAAGGGGCAGTATATAATAATGAAAGCTTGAGCAGATTCATAATCTCTTTGATTCCAAGGTTTAAAGACCTATCTTCAAGCTTGAGCGATGGTTATTTCATATTGTATTATTCTCTTTGGCTATCATATTAGTTGTACCATGTTTTGTTAGTGAGAAAAGGTGGCAAAAAGGAAGACTTTTTTTTATATGGTTGGTTGGTAAGAAAATATGGCATCTTATTTTTAGTTCTTAACTTCCAGTACAGTAATACTGAGATTCGTTGTTTGGTTGATGTACCTGGACAAAAAATTCCTTCCATTTCTAATTGTGGCATGGCCTAATATATGAAGACGGTGATGGCTCCTCGGGTAGTCATAATTTACATTACATTGATTTGTTGCTGTAAAATTTGCTGAAACTAGTCTGATTGAAACATATGTACATTTCAGATCCCCAATGAGCTATATGATGCCTTCATAATAGCAGTTGACAAAAGAGTTAGAACAATGCCAAATAGAAGCATGCCTGCTGCTCCTCATCCCACTCCGGGGGCACTTTTAAATGGGGGATGCATTCAATATGCGACATCTTTTAACAGGAGGTGGAATGACCGGCTCTACCAGATATTGTTATGCTTCAAAATCTTCTTAGACCTTTGAGCAATCTGAATGACACACCTACACTATGCAAATATCTTGAATCATTTTACACCGTAAGGTGAGTAATCAAAATATGAGGCACTAGAAGTTAGTTTCAAGAAAAATCCAAGTTTACTAATTGAAAGAATTGGATTTGATTTATCCAGGTTCACTCTACAAAGTTTTATGTACATCATCAGATCAAGCTAGGAAAGAAATGTGTGACGCATGTTTTGATTATCTGAGCCTTGGGGGCATATTTTTAGATGGATCAATTGCTTTGCTTTCTGGTCTTAACCCACTCCCGTTAAGCCTGGTTCTCCATTTCTTTGATGTGGTTGTCTGTGGGGTTAGCTTCTTATTAATTCCATACCCGTCACATAAACGAGCATGGTTAGGGGCTATATTGATTTCGGTGCGTATTCTAATACATTCTATTGATTTTATTTTATGTACCTGGAGTATACTTACAAATGTTGACATATATGCTATTTTTTCTGTTGTAGGGTGCGTCTGGAATCATTTTCCCAATTATAAAGTCTGAAGGAGTTAGACAAATGTTCTTTCCTTGTAAGTGTTTATATAAGAAGAAGAGGAAACTATTTCTTTTTATGAAGATAAAGAATTGTTATCCTTATTTTTTTTCTCTTATGAAAGATGACAAAGGTTTGTATTTGCAATTATATGGTGAGCTGGGTTGGGATACAACTCATCTACAAAATTAAGCTTGCACATTACAGGCTAATATTATTATTTATTGATATATTTGTGTTTTCTTCATGAATTGATTAAATTGATTACTGTTTTATTTATTTATTGATGTATTGGTTATAATTCGACAAATTGAGTTAAATTTTGATTATGATGTTTATATGAGGTCTAAAATGGACTATTATTGTTGGAGTTTTTTTATTTTTATTTTATTTCTGAATCATGATGTATAGTTAAATAAACAAAGAGAATTTTACCCAAATTTTCTAAAGTTTTTACTCATTTGTGTTGTAAAATAACCGTATGATTTAAATTTATACGATTCTGTACTTTAAAATTTTACACTTCTAATATATAAAACATTTATTATTTACATTGTACACGACTTTATATTTTTCAAAATTATCACCGTACCTTCAGGCACGGGCATACTCTAGTGTATATATATATATATATATATATATATAGTAGGATGGTGTTTTCACTATTCACAAGTTTGGAAGACAAGTTTGTCCTTTACATATTTGAGTTCCCCCTCTTTTTTACCCTTCATTTCCTTTCCTCCTTTTACCCAAAATTCAAATACAAGGGGTACAATGGTCCTCCCAATTTATCCCTTTCACTTATTTGTCTAAACCATACACGTTTCTCATAGTAGTCCCCCACTATGCTATCTATCAGTTCACTCTCTCCCCTCTTTCCACAAGAATAGGGTTTCAAAGATCACATACCGCCTTACTCCTTGCTCTCCGCCGCACTCCACCTTATCCTCCTCCAACTTATCCGCCTACCACCACAAGCTCCAAGGATGTCTCCCCCCAAGGGTGCTACCACCTATGCTCAGCGACTACAGATCCCCACTGTGTGTTATTGGCAGAAATCCATCTTATTGTCTCTACTGAGTTGAAGTCACCACCTTAGACTGATTTGATTCATAACATTAAAGGCTTAGATTGGGTTTTGTGGTATGTAGTTTCATTCATTTTGTATCAAGTAGATTCTCTTATTCATATTGTGTTTTAGTTTGGGTTATGTGGAGGTGATATGAAACAGACACAATATTTCCCCTTTCTTTTATATTTTTATTCTTTGTGTACAATAGTTATCTTAATATTCAATTTCGTATAACTGAGTTCAACATCTTATGTACTGATCATTTTTTCAATTGCAGGTCTAGGGCTATGATATTTGGGGTATTCACCTATTTTTTAGGGCTTTATTCACATTTTTGTTTGGTCCAATATAATTTATTTATTTCCTTTCAAGTTATTAGATTTCCAGTATAATTTAGATTTCCTTTATAAAATGATAGGGGCTAAAATCCTTACCATAAGGATTATTTATGTAACTGTTTAGTCTTCTGATCATCCTTTTCAATTAAAGGCCTAGGGTTGTGTAATTTGGGGTATTTACCTAATTTAGGTCTTTATTCACATTTTTGTTTGGTTCAATATAATTTATTTATTTCCTTTCAAGTTATTAGAGTTCCAGTATAATTTAGATTTCCTTTATAAAATAATAGGGGCTAAAATCCTTTTTATGTAAATTTTTATTCTTCTGATCACAGGGGCTAAAATCTAAGAATTATGAAGCCCGAATTCTAATTCTATTTGCACTCTTAACAGGCCATTATCCTCCAGGTGTTTCTGACGCTTCGTGAGTGTGCAAGATTGCATGGTTTCAATGGATATTATCAAATCTACGGGGATCGGAAAGAATGAGGTTATCGTGTGTATTAAGAGTTGCGAGAGGAAGAATGAGGTTATTGCTGAAAATCTTAGTACCATGCTTAAACCTTCATATTTGATATTACTGTATGAAATACAGTTTTCACTTGCTACGTGATCATGCTATTTAGCATTTTAGAATTAACATTTTGGTGGTAATATTTGGTGGGAAGAAGGATCTCAACAGTTTTGAAAAGTCAGTATATCTGGTGGGATTTAAGTTTAATTTTTGTTAGTAATGATTCCTAATTTTTAAAAATAATTTTTATATGGATAAAAAAAGGGCTTACGTGTATTGCCCATGTCTATTTGTGTGAGACAAATTTGATTAGGACTCAGCTTCTGACTGTAGCAGTAGATTTATGGGGAGAAAAAGTCCCAACATTTTTTTTATTCGGACTCAACTTCTGACTGTTGGTACTATTTTCAATTTCAACCCAACCTTCTGAAGGTCTCTTAAATGGGGTTAAAATGTTCGTGTGTTAGGCATAATTTTTGTATGTAAGGCATATTGAAATGTTTTCTCCTTAATTGGTATTTTCACATGTCTATTTTTTGTGTTAGACAGATTGAGGCTAAGTGACAAGAAAAAGGAGTACAAAATGAAAACGAGTGGGTATTCTGAACTCCATGTCTCTATTAACTTATGCAGCAGTGAACGTCATAGAGGAAGGCCACCAAATGACCGAAAACAACCCAACTTTTCCTTCAGCTGCCAGAAACCACCAACCAACCATCCAACCATCCTTCTCGAATGGCTCATCTCCTCCGGCTGTCAAGACCGGCCTCTGTAAAAAGGTATAGGGCTGTGTAATTTGGGGTATTTACATAATTTTGGGCTTTTTTCACATTTTTGTTTGGTTCAATATAATTTATTTATTTCCTTTCAAGTTTTTAGACTTCCAGTATAATTTAGATTTCCTTTATAAAATGATAGGGGCTAAAATCCTTATCATAAGGATTGTTTATGTAACTGTTTATTCTTTTGATCACAGAGGCTAAAATCTAAGCATTATGAAGCCCCAATTCTAATTTTATTTGCACCCTTAACTGACCACCCTTTTTTAGACGAGAAGTAACATTAGCAGATCTTATAATTCTATTTTCACTCTTAACTGGCCATTATCCTCCAGGTGTTGCTGACGCTTCGTGAGTGTGGAAGATTGCATGGTTTCAATGGCAGCCCACTAATGATGTTGAAGAAGTTTTGGAGTCATCGTTTGTTGAAACGTCCAATATTGACAAATTATAGAAGAGTCATAGTCCTCATAGAAAAGTATTTAGTGGTCAAATTTTACGGTGAGAACGAGGAATACATCTTTGACCTCTGGACTATTAACTAACTGAATACCTTTCTAAGCCTTCCATTATATGGCCGTTGAAATACTCATCTCTACCATACTACATAAACTCTTATTTTGACTAGAATGGTTCAATTGTTTTACTGTAAAGATTTGTTTGTGGATTTACAGATTCATATATCCTTACCTTTTTTATAAATGATTTTATATTTGTATATGCAAATTGATTACTAATGAATTCATGTTGAATCCAATTAGTCCTTTTTAAGTGTAATTGTACAATTAGTCCAACTAATGAATTCATGTTGCTGCGGTTATATGGATTTTGTTATTAACATGTTGTTGGATTTTGATTATTTTTTAGTCCAGATCCTATTTGATTTTTATATGGTTTTATCTAATAGATTATTTTATTATTTATTTCTTCTGTTTGTAGTTAAATCCATCTTACGGTTGGACTCAGTTGCCAATATGTTTCAACAATAAGTTACCGCTAAAGGCACTGCCCTGCTCCCACCGATTGTAGATGCAACAAGGTTGTTTGTTGATTCAACTAATGCACTGCCCTGCTCCCACATGTATTTTATTTATTAAACGGCTGCTGCTATTAGTTTTCAAACCGGTGCTGCTATTTGTCATGTAAGCATTAGTCGTGGAAGGTTTTCGAATGGGATCAAGGGTAGTTTAAAGGGATGATAATGGGAATTTAGTTTGGGCTTCATCAAATTTCATATCTAATGGATCATATTAGAATCTCAAGTTCATTGAATTCATGGAGGAGTTTGATTCTGCATAGATAAGAACCTTTATAGCATTGATCTGGAAATTGGTTCAAAAGTAGTATTTGATATTCTTTCTTGCTCTTCTACATCTATTACTAGGACAATTAGATCACGTATCAAAGAGATCCAAGAATTAATCAAGAACTATCAGTTTCGTTTCAGCTACTGCTCTAAAGAAGTGAATAAAGTTGTAGGTCATTTATGTATTTGAAAGTGAGTATTACAGATTTGATATTGAGGGCATGAAATATATGGCTTGCCTTACCATATATTTTGACAATGTTTATAAGGCTTATATTTTGAATAAATTTGGAGTTTTATTTCTTCAGTTTGTGAAGGTTCTTTATCTTTTAGGTATTCCTCTCTCTATAGTTTATAAACATTCGTATTCACATCTCTACAAACAAGTTGTATTTGATTACTCTTTCTTTATTGTCATCCTCCCAAGTGTAGCGACCCATTGGTACCATCCCACGCGGACAACGTACAACATTGGAAGACAATAGCAGGTACTTTACCATTTTTAGAACTCCTATTATGAATGCAGTTAGTGTACCTGCTATTACGAATGCAGGCATTTGCGTATTATAGTTGAATGTTGAACACTATAATGCTGCTAACGATGTTCAGCCAGTCTCGCCCTGATTTCAAGTTACATTTATAGGTCATTATCAAGATTTCAAGCTCCAAAAATCATTATGAAGCATGGTGATAATGTAAATTGAAATCTGGATTTATTATTCTTTGATAAATCTTTGTCTTAATGTCATGTGAAAATTAATAAGGTTACAAAATAGATTTTCTATTATTTTAATCTCCATTTCAGTGGATGTATTTGAATACTATTGGTTTGTTGTCATCCTCCCAAGTATAGCATCCCATTGGTAGGATCCTACGCAGGCAGCGAACAACAGTTGGATGACAATAGCATGTACTTGAGCCATGTGCGCAGTGGATAAATGAGCAGTAGTTGGTTTTTATATTTTAAAGAGTCCGCCTAAACCATTTGCTTTATGTAGGGCACCTAGGAAAAGAACGTGGTGAGCTCTAATTTAATGGCATACTAATTGAGGATTGTACGATGGTGAGCTCTAATTTAACGTGTATTCCATTACTCATATGTTGGTCTCAAGCATATGATAATGGATAAGTGAATTAAATATGTTAACGGATATCATTAATTGGATCAAACCATAAAGATTGCTTTTCCTTTATTTTTTCTATGTGTTATGGCCTATTTAGAAATCTATTTTTTAAAACTTTCAATTACCTTTGTTTGGACAGCTGGGTAGGTTCTTATAACACATCTATTTTTAGTGTTCATTTGCAGGCCCGTGGGTTGAAGTCTTTGAATGTCTATTCCTTTGGAGTTATAGTTTATACCCTTTTGAGTTTGGGGATTTGAGGAATTAGTTTTTACCCTTTTGAGTTATGGGTTAACTACATTTAATTTGGTTATATTTCACTTTAAGTATCTACCGATTTAGAATCATATATTGCATGCTGCGCCTTCTTTTTAATTTGGTTGTTAGACTTTGCTGCCCTGACCAACAGGTGTTTACGAGCCACCTGATTTCTCCATGCTTTTGCATTATTCCGAAACATGACTTTGGAGTCTATTTTTCTATAGGTTGTCCATCCCATATGATATTACCTGGATAGATATTTCCCATTACTCTATTTTAGACTTGGTGCATTGTTTTGTTTTGTTATCCATAACATTTAACTGTTTGTTAGGAATAATGTGATTGAAACCTTTATTGGCCTAGAATCTTTAAAACATTCATGTTCATATTGAGTTCTAAACCAATATTTTGTACTACTCATTTTCAAAGAGTAATACTTCACTTTGGAGTTACTGATCACCCCAAACTGTGGACTCACAATAGCACCAGTTCTTTGATCAACGAAGTTGAATTTTCTTGGTTAGCTATGATGTACATGATGGACAATGAGTGTTATGCGTTGTAAGCATGATATTGGAATCTATGGTATATTTTACTGCCATAATTATTGTGAGTTTACTACCACATTGTAAGCAAGATGTTGAATCTATGGTATATGCGAAGAATTATACAAAGCTTTTAATCATATTTTTTTATTATGCTCTAGATTTTACTTATATTATGTGTCTTTTCAGCTTAATTTAATGAACTTAATTGCAGCCTTCATTTGATATTGTGGGCCTAAAAGTTGGTATCCTTTTATTTTTGTGCTGCAGGGAAACAGGGGATTCCACGACTCTCTTTTTCCATAAGATATATAAGTTGCTTTGGTGATGATTGGATTTCCAAGAAGACTTCCTCCTACTTTTATCCTTTATCAGTTGCTGTAGTAGATAAGGTATCCTACTGGAATTGAAATGTATGCATTATTGAACATTCATCTATGTTTGTAAATGGAAGGGACAGACTATTAGTTGGTGTTTTTATATTATTATTGTTGTATTTTTTATTTTTTAAAAAGGTTGGATAGTGAACATCGCCTAAAATTCTAATAAGATTCTAGATGTATGACTTTAAGCAGTTATTATCGTGCCTTATATATTATAGATGGTTTTGTGAATCAACTGGTTTAATTTACTTTTGATAGATGAAGGTCCCGCATAACACTTCATTGCCATATATATAATTCCTCTGCTCAATATATTATATGCCTTATATGTGACTTATACTATGTTGTTTGCATTCTTATACGTGTCTTCATTCATTATGCAGATTCTCTTACACGGAATCCATTAATTGGAGAAAGAAAGACCCTCTAACAGATTCCAGACCAATCAAGGGGTCAGGGAAGTTCCCAAACTCCAAAGAAGAGTTAGAGAATCTCAAATCAACTGAGGCACCTTTTAATATGGGGTTATTTATTATCATTAGTTCAATACATATGTTTGTGGTATTGGGTATATAATTTCTCGCGATCCAGTATTATGTATGAGTTCGGTTTATAAACCATTTCATTTCTTAAACTTTCATTCTTTTTATTTTTTAAAAAAATTGAATCGAATACTCTATTTTATGCATTCCTCATTTTACATAAAAATCACATTTGCTACATATTCCTCATTATACATAAAAATCATATCTGCTGCTAATCATTGTGTTATTCAGGTCTATTTCAGATTTTGGTCTTTGAAAGGCATGCGTATGACTTATTTTGCAGACCTATCGCTGGAGCTTCCATGAATCTTGCAAGGAGTATCGGGCCTACTGTTGTAGAAGGTGTTCATAAATGTAGCAGGAGTATCGGGCCTGCTGTTAGATGGGTAGTTTTTTTCCAGATTGTGAAAACGTTGTAGCTCTCAGGTATCTGGAGCTATTGGAGCATAGCCTTCATTTGAACGAGGAGAAGGAAACGAGTTTTCGTATGCTATCTGCAGTCCTCCCTCAGCCCCACCTTCAAAGGCCACACATACATCGGGTTTTCTGTGAATCCACAGCGTCGAATTAGGCAGCATAATGGCGAAGTTTAGTGTGGTGCGTGCCGGACAAAAAAAAGACATTGGGAAGTAGTTTTGTGCATATATGAATTCCCTACCCATGTAGCTGCTCTTCAGTTTTGAGAGGGCCTGACATCCAGCAAAATTGTTTACAGTAAGAAAGGCTGCTGTGGCTTTCAAAATCTTCTCTGGAATTGAAACTAAGATCAGATTAGTGTACACAATGCTAACACTACGATCCTGGCATAGCTTGAACCTCATTGTAATTTTTTTCTCAACCAAATACACAAATCACTCTCCTACCTTCCCGAGATGGCCTGAATACATGAGGGTCCATGTTGGTTCCATGGATGAGCTCCTGTGTTATACTTTTGCAAGCATTTTTTCAGTTTGGGTTTTTTGTATTTTAAGCGGATTGACAGTTCCATCTCCTCTCTCATGTTGGAACTCTTCTAATGTCAGTAACACCTTTAATCATCAGGAAAGGTAATCTCTATTTTGTATTTCAGTTTGGGGGTTTTGTATTTTCTTGGACTTCTTTAACCCCGAATCCTCCGTCGCCATTAGACAGCTCTGTTTCACCTCTTTTGTTTGGAGCAACAACCTCCTCCTAAAAACATACAATAGATTCTCTTTTATTTCTCTCTTTTATTGCTCTATGTATGGGTTTCAACATTTGTTGTTTCTACGCAGGTCATTCCACTTAAATGGACACCAATTACAATAATTGTGGTTGTTGCATCCGTTCTTTTGTGGACCATCTTAGTCCTTACAGATGATTTCGTAACAAATAGTCTCTAATATAACTGTAAGTTGTATATTAATAAGTTTATTCTTTTAATTCTGGACCAAAAAAAGTTCAATTGTGTGTAATTAATGTTTTCTAACCTTATTTTCAATGTATTGTATCAGTAGTACTATACAGGCTATGCGCTTCATGCTATTTAATTTATATGTTTCTTTGTACAGGTGTGAAATATATCAAGTTGATCCTTTGGGATTGAAATGCATAATCTTGGGCTTATAGGTGGAATTAAGCAAATCTATTGGAAATTCTAGAAATAGAGCTGGAAAAACTGTGGTAAACCCATTAGTCTTTCTTAAACAGTTGCGAAAGTTGCATATCGAGAATACCAGCGCCAAGCGAAAAACATATTAGCTTGACAAAAAAAACACCCTATACGAAAAATGCCCAGAGTTGTTCGTTGTTGAGGTAAAAATGATGTTTTATTGTTGTTGTTCAGCCGAGAAGACGTACAACCAAAGGATGTTGGTTTATTTCTTGCAAAGTTGTTTAGCTGAGAAAGGAGAAAGGACCTGCTGATTAATTGAACATATGCATATGAATCTCTTCCAGTACTACTTCACAAGACTATCAGATCATTGAAGGTACTTGATCAACTACGACTGATACATGATCTGGACACTGACATGGATATTGGTTTCTAAGAAGACAATTCAGTGGTCGCTTTGTACTTCTTCTCCCAAACTTTGTTGGAAATTAACAAGATGTACTTTATTGGAAATTGACAATTACCCTCATTATTTGATTTTTTTTAAGTTTATTGTATTCTATATATTTTTTTGATGTGTTGATATTAGCGGACATTGAAAAATGAAATTCTGCCCAAAATTTCTAAATTAACGGACATTTTTTATTATAATATAAAATATTTTACAACAAAATTAGTCGATTCAATACTTTGAAAATATTCCTCACGTCTTCAAGAAAATTGACCACGACTGATACTATAATACAAAACATTAGTCTTAAATTATACATGATTTGATATTTTGAAAAAATTTCTCCGTGCCTTTAGTCAAAGAACAATACTCTTAACTCTAGGATCTTGAATAGGCGGATATCGGCTTGAGTACACCATATATATGAAGAGGTTGTTCCCGTGTCTTGAACCCAAGACCAATCGTAGGTTTGGCGAAGGCACTTGCCATCGCACCAAGGCACGACTTTATGCTTTTCAAAATTATCAACGTGCCTTCAGGCACGGGCATACCCTAGTATATATATATATATATATATATATATATATATATATATTAGTCAACTAGTTTTAAAAAATTACAAAATATGTAGCCATTTTTTATTGGTGCTATTGAAATCAAGTGTACATTCATCATAAACAATCTACAAGATATTAAATAGAGCATATCCATTAGCCTTTTCCTTTACCACACATATCTTAATAACAAATTCTGCATTAAACACGCGACCATGTGTTCAATTAATTAACTTGACAAAGTCATTTTTAGTGCCTCTGTATGTTATTCCAAATTCAAAAGAAGAAAAATAATACCATGTGCGGAAGTCACCACGTGTTCGTGTTCAATACAAATAAGGACATGACATATATGCACATCCAAATTCTTATCTTTATAGTGAGATACATGTTGGACATGTATCACACACATGCATTAAATCTAACCTCTCCATTCCAAAAGAGAAGAAAATATTGAAAACTACCAATATCTCTTCAAATATGTATCCATTTATGCCCCCACTAACAAACTTGGTTTATATCAATATGTACTTGAAGAATTATTTAGTTGGGGCTATTTATCCCCTTTCCTGCAAAACTAAGAAAATTAGATTTCAAAAAATACATGAGAACACTATGTTTTCCCAAATAAACCTCAGATTGGGAATAAGATTCAATACACGTGTAAAAGAAATTATTAGATTGAAATAGTGGCGATAACAATTAAAGCGGTCATCAAATTCAGTGGAAAAGAGTTGAGATAAGATATGTATTTCCAAATAGAGTGAGAGGAATTATAGAGAAAGAGGATATATGATATTGAAATAAGAAAATGGACATGAATATGCATAACGAGAGGAAATAGAGGGACAAATGATATACCTATTCATTTCCCTCTTGATAGCTCATTAGAAGAAAATGCTCTAAAAATGAGTACTTCAGCCACATGGATGAGTTTTATTTCGAAAAACACACTTTCCTCTATAGGAAGATAGGTGATAGATAGTTGGTATTAATTAAAGGAAGCGAGAGAGACATAATTACAATCGGTGCGTAGGAAAGAGAAACCAAATGATAAAATTCTTAAAAAATAAAAAACAAATGCATTGTTCTAATTAGATTTTATTATAATATTATAATACAAAATCCTACATTGAATTTTGAAACCAATTTAGACTATCCACATTTTGACATATTGTCTATCCTTTTGTATTCTCAATTTATCTCTCTCATACGCCTCTATGTTTTGCATATGCACCTCTCTATTTGTGTTCTATTAGATTTTATTATAATATTATAATACAAAATCCTACATTGAATTTTGAAACCAATTTAGACTATCCACATTTTGACATATTTTCTATCTTTTTCTATTCTCAATATATCTCTCTCATACGCCTCTATGTTTTTCATATGCGACTCTCTATTTTCGATACGATCTTTTATCTTTCTCCCATCATTTCTCAACATTTTTATCTCTCTTGGTTTTCCTCTCCATTTATTATTCATGTAAAGTAGATGAAATTGCATATATTATGGGAACATCTACCCACTCGCTACCACCCTTTCATCTCTCTTTCTTTCATAATGCCCCTCATCAACCCTCTCTGTCATAAATCCCGAAATCCTTCTCACACCTACAGTGCATGCTTAAACCCACGCTTAAGGAACGGAAAAAAATGTCATTTCAACGTTCTCTTCTCCCTCTGGCGACTACACATCCTATGTTTGGGATGTGGTACTGAATCATAAAGACTACTCAATGAGAAAGGTGAATTTCCTTCTTTTAGTGGGAATGATCAGTTCGTGTTTTTTATAGGTTTTAAAAATTCCAAATGTCTCAAAATTGAATTTTTTAAAACTTTCATAGTCAAGCACCCAAATTATTTTTTGATCATGTATTGTTATTGGTGTATTTGGAGATTTTTTTTTCCAAATTTTGATTTCATTGACGTAGTTATATAATATGGTCTTCATTAATGCCGATAGAAAGAATTACAGAGTAAATATTTATCTTTATGTTCGACACCTCTCACCCCTTTCTATCTAACATCCCGGAACACCTACATAGGCCCAATATGCTTCTAATATATGATAATATTCATAAATGTTAATTTGTTTTGAAAATTTCTATTAAAAGGTATATTTGGTCCTCTATTATTATTTTTATAAGGCACCATAACCATTTGATTAAGTAATTCATACATAAATAATTACCTTTTACAGTATATTTCAAATCCCAAAGCATAACATATCATTTGTGGTATTTGTATAGTATTTTTTTTATCTTTTATATCTGATTTACCAATCTTACAACATTAACCATTAACAATTTAGTGTGGTAGAATAATTACTCTTATTCCATAGGATTGTGACAAGTAGCACATAAGTCAACTATTTAACAGCTCCCATCGACTTTTAATCTAAGTCATGGTGACAGTAATTGGCACCACTCACCATCTCCAATAAGTAAGTACCATAAGCATGAAGCAAATAAATAGATTAATAGACGAGGATCTTCTTCCCATTTAGATTTTAGTCTGGTTTAACTCTTTTTATCTATGTTTCCTGTTTGTTTTCTAATTTGTTTTCCATTTAGACTGTCATGTAGCTCCCGAGTTTTTGCAGATTCAACAATTTAGATCCAATTATTTGGATTGGGTTGCCTTAAATGGATATAGATACACTTAATAAAAATGCTAAAATAATTATTTCGTGCGATGTGGTGTTAACTTGAGGTAGAGCAGGAGCCTCAACAAACTTTTTGAGTCTGAAAAACACTATCGCGGGACCAAATGGGTTTCTCACCAATGACGAAGATCCAATCAGCGATTTGGTTTAAATCGAAGTAATCCCAATAGAGGCTTCAGACTCAAATATGGTGGCCGAGATGATGACGAAGGGCACTGGTTTATGAGGTCATCTTAAACTATTGGTACTACGACACGCCATGTTTCATAACGGGTGAAGTGCTACAAAAATAATTATACACTAAAATTAATAGAGTCCTTCTAGAGAAACACATGATTCAGATATAATTTAATTGACACACTGACAACTTGTTCGGGAGTTTGAAGGAAATGAAAGAAAAGAAATGACAATTTATAAGAGAGAAAAGAAAAGAAGAGAAGATAAATGATTTAAGAAGGAAGATAAAATAATTTTCTTTTCTAGTGTTTGAAAGTTAGAAGGAAAATAAAATTTTTAAAGAAAATAAGATGCATTCTTTTTAAAATTTTCCTTTCTCTCAATATCTTTTCGATTTGAAAGGAAGGTTTTGGGGAGCAAGGAAGGGATTTTTTTAAAATTCTCCTTTTTTTCTCTCATTTTAAATTCTCAAATGACGAAACAACATTTTATCTACCATGTACACTCTCAAATGATGAAAAGAAAATATAATTTTCCTTTATTTATTTTTTTTATCTCCAAAATAATTTTTTAAACAAATTGTGAAACATTGCATCCGTATTAAATCTTATTTAGACTCCATACAATCCCCTATCATTGAACCCCAAACACGAGTGAGGATCAACCTTTCCCTTTATTCATAATTATATGCATATGATTATAGAAATAATAGATTCCATTTTGATAAAAATATATAATTAAATAACGCTCACAGGAAAAGTAAAGCTGCGTGACATGCAAAACTTGCCAAAAGGCGAACAAGATATTCTTCTAGCTGTGTGTGTCCATTGGTTTCCACGACTTTTCTAGTCAAAAAGTTTAGGCCGTTTGGCGAAGCTTCACTACCACACCAAACCGTATATCAGAAACCCACCGTATGCTTAAATGCCTATATATAAAAGGCGTACATCTTCATTCTTTAAACGAAACAGGACAAACAAACCATGAATACTTCACCACTGCTTCTTCTTCTTCTTCTTTTCACCCTCAATTCTCTCTCATATGCAGCCACAGATTCTCTCTACAGCAGCTTTGTTAAATGTCTCTCAACCCACTCAAACCCAAAAGACAACCAAATCTCATCCATAGTCTACATTCCTAGTAACCCATCTTACACATCTGTACTCCAATCGTACATAAAAAACCGCCGCTTTAACACTTCGACAACTCCAAAACCGGCCATAATAGTCACCGCCTTAAAAGAATCCCACGTACAAGCAACCGTCATATGTGCCAAAATTGCCGGGGTCCAACTCAAAATCCGAAGTGGTGGCCATGACTACGAGGGTATATCTTACATATCCGCCCAAACATTCATTATTCTAGACATGTTCAACCTACGATCCATAAACGTTAATATTAAAGACGAGACCGCTTTTGTTCAAGCCGGTGCCACACTTGGCGAACTTTACTACAACATTTGGGCCAAAAGTAAAGTTCACGGTTTCCCAGCCGGTGTTTGTCCCACTGTCGGCGTTGGTGGTCACTTGAGCGGGGGTGGCTACGGTACCATGTTGCGAAAACATGGTTTAACAGTGGACCATGTAATTGATGCACAAATAGTCAACGTTAAAGGTGAAATCTTGAACAGGAAATCTATGGGTGAAGATTTATTTTGGGCTATTCGAGGAGGTGGTGGTGGTAGTTTTGGTGTTATTTTATCTTACACGGTTAAATTAGTCAAAGTCCCGGAAGTTAACACTGTTTTTCGTGTTATGAAGACGCTAGATGAAAACGCAACCGATCTTGTTCTCCGGTGGCAATACGTGGCTGATAAAATCGACAATGATTTATTCATTAGGCTACTTTTACAGCCGGTGAATGGAAGAACGAGGGGGACAAGAACTATTAGAGCGTCATTTATTGCAATGTTTCTGGGTGATTCTAAACGACTTATGTCGGTTATGAATGAACAATTTCCGGAATTGGGTTTGAAGAAAGAGGATTGTATGGAAATGAGTTGGATAGACTCCGTTCTTTACTGGGCTAATTTTGATAACACCACGTCCCCAGACGCTTTGCTAACCCGGAGTTCCGATTCTGTTAACTATCTAAAGAGAAAATCAGATTATGTTCAACATCCGATTTCTAAAGATGGGTTAGAATGGATTTGGAAGAAAATGATTGAATTGGGTAGAGTTGGTTTTGTTTTTAACCCGTATGGTGGGAGAATGGGTGAGATTTCTGCCTCTGAAACACCGTTTCCTCACCGGGCTGGGAATATTTATAAAATTCAGTACTCGATCAATTGGAATGACCCTAGTGCGGAATTGGAAAAGAATTATTTGAGTCAGATTAGGAGGTTGTATAGTTATATGACTCCGTTTGTTTCCAAATCTCCTAGAGGTGCGTTTCTGAATTATAGGGATCTTGACATCGGTGTTACTAGCAATGGTAAGAATAGTTATAGTGAAGGGGAGGTTTATGGGGTTAAGTATTTCATGGGAAACTATGAGAGGTTAGTCAAAGTGAAGACCATGGTTGATCCGGATAACTTCTTTAGGAATGAACAGAGTATTCCACCTTTGCCATTTCAGGGGAACAAGTAGAGGGACTAAACATGGTGTAGCACTGTAGTCTGTATCGTATCAGTGCCGTTTTATTACTTCATTGCAGTCATATTGCGCTTCACAGCTTGCAAAGGAGGATTTGGGTTTTTTATTTTTTATTTTTAGTGTTCTTATGTTTAGGCTTTGGAATACGAATTGAAAGAAAATTGGATCATAATTCAGCATGATTATATTTATGTGATTAGTTTTTGTCTGGGATCGGAGCACGATTTATTACTACTATGTTAATGATTTTAAATAACAAATTTGGTTTACAATTACAAGTTCAGAGTTTCTGTTGTGTGTTCTTAAGGAACCTTTTGCACACATTTTGTATCCAACATTTTAAATACGCTAAAAATGTAATAGAATAGCATAAATATTTACATGCAATTATTTACTGTGTGCGCCCATGTGGCACTTTCAATATAAGGGCATGTGTGTTTTGTACGAGCATTCCCACACCTTGTGTGGTCCTCCTATTAAACCGTGTGAGACAATTGGTGTGTGGTCCTACCAAAAGCGTGTTAGACTTGTTTTGTGTAGCTTATTGTAACTCGTGTATATATATGGTCCTAAAACTTAAGCTAGCTTACCATAACCATATAAGTAGGACTGCGACATTGCAATTTGATGACTTTTTTTTTCGTGCTCCAATTTGATGACTCCTTTGACTTTTTCCCCCATTTTTAAGGAGCACATGATGTGTCGCACAAGAGGGAAAGCAAAGCCTTCAAAAACGGGTTTGAAATGTGATGTCTTTGAGGCATTAAATTATTTGATGTCTTGGATTTTGATTGGTTAATGTCGCTGATGTGGACCCATTTTCATAAATGATGTGAGTCCCTATCAACACTATGGAAGTGATTACAATCTTTTAGGGATGCAGCTAGACAATTCTTATTGGTAGAGTATAAATTCATTTAGGCCCTAAAAATATATCTAGTGGGTTTGTCAAATGGGCATTTGGAGACATTGGTAGGGTAAAAGTCATTCAAATATAACAAGAAATCAATAGGCAATCACAAATATTGTGGGCTCCAAATGGGGACGAATATCTTCATTTGCATTAGAATTAAAAAAATAAAAAACTAAATTGCACAGAACGTGAAGATCAATGTGAACGCAATGGATATTTTTTAAATTCCAAAAAGGTCATCCATCAATTTTACTAGATATTGGCGGGAGTTAAATGGATCATGTAATTAATATAAGTTATTTGTAGAGATGTGTTACATAAAAAATCTAACTCGAGCGGAGGATGATGTTTTCTGGAGAGGTCCCGATATCACGCGGTAATTTCTTTTCTTCCAAAACATTACCATTTTCATCTCTTATTGGAAAATTTGACCTTGCCCACATGGCGAGCTAATGGTTGGAAAGGCATAAATTGCTTAGCAATCCCAACGTATTGAAATCACATAAGTTGTGTTACAGTTTATTACTATTATTATTAGGTAGATTAAAAACATTGAGTCGGTCTAGGGCGAATTTATTTGCCTTTATGAGGAGAACCGATTCATTCTCTGGAGTTTGGTCGGGGTAGCGAGAGAGTGATATCCTATAGTTGTGGGTATGCATAGTTCAGATCTTGAGATTATAGGCCGTAAAATTTATTTAGTAATTAAATAAGGAAAGATACATATACATTACGAGGTTTTGTATATATATAGAGATAGATAGATGTACTAATAATTTAATGACGCAATAAACTAGGAGTTAAGAGTGTGGTATCCTACTTGTTTATATATTTTTATCCTGGTTTTGGGGATTATAAACCTAATTTTAAATAAGGAACCAATGATGTGGGGATCTCCATGGTTGGCTAAACTTGAGTGTATGCATTTTGTGTGTGTGTGTGTGTGTGTATATACGTGTGTGTGTGTGTGATTGTGTGGACATACACATACTCATGGTAATTGTTTCAATTAGGGGTTGCGTTTGACATCGAACCGTGTACCATACATTGGCTGAGATGTGCTGCCGTAGTGGAGATCATCATTTTAGATCACATGTTCAGGGGCACCACTTCGCGATGAGAGAAGAAAAATAGCTGGATCCATCTTCTTAGCCTGGGTATGGGCGAGGGAAAGATGTACTATGTAGTGATCGCCTCACTTATGTGTGTTTTATTTAAGTCCGTTAGGTAAGGGACTCCTCTGAACTTTCAGATAGCGACACGAGATGGACACCGAGGGTAGATGCCTTCATGATATATATATATATATATATATAACCTGCAAAAAAACTAAATTTATTTTATTCTAAAGATGACATCTACAACAAAAAACAAATCAATATTCCGTAATATTAAAGCAGCTCTGATACCATTATTTTTTGTGAACAGTGATAAGGTTAATTCAACGTCAATCTCAAGAGATGAACACTGATCTATAAACAATCCTCAAGTCCACAGTACTACAGATAACTGTAGCAGCCCAGTCAAGCCAAACAAACGCCTATCTCAAGGCTATAACGGCGACAATGGCAAATCACAGGACACCGGAAAATTTCAAATTGGCTTTTTATTCAAAATTATTTCCGTTTTAATCCCGAACCTTTGGGATGTGATTTTTAAGATTTAATACTTTATAATATTTAATAACAGTTTCATGGTCCTTAATGAGTTGTGGACTGCTTTTGCTTTTATATATATATATATATATATATATATATATATATATATATATATAATGTAAGAATTTATTTAGTCTAATGATAGAGTTTGATAATGAATCATATGGCATGTTAGGTACTTTACGTGGTTTACTTGTTTATCAGTGACATTGTAGGGGTAGGTATTTGGCTTGTATTTTTACATGTGTATAAACAAGATGAACATTATGTTTATGAGGCTAAGAATATGTAATAAAATATATGTGTGTACCTTGGAGTGAAATACTATTTAGTTTATTGGTAGCGTTCCATGGTAGTTGTTCGTTACATAATAATGCTTAATTGTCTCGTTATATAGACTTCTAGCATAATTAGGACTTGAGTTAGGACATGTGCGTAGTATCACACTTAGGTGAGATACTCATTGCATGTGAGAAGCAATGGGTAGCATGTGTTGCGAATTGACTACATCATTATTAATTGCTATTGAAAGTTAGTTCTTACAACTTTAGAGCGTTGGCCCAAATTATAAAGTGCCCCCAACCCCCAGATATTATTGTTGTATGAACAAATTAATAGGACTAGACAGTCAAAAATACAGTTGTGGTAATCCATCTTGGGATTTATAGATTTGGGATCGTTGGTTCATTATAGCTGTCAACATAATCGGAGATACATGAAAGGGTTATCTTTATACTCTATTTATACTTCAGTTAGGATTTTATAGTCAGAGGAAGTTAAGTTTTACTCCTTTATTCAGATAAACTATTATAAACAGAAGTTTTCATATAGTGAATTCAGTTCTCATAGTTTAGTATTTATATTCATCATCTCTTATTAAATACCTATTTGTGTTGGTTTTAATTTATGGTTTTTAGTTTATGTTGATGCTGAGAATGATAGACATCCCTAGTATTTCATGTGTGACCTGATCTACTGGACGTGAAAAATTATGGATGTCACATCATGTTATAGGACCGGTAAGAAATAATAAACATAAATAAGCTAGTTATAAACACAATGAGTAAAAATAATAAAAATATGAGAGGTGTACTGAACTGTAGTGCCACTATAAAAAAAATGAACGTGCATGTCACGGAACCGCTAAGAAGTAATAAACATATAGAGACCAACTAAATAAATGAATGAGTAAAAATAACTCAAATGTGAGCGATTTAGGGGATCATAGTGTCACTACTGAAAAGTGAGAATGTATGTCACGGGACCACTAAGGAATGATATACTTGAAGAAACTACCTGTAACACCCCGTATTTTAATGATTTTTATATTGGGATTAATTAGATAATGGAAAATTGATAAGAAATTAATCTGGATTAAAATAAATATTAATTAGAGAGATAAGAGTTAATATTTATTTGTATGAATTATATTGAGTATCACTTAGTGAGAGAGTAACAAATTAGTAAGGATGCATTATGATAGTCATGAGTGAGAAATACAACAATTACGGTAATTTAGTTGGGACGCGCGTGTTAGTCGTGTCGGGACTTAAAGTTATGAGATAAATTGTGATTTATTATGGGTAATCCAAATGATCATTTTGAGTAGGCCAGTATGTCTGAAAGGGTCGAGATAATCCAAAAAGTGTACTTGGGGGTTTGAATTGGGACCCGGGGGCATTTTAGGCCAAACCGGCACCCAGGGAGGGTATTTTGGTCTTTGGGCTTTTTAGAGTAAAGGTACCAACGAATTTGCTATCGTTATATCAGCATGTATGTTTAGGGTTATAGGGATAAGAGTTACAAAAACAGAGAGAGGCCATTAGAGGAGAGAGGAGAAGGATTTCAATGCTCCTCACACCACTTTTGCACCACCACCATCATCGAAGTTTAGATCGGAAGGAGAGGAAGACAACTATACCATCTTTCTGCATAAATCAGACCTACAATTTTATGGAAAGTGTTTATCTCACATGTTTCTAAAAGGTTATAATACCCATGTAGTGTAGGGTTTTATAATTAATGATAAATTGATGTTCTTGGGGTTTTTTTTTAGGGTTAAAATCCATGAATTAGGATAGGATTGCATTTAGAATGAACATATGTATGTGGGTAATACGAAATCAGATGTGATTGAATTAAGAACAAGAAATAAATTTGGGTTTATGATTGATTACGAATGAAGAACAATAAAAACTAGGGTTTTATGGACTTTTAAAGATAATCGGTTCATGGATTGAATACGTGATGATGAGTGTTAGAATCGCATTAGAAATCAATCCCATTTCATGAATAATTGGGGAAGTTGTGATGGTGATAAATCGTAAAAATGTAAGGAAGAAGAAGACCTACTTGTAGCGAATTGATTTGTCTCCTTGGCCAAATCGATTCGGCTGCCTAGATTTGCACACTTTTGCATATTTGTTGTAAATTCCTCATGAAGTGAATTAGGGGAAATTCAGGGGATAATTTTGTAAGAAAATAATGATTTAGCGGAGGTCAGTATGTGTATAGTCAAGGCTTGATTGGACTTTAATGAGGGTAAACTTAATATGTTAACTCACGATGATAAAATGATTGAGAAATGTATTGAGAATTTAGAATTTGGATTACAGGAAGGATAAGCCATGACTTATGACTTACACCAGTAGAGTATGAGTTTATTAACTACTGAAACAATGTAAGGGGTAACTAGGGCTCTACGAGTAGAGAATAATACTCGGTATATACAATAGAGAGTTATAAATCATAAATTGAGAAGTATGGTAAGTATTCAAAACACATGTATCTCTACTACGTACGTATGATAATTATAGGTTGAGTGTATACCTATACGGATTATATTATAAGTTGGGTGGATACCTATAAGGATTATATTATAGGTTGATTTCACCTATATGAATGATATTTATATATTGTGTGTATACTTATACGGGTTGTACTTATAGGTTGTGTGTATGCCTATATGCGATATATGGATATGTTGTATGTATGTCTACTATGTACTTTCTTATGTGTGTGAACATACCTACGTTGCCTGCTATCACGGGAGGTTTCGCGTTATGGGCAGTCTTCTCTTGATGAGCCCATTGGGAAGGATTTTAGACTCGTTCCCTAGAACATAGAACTTAGGGTTGAGCATTGCTTTTGCATACAATTGTGTGATCGATCATTTGGGTGCTTTAGGTGTGTATGTATCCCAAATGCTTAGAACTATGTCTGCCTCTATTATATATTGTTTAATTTATGGTTCGAGGAGACATTCCAAACCGATAGTCCTTGATGTAGTACGAGAAGTACATGGACTTGATAGTAGAGTATGAAAGTGTGCATCGTGGTGACCAGTTCTAAAGATGTTGTATTTATATATATACTAGTGTATGCCCGTGCCTGAAGGCACGATGAAAAGTTCTAAACTACGTAATTGGAAAACGGTGAAAATTTTCAAAGTACATAATTGCAAAACAGTGAAATTTTCAATAAGACCATTATTCCGTAACAACAATATTAATAGTATGCCCTAAAAATCGTATGAAAATTAATGATCTATCCTGAAAATTCTCTACGCTTTGAAGTCATAGAGAATATTCATTTTAATTAAAACACAGTTTTTTATATCAAACTGTTAATAAAACAATATTAATTATGAATAAAAAAATGGGTAAAAACATGTACATTTGTTTATAAAGTTATTTATTTTAAAACCACCCATTTATTTATAGAGTTAAAACTTTTATTTTTTGAACAAAAGACTTTTTGGGCTTAACCCCATGTAATACTGATGTATTTGACATAATCCTTGAAAAAAAGGGGACATTTTCGTCCAAAATACAATAGGGGCAAAAAATTTATTTGAACTGTTTTTAAATATATAAAAAATCTATTTTAACCATTTTTTATTAAAAAAATATTTTTTATGCATATTCGTTTTAACTGTTTATATAACAGTGTTTTTCATAAAAATGTTACACATATCGCATCTGTGCCATATCTTTATTTAAACAACTCAAATCTTTTATTCTCCTAGTATGAACACACTCGATTAAAATCGGCATAACACAAATTGATTGGATAATATTCATTTTTGGTTAAAAAAACACATGTAATGTTTTCTTTTATTTGTAAAGTTTTCATGTTTACAAACCGAAATAAAATCAAATATGTTGTTTAAGGTGATGAAGATGGAATTTTTAACTCATCTCGAGCCGCACGCCATACTTAGAAATATATTTATGATACTTTTTTCACCCAAAAAAAAGTTATGATACCTGTAAGTAGTTAGCTCAACCCAACTCTTCATGTGGATCGAGAGATAATATTAGTTTAAAAAATATATATTTGTGTTTTGAAGGTACCTTTATTAGAAAGCTACTGTTTACTATTAATTTATCATATAACCTATCAAGGTGCCTTTGATTAATTTATTACATGTCTGAAGGTGCCTTTGAAACATGTGATCCTTCCTTTTGCAAACAACTTTGAGCATCATTATCTTCATCCAACGAATTGATTTACTCACATGCCAAGACTTTACCTTACTCCCATCATCACATACTTCCATTTTTTTATTGAAGATTTCTTTGTGTGGTGACTCTATGGAAAGAGCAAATCGCTAGGGAAAAGATCAAATACTTTTATTTTAAATTTTTTCTATAAAATCAATTTTTTTCATTTCACGTGCAAGTAATTGTTTTTTTATATAAAAGTGATAAAAGCATAAACATACATTTGCGAATAAACAAACATGTTAAACCAATCCACAATAACACAACAATGTTTTAATAATATTTTAGAAAAGAATAAATTTGATAACATTTTTTTATAAATCAAATATTAACTATTAACGTATATTTAACTAAGATTTTTTAGTAAATTAAAAAACTGAGACTTTAATTAATTATTAAATCAGATACTAAGGCAAGTAGAGGAGTGTTTTTGAGTCAGGTAATAATAATAATAATGATGATGATGATGATGATGATGATGATGATGATGATGATCATAAGACTGTCAACGATCAAAAGAAGGTTAATATTATTTTTAATGTTATTTACGAAGCTACCCCCTCCCTTTTTTTAATTCTCTTATTACTTCATTTGGCCTTATAAGGCCAAACCCATGTCCGTGCCTCCTTATTTCTTTTCGTCCAGTACATACCTATCATCGCAACCTTCTGATGATTCATATATAATATGATATATTCAATGAGCCAAACTACTTTTAAAACAACAATTGATTATCTTAGTTTTCTTCCAAAGAACTCAAGTTAGAAAACCACTTTTAGAAAGTTAGAAATCCACATCCAAAGAATTCAATGAGCCAAACCACTTTTAGACAACAATTGTTTTTCTTACCTCGAGCCATGAGCTCATATTTTATTATATAAACATATCAAGCTAAAAAATCTAAAAAATTCTACAAAGATAAAAAAAAAATGGGCTCACTGTGTCATGTATTATAGTATCGGCCCAAAACAAAACTTGTTTTTATTTTTTATTTAATATAATTAAATTTAAAGCATTACATGTGATTTGTCCAACTATCCATATAAACTATAGTTAATAAAAATTTCTTTAGTAAAGTCCTTACCCACCACTACTATGAAAAGTGCTTAACCACTCTCTTTCCCAAAAAACATGTTTTCTCGATGGATGTATTCCCAAAAGCATGTTTTCACATCCTTGATTTCTCACTATGATGATTTTAACTTCAATGGATATGACGAGTATGACGATATGGGCCTCAATATTACCAAATTATACCTATAAAAAAATTACAACCCCAAACAACCAACAAACACATTAGTTCCAAAAATATTGATGATTTGAACAATCATATATTGTGAAACTTCATTAAATATAACAGATGGTGAAACTTCATTAAATATAAATAATATAGGTACATAACAAAGCAAATTTCTTGAACCATATAAATGGTAGATACATCACATTTCCAAACCAAGAACAAAAGCCTCAATAAAAGACTCAACCTTATGCTTCAGCTATACTCCAATTGTGAAAGCTTAATACACTAAAGAAAAAAAGAAATTGAATCCTCGATTTGGAATACGGTGGTACTCCGCTTCAGAGTTATCTTTCATTCAACTGATGAAGCAACCAAATCACCTGAAGCAACCAAATATCTTTGAACAATATAAACAAATATAAAAAATAACACAGAAAATGAAATAACATGTAAACTTCAAAAAGTCCAATGAACTAAAAATCATGAGAATACCTTATTTTCGATCCAAGGCAAGGAGATACAAAACATATTAATAGGTAAAAAATGTAGAGTAAACAACCACAATAAAAAAGATATTTAAGACATGAAAATATCAAAAACTTGAAAAGATACTTTGAATACAAAATCAGACTAAAGATCCAAACACAATCAAATCCAGTATGGGTGCGAGAAACATCTAGACAGCAAGATCAAACCCAAGTGTGTTTTCCTCTCTTTTAAGCTAGTGGTTGATGTGCGTTTGAGCACCGAAAATCAAACCCAAGTGTGTTTTCCTCTCTTTCAAGGCAGTGGTTAATGTGCATTTGAGCACCAAAAAAGCGATTCAGCAGAGTGAGATGTGTAGCCATAAAAGAGGGTTTGAAAGGGAAAAAAGGTATTATAAGAGGCTTGAACAGGGGGCTTGAGAGAGAGAGAGAGAGAGAGAGAGAGATGAGTGTTTCCAAATGGGAACGAAAAGTATGGGTTTTGAGAAATCGTGGGTGCAAAACCGAGGTAGAGTGGGTACAGAATAAGCCTGTTAAACCATGAAGTACATGGTTGGAAGTGAAGATATGGAGAAAATATGTTAAGTGATTGTGTCTTAGGTTGTACTTCAGTCGCTCTATGATTGTGAGTCACAGTGCGAAAGTCTGTCCAAATGAAGAGTAATCCGAACCATCTCTCTTTTAATGATTACCAACCATTAGATCCAAAATCCCCACATTCAATCCCAGCCATTAATTATCTTATAAACTTATGAAACAGTAAAAATACCATTGCTACTTATATATATATATATACACACACTTGGGTGATTTATCCTACTTATGTGCAATAGTAGGGAGGGTAGATAGTGTATATCTAAAATAATGCTTAATCTACTTAGTGTATGATGGTAGTAAAGTTATATCGAGTATATCTTAAAGATAATTTAAGTAGAGAAACTTAATGAAATGGTTAAATGCCAACATACGTGAAATGTTAATTATAACATACGAGACATGTTAATTATTAGTGTTACGATAGCATACTGTATGGCCGTACGGGAGAGTTAAAGAGACATTTAACCAAATACTTAATGATTAAAGATTAGCATACTTTAGCATACTGTATGGGCGGTATGGGGGAGATATACCTGTTAGTGGTTGGTTAGATAAATATTCATGAGACCTAATTAGGTTGGGTAGTATATCTAGGTAGAAGACGTTATGCATGCACATTAATTGAGAGGTGAGGAACTCAAGGGAGTGTACGTTGAACTAACATGTGTAATTAATAAATTCTTTTAAATTGTGATTTAAATGCTTGTAAAATATTTTCAAATGTTTTTTTTGGTCTCTAACCCGTATGCAAAATATTTTTAAAATCGTTTAGGTGTTCAGTAACAGGGACACCCAGCTTGATGATCTATTCTAGGGATGCGTAGCAGCAACACTTGTGGATGTTTATAGGATTTGGACTAGATATTTTAGTTGTTTCATTCCTAGAGTAGGATTCAGTTTTAGTTACTTCATCTAGGCATATCGCCTTTAGCTATTTCATTTATTCAATTGTATCACACTATGTAATATTGGATTCAGTTTATTTAATAGAATCATAGTTGGATTTTTTTATTGAGAACCGATGGTTTATTCAATATTATTTATTCAATTATTTATCTTGTGATTGGTTCAGATTATTATTATTGCTTAGATGGTTTGGTTAATGTTTTTATTTTCGCATGTTGTTATTTAATGAAAGATAAATTGGGTACCGGTTTGTTTAAAGCGTAGGTGGTTAGTAATTTACAAAGTTTTTTGCAGTGATGCTAAGAATGAACCGAATCAGAATCCTGCTTTATTTTTATGAAGGAATCATCACCCGATATTTAAATAGGCGGAGTTTCACAGATGCTATCAGAGCATCAGGTTCTAGTGTCCTTATGATCTATATGGTTTACTACTATTTCAGCGTATCGTTCTTTGATATAGAGCCTTATTATAGGATTGTTGTATTCCTCTACATATGTGACTTACGTCTCATGCTACTAAGTATAGTGGTGTGATTCATATATGAGTTCGATTGGGCTTTGTACACTGAACAATATAGGATGACCATCGAGGGCCGTTAGAAGGACTGCAGGAGGAGAGGCTTGACAAAAGAAATAGAGTTTTTGACAATGGTGATCGTGCCAGAATTCACTATGATTATTATTCAGACAGATGACAATAGGATCATTACTCGTGAGTAGTATCTTTCCTAAGAACTATCATAGATAACGGTGGTGCGAATTCAGACTCACCTAGTGAATTCGACACGGGAGAGTAGGAAGAGCTCTTTCGAAAAACCATTTATAAAGATTCAAGGAAGGGAGGAAGTGTGATGGGCCAATGGAATGAGATAATCCAAAGGAAATTGTATAGGGTGGAGTACCACGACACCCAGGATTAAATTTCAGGAAAAATTATTTTTTCTCATAGGAGCAACTTTATAATAATGGGAGTCAATCACAAGAACCATGTAAAGATACATTAATAACGAGAAATTTGGGTGCAGTTTGACTGTAAGATTTTCCATTTGTTGTTCAGGAAGAGATACGAATGGAGTTTCAAAACTTATCACAAGTGGACCAGATAAACACTTATCGTGAGAGAGAAGTTGACTTGTTTTGGCAATTTCCTACCCGACGAAGGTGATACGGAGAATAAAAAGGGTTAGTAAGTAGATAATGGACTCGTGGGTAGAATACACAAGCATGGATTGGAAATTTGGATAGGATGACAAGTGCCGATGTCGTCAAGGTTATACGTTTACAAGTTTATATCAACACTTCCATAAGAAAGGAGCCAATAGGGTTGGAGAATCTAGCCGAAGAGCAATACTAGATTAAATGGTTCTAGTGAAACACCACTGGAGAGTATACCCACTGGGGGACCCATTTAAATGACTTAGATTAATGGAAGTCCTACCAAGTGATAGTGGATTTAGTCAGGTCCATCAAGGCCAGCATCGAGTTCCATAGGGATAGCGGAGCCAAAGGGACAACGGGGGTAGCAATTGGGGCCAAGACTACCACGTTCGAGAGAAGAACATCCCGACATGACCAATGGGTCCAGAGAAAGGGGATGTCACAGAAGGGTGTCCTATGTGTGAGAGTAGGTCCACCTGTATTGAACTGTCCACAGTGATAAAGTGAGACAAGTCAGGCTGGGAAGGTAGATGGGAACGGTACCAATGGGTCACAACAACAACAATAGAAGTGAGACTTTTGATAAGGGAATAGGATAAAGATTTTTAAGTCCAAAGGTTACCAACCCAAGACTGGTGAGATCAGACAGGACCAACAGGGTCCTCAATAGAAGCAGCATCATTTTGTTCCCAAGGGTCGTTAGGGATAATGGAATGGTGGGGGAGGCTAGCAGGGCCAGGATCAGTAGCAAGCGAGTTTCTATGGCAATTGTTACGGTTGTGGAGAGACGGGCCATAGGAAGAAGAATTTCTTAAAGCAAAGCAGGGGAAACTACAGGATGGGATCGTGGATATACAACCATTGCAGCAGATCTTGGGTCAGTTCTGACACGAGAGTTATGCTCAGGAACCCGTTAACCAAGCAAGGTATATGGAAAATGGAGATATATGTTCTTATGTGTATAGGATAAGTTTGGGTAACATGGGCGCATCATAATATACGATTATTTAACACTTAAATTGACGAGTGAGTCGGATTTAGTGGCTGCATTGGTAGTGTCATCCTTATTAGGTATATATTTATCACTGGGTAGTGGGTTTCTTTGGTGTTTCCTACGGGGGAGCGGGTGAGTACACTAGGAGGATGTTTTTATTATGTAATTCATTTTACTACTTTCGAGAGTTATGAAAGTATAATTTATTATGATCATTTGTAGTGACTAGATACCAAGAGTTGGAGCGGTAGTAAATAGTGTGATAAGACTATCGTGCTCATTATTCCAGGGTGAGATATATTGTTTTTGGGAGGTATCACCTGAAAGAGGGTCGAGCATATATATATATATATATATATATATATATATATATATATATATATATATTGTATTGTAGATTTCGGTGAGTACGTTGTCTTGTTATATATGATCCCAGTGAGTAGGGATGGTTATTGATGTGATTCTGGGTATATTGGTTTAATATCGAGCGAAGATATTTAGCTTGTTATTGATTTAGTGCCAAGGACACAATAATGTAAGAGCGTCGTGTTGTATATCGTCTTTAGTGACATGAGAGTCTATATGAGTAGACTTTTTATGTCATGATATGGGAAGTTGGGGGTACAGGTTATGTGCTGAGGGCCTAACGGATCTTGACGAAGGATAATGTTAGTTAGTAATGTATCGGGGGGGTGGGGTGGGGTGGGGTGGGGTGGGGTGTCCTTGTTTGGATTTCTCTTTGCGAGACATCCCACGCATGAAAAATAACGAACATCGTGAGTTGGGAAATGGTTGGCCTTTAGGACACTAGTTTAGTGCCTTAGTTATTATACATGTGTGTAGTTATAACTAAGAAATGATAGTTATATTACGATTTAAATCCAGTCAAGCCACATTATGTTGATGTGAGAATAATTAAGTTACAATTAGTAGGGTGTTTGAGTATAACCTTATTATATATTCACGCCTAGTATACAAGGCTTAATTTAAAACCAATATATTATGTTCAGTAGAGTTGTGTAGAAATGCACGGGACATAGGGTGTATGGGCGCCCTAGTTAGTTGATATTTTCAGTATCAGGCACGAGGAGAAGATGTGGAAATGTATGAAATAAACGTAGATGCATGAGTAAATTAGAGACATAACTTGAATGAGACAAAGACAATGTAGTTGCATTGTGAGCAAGGTGTGTCACCAGAAACCGAATAGTATATGGAAAGGGGTGATTATAATGTTGAAAAGTACAAGGAATGTACATTCTAGATTTTTGAGGATAATCAAGAACTACTTTGTGCAGAGGAGTAATATTGCGAGAGTTGCGTCATAACCAACTAAAGATGTAAAAGTCTGACATGGGTAGTCGGGTATGATTGCAGATATCTCCCACAAAGGGAGTATATGATTTATAAAGAGGGAAGTTTGCACTTAGGGAGGAGGGGACGTTTCCCTGAATAGTGAATGGTGTAGCCGTTAGAATGTCGACCCAATCGTGTTGGAATATTCTTGGTAGAAGGGTAACTGGTTTCGCACGCACCAAGGTAAAATGGTAAGGGAAAATGACAAAGTACTTCAAAATAAAGTGATTAAGGTGAATTAATCACTAGTTTAAATGGTAGGGTATAGATCGTCGGACTAAAGAGTACCATTAACGAAGGGGTGCCGGGAACAACGTAATGTTCCCATTTTTAGAAAGATGTGGATACCTGCGAGGAAGTGTCTGAAACTGTTAGTACTGAACTTATCCTAATTTCGAGGATGAAAGTTCATTGTAAGGGGGGAAGTATGTAACACCCCGTATTTTTAGTGATTTTTATATTAGGATTAATTAAATTAAAATGGAAAATTAATAAGAAATTAATTTGAATTAAAATAAATATTAATTAACGAGACAAGGGTTAATATTTATTTGTATGAACTATATTGAGTATTACTTAGTGAGTGAGTAATAAATTAGTAAGAATGCATTATGATTGTCATGAGTGAGAACTATGGTAGTTACGGTAACTTAATCGGGACGCGTGTGTCAGTCGTGTCGGGACTTAAAGTTATGAGATAAAATGTGTTTTAATATGGGTCATCCAAATGGTCATTTGAAGTATGATAGTGTGTCTTTAAGGGTCGATATAGTCAGAAAAGAGTACTTGGGGGTTTGGATTGGGTCCCGAGGGCATTTTTGGCCAAATCGGCACCCCGGGAGGGTATTTTGGTCTTTTGGCTTTTTAGAGTAAAGGGACCAACGAATTTTATAGGTTTATATCAACATGTATGTTTAGGGTACTAGAATTAAGAGTTAGAAAAATGAAGAAAGGCCATTAGAGTAGAGAGGAGAAGGATTTCAAGGCTCCCCACACTACTTTTGCACCACCACCAGAGTTTAGATTGGAAGGAGAGGAAGACAACTTTGCCATATTTCTGCAATCTCAAGACAAGTGTTTATCTTACATGTTTCTAAAAGGTTATAATAACCACGTGGTGTAGGGTTTTACAATGATAATAAGTTAATGTTCTTGGGGGTTTTGAGGGTTAAAATCCATGAATTGGGATAGGATTGCACTTAGAATGAACTTATGTATGTGGGTAATACGAAATCAGATGTGATTTAATCAAGAACAAGAAAGAAATATGGGTTTATGATTGACTATGAATGAAGAACAATAAAAACTAGGGTTTTATGGATTTTTAAAGATAATCAATTCTTGGATTGAATCTGTGATGATGAGTGTTAGAATCACATTGGAATTAATTCCTATACACTTATATAACGTTTAGTAACGATGGTTTGAAATTTGGTTAAGTTTCATGAAGAATTGAGGAAATTATAATGGTGAGAAATTGTAAAAACGTAATGAAGAAGAAGACCTGCATCTAGCGAATCGATTCATCTCCTTAACCGAATTGATTCGGTGGGCGAATCGATTCGGACCAAGGCCGGATGGATTCAGCTACCCAGATTTGCAAAGTTGTGCCTTTTTGTTGTAATTTCCTCATGAAGTGAATTAGGGGAAATTCCGGGGATAATTTTGTAAGTAAAGAATGACTTAGAGGAGGTCAATAGATATATAGTCAATGCTTGGTTGAACTTTAATGAGGGTAAACTTGAGATGTTAACCGACAATGATAAAACGATTGAGAAATGTATCGGTAATTTAGAATTTAGGTTACAGGAAGGGTAAGGCATGACTTATGACTTAGACCAGTAGAGTATGAGTGTATTAACTACTGAAATAATATAAGGGGTAACTAGGGCCCTTCGGGTGTAATACCCCGTATTTCTACGTATTTATTATTTAATTAATTCAAAAATTAATTGGAAAGTACGTTTTAGTTAAATTACACGTGTGACGTAATTTAATGTGATTAAATAATAACAGTGATTATTAAATATTAATCGAGAGATAGAGACTGATTAATATTATGTTATGAGATTTACGATGTGCATGAATAGTAAGTAATGGTGGATTTTTGATATACAACATAGTGAGTGATATGTGCTTATTTGATTTTATCTCAATCGAGAGTCGCGTGTAGACAATAATTGAGGTCGAGATAAGAATTATATTTTTAGTGAGTCATATGATGATTTCGAGGTCATGGATGATTCCGAATGGGTCGAAATAGTCGAAAGAGTATACCCGGGGGTATAGTTCGGGTCCCGGGTCAATTTTAGACCAAATCGACACCTATTGAGGGCAATTTGGTCATTTTAAAAATAAGGGTTAAAGGACCTACGCAAATTACACCCCATATCTGGTAATTAGAATTTGGCGTTAGGTTTCATAACTCGCAGAACTTAGAGAGGCCATTAGAGAGAAGAGAGAACCAATTTTCAAAGCTTAAAGAGGGATTTTAAAGATGGGGAAGGAATCTTTTACCTCAAGGCAATTGGAATGGAAGATTGGAGAAGGAAAACAATCAATCCTCTACCAAGAACCATGAGATCAGATCAAACAAACAAAGGCAAGTGTTTATTACAAATAAAATTAATGTTATAATACCCATGTGTAGGAATTTTATGATTTGAGTGATTTTATTGAAAAATCTTTGATAAAAAGTATCAATTAATTACATGTTTGGATAGGATTGCATGTAGTTTATTATTAAACCTGTAAAGGATTAAAAATCAGAAGGGATATGATTGTTTCTACGGATTAAAATATGATTTTGTTATAATCAAACATGAAGAACATGAAAACCTAAGGTTGAAGATGATATTTAGATTTTGATGATTCTTAGGTTGACTCTCTAAAGATTTGATAATGTTTTTATATTAGAAATAGTCTCTATACATATATTTGATGTTTGGTTATGTTGGGAGAGATTTCTAGAAGGTTTCATGAGAGTTTAATGGGTTAAAAATGGTGAAAAATGAAGTTGGGACGAAGCTGTCAGCCCATGGGTGGATAGATCGACCAGATTAGTCGATAGATCGACTGGTCGATCGATCGACTAAAGCTGATTTTTGGATTCTTTTCTTGGTTGAATTTCCTGGCATTACCATTGATGGAGGGGAACCTTGGGGATGATTTTATACATATGTGGGGACTTGATAAAGATCACTAGGTGTGTAGTTAGGATCTATTAGGGTCATTGAGTGTAGGAATTAAAGCATGGATTGACCTGGATAACCGAGGGAGAGATAGGACGGGAAAATTGAGAATTGAGCTACGGAGACAGAGTAAACATGAATTCCACTTATAAACCAGTAGGTGAAAGATGGTAACTACTGAATTTATCTATCATGGGGTAACTAGGACCCTTAGAGTTGTGTGAACACTCCTATATATCCGATAGTGAGATAAATCGTAAGGTAAATAGTACGACAAATATGTGAGAGATATATACTATGTACTAATGTGTATTATCGAGTTGAGTGAGAACCTATTGATGCATAGTAATATATAGGTTGTGTGAATACCTATAGTATACTAAATAAATACTGGTGATCGAAGTATGAGTCCTAGCCAATAAAGAGTAGAGAGAAGACTCGAATTAATATGAAAGTGAAATAAATTCGTAAAGCAAATAAGTACGGGGAATATTAGAGAGAAATATGTTAAGTATATGGATGAATAATTTGGTTGTGTGAATACCTATTATATTGATCATTAGGTTGTGTGAATACCTAAAGTATGCTTACTTCAGTATTGGGGTCGATGATTTTTTGGACCAATACATGAAAGCTCGATTTGGGGTCAATGATTATCCGGACCAAATCGAAGATGAATAATATTAGGGTCGATGATAATGCCCGACCAATATATATATGTATGACCTTTACATTAGGGTCGAGGAATTTCTGGACTAATATAAATGGCAGGATTATTGGGGTCGATGATTTGTCGGGCCAATAAATCGTTATAGTATATATTATGTGTGAAATATATACCTTATGATTTTCTACTTATGTGCAATGGTAGACTTGTAGGTGATATATAGAGAGATGTACATCTAAATGGTACATTAAGTAGAGAAAAACTTAATCACGAAATTTAAAATAGATTGGGACTAGGCTATAGTAAATTAAGTAGTGAAACTTAATTATGGAGGTTAAACGATGATAGCATAATTGGGGTTGATGATTTTTCGGACCAATGATCCTTATAGTATATGTTGTGAGTGAAATATATACCGTATAAATAATCTACTTGTGTGGGATAATAGATAGTTAGATGACGTGTATACATCTAAAAGTGAGTTGAGTAGAGAAACTTAATTCTAAAGATTTAATGTTAGATTGTGCATATCTAAAGGATAAAATTAAGTGGTAAGACTTAATCATAGATATGGAAAGATAGCATGTGAAGAATGTTACTATTGTGTTAATGAACAAATCAGGGATGCTAATAAATTATGTACTATATGGGCGGTACGGGAACTTAGACGTGTAGGTAAGTTTGGCTGAATACTCTAGCATAATTAGCTTGGGTAGTATAGCTAGGTGGGATAAGTATAGAACGTTAGGCGTGAACTATAGATAGGAGGTGATGAGAACTCAAGAGAGAGTGTACGCGAATATGTGTAATCAATAATTGAATTTTATTGTGATAAATGCTTGCTAAATATTTTCAAAATGTTTTGTGTACTAACTCTTACTATAAAAGATTTTCAAAACCTTTTAGGTGTCCAGCCACAGGGACGCCAGACTTGAGGATTCCATTCCAGGAACTCGGAGCTGTAGCACTGTGGATGCTGGCAGGATCTTGATTAGACGATTCTACCTTTCTGATCTACTGTAGGATCTTATTTTATATTCCATGTATGGACATGTTGTCCGTCGACGAGTTACAGTTATTCAGTTTTTTTTAAGTATTATGGATTGTGGTTTTGAAATTTTAGTCGATGGTTTATCGGCAAGTCTTTCATTTATATATATTGTGTTGGATTGAACTCTAGTATACTGTGAATGTTTTATTTCGTTTTTTCACATGGTACATTTTATTGTGTTAACGGAAGATAAAATTTGGCACCAGTCTAATTTCACTTAGGTGGTTAGTAATTAAAAAGTTTTCGACAGTGATGCTAAGAATGAACCATATGAGAAACATATTTTAATTTAATAAAGGCATGATCACCCGATGTTTAATTAGGCAGGGTGTCACAGATGGTATCAGAGCATCAGGTTCTAGTGTCCTTAGGATCAGTACGACTTACTACGTTTTCAGCGCATCGTTTGATTGATATAGAGCCCTATCATTGGATTATTGTATTCTTCTACGTACATGGCTTAAGTTCTCCCGCTATTAAGTATAGTTGATGTGATTCATCTACGAGTTCGATTGGGTATAGTAAATCGAACATTGTAAGGCAGCCAACGAAGGGCGTTAGAAGGACTGCAGGAGGGAAGGGCTCAACATAAGTATTGGAGTGTCCAGGAAAGGGTAATCGCATTAGAAATCATCATACTGTTATTCGAGTAGATAACGAGCATGATTTGTGGATGGTAATTTCCCAAACATTATTGTAGAAAATAGTGGTATAACTTCAGACTTACCAAGCATTGTAAGTAGTGAGGTGAGGATTGGCTTTGTGAACTTCATACCCGGTGAAGGGCTACGATAACTTGATAAAGGGATCCGTAGGTTGAGATTTGAACGTCGGGAAAAATACCCAGGAGTGAATGAGAACGCCGATTAGTATTACTAGTGTGATGTCGTCAAGATCCTTGGTTTGCAAGCTTACATAAATGTTAGGGATCCGTTGAAATATTTCAGATCAATGGAATTTACTACCAAATGACGGTAGGTTTATTCAGGATAGGCAAGTCTAACACCAAGTTCCATAGGACAAGTGGGGCCCATAGAACACTAGAGGTAGCAACATGGGTCAAGACTACCAAATTTATGAGAAGTACCGTCATGTAATATCCAACAGAGATAGAGGAATGGGAATGATAAGGAGAGGTGTATTACTTTTAAAGAGTAGGGACACATGTGTGACCCTAGTACACCTTGAGTTAAGGGAAAAGAGTGTTAGTCCAGCTTGGGCAACGATTTATAGAAATTTTGGTTCGGTTGTGATGAGGGTGTTATGCCCAAGAACCATTTGAGCCACCAACATTATTGACTATTGGAAGCACGAGTTTTATCCTCGAGTAGTAGGATAAGTTTTATATGACACGAGCAGGTAACAATATTCTATTATCACTAGATTCACGTGTGAGATGAGTTTAGTGGGTATATCATTGATATCACTATAATGTGTATATAGTTGCCTTTATATAGCGGTACTCTCTTTAGTACTAACCGCAGGGGGTAGGTGCAGACACATGGAGTATATGGATGTTTGAATTACTCATTATAGTGAGATGTCATGCGAGTATAATATTACCCTGGGTATGGACTGATTAGCGATGTAGGTGGAATGATAGAGGGCGGTGATCGCAATGCCATCGTGTTTAATGTTCTAGGGCAAGATGTGTTGTTCGACGAGGCCTCACCTGAAAAAGGGTCGATCTTGCATTTATATTATATTAGGGTGGAGACTTCAAAGAGAATAGATATCTCGTTGTAGTTGATCCCGATGCGTAGGGACTTTGTGATAGGATTTAAGAAATATTGGGTCTATTATTGAGCGGATAGATAAAGATCATTATTCTGATTAGCACTAATGCCTAGTGATAGTGAGAGCACAATGTTATTTAACTCCTTTAGAGATACGGGAGTTGAGATTTATAAGTATATGATTGGGGGTAACATCTTAGTGTCCCGATTGTGTGTTTGAGGCTAATGGAACTCAATCACCACCAACACTAAGTGATAACGCATTGGGGAAAGTCCCTTGTTTAGGTGCTGATGTGAGATGGAATTCGCATGAACTTTTATAAACATTGGGAGTAAAGGGACGTTGATGGATTCCAGGGCATCAGTTTTGAATATAAATCCTCGAACGTGTCAAGGAAACACTATGATTCGAGAGATATAAGATGATGTAGGACCAGTAGAGCTAGCAGTGCTGTGAAAAATCCCCAAAACCCTTCTTCTCACCATAAGTCGAAGGTTGGGAAAATCTCAAGAGGAATTAAATTACGTTTTATGGGATGATTTAGAAGACCCATGTGGTATAACTCGGCCGAGAATGTGAGGTAAATATTGAGAAAAGTGTGTGACGTTTGTAATGTTTGTGCATATATGCGCGAGTTATAGGGTGTATGGGCGCCCTGGTTAGCTGCTTTATAAATCGTTCGAGATAGAGGGGCATGGAAATTAATGCGTGTAAAGTATACCTGTGGGGCAGTTATCAATTAAGCTGAAATGGTATGATGGCTTGAACGTCGTGTGAGAAGGACGACGATCCAAGTATATATGTGATAAGAGAGCTAGCACACTCTAAATGGGTTGAAAGGTTATGGTAAGCCATTTAAAAGATATCTCTTGATTAAGATGAGTCCCAACTGTTGTGCGGAAATAGAGTGGAGCGTTAATCAATCAAATGATGAGAGTGGATTGCACGCACATAGAATATTGATGACTATAAGGTAAGAATACCTAAGAAGTGTGCCAGTTGCAAAAAGTGCACGGGCTGTGACTGTTGGGATACCCCGGGGGAAGAAGGGGAGTATAAAGCACAACTTAAATCTGAGATATTATAAGTGGGAATTGGTGAGGGGGTGAGACATAGTGAGACTATCTCTTGATGCACCACTCATAGATGGAAAAGGTTGGCTCGAGATGATCAACTAGAATTTGATAACAAGCCTACGTTCTAGTGACGGAATGGGTAGGTACACTGTTAAAATATGTTAATGGGTTGCTAGCATCGTGAGTAGGGAAAGAATTTTTCTGAGTGTATGGAATGGATTGGCTAAGATGAAGTGATTGTTGTTCTCTCTTTGAAAATAAGGATTTCGCCGGTGAAAAGTGTCTCCCAATATTGTTGTGAATCAGGATGAGATCCTCTAATCCCACCTCTGATGGGGATTATTAGGAAGCGATGGGGATGGAGTTTTGTTTTGGGCATATGGTAGGACCTATAGGTCGAGGGTTAGACGATAGGTGGTTTATTATGCTAACTAATGCGAGTAGTGCGTGTGGTGACTTATAGGGTAATTGCGGGGAGAAATTACCATTGGTAGAGTGTGTATAAGAACTTATACCGATTTATCAGGCACGCGGTACTTTTTGAGGTTTGGCGTGGAAAGCCTTGTCGTCCACAATCTAGTTGATTAGAAGTGAGGGAATAACTAGATTTTTTGACTGACCGTGATTTGGAGTCCATTGTTAAGAGTGGAGTGAATCAGAAACTATTTTGGGTGACTTTTGAATGTCGTAAGAGCTACGCTACCGTGAACCGAATTTATAAATACTGACTTGATTGGTGAGAACTTATCGTGATTCCTCCTATGAAGGGAGTTTTGATTTGTGGTGAGTAAGGGTAATTGGCGCATAGGGAGGTGCGACCTTTTCTCAGTATGGAGATGATAAAACCAATATTGAGATCATATGACTGATAGAGCGTATCAGTATGTAGTGAATTGAGAAAGCTTGTTGAAATTTGAGGCTACAGTGATTAAGCCTTTTGATAGGTGGGTACCACTAGTGGGTGTATAGTGGAGTAACCCATATGTTATTATGATTTGGATTTGGGTACTAGAGGATGTTGTGATTTTAAAGATCCTAAGTTTTAGTACCGTCCTTGTCCTAATTTTGAGGATGAAATTCCTTTATAAGGGGGGAGTATATAATACCCCGTATTTCTACGTATTTATGATTTAATTAATTCAAAAATTAATTAGAAAATTACGTTTTAGTTAAATTACGTGTGTGACGTAATTTAATGTGATTAAATAATAAAAGTGATTATTAAATATTAATCGGGAGATAGAGACTGGTTAATATTATGTTGTGAGATTTACCATGTGCATGAATAGCAAATAATGGTGGATTTTTGATATACAACATAGTGAGTGATATGTGCGTATTTTATTTCATCTTAACCGAGAGTCACGTGTAGACAAGAATTGAGGTCGAGATAGGAATTATATTTTTAGTGACTCGTATGATGATTTCGAGGTCACGAATGATTCCGAATGGGTCAAAATAGTGGTAATAGTATACTCGGGGTATAGTTCGGGTCCCGGGTCAATTTTAGACCAAATCGACACCTATTTACGGTAATTTGGTCATTTTAAAAATAAGGGTTAAAGGACCTACGAAAATTAGCACCCTATATCTGGTAATTAGAGTTGGGGGTTAGGTTTCATAACTCACAGAACTTAGAGAGGCCATTAGAGAGAAGAGAGAATCAATTTTCAAAGCTTAAATAGGGGTTTTGAAGATAGGGAAGGAATCTTGCACCTCAAGGCAATTGGAATGGATGATTGGAGAAGGAAAATAATCAATCCTCAACTAAGAAGCATGGGATCAAATCAAACAAAATAAGGTAAGTGTTTATTGCAAATAAAATTAATGTTACAATACCGATGTGTAGGAATTTTATGATTTGAGTGATTTTATTAAAAAATCTTTGATGAAAAGTATCAATTAATTACATGTTTGGGTAGTATTGCATGTAGTTTATTATTATATCTGTAGGGGATTAAAAATCAGAAGTGATATGATTGTTTCTAGGGATTAAAATATGAGTTTGTGATAATCAAACATGAAGAACATGAAAACCTAAGGTTGAAGATGATATTTAGATTTTGATGATTCTCTAAAGATTTGATAATGTGTTTATATTAGAACTAGTCTCTATACATATATTTGATGTTTGGTTATGTTGGGAGAGATTTCTAGAAGGTTTCATGGGAGTTTAATGGGTTAAAAATGGTGAAAAGAGAAGTTGGGACGAAGCTGTCAACCCAGGGGTCGATAGATAGACTAGTCGATCGATCGACCCATTTTGTCGATCGATCGACCAAAGCTGATTTTTGGATTCTTTTCTTGGTTGAATTTCCTGGCATTACCGTTGATGGAGGGGAAGATTGGGGATGTTTTTATACCGACGTGGGGACTTGATAAAGACCAGAAGGTGTGTAGTTAGGATCCATTAAGTTCATTGAGTGTAAGACTTAAAGCATGGATCAACCGGGATAATCAGGAGAGAGATAGGACGGGAAAATTGAGAATTGAGTTACGAAGAGAGAGAGTAAACATCAATTCCACTTGTAAACCAGTATGTGAAAGATGGTAACTACTGAATTTATCTATCATGGTGTAACTAGGACTCTTAGAGTTGTGTGAACACTCCTATATATACGATAGTGAGAAAAATTGTAAGGTAAATAGTATGACAAATATGTGAGAGAGATATGTACTATGTACTAATACATATTATCGGGTTAAGTGAACAACTATTGATGCATGGTAATATAGAGGTTGTGTGAATACCTATAGTATACTAAATAAATATTGGTGATCGAGGTATGAGTCGGAGCCAATAAAGAGTAAAGAGAAGACTCGAATAAATATGAAAGTGATATATATTCGTAAAGCAAACAAGTGCGGTGAATATTAGAGAGAAATATATTACATACAAGTATGGATAATTTGGTTGTGTGAATACCTATTATATTTATTATTAGGTTGTGTGAATACCTAAAGTATGCTTACTTGTATATTGGGGTCGATGATTTTCCGGACCAATTCATGAAAGCTCGATTTGGGGTCGATGATTATTCGGACCAAATCAAAGATGAATAATATTGGGGTCGATGATAATGCCGGACTAATATACATACGTATGACCTTTACATTGGGGTCGAGGGATTTTCGAACCAATGTAAATGGTAGGATTTTTAGGGTCGATGATTTGCCGGACAAATAAATCCTTATAGTATATATTGTGTGTGAAATATATATCATATGATTTTCTACTTATGCGCGATAGTAGACTTGTAGATTATATATAGAGAGATGTACATCTAAATGGTAAATTAAGTGGAGAGAAACTTAATTAGGAAATTTAAAATGGACTGGGAATAGGCTATAGTAAATTAAGTAGTGAAACTTAATTATGGAGGTTAAATGATGGTAGGATAAAGCGGGTTGATGATTATCCGGACCAATGATCCTTATAGTATATGTTGTGAGTGAAATATATACCGTATAAATAATCTTCTTGTGTGGGGACTACACCAAATCTGTCGAATTATCACGGTCATTGACCTTAAAAACTTTAAATTATCAAGGTCAATGATCGTGACAACTCAGGGAGAGACAAATTTTTTTATCACGGTCATTGACCGTGACAAGATTGTTATAATTATCACGGCCGTGTCACGGTAAGTGACCGTGACAAGTTTTTTCACTGTTATAAACCGTGTCAATCCCGTGATATTTAATAAAAATTTGTCACGGTCAATGATCGTGACAAGTCCATGACAACTTTCTTAGTCAAGGACTTGTCACGATCAATGACCGTGACAATTCTGAGAAGAATTGAAAAAAATTTGCTGGGCAGTATGACCACTGCCACTGCCCAGCAGTATATTTGTACCTGTTATAGCAACGTCGTACCTGTTCAAACATCAAATATCCAAAAAACTAGAGATAGTGCAAATATACATTCATAATAAAAATAATATGCATCACGATATAATCCAAATATAATTCAAATGTACCAACTTAAAAACAATTCAAATGTACGAACTAAAAAACAATACAATTCAATTCAAATAATGTCACTACATGTCTTGGGTAAGGTTAAATCCGAGGAGGTGAGTAGGCCACATGATATACATCGTTCCGCATTATTCGCACAACCACAACGGGGAGTTCTCCTTCCCGGGTATCACATGCATGACGAGCACCTTGGAATCGATGTCTTGAAGCTCACGTCCATGAACTAGTACACCCTGGACGATATTCGGTTCCCTTAACCCCCACCCTATCCGCTGGCCATCAAATATGTCCAGTATAAACACGCTTGGCCAACCAAGCGTCTGACATCGGTCGGTCGAAGGGAGCCAAATAGGGAAGTGGATCATCAAAGTTCGCACGTGTCGGCGATGAAGCAGCGAGGTCCACATCCTCGTCATCCCATACCTCAAATTCTCACAACCCCTCCCCCCACCTTCTCCTTCCCTTCCCCTTGCGTTTTCCGCCGCCCAACGAACGCTTCATGAATGAGAACATATCTTAGACCATCGCCTCCAAATGGGACAACTTTGCGTCATGCAAGTCGACCGTTTGAGCCAATTCAGTGTCTCTTATCTCCAATCCGATGATCCAAGATTTGGCCACCCGCGAGCTCACGCTCTTGTCCTCCCCTTGCAATCAGAGCCAAGCTCTTGGTTGAGTGCGTCTTTGGACAAAGATGCCTTATCGGCATCAGACTGCGACTCATGCACTTGTTTAAGCTTTGCCTGAAATGACGAAAAGCACATGATTAGTAAAATAAGTAAATTAAAAAATTATAACATAATTAACAAAAAGTAAACTATCGGATTACTTACAATCGTGACCGCAACGCTCGGGGACACCTACTTGTCCTTCCCCTTCTTCGTCCGAAGAGCCACATAAGTATCGAGCCTATGTGGCCTACCCCCAGGGCCACTCCCTATCCCGTGAAATAAAATAAAGTAAAATTAGTATCGGCCCCGCAAAGTAAAATAATGCAGAACAATATATTTATGTAGTTATAGAAAAAATAAATCTTACCATCATCCTATGCTCCACCTCGGCGTAAGACGTCCAGCCGGAGTAGTGCACGTCCGTATTTTTTGCCCGGTTTTCTCTCCCTGATTGGTGAGATGCCAATTGTCACTCCTCGATCTTATTGTCAACGAACTTTTGCCATTGTGCCAATGAGATCGGCTCATTCAGCGGGACGGATTCACGCCTTTGGATAATGGACTCTCGTGTCTTCCCAAAGTACCGGGTCTGCATATCTTTCTTCCACGTCTTGTGTTACTCCCTCAACTGCTCCAAGACGGAATCACGTAGCTTTAGATCCAGGCTGAATTGTTCATGTCCAACAAATACAATGGTAGTTGCAAATAAATATAGATATAAATATAAATTGAAATATAAAATGAAATTGAAATTGAAATTGAAATATTCATATAAATATAAATATAAATATAAATATAAATATAAATATAAATATAAATATAAATACATTACCTGTAGTGCCACCCAAACACCTAACTTGAGCTCATATGGCACCTCCTTCCAACTAATGTAACCCAGATCGTCTTTACCAACTCGAGGGATCTCGCTAATATCCCCGACTTGTTCTCGATGGCCATCCTCAATTTGCCATATTTGGGGAGCCTAGGGGCCGAGGAGCCCTCGTCACCTCCGCTACCACCGAGCCCAGACAACATCATCATCCACGCCTTAATACCTGAAGAAGATATTTGGTGTAAAAAAATGTTATTCGTACATATCAAAATGAATTAAAAGAAGACATGCAAATAAACTAACAATTAAAGTATACAATTATTAATTTACTAATTTACAATGAGGGGCAATCCTACTTTCATAATTAATCATATATTAATTTACTAATTTACAATGAGGGGCAATCATATATTAATTTACTAAAAAAATTAATAACCAATCAATTCGTTTACAAGGGACATTACGTACAAACACGCACACTACACACACACACACCCGTGCACATTCACACACACACACACAGCCCCCCAATCCTACCCTACCACCCACCCACCCATCCCTCCCCCTCCCCCCACCATCTCCTCCTAAGGGTGAGTTCAATTATGTTTAATTTAATTTCAAGTAATTTTTAAAAAAAGTTGAAAAATCCCACCCCCATATGGACAATAATCCAGTGGTCATGCCACTTTTAAAACTAACCAACCCAACATCATTCCACTGTAATCCAATTAAAGCTATACAATTGTTGAGATTCCCCCGCCCCCCACCACCCCCACCCCCACCCTCACCACCACACACACCTCAATTCTGAATTTCGAAACAACAACATCTAGCTCATAATATGTACAAGAGTGAAACATCCCCACCCCACCCACACCCCTACTTCCCACACACACGCATACTACATAAGAGTGATACAAAGTAATTTTAAAAAAAAAGTTGAAAAATTCCATCCCCATATGGACATTAATCCAGTGATCATACTACTTCTAAAATTAACCAACTCAACATCGATCTACTATAATCCAACCGCAACAACAAATGTGTATCCCGTACTCCTTCTAATTCATCTACTCAATTAAATCATTTCATCAATTAAACTTACAATTAAAATATACAATTATTAATTTACTAATTTACAATGAAGAGAAATCCTACTTTCATATGAAATGGGCACTAATTATTAATTTACTTTCACATAAAACTATACAATTAAAGCTATACAATTTATTTTATTAAAACTATACAATTAAAGTTATTTCGAATCTCAACAATTATCTATTAATGAGGGGCAATTCTACTTGCATATGAAAGGGGCAATACATATTTTATTAATCAATTTGTCCGTTACAATTGTTGAGATTTCCCCACTCCACCCCACCCACACCACCACCACCACCACACACACCACCCCACCCCACCCCCTCCCCCACCACACACATGCACAAGTACACGCACACACCCCACCCCACTCCATGTCCGCTCCCCCCATGACACACACAAGCACACACCTGCACACACACACACATATACACCCCACCACCCCCTGCCCGCCCTCACCCCACCACACACATATGCACACACCTGTACATACACACACACACCACCACCCCCTACCCCCCACACATCCCCCTGTCCCTCCCCTCCCTCCCCCCTGTCCCTCCCCCTCCCTCCACCACACACGCACACGCACACACACACACACACCCCACCCCACCCCCACCACCCCTTGCCCCCTCCCCCCACCACACACCACCACACACATATATACACACACATTTAGAAATTAAAGAGAAAGAGAGGAAAAAAACATACCTTAGAGAGAGAGAGAGAGAGAGCTCGAAATCGCTTAGAGAGAGAAAGAGAGTGAAAACCAAAAACGGTGGGAAAAAAAGAAAGCGTAGGATTTTTTTACTGAACAAATTGTCATGGACGTGTCACGGTCCTTGACCGTGATAATATTATAAGGCTTTTCATGGTCATTGACCATGACAATATGTTGTCACGGATTTATCACGGTCAATGACCGTGATAAAAAATGTGTATTTTTTTTGTCACGATCAATGACCGTGACAAGGCTAGCCGCTGAAAGGGTGCCAATTTACCCATTTTGGTGTAGTGGGGATGGTAGATAGTTAGATGACGTGTATACATCTAAAAGTAAGTTGAGTAGAGAAACTTAATTATAAAGATTTAATGTTAGATAGTGGATATCTAAAGGTTAAAATTAAGTGGTGAGACTTAACCATAGATATGGAAAGATTGCATGTGAAGAATGTTACTATTGTGTTAATGAACAAATGATGGATGTTAATAAATTTATATACTGTATGGGCGGTACGGGAACTTAGACGTGTAGATAAGTTCGACTGAATACTCTAGGCTAATTAGCTTGGGTAGTATAGCTAGGTGGGCTATGTATAGAACATTAGGCATGCACTATAGATGAGAGGTGAGGAGAACTCAAGAGAGAGTGTACGCGAACATGTGTTATCAACAACTCAATTGTATTGTGATAAATTCTAGCTAAATATTTTTAAAATGTTTTGAGTACTAACTCTTGCTATAAAATATTTTCAAAACCTTTTAGGTGTCCAGCCACAGGGACGCTAGACTTGAAGATTTCCTTCTAGGGACTCGAAGCTGTAGCACTGTGGATGCTGACAAGATCTTGATTAGACGACTCTACCTTTCTGATCTAGTTTAGGATCTTATTTTAAATTCCATGTATGGACATGTTGTCCGTTGACAATTTATAGTTATTCAGTTCTTTTAATTATTATGGATTGTGGTTTTGAACTTTTAATCGATGGTTTATCGTAAAGCTTTCATTCATATATATTGTATTGGATTGAACTCTTGTATACTGTGAATGTTTTATTTAGTTTTTTTGCATGGTACATTTTATTGTGTTAACGAAAGATAAAATTTGTCACCGGTCTAATTTCACTTAGGTGGTTAGTAATTAAAAAGTTTTCGACAGTGATGCTAAGAATGAACTATATGAGAAATCTGTTTTAATTTAATAAAGGCATGGTCACCCAATCTTTAATTAGGTGGGGTGTCATGTCGGGTAGAGAATAATACTCGGGAAATACGATAGAGAATTATAAATAGTAAATTGAGGAGTATGGTAAGCATTCAAAAGACATGTATCTCTACTACGTACGTATGATAATTATAGGTTGAGTGTATACCTATATGGATTATATTATAAGTTGGGTGGATACATATATGGATTATATTATAAGTGGAGTACATACTCATACAAATGATGTTTATAGGTTGTGTGTATACCTATACGAATTATACTTATAGGTTGTGTGTATGCCTATATGCGACATATGGATAAGTTGTATATATGCCTATTATGTACTTTCTTATGTGTGTGAACATACATACGCTGCCTGCTATCACGAGAGGTTTCGCATTGTGGGTAGTCTTATTTTGATGAGCCCATTGGGGGGATTTTGGACTCGTTCCCTAGAACATAGAACTTATGGTTGAGCACTACTTGTGTGTACGATAGTGTGACCGGTCATTTGGGTGTGTTAGGTGTGTGCCTAGCCCAAAGGCTTAGAACTATGTTCGCCTCCATTATATGTTGTTTGATTTTTGGTTCGAGTAGACATTCCAAATTGATTGTCCTTGATGTAGTACGAGAAGTACATGGACTTGATAGCAGAGTATGCAAGTGTGCATCGCGGTGGCTAGTCGGAGAGATGCTGTATATATATATATATATATATATATATATATATATATATATATATATATATATATATATATGGGTGATTTATCCTACTTATGTGCAATAGTAGGGAGACTAGATAGTGTATATTTAAAATAATGCTTAATCTACTTAATGTATGATGGTAGTAAAGTTAGATCGCGTATATCTAAAAATAATTTAAGTAGAGCAACTTAATGGAATGATTTAATGATAGCATACGTGAAACATTAATTATGGTTAATAATAACATACGAGTCATGTTAATTATTAGTGTTACGATAACGTACTGTATGGGCAGTACGAGACAGTTATACAGACATTTAACTAAAGACTTAATGATTAAAGATCGGAATACTGTAGCGTACTGTATGGGCAATACGAGGGGGCTAATCCTGTTAGTGGTTACATAAATATTCATGAGACCTAGTTGGGTTGGGTTGTATAGCTAGGTAGAGGACATTAGGCGTGCAATTTAGTTGAGAGGTAAGGGACTCAAGGGAGTGTACGTTGAACTAACATGTGTAATAAATAACTGCTTTTAAACTGTGATTTATATGCTAGAAAAATATTTGCAAAAGGTTTTATTGGGCTCTGACCCGCGTGCAAAATATTTTCGAAACCTTTTAGGTGTTCAGCCAGAGGAACGCCCATCTTGATGATCTGTTCCAGGGATGCATAGCTGCAACACTTGTGGATGTTTATAGGATTTGGACTAGATATTTTAGTTGCTTCATTCCTAGAGTAGGATTTAGTTTCAGTTACTTCATTTGGCCATGTCACCCTTTATTTATTCATTTGTTCAGTTATATCATACTATCTGTTATTAGATTCAGTTTATTTCATAGACTTATAGTTAGATTTTCAATTAAGAACCAATGGTTTATTCAATATTATTTATTATTATTTTATCTTTTAATTGGTTCAGATTATTATTACTGCGCAGATGGTTTGGTTACTATTTTTTTCTGCATGTTGTTGTTTAATGAAAGATAAAATTTGGCACCGATTTATTTAAAATGTAGGTGGTTGGTAATTTACAAAGTTTTTGACAGTGATGCTAAGAATGAACCAATTTAGAATCCTTTTTTATTTTTATAATGGACTGATCACCCGATATTTAAATAGGCGGGGTGTCACATTACCTATATGAGAAAAGTGAACTAAATTATATGGGTGAAATAACAACATGTGAATATGGACATGAAAGAGAATGAATAAATAGGACTCGAATCCCAAAAGTGATTTCAGGACGCCTATGTTGTTCATAAAGGAAATAAGGAGGGTCTAACCCATTTTTCGAATTTAGAGTATATCTCTTACTTTTATGAAAAAGTCTGAAAATATGGTGAAAGTGTAATAACAAGTTTGATAACCCTAAATTGGGAACTTGGGTATAATTCCACTTTTTGGGGTTTTATATTTATAAAAATAAGTTTGAGGGTATATAAAAGAAAAAAGGTGGGATTGGTGATAAGAGAAATAGAAGTCAACAAAGAGTATGCTAAAACTGACAGAGTAGCTAAAATAGAAACTAGTACGCAAAAATGGAATGAAAATGATTTAGACCTTCAAAGATACTTGAATTATATTTTTTGGGACATTTGTAAGCTGATTTTCAAGTGATGGTAGTGGTGGTGGAGCAGTGAGGCAACGGTGATTTGAGAGAATTGTAAAGGGAATGTTATCAAAATGATGTGAAGAAAGTTATCACCTTAATTTAGAGGCTAAAGATCTTGGATATTGACCTTAGGGTTTCTTTAAGTAGGAAACCCTAAAGAGAAAAAGACCAAGATGCCCCAAGGGGGGATGTCGGCCAACATACTTCTTGCCCTTCCTGTCCGCAGGGTGACCAAACTTGATGGCCAAGAAAGTTCCCACCCGTCTACAGGCAGGTGGAGTGTCTTGACGATAGGCAGGCATAATCAATGTTTTAGTCATAAAATGCAAATTGTAGGTTCGATTCATACACGACCGAGACCGTTGGAAAGAGGATTAAGATCTCTATAAAAGTGAATTGCGATACTATTAGGTTTGAGATTTGATCAAAGTTAATTGAGACTCGAAGAGTATGAGATTGATCTCTAGTTAGGGTTTGAAGGAGGACCGAGCATCCTGGACTTCAAATGACTTTTTTAAACCGTGTGAAGGAATATGAGGGATTAGAATGGGGTGTCTACAATATGATTTCCCAATATTCCTTAATAATAAATTAGCAAAATTCTAATATATGAAGTCTCGATAAAACTATAACAGACAACCTTAAGCTAAATATTAACCATCACGTTCCTTTTGTAAAATTGTGACAGTCTTTAAATGTAATGTTTAAATATTGATATATTGCAAAATACAGTTTCATATTTGAAACTCCATTTTAAGTAACCTCTTTTGGTTATTATGGAAACTAAATAATGTTTGCCTATGTGATTTTAAATCACGACATCTATTAAGAACGAGATTTTACTAAGAGTTCATCCCTTTATAGAATGATATCTTAAAGAGATACAAGGTTGAGTTAATTATAACTCATAATAACACTCATAACTCATCGTCAAGTGCAATAATTAACTATAGGATCAGCCTTAATAGACTCAACTATGTGAATGTGAAAATGCGATCGCTTCGTATGGTATTTTTGGGCAAAATTCATAGACCATTCACTATCCTTATATATAAGCATATGGACATAACGTGATGGATTTAGAATTACGACAAAGTAAGGATGTGGGTGGTATGTTGTCAAAGATAGAGTTCAATGATGATACGAGAAATTGGACACTAGTCGTTCTCGAGCATCATATCAAGTGTATAAATAAATTAAAGAAATAAATAAAGGAAGGAACACAAAATATAGAGTAGTTCGGCTGAAAATGAGCATACATCCACTTTGGTGCTTCACTCTCATTATATATGTAGTATAATACAAGTATACAATGCCATAAGAGGCATATAAGAGAGAGAATAGAGAAGAAGACATGTAACTGGCTAGACAAATAACCAAGGATAAGGCCTACCAAAGGTTGATCCTTCTTCGGCTATAAAGAATGGGAGCCCCAATGTGTGGAGATCTCTAAATAGAGAGTTGTGAGTTTGTTAGGGCTTCATCGAGTAATTCTCTTCTCGGTCCCTCTAATAATGGGGTGATCACCTTTATTAACAGGAGATATAAAGGTAGTGTCACATGCCTAGGACACTTGAAGTACGGATAAGTCTGAAGAATGAGGAATCTTTCTAGAATCTGGACAACTGGCATGTCATAAGAGTAAGGGCTATGACCTGTTTGAACCCAGACAACAGCTAGTCTAAAGGGTACCGCGTCCAATTTAATCCCAGTCAGTAGCCATGTTAAAGGGGTGTTGCGGCCTTTCTGAGGCTAAGCAACGACTAATACAAGCCAAGGCTAACTATATGGTACTGCGGCCAGTCTGAGCCCAGGCAGCTGCACTTATTGAATACTTCGGGGCAATAGGGACTGTATTGGTAATATTAATAAGCCCCCAAGCCATGGTGCCAAGAGCTGGAGAGTTGGGGCTGTGGCTTTATGAATGTTCAAGTGTTACCGCGGTCATTGCAAAATGGCGCTTCATCTTCCCGTGCCCTCTTATATAAATGGGTTATGGCCGTGGCCATTATTACCTTTTCCAAATCTTGAGAACAAATAGAACTCCATATTCCGTCAGTTTATCTTTGCATTTTTTGGTGAGCTTCTCGTGGGCGGTGGACGGTGATTTCATTAGTGGTTTAAGATCAAGCAACTACTTTTCACCGTTTTCCAGGTAACATTCGAACCAATTTCTCATTTTCCCCTACAATTCTGAACTTTATCACTTTAATTCATTTCTACAAAGCCTGCTTACTTGAATCTGTTTGTCTGAGTTTTCTTATGAATCCATGTTTTCATAATTCTAGTATTTCTAAACTTGAGTAGAAACTAGGTTTCATGATGTTAAACCATTTGCTTTTTCTTTCATAATAAAATAAGTAGGTAACTAGAAAGCCCTTGTTACTTTAATCTGACTCTTGGGTATTAATTATGCGCTTTTGGGTAGGCAGAATTGGGGTTGATTAAACATATTGGGTATTGATGGATGTTAAATACGCTAGATTATTGGTTAGTTATAGGTATTTGAACTTAATTTGGGTTAGAAATAAGGGATTTGGGGGATTAATCCATGCCTTGTCCCAATTTTGAATTTTTTTTGCCTAAGAACACCAAGAACATGTTCTTGTCCAAAATCCTAGAATCATGGGTCTTCAATCTTTGCGCATGCATACTTCATCCCAATTACCTGTTTGCATATTTAGTCACGACTGGTAGTATAAATTGTGCTACTTTGCAACAACATCTTGTCATTCCATCTTGGCTACTTTGATGTGGTCCTTAGAGTAATTGGTTGTAGCCTTTAAGATTCGTACTTGCAGTTTTTGGATTTAGATGGCATTTAAATCCATTGGCTGCAGTCTCTATAATTAGTTGGTTGTAGCTGAATTTTAATTTTTCTACACTTCTATTTATTTCTGTCGCCGCCTCTAAGAGGCTTCTCTAACTATAGTGGCCATAATACCTAACTATGGAGCCCTTCTTCTTTTCAGGTTTTACTGTGGTACTATGAGTTGGAACCCTCAAGGTTTCTTGGACGACTTTTAAAAATCTTATTTTGGAATTTATCCTCATAAGATCCCATTTGTAAAGCCTTTGAAGGCTATTGGTCCTTGTCTGATTAAGGATTGCCCCAACTGTGCCATCCTTGATTCTGACTTTGAAGACTCCTTGAACTATAGGGACACTCGTGAGGCTGAGAACATAATGGAGGAGGATACGAATTCAAGTAATAAACCTCCTACAACACTAGCGGCTGTAGCACCTGTTGGGATAACGACTATCCCACCTGAAACGAGGAATCCCCCAGCTGAAACTTCTGGCTGCGACCAGTCCTCGGAGAAGGCTTTTTGTAGTCTCTGAAACTGGATTTTTGTAGTCTCTGAAACTGCCTTTTTGTATCTGGAAATTTCAGTGATGGGAGAAAGATTATACTTGTATCTGGCAGTTTTAGAGAATGCAGTTAGTTTGGAATTGATAAGAGTGGAGGACGAAATCCAAAAACTGGTCTATTACACCACCAAGGCTTTCCGAGGAGCAGATATCAGATATCTAAGGTTGAAAAAGTTGGCACTGGCACTAATCAAAGCGAGCAGAAGGATGAGGCCATACTTCTAAGCCATACTATAGTGGTGTATACTGATATGCCATTGAGACAGGCTCTGCATAAACCAGAGAAATCAGGAAGATTGATGTACTGGGCAGTAGAACTCGGTGATTATGATATAGTTTATGAGACTAGATCATCACTTAAGGGGCAGGGAATAGCGTATTTTATCGCAGAGTTTACTCAATCTAATACCTCCGAAAACACGAGTTTAATACAGACCAACCCGTGGATGTTACAGGATCATCAAATTTAACCCCCGACCAACCTCCATCCATGGACGATCAAGAGAAGATAATCAATGAGCAACAAGAAGTGTTGGGGGAAGAAAAAAGGAAGCATCAAATGTTCCATCGAGGAGTTCTGTCTGACCAAGAGTTTGATAATGAAGTACCTGTGTGGAATCTATTTGTGGATGGCTCATCGTGCACTACAGGCAGTGGAGCAGGAATTATTTTAAACAGTCCGGAAGAGATTGATATGGAGTATGCTTTGCGTTTTAAATTTAAGGCTTCTAATAATGAGGAATATGAAGCTATGATCGTGGGTCTAAGTCTGGCCAAAACCATGAAGGCATAGTAGGTCGTTGTATTCAGTGATTCATAGTTAATTGTAAATCAAATTCTGCGGGTGAACGCAGCAAAGGGAGAATTAATGGTAAAGTATCATGCAAAAGCAATGGAGGTTGTATCGAGTTTTACTGCAGTTCAGTTGATTAGAATACTGAGATTGGAGAATGCAAGAGCAGACGCCCTAGCTCGATTAGCATCAGCCACACGCACTGAGCTACGAAGGACAATCCCAATAGAAGTCCTGGCTGGTCGGAGTATAAACGAAGATTTAATGATGAATTTCATTGACCTTGACTTGGGACCTTCCTGGATGGATCCTATCAGGGCTTATATCGAAGAAGGGATTCTGCCACCTGATAAACTCGCAGCTAAGAAACTAAAGTTTAAAGCTGCTCGTTATGTATTGACCAGTGGTATTTCGTACAAAAGAGGAGTTATATCAGGATTACAAAAATGTGTCCATCCCTCCGAAGTTAAAAAGTTGATCGAAAAAGTTCACGAAGGGTCCTGTGGAGCCCATGTAACAGGTCAGACGCTTTTGGGGAGGATAACAACATAAGGGTATTACTGGACAATGATGAGAGCTGATTGCGTAGCTTATGCCAAGAAGTGCGATAAATGCCAACGTTTCTCTTCCATCCGAAGAACTCCCTAAGAATTGTTAACACCCATCACTTCCCCTTGGCCATTCGCCAGGTGGGGGATAGACTTGGTCGAGCCACTTCCAACGACCAGGGGAAGATTCAAATACCTCGTGGTTGCTGTGGATTATTTTACTAAATGGGTCGAAGTTGAGCCCCTCATTAATATGACATACGATAAAGTCTATCAATTTATTTGGAAGAAAATTATTTCCAGATATGGTCTCCCACATCCATTCATTACTAACTATGGAACCCAGTTTGACAACGAGGAGTTTGCTGCATATTGTCATCAATCCAATGTACTGAAGATCCACTATGCACCAGGCCATCCCCAGAGCAATGGTCAAACTGAGGTGACAAACATAACGCTACTGAATGGTTTGAAAAAATGACTTGATGATGCAAAGGGAAATTAGATTAACGAGCTACACTCTATGTTGTGAGCTTATTGCACTACACCACGAGCATTAACGGGAGAATCTCCATACATGTTGACATTTGGAAGTGAGGCTGTCATACTTGGTAAATTAGGTCTACCCACACATAAGGTGCTTAATTTCAATTCTCCTGTCAGTGACTTGATTAGAAGATTAGACCTGGATATGCTAGAAGAAGTTAAGGAAGAAGCATCACTCAAGAATGCAACATATCAACAACGAACAGTTTTGTTCTACAATAAAAGTGTGAAGAAGTGTGATTTGAAGGAAGGGGATTATGTGCTGAAGAAAGTGATCCAAAAGAATAACAAACTGGAAGCTAACTGGCATGGACCTTACAGAGTAATAGAAGTTGTTCGTCCAGGGACATAAAGAATTGAAACTTTGGAAGGAGAAGAGTTCAAGAATGCATGGAATGCAGTGCATCTGCGTAAGTATTATCAATAGATAAAATTCCTATGTAACACTGTTCTTTCAATATAAATAAAGTGATGTTTCTTCTTTTGTTGAATTTTTTCAGAATATTAGTGCTACACACTGCACAAATCCAAATTCAGAGAGCAGCATACCACCAACTCCAATTGGTCGGCAAATTAAATACCACCAACTCTGGTTGGTCGGTAACTCAATACCACCAACTCCGGGTTGTCAGAAAATCAATTACCACCAACTCCGGTTGGTCGGTAACTCAATACCACCAACTTCGGTTGGTCGTTAACTCAATACCACCAACTCCGGTTGGTCGATAAATTAATAACCACCAACTCTGGTTGGTTGGTACCAAATTAGGCAAGAAGCTGGATGACCTCTCGGGGCGTCCACTATCTAGGCAGCCAGCCATACGAGATTACTACAACTAAGCAGGAACATGGGATGAAAATCATTCCATTGCTTATGCCCAAAGAGTGATAAGTCACTATAATCAAACAACAAATGGGATACATATGGTATATATATATATATATACTTATTCACCAACCAACAAACCAACAAACAAGGACATTCTACAAATTATTTCGAAGAAAAATGAAATTGTCAAAGACTAAAAATTTCTTCATTAAAATCAAGTAGATTACATACGATATAAATTTTGATTCATTACATAAACATATCCTATTCTATGGGTTTCTTTCCCTCTGCTTTTAAAATAGGTTCTACCACAGCTGGAGGATCATCTAACGCATAAGGGGAATTTATAAAGTTTAGATCTCGCAGCATTCTGACATTCATTATGGATGGTCGATTAAGCAAGTGTTCTGGACGAGCTATCTCAAAGTCTGCACGAAGACTATAATCACCGAAATACTTAGAAATTAGGCATCAAGGAATTGCACGAGTAGGAATCCAACTAATATCAAGCATAAAAGGAGGCACGGACAAATCAAGCACTCGAGGCTCATAATAATCCCATAAGTAGTGTCCTTGCTCTAATTTTAGCACACACATAGCGTTCAACCATCCCTGCTTGTACCCATCATTATTCGATTGCTGCAAACGAGCATCAAGATGATATAGAGCTTCATTATACCCAGCCATCCAAAATTCCCTAGGCTATTTTTGAAATTGATAAGTTAACCTCTCAAGTTGCTCGTGGAGTTTCTTCACTAGAATTTTTTTTTACTTTCCAGAGCAGAACTTTGATTAGAGAGTTGCTCGGTGAAGTTCAGTATCTTCTTAGACATTTCTGCCAAGGCTTGGTTCTTCGCCATCAACTGAACGACTTGATTCTCTAAAGCCGACTGAGTTCTCGCTTCTTTAATGGTGACCCGACCAGCCCTTTCTCATCCACGAGTAGATGTGGAGGGTTCAGCTCGTTTCAAAGTTTCTAACTCATCTCGTAAGTTAGAATTTTCTACCTCCAAGAAGAAAAAACCTTCATCATTAATGGGGACCAAGGCTCCCGAGGAAGAGGCAGCAGATTTGAGTAGTTTTATTTCCTCCTGCAAAGCAATGTTCTCCTGCTCCAACAACTTGGTGATATGTCTATGCTTTTAAATTTCAAGCTTCAGAACACTCTCCTTTTTCTTATGAGCAGAAATGAACTTGTCATATCCCTTGTCAGCACTCAATTATTGGTATTTTTTCTCATAGCCTTGATGCAGAAGTGTAGCAGATTCTTTGTACTGCTATTGGAGTTCCTCGATCGTTCCTTGAAGATCTTCAATCATTTTTTAATAGGCCACATTGTTGGCAACAACACAATCGAGCAAGCACTTCAGGTATTGATAAGCATCAATTCCTCGTTCAGAGGCATCCGGTCTAAGAATATCAATGATTTGAGCCTCAATAAAATCTGCATGACCAGCTTTGAAATAGTCATTGCATTTCTTCATCAACTCTGAATCTTGAGCTGATAAAAGTTTCATCTTGGCCACAAACTAGCAAAGACAAAATGAAAAACAAAATCAATAAATGGTGCGAACAGAGCAAGAGAAAAATTCAAGACAAACAACAAAAGTTCAAATATTATTTATCATGATAAAGGAGAACATAGTTCAAGGTTACATTTAATAAAATATCAAAACAAAAGACCCGAACAACATTACACCTTCTTCTTATTTCCTACAACTTCTTCGGATGGTTTAGATGAAGGGGTTAGTTGCTTGGAGAGCAATGGCAGCTGCTCGGAAGATGTGATGGCTAGTTGGAGTTGCTCGAAAGGTTTAACAATAGCAACAACAGGGCCTTGTTCTCCTGTCGTCATATAAGATTCATCTGAAGCAGCCTCATCTTATTCTTCTTCTCCAGGAGAGGGAGGAGGGCCATGAGTATGCTCTTGGAATAACTTAGAACTTTCAGCAACCTTCAATTTCTTCAAGGCTGCTACCCATCCATCCCTAAAATATTTGACACTGGCATACTCCATTTGAGAAGACATGATAGACAGTCCCTTGTTCCAACCCTTATCCCAACCAGCACTAAAGGATTTTTTAACTGCATCTTTCCTTTTTCCTCTCTCCGAGGAGGTCCTTTCCCTAAGGAGTTCCTCGGAAGACTTCAGTTTTTCCTCTACCTCTGCCTTATGTTGCTCAACATCTTGAAGCTTAGCAATGTTTTTCTCAGCATATTTAAGCTTAACCTCAAGATCCTTGTTACTCTGTTCATCTTCCTTTAATTTTTTCTCCAAATCTTTGGAGGTAGTTTCAGCCTGATCTCGATTCGCTTCAACAGACTTCAATTGCTTCTCCCAAGCATCTTTGTCTTCCTCGTATTTCTAACGAGATTACCTTAAAGGCTGGGTTAGTCCAGCAAAAGCTTCTTCTACCCCACCTGAGGAGCTGGAAGCCCTGATAGCTTTATCTTTCTTCAAAATGCTGTTAAAACACATCACAAGCTGAATAAAGAAAGAGCTTTAAGCCAATATATGAACATAGTATTAGAAAATAAAGGACTCAGGATAACAATACTTACTAATGCAATGTGTTGAGCAACTAGAGTATTAATTCTCTCACGAGAAAAAGTATCTTCAATGCTTTGGACTTTTGGGACAGTCCAGGATCTTACCAAGCCCATAACAGAGCTCGGAGGAACAAGAGCCGGGACACTACCTTCAACATTTGAAGGTTGAGAAATAGGTTCAACAGGTCTCTCAGAAGAACTTATTTTTAACCTCCTCAGAGGAGCAGGAACACTCTCAATTAAAGATATTGTCTTTGTTGGGGAGATGAAAATAGCTTCACTTGAAGGTGGGATGACAACAGTCTTACTCGTAGGCACAGGGGGCTTCTTAGCAGTTTCTTTGGCAGCAAAGAAAGGAGGTACATCTGTAATCTTTATCCCTTCATCTGGGACATCTTGTTTATTCTTCTTTGCCTCATCGGTGGCAAAGGTAGACTTGTCAAAAAAGGCATGAGCTTTCCTCTTCTTCATTAAATCAGTAATGGGAATACTCAAGTCAGGAGAATAACCTTCCACACTGGTCTCAGAGGTCGGTACCTGATCAAGATCAACCACCACAGGACGAGGACGATCAATGAAAGATGAGGTGTAGCTTTTGTATTGAAACAAATAAGAAGAAGATCTAATGTGCTCCCAGCAAAAGATTGATGCAAGCCCTAGATAAGTTTTAAATTCTTTATATTAACCTCCGTTTCTTTTGGAGGTTTTCTTTTACTGTCAACTGTAACAAACAAAATAAAATATCAGTGATGTATTTCGTCGAATATAAAGAAAACAAGATTTCAAAAATAAAAACAACCTATCCCATTGCCATAAAGCGGACACCTGGGACCTTAGTACACGTCATCTCCACTTAATGGAGGGTGTTGCCAATTTTTCATCACAACCCCATGATCAAAATAATCCCTATTGGCATCGAGAAGATTGACAACTAACGCTCTATTCGAAAACCTAGTTTTTAAATAGAAAGTATTATCGCTAGTGACCCATCTATAGCAATACATAATTTTTGGAATTCCCAAACGAGTTCCATGAAGTTGATTCAACCTAAGTACGCCATTAACTACTCTCCATGTATTTGGAGCTACTCTTACAAGTACAATATCGAAATATTGGCAAAGCTCCAAACATAGGGATTTGGCGGAAAAGAAAAACCACACTCAACTACAAAAAGACTTGAGAACCAGTGTCCCTCCGCCAAAGAAAGTAAATCATAAGGATAAGAAAGTTCTTCCAAAATAACCCATGAAGGGATTGAAAACTCAGACCGAAATTTGTCTAACGATTCAACAAGATAAACCATGATGAATAAAGAAAATATAGAAGAAAGAAGAAAATCTTACAGAGGAAATAGAGATCAGTATTCAATAAACGATGGAAAGAACGAAGGCACAAGATAGAGAGAAGATGAAGAGTTCAAAGATACAGATTTGAAAAGTGAAAAAATGATAGGATTTCTATCGCACTTGAATACTTTACCTCGGGAATAGAGAAAAATAATGATTACAAGGAAAGACGTTTGCGTTTTCGGCGGCTAAAAGAAGAAAAAGGCACAAATATCGAAGTGATCATGAAAATTCAAAATATTTATGAAGATTGATATTATGCGCTCAAAAAGGAATAATATATATCTCAAATTTTCCTAAAATCCATGAGGATCAATAACCCAAGCAGTTTTCAAGCAAAAAGTTCAACACTCTCCTTCAACCTCAACTGTGAAACATTGGGGGCTTCTGTTGATACCAAATTTAGTCCTCTGACGTGGACCAATCACTTGAAGACACGTGTCAACCTACACGGCAAATATAAATACTTTAGATGAACAACATACTATGAACGAGCAACTCAGGCGTCCCGAGCAACTCAAGCGTACCGAGCAACTTAAGCGGTCCGAGCTACTTAGCGTACAGAGCATCCAAATCAAGAGAATCAAAAGATAGCTACACATCAAATGCGCATTATTATCATACAGATGTATATGTCTAGTAGATAACAAAGCATTATCCTTTCATATGTACAACCTCAAGGCTATAAATATATTGTAACCTCCTCATAAGAAGGGGAGTTGGGATCTTTTGGTAAACCTACTATCGAGATTCCAAATAAACAGTTAGCAATACAAACATAGTGGACGTAGGCCATTTTCATCAGGATGAACCACTTTAAAAATCCTTTATCTTATTAATTTATTTATCTGTGATTGATTAATTAGAGATAATCTAGTTTTTTACATCAACAGTAAGGGTCACGACCTATTTAAACCCAGACAATAGCTAGTCTAAAGGGTGCCGTGGCCCGCTTGATCCCTGGCAGTGGCCATATTAATGGGGTGTTACGACCTATCTGAGGCCAGACAGCAGCCAATGCAATATAAGGCTAACTATATGGTGCGACGACCAGTCTGAGCCCAAGAAACAACACATGTTGAATACTCCGCGGTAATAGGGACTGTATTGGCCATATCATTGAAAACTCTAGTTACTCTAAAATATTTTGAAGCAAATTTATGACGAAAGAGTTCAAGTCAAAAGGAACATTTTCTTATGCACAATTCGATGAATTATTACTTGATAAAAATGTTTTCAAAAAATTTATGAAAAGGGAGCTGTTGAAGCTTATGAGATGTAAATTTTTTGTAAAAAAGAATATTTTTGACTTGTAACTTCAATCGAACAAAAAGAAAGGACATTTTAATCTTTTGAGTCCTAAAGATTTCTTCTCTTAGTCCTATATTAGTTTCACTTTAAAGTGGCGTGTATTAATAGAAAAATGGGAACTAATGGGAAAGGGATTTGGGCCTTAAAATTTCATGTACATTGGGGGACTCATGTATTAGGCCAAGCCCACATGCACTTTTGGGGAAAACAACTTGGTATTTTAAATGCAGAAAAAATTCATACCAAAAGATCTTTTATTAATCACACATTGAAAAGAAATCAAGAAGTAAGTTTAAAGACTAAACTTAGGGATTAAGAATATAATATCATAGCAAATCATGTTGTGATTTGTACGAGGAGATATAGGTAGAAGATGATGAAATCCTTTCTTCCCTCCAAGGTCTCCAAAAACCTTTTAAGAAAGCTCTGAACATCCCGAATCTTCTAGCGTATTATCCACCCAAAGTAAGCCTTGTGTGTGGGAACTCTTGAAGATGACACCATTTTCAAATATGATATAATTGACCTTCTCTCACCCACCTCTTCAAAAAAATGTGACTAGTATTTTTTCTCTCCCTTTCTAACCCCCCCACAATGGACTCTTAACTTAAAACCATAGCTTACACCAATATATATAGGTATGGACATGAGCTTTAGTTATATTCGACTTCCAGATAGTTCATGCCTACTACTTGGGCAATGGACTATAATAGGGACCCAGATAAATAATTAAATTGGCTTATAAATACTCAGAAACACCAATTACAATAACCATAATTATTTCCTTTCTATATTTAATAGTGATTAATTATACTAAATAATCACGACCGCCCTAGAATTAAATTATCTCTAAATCATTCGAAATACATTGGTCTTATTTACAAAGTTGATTATGGTACCTAATATGATTTCCCATGTTAAGTGTCAGTTACCCACTAGGTCAAATCAATTTGTCGCTAATCAATTTTAACCAGCATCTAATCAATTCTTTGATTCTTAGACTTAACTTATTTACTACTCAACTAGGATTGTAAAATAACCCACTGATCAGATTTTATTGGTGGAAATAAAATATATAATTCTATCAAAGGGTATCACAATCCACGGTATCCCCTAAAAGTGGATTCCTCCGATTTATGATCACAGACCTACTCACATAATTATCACCCATATGTGGAAATCATTTGACCCGATATAAAATTAGATTGCACCCATAGCAATCAAAGTGATGTTTGCACAAGCACTACAATCCTTATAATTCTCAAGATTAAGAATCTATACACCCTATGCAAATAGTGTGAGATTGATCAAGTTTAATAAAATTAACCCTTAGACTCAAATCTCACAGGTAACCTTGTTCAATACATTCCTTGAATGTACCGATCACATTCCTTTGCAAACTACAATACAAGTTCTTAAATCATTAAATGGATTTGTGTAGTTTGAGATAAACTAATAGGATTGCATCACAACCATTCAGAAAGGATTTTGATGCCCTATTTAGGTTGTGAATGTTTTAATAGTTATTGAATCAGAATTACGATCTCCTAGTAATCAACCTGAAGCCGACTCACTACAATTCCTACTGAGCTTTATCGATCGACATGTATACAATATGTTTTAACCAAATATAAGGAATTTTTACAACCACGATTCTTATTTAAAAATGAAAGAACCCAACTCTATTCAAAGTAAACATCGTTGTAAGCACAAATATTTTAGCTTAGTCCTTTTATTTGTATTCATTTTCACTTTGGCATATTTGGAGTATCTCATTACGAACCGATACGCACCGACACATCAAATCAAACTCTAGTATCTCCAAGTTCACGACTCCTCTACATGTCATGAAGGTATAAATCTTTTAGGAGTTCTTAATTATTCATATTTATATTTGGGATGTGTTTTTAGAAAAATTGAGTCTTGATTTTTATGTTTTAAAAATAATTTTTTTTGCCTCCTTCAAACAAGTTTGAAGCTCGTTCGAACGAAATTACCATTTTGTTTAAAGGTCATTAGATATTTACTTCGAACAAACATCTAATAAGTTTGGACTGCTTTATAATATTCTTTAGAAAAACATTAGATGTATATATCGAACGAAATGCCTTTGTCGTTTGAATTCGAACGAACTGGCTTTCTCGTTCGAACAACCCATATTTTCATTCGAAAGAGTCGCCGCCTTGAATTTTGTTTCAGATCTATAAATTTATATTTTGAAAAGATTTTTGGTGAGAGTTTTGAAAAAACAAAACTTGCATATCTGCTACAAAAGTTCTCAACTTTTATGTTTCTAAATTCCTTTGATCCACAAACTAGTATTCCCAATTAAATTATGAATCCTCTTGAAACCCTAGAAGTTTCGTACCTCATGTACACTTTGTGGAGATCATTTTCTATAATTGAACTTATGACCCAAAGGATGACTGCTGAAGTAAGAAGAAAGGTTGATCAATGGATACCAAGGGTGGATGTCCGCCTGTGGACAAATCTGAAGTGAGCTATTTTCTTTAGAAGTTTTGAAGACTGTGCATCATACTTAGTTGTTCTAAGTGATTTATAATTCGATTGTCTTGTAAAACGTTCTAAACTGCTGAATATATGTTTTTCCCTAAAAAGGGATTTTTCTTCATATTTGTGTGATTACATGCATAGAAATTTTGTGTGATTGGAACTTTGATCGTATGCACACTATATTTAATTAAAGATTAAAATTTGGTTAAAATTGAATTGTGTGTTTGGGGCATTTTATTAAATAAATTGATCCATAAGAACGTGCACACTCTCAAATTGGTATCGGTGCATCCACTCTTTCAAATTGGTACCAGAGCATGCAATCTTATAATTGGTATTAGAGCCGATTATTGAAAATACTGTGTGTCTTTTTCAACAATATTTTTTATATCAATTTCTTTTTAAAATTGTTGGTCTTTAAAAATCCAAAATTTAGTGGATAATTTGTATAATCGAATTCCCATTTTTTATGGTTCTAATTATGCTTAATGAAAAGCTAAGATGAGGTCTGCTTTAAAAGCCATTAATGAACGTGTTTAGTTAGTTTGTGAAGGAGGGTGTACTCCACCCATAGTGACTTTAGATAATGATGTTGTCCCTAACTTGTGTCTCAATGGACAGAGGACGACTTAAAGTGGAGTAATTTTAACTGTCGTTGCTTAAGTGCTATTCCTGAAGACGTCACTCCTAACGAGTTCCATCACATTATGACGTGCATCACGTCTAAAGAAACTTGGGACACCATCAAGTTCACGCACGAGGGACAAACACTGTAAAGGCATCTAAGCTACAAAATTTGACCACCTAATTTTAGACCATTACCATGCTACAGTCTGAGTCATTTGAAATTTTTTATGCTCGTTTGTCGGACAAAGTTAATTCTAGTTTTATTTTAGGTGAGAAGATTCCTAAGACGAGAGTTGTTAAGAAACTTTAAAGTCTCTCCCTCCCTCTTTATTCCTAAGGTCACCATACTTAATTTATTAGGGATCCTAGACGCTCTTAGATTAGAAGAACTTGTAGGAGATCTTCAAACATATGAGATTGGTATGTTTCCTAAAACTATAAAATCGAAGGTAAAATAGGGATTGCTTTAAAGAATCAAATAAAGAAAAAGAAGAAAGAAAAAGTTTGCGAGTCTTAATCTTAATTTGATTTTGAATGGGATGACTTGGCCCTTTTTTCAAAAGATTTCAAAAATTTTCAAAAGAAAATTCTTCCAAAGAAAAGATTTTTGAGAAAAATAAAAAATAAGAATGAGGGAAAGAGTAGCAGAGTGAAAGAGGAAGAGATTAGATGTTATGAATGCGCGGGTAAAGGTCACAAGGCACATGAGTGTCCCACTATTCTTAAGAGAAAGGTCAAGAAATTATGAATAAATCCACTCTTAGTGATAGTGACTTCGAGCCAGTTAATTCAGGGGGAGAATAACCACACGAACCACGCATTGTATTCATGGCTAGTCACGTTAGCACTTTTAATTTGTCCTATGCCGATGAGGACACATCTAAATGTGAAAGCCTCAATGATGTTTCGATTCATCTTGGAAATAGTGAGAGGGAGGAAGATAAATTGAGTAAGGGAGAAGGTGATCTCGAAAAGGTGTCTAGTGATCTTTACACCAAGACCTTGGAAACAAAAAATCTAAATAAATATTTTTCTCTTCGGGTGTTAGATTTAAAGAAATATGTGAAAGTTTTGAGAGAGTGTAAGGCGTCGATGAGTTAACTAGAGAAGGTAAAGATTTATTTCTGTGAGAAGCTGATCATTTTATGGAGGAAAAAGATCGATTTGACTAACACCGTGGCTAGTGTTACAAGAAACGTTCAATCTTGATTGGAGAGTCATGCGAAGCTTGAAGCCCGTGTATCCCAACTCGAGATTGATCTCGAACGTGCCCAAGAGGTCAAGGTCACTTTAGAGGACACATCTAAGAAGGTAGGAAATATGCTCCTCAATCCCGTATTAGGTAATGTCGAGAGGCAAGGAATAGATTACGATGGTGCATCCACTTTTCATGCCGCACTCAAGACGGTTCCTGAGTTTGTGTCAGATCCTTATGACCTCAACCTAACCCACCTAGGACAGCTTGTCCTAGACGTTTTGAGGAAGGTGGACCCAAGACCATTTGTGTTTGAGCCCATTGCAAATAAAGAGGTCGCTTTAGAGAGTATTGTTTTAATCTAGGAAAAGTGCCTACATTTCATGATATCATTTCATTTATGTGCTTAATAATGTGTGAAAATCATTAAGTTGTGATTTGATGATTACTTGCAATATCTTTGACTCCTTGTGTCCTTTAATTCACACAAGCACGAGCTTATTTGAATATTCCACTTACCTGTCACTTGTCGATCGTAGTGTTTTCATCGCAATTTTGCATTAAAACGAACCAAATGTAAAAACGAGATAAAAAGTTATGCTTGTAAGAACCATTGCCCGAATTTAAGTCAGTTTTTTTGTAAAAATTATTTTATATTAATCAATGGAAATGGTCTATAAAAACAGCCTAAAAAATTAGAGGCACATAAAAACAAAAGTGCTAGACCAATTTTTGAACATTGATGCTTTGCTATACATGAGCATTAATTTCTTCAAAAACAATTGAGAACATTCTTAGTTATTTGAGATTTTGAGGGAGTTAAGTTGAAGATCAATGGGTTTTCCCAATCTATAAAAATTTCGAAAAATATGACATAGTTTTGGGCATCATTGGCGTGAAAATCACTTACTTTCTTGATTTTTTGATTAGGTTAAGTCAATTTTGCATGAGTTCATAATTTTTTACACCTTAGGTAGACTTTGAGATCTTTCATTAGTGGTATCTCAATCATTCGTGCACACATGTTATGATTGTATATGTTGATTAACTTATGAAATATGTTCACAACCCTACATTCTGCATTCATGATTCGATTATTTTTGTGTTTATTCATGGTGTGTTGTATTTATAAAATAGTGTACTTGAGAAAAAATTGAAAATTTTCAAAAATAGTTGGTAAAGCCTTCGAGATTATTATTACATGTGCATTATTTGTATATCTTTGTGATGATATCTTACTTCCTATATGTGATGCCTTATTCTTCATGTTTAGATTCTACTCCTTTATTTATTTTGAACAAAAAGGGGAGGACAAATTAATGGGAGATTTGTTGATGAGTTTGATTTATTGGAGAGAAGCATTACAAGTTTTTATTTTTTTATTTCAAACTCTATGTATCATGGGTAATTATTTGTTTCATGTGTTCAGGCATCTAAACAAAAAAAATTACACTGCATGAAGATAAACTTATCCAAGGGAAGAACAAGATGATATTGAAGACAAAATTTCACTGTGTCATTCCATTTCTAAGGCCAGGGAAGGGTATTATAATTTTTTTATCATAGAGGGTTGCGTTAGGTAGCTGACAGCCAGCGTAAAACTTTGTCAGATCCTTATGAACATGAATCCTATGAATATACGTGCTAATGCTAGGGCATTCCCCTTAAGCGATGCGTTGCGCCTGCCACCGGGTGTCTCGAAAAATAGGCAAGGGGCGTTGCGCCTGCCACCGGGTGTCTCGAAAAATAGGCAAGGAGCATCGCATCGGCGCCCGGATGCGACGATAAATACGCAAGGGTTCTTGCAACAAGCTGGACGTGTGCGGGTAAAGAAGCTAGTCCAGGATACTAGACTTAGGTTAGCGACTTGGAACATAGGGACTATGACAGGAAAAGGGATGGAGTTAGTAGATACCATGATAAGAAGAAAAGTTCACATAGCTTGTTTACAAGAAACTAAATGGGTCGGTGAGAAAGCTAGAGAAATAGAAAATACAGGATTTAAATTATATTATACAGGTAAACATAGAAATAAGAACGGAGTTGGAATAATAGTAGATAAAAACTTTAAGGACGATATCGTAACCGTTATTAGGAAAGGTGATAGACTTATACTTGTAAAATTGGTATTAGGTGAAAACATAATTAATATTGTTAGTGCTTATGCACCTCAAGTAGGATTAGATGAGCACACTAAAGTACAATTTTGGGAACAAATGGATGAACTAATTCAAGAAATACCCCCAGGTGAGAAAATCTATATAGGTGGAGATTTTAATGGCCATGTAGGATAAGATCGTGTAGGATATGAGATAGTGCATGGCGGACATGGTTTTGGAGATAGGAACGAAGAGGGAGAGTCTATCTTAGATTTTGCGATGGCTTATGATTTTGTACTAGTAAATACATGTTTTAAAAAGAGGCTTGAACACTTAATAACTTATAAAAGTGGAACACATAAGAGCCAAATAGATTTTTTCATTACTAGGAAAGGAGACCGATTAACGTGTAAAGATTGTAAGGTTATCCCGGGAGAGAGCTTAACCTCACAACATAGGATAATGGTGTTGGATATAAACATTAAAAATCAATCACGAATGCGAAAAGTGAAGATTAACCCACGAACTAGGTGGTGGAATTTAAAAGGAGAGAAATTAGAACTATTTAAAGATAAAGTATTAAATGAAGCAACATGGAATTGTGAAGAAGAAACTAACGTAATGTGGAATAAGATGGCCACATGCATTAGGAAAATATCAAAATAAATTCTTGGAGAATCAAAAGGCAAAGGGCCACAGTCTAAAGAAACTTGGTGGTGGAATGAAGAAGTACAGAATATAGTAAAAATTAAAAGGGAGTGCTTTAAAACATGGCAAACAAATAGAAATGAAGAGAATTTTGAGAAATATAAATGGACTAAAAAGGAAGTTAAGAAAGTGGTAAGAGATGCTAAGTTAAAAGCGTATGATGATCTTTATACAAAATTAGGAACACAAGAAGGGGAAAAAAGTATTTATAAGCTTGCTAAACTTAGGGATAGGAAAACAAAAGATTTCAATAACGTTAAGTGCATCAAAAGTGATGATTCGAGAGTCCTAGTCAAAGATGATGAAATTATGGAAAGATGGAAAAACTACTTTGACAGGTTATTAAATGGAGATAATGGGAGTAGATTAGATATAGAGGAACTTAGGGAGACTCGAGAAGATATATTTTTTCGTAGAATTAGGACAACAGAGGTCAGGATTGCTCTAAAAAAGATGAAAACAGGGAAGGCTTTAGGACTAGATGGTATCCCTATTGAGGTTTGGAAGTGCTTAGGGGAGGATGGAGTATCATGGCTTACCAAATTATTTAATAGAATTTTAATGACTAATAGGATGCCCGATGAATGGAGAAAAAGTATTTTAGTACCTATTTATAAAAATAAAGGGGACATACAAAGTTGTTCAAATTATCGTGGTATTAAGTTAATGAGTCATACAATGAAACTTTGGGAGAGAGTGATTGAATATAGGTTGAGATTGAAGACAACAGTATCTGAGAATCAATTTGGGTTTATGCCTGGGAGGTCAACAATGGAAGCAATCTATTTATTGAGGAGATTAATGGAGAGGTATAGAGAGAAAAAGAAGGATCTTCATATGATTTTTATAGATTTGGAGAAGGCGTATGATAGGATACCCAGAGATATAATATGGTGGGTTCTACATAAAAGAGGAGTGACTCGCAGATATATTGACGTGATCAAGGATATGTATGATGGTGCGATGACTAAAGTAAGAACATCAGCTGGAGAAAGTAGTGAATTTTCAATTACGGTAGGGCTACACCAAGGTTCAGCATTAAGTCCTTATCTCTTTGCTCTTGTTATGGATGAGTTGACTGGACAAATACAAGATGAGGTGCCATGGTGTATGCTATTTGCAGATGATATTGTTTTAGTCGATGAGACTAAGATGGGGATAAACGCTAGGTTGGAATTGTGGAGAGAAACTTTAGAAACAAGAGGATTTAAAATAAGCAGAACTAAAACAGAATATGTGGAGTGTAATTTTAGTAGTAATAGGAGGACAAATGGAGATGTGGTGAAATTGGAGGGTCAAGAAATACCTAGAAATGATCATTTTCGTTATTTAGGATCGATTATACAAAAAGATGGAGATATTAATGATGATGTTACGCATAGGATTAGAGCAGGCTGGGTTAAGTGGAGAAGTGCGACCGGCGTTCTGTGTGATAGGCGTATACCTTTGAAGTTAAAAGGAAAATTTTATAGGACGGCCATTAGACCCGCCATGTTATATGGGACAGAGTGTTGGGCAACCAAGAAACAAAATGTGCAGAAAATGAGTGTGGCGGAGATGCGAATGCTAAGATGGATTTGTGGTAAAACTCGAAAGGATAAAATTAAAAATGAACAAATTCGTAAAACGGTGAAAGTAGCGCCTATAGAAGATAAATTGAGAGAAAATCGACTTCGATGGTTTGGACACGTCAAGCGTAGACCAATGGATGCTCCTGTAAGGAAGAGTGATTTAGTTAGTATTGATGGTAACCCAAGGGGTAGAGGTAGGCCTAAATTAACTTGGTGGGATATTATAAAAAAGGACATGATATCATGTGGTGTAACCGAAGATATTGCACTGGACAGAATGGAATGGAAAAATAGGATTCATGTAGCCGACCCCAAATAATTGGGAAAAGGCTTTGTTGAGTAGAGTAGAGGGGTAATTCTTGTAATTTGAGGTTCAATTAGTTTTGTACCAGAAGATCCAAAGAGGGAGATTTATTAACGTATATATTTTAGCTTGGCCTTTTATTTGTGTTTATTTGTACTTTGGCATATTTAGTGTATCCTATTACAAATCGACACGCACCGACACATTAAACCGAACTCCAACATTTCCAAGTTCAAGTCTCCTCTACATCTCATGAAGGTATAAATCTTTTAAGAGTTTATAATTATTCATATTGATATTTGGGATGTGTTTTTAGAAAAACCGAGGCTAGATTTTTATGTTAAAAAAATTTTTGGCCCCGTTTAATCGAGTTTTAAGCTAGTTCAAATGAAATTACCATTTCATTTGAAGGTCGTTAGATATATACTTCGAACGGACATCTAATGAGGTTGGACTGCTTTATAGTGACTTCTCTTCAGAAGCTCATTAGATGTACATATTTAACTAAATGCCTTTGTCATTTTAATGACCTGTTGTTCTCATTCAAATGATTTGGCTTTCTCGTTCAAATGACCCTTAATTTCATTCGGACGAGCCTTCGCCTCGAATTTTGTTTCAGATCTATATATATGTGTTTGTAAAAGATTTTTGGTGAGACTTATGAATAAATGAAACCATCATATTTGCTATAAAGTTCCAACTTTTGTGTTTCTAAACTCCTTTTAATTCATAAGTTTACATTCCCAATGTAAATTGTGAATCCTTTTGAAACCATTGAAGTTTCATACCTCATATACAATTTTTGGAGATCAGTCTCAATGGCTGAACTTTTAACCTCGAGGATCGATGCTGAAGGAAGAAGAAAGGTTGATCGATGGATACTGAGGGTGGATCGCCGCTTGTAAACGACTCTGGACTGAGCCATTTTCTTTAAAAGTTTTGAAGACTGCGCATCATAATTAGTTATTGCAAGTGATTTGTAAGTTGAATGTCTTGTAAAACGTTATGAAGTGATGAATGTTGGTTCTGCCCTGAAAATGGATTTTTCCTCATATTTGTGTGATTACATATGTAGAAATTTTCTATGATTAGAATTTTGATCGTATACACACTATATTTAATTAAATATTAAAATTTGGTTAAAATTGAATTGTGTGTTTGGGGTATTTAATTAAATAAATTGATCCATAAGACCGTGCACACTCTCAAATTGGTATCAAAACATCCACTCTTTCAAATTGGTATCAGAGCATCCACTCTTTCAGTCAGACATAGTTTTAAGAATGAAACCCCATTAATCACCCACTTAGTCTTAAAGTTATGTGTCCAACTCCCAAGCTATATACATGGTAGTTTGTTACCTATATGTAGAGGGTTAACTGAATGTTATCTGATACAAATTTGGTCATAAACATATCACATTCTTGTTTGATTTATTTAAGTTAGTGAGACCTATACTCAATGTGCTTAACCTTTTATGGGTTATGGGTTATTTCAAACATGCAATCTGACCGTTAGGAGTACTAAAAGTGTTGCAACTAATCACATTTGAAGGAAAATTTCCCAAGTTACTTAGGAATTTCTATATAGCCTCTTTAGTTTCCTCTGAAGTGGAAATGACTTATGTCTCCTTGGAAGAGTCAGCAACGCAAGATTGGTTTCCAAGAACTGGTCATTGAAGCAATCAGCTTCCTTTTTGTACTTAGTAACGTGATATAAGCTACCTTTGTACCTTTGGGATAACCAATAAAGAGACATACATATGTTCTTAATTTTAACTTCCTTGACTGCTACCATATCACGCGTGTTGAGCACTCCAGATCCGAACATGCCCTGAATGAGTTTTGTGCCCATTCCAATGTTCAATTGAGTTGAAGAGAGCGATTAATAATAAACTAAATTAGAATTTATATGCTCGTCTGTTAATGAAAATGTCCGTAAGAATTTTATAGTCCTAAGTAAACTAACTATGGATGCTATTAAACCCAAAAGAATCTTATTCGTTACTTTCATTTACACCATTCGGAAGTGGAATACCCGATGTAGACAACTGGGATAAATTTGCACACCTCTAATAAATCATCTCTTAACTATCCCAAGAGGTAAACACCTCTGTGATCATATCGTAGAATTTTTTATTAGTTTATCTCACCCATGCTCCACCTTAGCCTTACACACTTTGAACTAATCAAATGCTTTAGACTTGTGGTTGATAAGGTAAACATATCCATACATTTCGAGTGATCGTCAATGTAACGGATGAAGCACTCAAAACCACTTCTTGACCATATGGCCACCATTCCAAACTAATCGAAATGAATCATTTCCAACATATTTTTAGCTTTTCAGCTTTGGGTTGTTAAGGTCACTTGGTTATTTTACCTTCTAAATAGGATTCAATATTAGAAGTGCCCAACGAACTCAATTATCCATCTCAAACCATTCTTCGAAATCCTTTTAGAATAAAATAACCTTAGTGAAAGTGTCAATATTTTGTTTCGTTCTATGAGGAAACTTTCTCTTTAACGATCTTATCCATCAAATTATTCAAATTTAGTATGTAATAGTATTGGCGAGACAAAACTTATAATATATAAATTATTTTTCAATATACCAGAACATATTAAAGATATCCAATTTTTATAAAACAATTTTACAAAATAAATCAAATTTTTGTTCAAAGCCAATTTAGAAAATAAAAAATAACTTTTCTAAATCCCAGATACATTAAATAATTTGCCTACATTATATTTATGTCATCACCATCACCATCATCGATAAAGATATCATTTCGCTTATATTGATGCCTTATTCAAATTGACCATAAATAGGATCATCTCTCTTAAAGTAATTGTCTAGTTAGTTATAATCCCGATTTATGGTTCCTGAGTCTACATACCAGGTTATTGTGGATTTAGACAAAAATCACGCATTCACTTTTAAGAGAAAAATCATTACCATGTCCTTTTACTTATAGAGCAAGGAAATATCGAACACCATTGGTGTAAAAGTTCTAACTACTTTTATTGAGAATACCTACCTTTTGGCTATTTCACAGATATTGAGGAATATGAACCTTACCTAACTCAAACCGTTGAACCTAAGACTTAGACTTATCCTCTTACCTCTCTTTAAGTAGAGAAGTAAAGCTCTTCTCAAACAACTAATACCAAACTTTGACTACTGATGATCCTCACTCTCGAATTAGAAATTGTATCTCACTTTCCCACCAAGTTTAATTCAAAGAATCATTTGTTTAAGAAATGATAAAATGACTTTAAGATCATGATTCTCACTTGAGTGTCATCAACCAATCATAGGTGTGTAAAAATTCTCATTGGTTAATTCTTTAAAGATGCACATATAGAAACTTTCCATTGGGGGGGATCGAACACTTCTAACGTTTAAATTAAAATAAATTCCATATATTTTAAATTACCGTGATTCTGTTATTAAAACCATCCATGGGGGGGGGGGGGGGGGGGGGGCGCAAACGAGTTGATGCAAGAAGTTAATCACATCACACTTTTAAAATATTGATAGAAATTATGGGTTAAATAATTTTACTATCATCAAAAGTCAGAACAATGTCCACTTACGTTTCAGCCATTAAAACTTATTCCGGTTAAACTTTAATACTAAAGGAGTGAGAAAAAATTGAATTCATTTTTGAAATATTTGAATCATGAAATGTAGAATTTTTTTAAATTAACACATGAGAATTAATTTGATTAAATTTTAAAGTGGCATCCCTCAATCGCCAATTGTTAAAATTAATCTCTTCGGACATCTTTGTTCCTTTATTATGTGAGATTTCTCGTTGGGAGCTTATTTACCCTACCTTTAACTTGACAAATATTCATCTTTCATTATGCTATTTGGATAGTTCAGAAATCCTCTGTCCAACATAATGAATATTTAATGACTTTTGATACCACGTCTAATGATAACGACTTCATTAGGGAGGATATGAAAAGTTGTGTCTAAGTGTATACGACCATTTCATTCCTTGAAATAGAACCCGCTCGTGAAGGACTTCCCCTATTTGGGGGATCGAACTCACTCGTATTCTAATTTTCAAAATTATCACTTAGGAGTTTTAATGAATTCTTGATGCCCTGATTAATTCAATCTGTTAGGGGGCCGTACTAGCTAGTGTGAGAATTAATCACATATGACTAATAAATTACCAATGTAGATCATGAGATTTATATTAAAACTCCTCTCCAACTTATTATTTTAAAAACTTGAGGGTTTTTAAAAAAACTATTCATTCAATAGTAAAAGCCAGAATTTATGTCCCTAGTAATTTCCAATTTACATGTATAAATTAAATCACTTGATCTCACTATTTTAATTTTTTTAAATAAAACAATTTTTAAATTAAAATAAAACCCAGAGATAAAAATTTAATTTATACCTTAAAATTAATTACCACGATTTAATTTAATTTAGAAAATAATAAATAATATGATTTTTTCAAAGAAAAATGGTGATTTATTCCTGTCTCAAAATTAAACTCATGTTTTAAACCGGGTGTTTCTAATTAATCCAGTTAGAACTCCAAATTATGAAACATAATAACAAAGATATATACATGTAAATATAAAATAGATACAAACATAAACATAACGATAAAAATACCCCTTTTCATCATGGCGTAAACTTCTTAGAATAAACTCCTCAAGCCCAAGAATCCTTATTATATAAGACTTTCCTTTGATATAGAGTCCAACTTGAAGTAGACTTTATTAGAAATAAGAGTTCTTAAATATGTTTGCTTTGAAAACGGATCCAACCTGGTCTAGAAGGGAGATGAGGAAGAACCACCTCAAGAGGTCACCTGAAATGGTGTGAGAGCTTTGACTGCATAATTATTAAGCTCAATTGGAGCTATGACACCAATTAATGAGGAAAACTACCTACGCCCGATATGATCATATTTGAATTGTTGGGGAAAACTACTACGCCTGATTTGACACCAATTAGGTAGTTTTTATTACTGAAATCGATCATGGTGGACAACAGGGACCTTTACAAAAATTATTAAGCTCAATCAGAGCTATGACACCAATTGTTGGGGAAAAATATGGATTGACATTTAAAATGAGAAAAAATTTCATTCCTCATGATGTTAGATTAATCATGCATTGAAAATAAATCAAGAACTAGGTTTAAAGATTAAACCTAGTTTTCAAGAATACAATACCATAGCGAATCATGTTGTGATTCGTGTGAGGAGACAAAGGTTGAAGATGATGAAATCTTTGATTCCCTCTGAGGTATGCACAAACCTTTTAAGAAATCTCCGAGCATCTGGAATCTTCTAGTGTATGATTTACCCAAAGTAAGACTTATGTGGACACTCTTGAAGATGACACCATGGTGAAATATGAGACAATTAACCTTCTTTCCCCTCACCCCTTCATAAAAATGTAAATTGTATTTTTTTCCTTTCCCTCTCTAACTCTCCATAATGAAATCTTAACCTAAAACCCTATCTTAACCAGTATATAGGTATAATCTATGGTATTTAGTCAAGCTAAGCTTCTAGAGAGTTTTAGGCCTACTACTTGGGCAATAAACTATACTAGGGACCCAAGACAAATAATTAAAATGGTTTACAAATAAATACTCAGAAATCTTAATTAAAATTGCTATAATTATTTCATTTTTTATTTAGTAATGATTAATTCCACTAAATAATTACGACTAAACTAAAATTCAATTATCTTTAAATCATGCGGAATAAAATGGTGTGCAAAGTTAAGTATTGTACATAATATGCTTCCACACGTTAAGTGTTCAATACCTACTCGGTCAAATCAATTTTTCGTTAATAGATTTTAGCCAACATCTAATCAATTTTGTGATTCTCATACTTAACTTATTTATACTCCATCGTTACAGGTAAAAACAAACATATAAGTCTATCAAAGGGGTACCATAATCCATTGTACCCCCTAGACGTGGATTCCTTCGAACTCTAATCTCAGACCTACTCACACAATTACCACCCAATATGCGGAGATCATTTGACCCAATATAAAATCAAATCACACCCATAAAAATCAAAGTGACATTTGTAAAAGAATTATTAAGAATCTATGCACCATTTGCAAATGGTGTGTGCTTTCGAAAGACTTATAAAGACAACCCGTAGATTCAAATCTCATGGATGGAATTATTTAATATATTCTTGGGATATATCGATCACAATCCTCTTTAGAACTATCATACAAGTTCTCGAACCATCAAACATGTTCCCGTAGTTTAAGATAAATTACTAAGATCGCATTGCAGCTATTTCAATAGGATGTCAACTCACTATATATATTGTGAACATTTTAATAGTTCTAGAATAAAAAATCTGATCTCTTAGTGATCAACCTGAATATGACATACTTGAATTACCACTAAGCTCTATTGACCAATATGTGTACAATATATTTAAACCAAATATAAGGCATTCTCATAACCGTGATTATTATTTCAAAATGAACTGACACACTTTTAACCAAAAGTAAACGTCATACATGATTTTAAAAATACAACCCCAATAAGCGCACGAGCTTGGCCATCAAACATCCATTTTAACCAAATTATGTGTTCAGGTCCGGGGTCTTGGGCTTGATCCGGGACTATATGTGAATTAATTCCTTAGAAAAAAATTATAGGTTATATTTGGAAAAACAATGAATGTGAAGAAATTAATTTTTTTACTTCAAAGTTTATTAACATCTGTTTAATGTTATAAATAGAGAACAAGTCCTACACCACTTATCCAGTAATTCAAATTTTATCTCTCCACAATTTAGAATGTTCCAATTATTTTCCCTCATATAAATAACATTAAATGTGGTTTTGAATCACTGAAAAATTCACTCCCTCCTGCAAAAAATATTTTATGTGAATTATTTTCCACAAATAATTATGATGATACGAATAATTTTATTTATCAATGGGTTATTAACATACAAGATAACCAAATATTCTAAAATTATCCAAACATGTGAGTTATATTTTTAGGCTTATTTTTTAGCGGGTGACGAGGTAATTACATAATTTCTACATACTTGGGTAGTGTACACACCCAATACTAGTACCCCCATTCTAGTGCCCTTCATCCACCTTCAAAGGTACCAAATGCAATTCCTTCAACCCTCGAACCCGGGTCTTTCCCATGAAACCCTGATCTATAGGCTATCGGATGCTTCAAGGCTCGGTTTGGCATCACTCAACTCTTGAAATTGAGGGTATCTCAATGAACTTTCACACGGCTATAAATACCCTTTTCAACGATCCATACCCTGTGCTTATCAGACTAATGGTTCACATTTACTTTCCTTTTTACTCCGAACTAAATTCCACCAAATGCTTCTGAGATCTGTTTAACTTTAGGAAAATTCTGTAATTGAGAGTATCTCAATGAATTTTCATAGGGCTCCGAATACCCTTTCCAACAGTACATATCGTGCATGAATCTGCCTTACGGTTAGAATTTACTTGCATTTTAACTCCGAAACCCTAATATAGAGGTTACCGGGAGCTTTCAAGATCTGTTTGACTTTGTTAAACTCTCGTACCTGAGAGTTTCTCAATGCATTTTTTTATCTCTGAATCCTCTTCCCAATGGTCCTTACCATGCGCGAATCGAACTTATGATTTGCATTTTATACCCATTTTCTGAAAAAAAAATCCATTTCAAACTATTTATAGGCACCCCTAGACCTCTACCTATAGGCACATGGGTACTTTACTTATCTTACAAGTTAGGGGGTATGCTGATAGGAAGTCTTAGGCCTTAAATGATCGAAAGACCCCCCCAACCCTAAAAAAAAATCCTATTTGAGGAAGCCATGACCTCATTGTTAAGGACCTTCTTTTCTAGATCCCAGGACATTTCCTTAAAATCAATGCGTAGCCTTTTACACACCCCTTTCAAAATATTTCTCATACATTACATTACATCATTAAACCAACACTAAAATTGGCCCACATAACCACCATTAAACCAACACTAAAATTAATGTCAAAATTCAATGCGTAGCCTTTTATGAAGCTTGAATTTTGTTTACAAACCTTTTATGAAGCTTGAATTTTGACATTGGTGGTTAATGGTGGTAAAAGGCTTAGCCCACATAACCACAAATGTCAAAATTTTGTTTACAAACCTTATGTTGGTTTAATGGTGGTAAAAGGCTTAATTCAAGCTTCATAAAAGGCTTAATGGTGGTAAAAGGCTTAATTTTAGTGTAGCCCACACAACCACCAATGTCAAAATTCAAGCTTCATAAAAGGTCCAAATCATATTTATTCAAACTTTCTAATTTAGTGCTATTTGCTTATTATTATATTATTTACATTTAGCTGTAATTTCTTCACCTTAATCACCTTTTTACTATATATATATTCACCAAATTTATTTTCATAAACTTGAAAAACCAACAAAAGGATTTGATCTTTAAACCTCAAATTAGAAATTTCCTTCCATTTTTATTACACTCACCTCATTTGTGCACATTTTTCAACAAACCAAAATAAGAAAATTCTAGTTTGGGGTTCATGGGTTAAATCCCACCCTTATATATATATATATATATATATATATATGGGGGGGGGGGGGGGGTATAGGATCACAATTGAACCTAAATACCAAACTTTTTAATGAACCTTAACAAAAAAAATATAACAACCCATTAATTTTAATTCCTATGTTTTAATTGGTCCGTGCCAGTGATAATGGACACGCATGTTGATCGAATATTTTTTTTACACCCACCCCCTAACCCCCCACCCCCACCATGGCAGCCCTTACTCCAGAGTAAACATTCCAGCAACTTAATTTTTTTAACTAGTGGTCTGCCATGGAGGGGGTAGGGTGGGGTTGGGGGGGGGGGGGGGGGGGTTATAGGGCAGGGGATAAGGGGGTCTTTGGTCACACGCGTGTCCGTTACCACTTGTGTGGACCAATTACACCATAGGAATTAAAATTAATGAGTTGTTAGGTGATTTTTGTTAAGGTTCATTAAAAAGTTTCATTTTTAGGTTCACTTGTGTTCCTCCCCTATATATATATATATATATATATATATACATATATATATATATATACTAGGGTCTACCCGTGTCGATGGAACAGTGGAAACATTGCTCCCAATTGTTTGTTATTATAGCACATTCATACCCCTGTAAATGTCGCGGTGAAAATTTTACTCTCGATCATTTTCGCTTTCATGTTGTGTCACCATAATGTGTTGATTTAAGGTATAAATCATCACTAACTTCTAATGTGTTGATTTAAGGTTCAAATCAAATTTAAAATTGAATATGACACATCTATATAAATGCCAATTTTGAATCAATTATAATTTACCGATTCAAGTAATAGATTAAATGGCCAAAGACAATCCATTTTAATTGTCCATATATACCAGACTTTAAATGTGAATCCAATAAATACACAACTTTACAAATAGACTAAAAGAAATAAATTGAACAATAAATTAAAATACACAACTGGATCATTAGATCATAATTATTATGTGAATTATAAAAATGCAAAATGTAAAGATACAAAAAATTACCGATCAACGCAACCCATCTTGATGAACCTTTTGTTTTCACTGTGCCTGTTGTGTGCATCATAAACACCCAATATTGTTTCCAAGACAAATGTAGCAATAAAAATTGAATGACACATAAATACCAATTTAAAATTTATCATTCTTGACTTCTATCATACTACAAACTAACATAGCATGGAGACAAAATATGAAGTTCTCAAAGAAGAAGTAAATGTATAAATTTAAATAAAATAACAACATGATCCTTTTTATTTTTCATGTTCAAGAAAATATGAATACAACAAACAATAATCCTCAAATATTAACTCACCCTACTGCCATCAAATCGCCATTCACATGTACCCAACATTGATTGTATAAATCAAATAAAGCATAACTGCACCAAGCCGCCTTAAATCTTATACATAAAAAAAAGTAAAGAACTATCTAGAGCTCAAATCTGTTTCAACTTGTTAAAAATAGATGATTGGTTAATGAAAAGGAAGATATTGGTTAACAAAAAAAACATTGAGATTATGAAAAGCCGATTTGAGCTCTGGAAACACTACATTTTAATGCTACATGTTCCAATAAAACCACATCTCGTAATCAGTTGATCTCGTAAAATTCTGTATACAACATTTTAGTGCCTTTTTTTAAAAGAAAATAGAGGGTTCAGGTTGAGATTTGAGAGTTCATCCAGCAAAATTTAAATACCTACAAATTAAATTGGTTTTCATTTCGTCCATAAATCTTTGCTAATTCTTGTCAAGCTACTTTCTTGCAACAATCTTGTACTTCCATGTTTGTTGTTGCGGTAGTCAAAAACAAAAAACACATCAACCCATTATCCAGATTAACAAAAAAAAGGAAGATTATAAAGAATATACCTTTTTCCAAAAATCAGAATGGGTTTTACAAAACCCGGCAACAATAACATTGGTCTTCTCTTGTTTATATTCAATACAAAGCTCTTGTTTTATCCCACGTGTAACATGAAAAGCCAATCGACATTTAGGCTTAGAAAAATCAATTACACACCCATTCATACATTCACAAACATAACAAAAATGTTCCCACCTCTTTAAAGGAACTTTACTACAATCAATCCCTTGTCTCCCATCTGAATACAAAGTTTATCGCAATGTAAAATTCAATATTTAACTATAAGTTGCAAAAAATACCTACAAAAAAGCTTTACCCAACCCCAATTCCACATGGTCGCGAACCTCACGCCGCTGTCGTTGCCCGGTATGCTCACACCGCACAAATCAACAATTTTTTCCTGTTTCTGTTCGTAAAAAAAAATAAATGATTTTCAAACCCTCTTTTGTTTGAAAGGAAAAAAGCATTATGAAGAGCAAAAAGAAAAAAAAACAGACTCTTTATACGAAATTAAAAACCATTACGAAGAGAAAATAGTATAAACACATGCTTCAAAAATAAAATAAAAAAGCATAGCAACGTGAAAATGAACAAAGTCCGTTAGATGAAAACTCGGAACCAGCAATTTGATCTGGATAAACCAATTAAAATTTAGTCATTTAGATCTGATATCAAGACAAAGCTTTTGGTAGCGGCAAGAGCAACATCTAGTGGTGGTGGCAACAGTGACTCAACAACAACAACAGATAATCCAAAGCTTTTCTCATTCTATAGGTGAAATGAATTTGTTGAAAAAAAAGAAGCCACGCCGTCGGTGGACAGGGGAATAGATTTTTGCTCCATATGGGTTAAGGTAGATCAAAATGAAGGCGAGGCGGGAGGAGAGAAAATTGAAACTAATTGAAAAGCATTCTGAACTATAAGGTCCTCCTTGAGCCTAGTGATATGATTGGAATGTCCTCCTCGAGCCTTGTGCTCTGATTTGATCCAAATGGGTCATGACCATTTTGTTCAACAATACTTTAACAAAGGAAATGCATTGTCAACCGTAGGATACTAACCCATCAACCGTGAATGCACTTGGACAAAATTTTTTATATAGATAGATACAAAACCTGTTTATATAGGTTTTGTATACAAACCTTATGACATGGCAAAACCCCTCCTCCTTTATTATTATTAATATAAATATATATATATATATATATATAGATTGATATTCACTTCCTCATAGTGAATCATGATTCGATGTATTTCTCACATTATATCATATTTTCATCTTTTATTCTCTTTCACTTTTGTTGTCCCGTCAGATATGCATATCCACTTCGTCATAGTGGATTATGACCTGGTGCATTATATATAGCATATTTTTTTTCTTTATATTATATTTTTATTGACCCCGTCAGATATGCTTATTGCATTCCTTGTAATAGATTGTGATTCAGTGTGTTGCTCATATTTTGGCTACTTTTTAAGATTATTATTTTTATTTATACTCCTTAGATTGACTCGTCCCCGTCTTCTTAATGATGTGGATATGGAGATTTCTTCTCTCACTTATTTCACACCAATTACATTTTACACATGAATTTCACTTTTGGGAAAAATGAGAAGATTATTGTAGCCCACAAGAGACGAAAGGGAGGAATGGGTTCCTAACACCTTCCCATTTCGTAAATCAGTTCCCATACCCGTGATGCATCTTATTCCGTACGTATCAATGTGTCTTTGATGTTGTTTCTCCATAACGGCTACAACTTTTCTTTGTTTTGAGCAAAATAGATTGGCGAATCCATTCTATATATTTTTATACTCCTAAATGACAATCAATTTATGTCTGTGGGAGCCCACAAACATCACATGAGTGGGGTAAATAGGATTTTATTCCTTGATCCCTACATATTTTTTTGGGCCAAACCCGTAAAATCCCAGATAGCCATAGGTAAAGTCACGAAACAGGTTATGTGGAGCAACCTAGTCTGTAACTCAACCTAATGAATATTCAATTTAATCTTCTAGAATCGGTTTATTTTCATCAATCGAGTTATTTATAATTTTAAATACTAAAAACATATTTGATTCAAAGATGTTGATTAGGAAGCGGAGAAAAAACCTTAGTTTACATTAGAAAACAACTTAATAATCTTTGTGTTTTCCAATGCCTTCGTCAGATATGGGAATCCAGGACATCGATAACTTGTTTTAGTTGATACCGCTCAGAGAATTAAAGTCTTTTAATATTGAATTAATGAGCACCTAAATATCTTCATTTTAGCACTATCTAAAACACAAAGTTTGCGCATGTGTATGTAATCTTATGAGTTCTTATCCAATCTCATTCTTCCCAACCTAACTTTATTGTAAAGATAAATTAGACTTTATAGGAGAGGGATAGGAAGATTGAAGAGATAGTTCGAATATCAGAGAAATATGGGTTTTGATGAAAGATTGAGTATCTCGAACTAAAAATGGGGAAATTAAAATAAAAGTAATGTTACGAGTCCCAAATCTGTTCCCTCAATCATCTAACAAATTATATGGCATAATAATAAAGAATTATACTGCATAACTATTACAATCAATGGTTCAATACATATGGGTTGTATGAGTTATAGGTTATGCCTTTTAACTTGGACAATGCACCGACAGTGTTTATGGACCTGATGAATAGGGTGTTCAGGGACTTTCTGGATCAGTTTATCATCGTGTTCAAAGATGACATATTGATTTAGTCTTGGATAGCAGATGAGCATGCACATCATTTCTGGGTAGTCATGTAAAAATTAAGGGACCATCAACTATATGTTAAGTTCGAGAAATGTGATTTTCGGTTATAGGAGGTTTAGTTCTTGGGCCACATTGTGATAATCTGGATACTTTTATTTAATTTAATAAAGGACTGATCACCCGGTATTTAATTAGACACGGTGTTACATTGGGCTAATATGAAAAAGGACATAGCCATTTTTGGGTCTAAGTGTCCACATGCTAGTTAGTGGATGTGGACCATAAGTGACTTGCAAGTGTTCTAGAGCCTCTTAAAATTCAAATCTAGAAATCGAAGAGCATTTAAATGGATTTTATCACAGGGTTACCTACATCATTGCAGGGACATGATTTTATCTGGGTAATCATTGACCATTTGGCAAATGTGGCTCACTTTTTACCAGTCCGGACAGATTATACTTCAGAGCAGTATGCCAAGATTTTCCTTGCAGAGATTGTGAAGTTTTATGGGGTACCGCTCAATATAGTATCCGATAGGAACTAGAAATTTGTGTCCCACTTTGGAAGAGTTTTCAGTAAACATTGGGGGAAAATTTTAGGTTGAGTACCTTGTACCACCCACAAACGGATGGTCATATGAACATAGTAAATTTGACACCGGAGGATATATTGCGAATGTGCATCTTGGACTTTTAAAGTACTTAGGAGCGGAACTTATCATTGGTGGAGTTTGCTTACGATAACAATTACCAATTTTCTATTAGGATGACACATTTTAAGGCATTATATGGGAGGCCTTGTCGCTCACCCTTGTGTTAGTTGGAAGTTATGGATAATAAACTTATCAAATGGAGATTCATTTAGGATACTTAGGAGAAGGTGGAGAGGATTCGAACCAGGATTCAAATTGCTTAGGGCATATAGAAAAGTTACGCTTATGCAATTAGGAGACACTTGGATTTTGAGGTTGGTGACTAGGTGCAATTAGGGTATCTACTATGAAGGGTGTGGTGGTTTTAAGAAGAAATAAAAATTTGCTCCTCGGTATATGGGACCGTTTCCTATTATTGAGAGGATTAGACAAATGGCGTATTGATGGCATTACTAGATCATTTGTAGAGGATGCATGACGTGTTCCATATTTTGGCATCACGGAGATTTCATAGGGATGAGATATCCTACCATAACATATACCTCGACAAGATAGAGCTTAATCCCAATTCGACTTACGAGGAGAGACTCGTAGCTATTCTGGACCGTAGGGACTGTAGACTTCGTTCCAAAGTTGTTCCCTTAGTCTGCATGAAGTGAGAACACCCCAATGAGGATGAGTCGATGTGGGAGAGAAAGTAATACATACGAGAGAAGTATCTGGAGCTCTTCTAGTCAGGTATGTTTCAAATTACAAGAACGGAATTTCATTATTGGGGGATGAATGTAATACCCCGTATTTTTCATAATAAATTAAATCGATAGAATTTAAATTAATTTGTTAGGGTTATATTATATAAATTTGGGAATAAATTTCTTAGATGCGATTCCTTGTTTATATGATTCATTTATACATATTGTGTTTACTTGTAGAAAATAAATGGCACGTTAATTAAATTATTTTTATGTGGTGTTTCAATATAATAAAAATGTGTAATTTGGGTAGATATAGTTTCGACATGTTTCAGAATAATTTGGGGTCTCGTTTAGGTGTTTTAGACATCTAAATTAGGCATGGGACATAAGTATACCATTAAGGGAGCTGTTAGGTCAATCCGGGTATGGTTTTAGGCTTTTTTGGGAGCCCAAAGGTGGGGGTTTATGGGTAACTCGGGTTTAGTTGTTATAATAGGGTAATTAATTGATTGATAAGTCATTTCCATCAACCACGACATAACCCTAGTATCCTCACACTCATTGTAGAAGTTACCAAGGATAGATAAGGGAGAAAGATCAAAGATCCAAGGAGTGGAGATCCCAATCGATAGTCTAAGGCAAGAATTATCTTGCTAAATCAATTTCAAAATTATTTATTAATTCATTTATGGGTTCCTCATAGCAATTTCTAGGTTAATTAGATAAACTAATGATTTTAATATTGGAATGAACTCTATACATCTTGAGAACAAATATGGAATTATGATGTTTAAAGGTAAACTATGTGGTGACAAACCCAAAAATGAGATATCGTGTTTATTGGAAATTATGCCTTAGAATTTATGATTGTAGGATTAATAGTTTGATGATTATAGTTTAGGTATTGATCCCTTAAATTTGAGAATGTTTAGATATAACATATGATCAAAATATGGGTTAGATGGGCTCTGATGATTGGGTTTATTTCTAGGATTTTAGGGAGTATAGTCCTATGTTGATTTGATCAATTAACCTTCTATTTAGTATTATTACATCATGAAGAATCTATATTAATTAAAATATAAAGGGGTAAGACATTATAAAGAAATTGAATTTTGAGAGTATGAATCCCGTATTAAGAAATTGTAACAAGTTTGGCCACTGCCAGAAAATGAATCCATTCGACTTCCAAGCGAATCGATTTGGCTTCTGGGCATGGGTCAGGTTGGGATTGTGGAAATGTTCGGGTGATTTTTATGAACATAATTGAGTGTGTGGGAGGTCATCTAAGTGGGTGAATAATTTATTAGAAGGGATTTGCTTCACTATTTGATTAGTCGGGGATGTTGACAATTGACTACATGGTTAATTTAAGGATATTAAATGCAAGATTGATGAGACTTCTTAGGGGTAATAATAAGGTTAATTACCTATACATAATATGTGTTAAACATATATACTTATTTATTGTGTGAACATACCCATGTTCATGGACGACCAATCGGTTGGGGTTGCGTACGTCTCGAGACTGTAGTACCCGTCGGTACAATTGGGATATGCATTGTGTACGTTATTATTTAAGGTCCTACATGGCAATGCCACTTACGAGGAGGTAGGTGTAGAAACTGGTATCTATTGTCACCATAGGGGGTATAGACCTTGCTATGGTGTACTGTGTAGGGACCACTTGTGTGTATTTTGTGATGTCCGTTTGACAAGGGACTCCTCCGGACTTACCGTTAGAGTATGAACGGGACATTGATGGTAAATACATTTATGTGTAGTATATATGTAAGGACTTATATAATTATATAAATTAATTGATATTACATCATTATAGTCTAACGATGTAGACAATTGATAATGAACCCAATACTACGTAAAATGCTTAATGGATGATATGTTATTTCATGTGGGTATTATTATAGGGGCTATTATTGGAACTAAACGCACATGTTTAGACGATTAGCTTCGTTGTTTGGATTGAGTTAAACACATTGAATATTATCTTATTGTGGTAATTATCAAACTTAATAATTGGGACTTTAGTTTTTATGAGTATAGTATTGCACTTAGATGATGGGTGAGATACTTAATGCATGCGGGTGCCGATGGGCGGTGCATAATGTGAATTAATCGCATATTTGAATTTTGATTTTGTAAGATAATTTTTGCAACACTAGGGTGCTAATCCAAATTATAAAATGTTTACCCCCAGGTTTTTCGAGACAAGGACAACATGATTGACTGGGGATCAGACTTGCTGATCAGCCATTCTAATTCGTTTGACTCTATTTTAGATTGTTATTTCCCTTCCAGCAATTTTATTATTTTGAAAATTGTATGGGCATAAGACCAAAGTTTATTATTTAGTCTTTCAAAGTTCAGTTACATTAGTGATGGATGATTTATGTCTATTTGGGTGTTGGACTTATTTACAATCTATTTTTATTTAAATGGTTTATTGTGCATGTTGATTTTAAAAATTTAAATGTTATATTATAGTCTTGATGCTAATAATGATATAGATTGTTAGACAAGACCCATATTTGATGTATTGTGTCTGGTCAACCTTTACGTGAAAAATGGGGGTTGTTACACAACAGTCTTTGTAAGCATTATAAACCGTTGCAATATATAAAATTTGCAACAGTTTATAACATTTGTAAATTTGTAGCACATAAAAATATTTGCAACTGTTTGAAACACTTGTTATAAATAGTACATATAAAACATTTGCAATGGTGTAGAACACTTACAATATATCGTATATATAAAAGAATTATTATTATTGAAATCCGTTCCTATCCATATTTAGCAGGGACAACAATTTAAAACACTTCCTATATACAGTACATATAAAACAATTGTTATTATTCAAACCCATTCCCATCCAGATTTAGTAGGGCTAAAAATAAATTCTAGTCTAGAATCAAAACCTTGCGTTTTTACTACAAAACCATAAAGAAATACATCAATGCAATAATAATAATAATTATTACTAAATCATTATAAAATAACACATCCAAAACTTATCAACGTTACACTAAATAAAAAATACAAACCAAGATAAAACCCCTCAATCAATGTCACTGTTATCTAGGCCCTCTCCCCCAACGAAGGTGTATTAAGTTGTATTAGTTCCATAGGTTCCCTTATAAAACCCAATAGATCTTTGTAGAACCACCCACCACTCCACATGACAACTACAAAAAAGGCATTAAAATAAATATTGCAAATTAAAAATAGTACAACAAATAACTGAAAGTGAAAGACTGTAACAACGTTATACACTGGGGGATTATTCACAACATGAATAAAATGTCCAAAAATTTATAATTGGATGGAAGGTATTATATGTCTATTATGGTAAATTCAAAGATGGTAAACGTATAAGTACCCAAATATGAAAGATTAACCAGGAAAAAAGAATAAATCTTGCACCATATAAATAAAAATACTAGATTCATATTCAATATGTGAATTTATATAAATATGTAGAACTGAAGCAATGCGAGCCATTTATGCTTAATTATGAACCCACAGTCCACTGCATTCAAGATCTCTCTAAACTCATTCCATTTGTGTGACGAAACTATAGTTTCTTTCCATTCCTATGATTGCAAGGGTCTTGAAATACCAAAAAGATTGCATTCACGTACTGAATTTTAGAAATTTGTATTCTTTTAATTTTAATATAAAGTTATTTTGACAAGCACGATCAATATGTTTTACAAACTTTCTGAGCCTATCAAATTATGCATGTATCAATTTAGTAGGGACAATACAATTTTATAATCTAACATTATAAGATAAATTAATAAGATAATTTGACAAGCATGCTATCAATTTACAAATCAAACTTTAAAAGCACGTTATAAATTGACCAAATGCATATGTAGGGTTTCGTATCCAACTTGAGGGATGAGTTAAGGAGTTCGTTATGTACATATTTGGACAACTAATCTAGTACCCCCATTATAGTACCCCTCATGCACCTTCAGTGGTCCCATACATAATTTATCCAACCCTCGGACCCCGATCATTCCCTTCAAACCCTAATCTAGAGGCCACTAGATGCGTTGGTGATCTATTTAACTTCAATCAACTATTGGAATCGATATTAGATATATGAACTTCAATAGGGATCTGAATACCCTTTCTTACGATCCATACCATGAATGATTCGGCCTTACGATTTGTATTTACTTGCCTTTTTACTTTGAAACCCTAATTTAGAGACGAGTGGGTGATTTTGGGATTCACTTGACTTTGGATAACTCTTAAAATTAATAGTAGCATAATTAAAATTCATAGGGCTCTGAATAACCTTTCCTACGATCCATAACATGCTTCAATCGGCCTTACGATTTGCATTTATTTTCCTTTTGACTATGAAACCCTAATCTAAAGGCAATTGAGAACTTCCAAGATCCATTTTGAATTTGGTGAACTCTCTAACTCGAGAGTTTATTAATTCACTTTCTTATATCTTTGAATTCTCTTTCCAACAGTCCCGGTCGTGCACGAAACAGACTTAAGGTTTGCATTTTATACCCATTTCTTCGATAAGTCCAATTTGGGCTCCCCATAGGTACCTCTAGCACTGTGCCTATAGGCAAATGGGTACTTTTATTAACTTGCAAGTTAAGGGGAATGCCGATAGATAGGCCTAGGACTACGCCAATTAGAATACTCCCCATCATTAAAAAGTTCCTATTTAAGGAAGCCATGAGCTCATTGTCAAGGATATTCTTTTTCAGATCCTAAGACCTGCTTTCCTCGAAATCAACACGAAGCCTTTTACACATCCCTTTCAAAACATTTCTCCTACATTCAATTACATTATCCGCACACCTCACCTTTCTAATTTACTTTACCACCATTACACCATCACCAAAATCAGGACACATCACCACCAAAGTCAGAATTCAAGCTTTATAGAAGGTCCAAATTATGTTCATTCAAACTTATAACTTTAGTGTTATTATTCACTCTTTTACTTACTAGTTTATTGTTTACATTTAGTTGTCATTCCCTCACTTTAATAACATTTTTAATATTTATATACACCAAATTTATTTTCATAAACTCAAAAAATCAAAAGGAGGATTTGATCCTTAAACCCCAAATTAAAACATTCCTTCTATTTTTACTAGACTTACCTCACTTGTGAACATTTTTTAATAAACTAAAGTAAGGAAATTTTAGTTTTGCGTTCATGGGTTAAATCTCACCCTTATGTGTTTTCGAACAACTTAGACTTTGATGTCATTTCTGTCTTTTTAAGGATCCCGAGTTTTCGTCGGGATTTGAGTCTCTTTACTTTATATTTCACTTTATTCATTATCATATGTACACATAGTAGTTTATATGTTCTTAGAAAGACCATCAAACATACATATTCACTTTCTCATAGTGAATTACGATTTGGTGTGTTGCTCACATTATATTATATTTTTATATATTTTATTCTCTTTTATTTTTGCGATTTCGCCAGATACGCATATCCAATTCCTCATAGTCGATTATGATCTAGTTTATTGTATATAGTGTTTCCTTTTATCTTTATTATACTTTTAGTGGCCCCGTCCGACATATGTATTCCATTATTTGCAATTAGGGCTGTGCAAAAAATTTATCTGGTCTGAACCGATGCCTGAACCGAATCGAACCGATTGGTTTAAAATTACCTGGTTTGGCCAACAATTTAGCATGGCGAGAACCAAAGACCTTCGGTTCGATTGACAATTTAGGCAAGGAAAAATCTAATATAAACCGAATTGAATCTAATTTCTATCACCCCTTGAAAAAATCCACCATACATTTTATTTTACTTACTCACCTCACAAAACATGACATCTCTCTCTCTACCATCCTCTCTCATAGTGACCTCTCTCAGTGGTACAAATTGAAGGTGGGTTAGTCGGTTTTGAAGATAAAAAAGTTTGTGCTTCAAATCAAAGATAATTCAAATTTGTTTGAAGAAATGTAATGTTGCAATTACAAAAATTAGAGGTGGGTGAAGAAACTGAAAAAACACAAATCTATTTTAAAGAAATTGAAAAAACCTAACACATGCATATGTATTTGTATATGTATAATAAGATTTGTGTTCTTCATTTATGTGTGATTACCTTTGGTATTTGGGTGAGTTCTATGGTTTTGGTTTTATCAAATGATGAATTGAAAATTGATCGAAACCGACATCGCCCGATCGGGTGTCCTCTACTTGCTTTGGCCTTTGGTTTGTATTTTACCAAAACTAAAATGGTCAGTTTGGTTGGAAATTATGCTCCAAAACTAAACTGACTGAATCGTGCACAACCCTATTTACGATGCATTGTAATCCGACGTGGTGCTCACAATTCGAATACCTTTTACATTATCTCCTTTCCTTTTTCATTTATACTACTTAGAATCAATCGTTCCCATCTTCTCCATGATGTCAGTATAACGATTTATTTTCTCACTTATTTCAATCCGCACACATGGTACACATAAATTTCATTTTTGAGAAAAAGGAGAATATTATCGTAACCCATGAGAGGCCAAAAGGGTCGAATGGGTGCCGAACTTTGTCCCATTTCGTAACTTTATCCCTGACCCGTGATCTATTTGGTTTCATATGCATCCATTTGTCTTTGATGTCATTTCTTCGGGGATGGATACATCATTTGCCTATTTTGAAAATAGGTTGGTGACTCCATGCATTATATTTTTTACACCCCTTGACAATGGCCAATTTATGTCTGTAAGAGACCGCGAATATCATGCGAGTGGCAAAAATATCTTGATCCCCGCATGTCATCTTTTTCTAGGAAAACATGTTAATCCCGAATGGCCACAGTGACAATTCCACGGGGGAGATTATTTTATAGAGGACTAGACTCTATTTACCATGGTTTTCCTTTTCTTTATCTTTTTTTCTCCATTTCTCAATATGTGTGTGTGTATCTCCACTTGTATATTCTTATTATTCTCATACTCAAATATTGTATATATGACTTACTCGTATCATGATATTCGTGTATATTCTTCTTTTCAGCATGATCCTTTTTTCATCACATGTAGATACCACCTTTTTATCATACGCGTCACGATTTATCCACTTATATATACTTGTCACATTTCACTTAACTTACCCATGTTCTTCACATATCACTTGTAGATATACATGCTTATTTCCTCTCGTATATTCACATGCTTCATATATCACTCATATATATATATATATATCCATGTCCTCTTCACTTGCACGCACTTTCATATTATTATCACTTAAACTCACTTTCACGATACTTTATTAGCATTCTCACATGTTACCATGTCACTTTCACTTTTCTCATATACCTATCTCACTTTTGTATATTCACATATCTCACATCTTTTATATATCATCAGTCTTTGTATATGCTTGATGTTACTTGTACATACTTGTTCGCTTTACTCTCGTTGTATAACTTAGCTCTTTTTCATATGCCACTCATGTATATTCCTATGATTTACTTCATTCTTAGTTATTGTACCTAATTCCCTTAGTATACATAGAACTTTGCATAAAAATACTAATTAAGGCTCATGCATTTGCACACTACATCACGTGAGCACAACATTTTGACCAAAATTTTGTCATGTACTGGGGGTCTTTTCGTGATGGATTGTTAATTCTACGTGGCGTAGTTAACCTAAGTGATATGATTCCCACCTTCCATTGGCCTCGTACCTTTGACGTATATTGAATGGTTCTCATGCATCTTACTAATTGGTTGAACTCATAATGGGAGGTATATAGCAAGGAACTCATTCACATTCGTCGAGTATATCGAATTATCTCTCATACGTACCGTCGCCAAGAGTTATCTTGTGAGTTAATTCACATACACTCAGGTATATGAAATGGCTTCTCCACACATACCGATGAATTATTTTCCTTATAGGTAAAAGGTATATCATGAAATTTATGTTTAAGTGGGGAAACCTCACGAACATTCAAATTTAGAAACATTATATATGCGTTTACCCTAGGATACTCATACCTGCCGAAATTTTGGGTTGTCTTACTGCCCAAATTTTATGTTATTTGGCCCATTTCTAAAACAGGGCCTTATCCGTGAGTCTCGAAATAAGTCAAACCGTGTCTTTCATTGCGTATCATGTTCTTTCCTAGACTCTAGTCATGTCTGTCATTTCATTTGAACCCTAGGCAGAACAAAATATAACTGAAACCTAATAATAACAATTAAACTGGGGAATTTTCATTCCTTCCCTTTTCAAAAATATCAAAAATATTTCCTTCGCTTTTTAAAAAAAAGATATACCAAAAATATTTCTCCTCTTCTTAAAATTCCCCCAAAAAATCCTTTTTAATAAAAATAAAATAATCTTTCCTTCTCACATAGGACTACACTCCTTGGTCTGGTTTGTTATTATTTCAGATCTACCATTAATCCACCTCGTAATTACATACCCTCATCCTTTTTCATAGAAATCGAGATATCCCACTAGATATTTCATATGGAGAACCCTAATTAGACCCCCAATTTTCAGCCATACCTGATGTCAGTACTTGCTCAGCTCGACCCAAGATTAACAATCTACACATAGATGTCTATGATATACAGCAAAATAGGGACCAGATGCTTAGGGTTCCCAAAACTGATATTGCCTTCCCTCATTCCATAGGACCACAAGAACCATAATAGATATGGGCTCTGGAGGAGTAGCAATAAGTTTCTTATGCCCTGTGCATCCCATCTGTTAATGGGTCGTCGTTAGCTCAGTTTCCGATGAGAAACCTTGCATAGCCAGGGGCTAACTTGCTAATGTATATTCCTTCTGATCCCAAAGAAGAAGAATTGAAAATAATTAAAGATGACCTCAAATTTATATTCAAGAAGTTTGTCCAAGTCAAGATTTCAGTGACATATATAAATAACGCCAACATGTCTCCCTACCCAAAGGCCCGATTTCCATAAAAGTTTAAATTGAAATATATCAAAAAGTTTAGAAGTATGGGACCTCCCATTGTGAATATTCACAACTATAATCATTACATGAGATTATTAAGGGCTACTTAGGAGATAATGGCCCAGATGTTCCAACAGACTCTTAGAGAACGTTATCTTCGATGGTTTTTGTCAGAGGAATTTCGAAATCATAGCTAAGAAGATGTAGACAGGGAATACATAGACCAATAAAAATATAATGAGGAGTTGGAAGTCACTCATAGAGACCTCGAAACTAATTAAGAATCACCCTAGAGATTCAGTCAGTATCTTTATCAGCAGGTGGAGAGAAAAGTCCACTATCATGACAAATTGGCCTTCTAAGGAGGAACAAGTGAAAATCATGAATAATTTTTTTTCCACATATCATAACCTTAATGGAAATACAATACTATCCACATTTCAGAGCCTTACATGAGGCAGGGCTCTAGATTGAAGCATTTTTATCAATAAAAAAATTGAGTTTAAGCCGAAGAAGCCAACATAGAAGTTCACCCCTAACAAACTAGCTAATACCATTGTTTCAACCATCAACAACATTTCTCATCCTCTTATATCATGGTAACTACATGATCGTCCCCTTATATCTAGAAATTAATTTACCTATCTCCATGCTTTTCTCTAAAAATTATACCAATCTCTCTTGTTAAGAAACCTCATCAAGCCTTTGGACCCTCGTCTATTTCCAAACCCACTTCTAAGGAACTTCAAGAATGACTTTCATTGTGATTTCCATCAGATCGCCAGGCATACCAATGAACAATGCTTCCAACTAAAAATGTTATTCAAGGCCTCATCAATAAGGGCATCATCTCTCCTCTGTCCAATCCTAAACCCAATAATACTCAAAACCCTTTGCCAGCACACCAGACTAGTGTAAATGCAATGCAAAATGATGAAGACCCTAATTTTGATCTTTTCATTAAAATCTAACCCATTAATACACTTTCTCCATCGGTTAGTTCCCCTTAATCCCTAAAAAAATCTCCATATTTCCTTCTAAAACCTAAAAATGTTCTAGACCAATTATTATCCTTCATAAGAAGGTCATGCATTATCATCTAAATCCGTTTAAAAATGGGGAGCGTAGAGCTACGGGTTGTTTTGCATCAACTAAAAGATTTTGGGATAAAATTTCTTCCAGGGACGAACCTTGAGAGAACAGTTGTGAAAGAATCAACAATGTGTACATGAATGCCCGAGAGTGGGCCTAATAGTGAAATTATTTATTTGTGTCAGTGGAGGATTTCATTTGAGATAGTGTTATGCAAGTCATGTCAGATGATTTTGTCAAGGACATAGATATATAAAACTTCCAAACTTCTCACTGTCCTAAGATTCAAGGGATACCTGGTTACATCTTTCCAACACTTCTCCTTTGAGTGGGAAAATTTGTACGATGAAGCAGTTGTCATTGTAGAATGCATTGATTTCTCGTGGAAAGACAATATTATCACCACCGTGTGGAGTGTTGACTTAGAACCCTTAGATTATTCATATGATGGACCTGATAATGGGAATACCAACATGATTGCCTCCTTTTATGGGATGATTTCTTTTGAAGAACTGCTATCGAGAATTAATGAAATTTCTGTTATGCCTAAAGTAGACGAAGACACATAGTTTATATTCATCCTAACGTCCATAAATCATATGAAATAATTAGGTCGCTACTACAAAGATTCGTTTCTTCCATCAATATGTATGCGTGTAGATAAAGGGAAATGAATTGTTGAAGAACTCACGATGCTAAAAATTTCAGTTGAACAGAGTAAAGTTCTCAAAAAAATTAAGAAAAACTAATCCAACATTATTGTGTGGGGGCTAATCACGTCTTCATAGTTTTATAGAAATTCTTTAAATACGATCCTTATCTAAACCCTAGTTCCTCTACCTAATACTCTTTAAGAATCAGTCCACATGGTTGAAACTTTGGCCGTAATGAGGCTCATCTCTTTTATCGATGATATTGGTCCTGAGCATAACTATGACCTTAACATCTCAGTAGAGGTAATGGCAAAGATGGTTTCATTGTTATTTATTTATAATGGATTGTTTTAAATATTTACCCGTTGAAGAATCTTAATTATTTGGGGATAAATGTTAGTGAAATCACCCCAGTTCCACTATTGTGTGCACCTACGATAACATTTGTAGAGAAGTTATGGATTCAATAAATCTCACACTAGGTTATGGTCCTATATGTCCCCAAATCATGTTCCAAGTCATTGATATATCGAAATGTTTTAAATTTCTCCTCGATCACCCTTGGCTTCATAGCATCAAAGGAGTGGACTCTTCCCTCCATTAAAAGTTTAAGTTCTTTGCGAATAACCAAGTCATCACTATAATCGGAGATAATGATAACTCTGATGGTGTCATCATAACTAACCCTATTTTATAAATCCATTATAGAGAAAATGACATGCTCCTCTCAGGTTTCAAGATTGATCTTCTTCCTGTACCAGCAGGTGATAATTCGGGGATAGAGTATGTCCAGAGCACAGTCCACAGGATAATGTCAATGTGATCCACATGCACAAGAATATGCATTTTATGCCCAGAATGGAGTTGGGTCATTAATAATAAGGGATCCTTAAACTGATAGTCCTAAGTAGACTTTCCTCTAGATACTTTGGGATATCATCCATCCTCGGATGAACTCATGTCCCTTCTCCATCCATATTAAAAGTGATTACTAAAGAGAAAATAAGTCATTTCTATTAATACCGTGAACAACTGCTTTATCAAAGAAGGTGAAGACTTCCCTTACTACGACTACGATGAACCGTGGTATGAATCTACGAAAAATAAATTAAAATAAGGATTCAAAATCTTCTTTGAAAATAAGATCACCTAGACTGAATGAACAAAGCATGAGGTAAAGCCTTTAACCATAATGTCTATAGATCCAAGTTCCTCTAATTATGAGAGAACCAACAACATGGAAGTACCAAGAACAGTAGAGGCGATGAATCATTTGTCTTCCATACACTAGGGCCAAATCTATGCATTATCCACACTAAGGCTGAGCAGTACGACCCATTTGTAAAGCTCATCCCGGTTGATATACCACTTTTCAACCGACATAGTATCCTTATCAAACAATCTCTAGCCATCCAAAATCTAGTGGTTTACCTCTTAAAAAATGTACCTGAGCTTGGCCCTTATTTTTTTCTGTTACTAATATAAATGTAAATGATACCTCCTTTGATGAGGTTCTCTTACTGTATTTCTAGAAAATATTTCTAATCAAATGAATGAATATTTTGAGACTCTTACTATCCCTTATACTAATTGCATTGATAATAACCAAACAATTAATTAAGATGGTCTAAAAAATGAACAATTCTTAACTGATCTCAATAAGGAAAAGATTAGACAACATAATTCCATTCAAAATAACGATGATGAGAATATTGTTAATTAATTTTTGTCCTAGTAAAAATCCGCACAAGATTAGGATAGGGTCAACCCTCGATTAGCATAAGCGATTACAGTTACAGTAACTCCTAAAGGAATTCATGGAGTTCTTCGCATATTCCTAAAGTGATATACTCGACATCGACCTAGAGATTGTGCAGTATGAGATCCCTAATTACCTAGAGTGTCATACTTTTAAGAATAAAATGAGAAAACTCCACCCTGTGTTGTCTCTCAAAGTCCAAGATGAACTCCTCAAATAACTGAACATGGGTTTTATTCATATAGTCAAATAACTGACTTAGATACCCAACATCATCCTTATAAAAAGTCGGGTGGAAAAGTCCACATGCACATTGACCATTGGGATCTGAACAAGGCGTCCCAAAAGGATGATTATCCCTAGCCCAACATTGACATGATAATTTATAACACTACAAATAACGCCCTTAAGTCAGTTGTTGACAATTTTGTCGAGTAAAATAATATCGAGATGCATCCTGATCACCAAGAAAATACTTATTTCAATACCTCTTGGGGAACCTTTTACTACACCGTCATCCCTTACGGCCTTAAAAATCTCGGATTACCTATTAGAATGAATTTATAACCATCTTGAATTATCTTATCCATAAAGAGGCCAAGGTTTTTATTAAAGATATGATCATCAATTCCAAAATGCAGGAGTGTTAAATCCCTACCTTGATGAAATTCTTTGAACGACTGGGGTAGTACCATATGCGCCTCAATCCACAAAAATGAATCTTTGTCATCACAAAGGGCAATCTTATTGGTTTCATGGTTAGTGAAAGGGGAACCTAGGTTGGCCCTACCAAACTCAAATCCATCCTCAAAATGTCGCCTCCTTCAGCAGGGAAAGAAGTTTGCAATTTTTTAGGCAAACTTCATTACATTAGCATATTAATCATCCAACTCACTTTTATCTGTGAACCAATCTTCAAAATCCTCTGAAAGAACTCAACCACGGTGTGTAATAAGGCATAAGGCATGTTAGGAGGCCTTTGACAAAATTAAGAAGTATTTCACTCGATCTCTGGTACCCATGCCACCGTAACCTAGTTTTCCCCTCGTTCTATTCCTCACTGTCACGGATGCTGCAACAGGGGATATGCTAGACCAATACATTGTGTAATCCTGCAAAGAAATATCCATATACTACACCAGTCAGAAACTGGCTGGGTATTTAATAAACTACATTGCGTTAGATAAGGCTTGCGTTGCCTTAGTTTGGGTCACTCATAATCTGTAACACTACATACTTGTGTTCCCCGTCAAGTTGGTGTCTCGAATGTATCCCAAGAATATCTGTTGGAAAATCCTTCCTTACACTACACCAAATCTGCCTAATTGTCATGGTCATTGACCTTGACAATTCGGGGCAAGATAACTTTTTTTGTCAAGAACGTGTCATGGTCCATGACCGTGACACGTTTAGTCAGGGTTAATAACCGTGACAAAGCCTTAACCCTTTTTAAGAAAATGTCACGGTCAATAACCGTGACAATTCTGGGAAGAATTTAGAAAAAAATCTGTTGGGCAGTATGGCCACTGCCACTACCCAATAGTATATTTCTACCTGTTATAGCAACATCATATATCCAAATAAACTAAAGATAATGCAAATATGTATTCAAAATAGAAACAATATACATGACGATATAATCCATAATATAATTCAAATGTACCGACTTAAAGATAATGTCACTACATGTCTGGGGTAAATTTGAGGAGCTGAGTAGGCCAGACGATATACGAATTGACACACCCACTAATATACACCGTGCCACATTGTTCGCGCAACCACAATAGGGAGTTCTCCTTCCCGGGTATCACATGCGTGACGAGCACTTTGGACTCGATCTCTTGAAGCTCACGTCCATGAACTATTCCACCCTAGATGATATTCGGGTCCCTCAACCCCCGCCCTATCCGCTGGCCATCAAATACGCCCAATATGAACATGCTCGACCAACCAAGTGTCGACATTGGTCTATTGAAGGGCGCCAAATAGGGAAGTGGATCATTGAAGTACGCATTTGTCGGTGATGAAGCAGTGAGGTCCACATCCTCGTCATCCTGCGCCTCATCCTCCCGCACCTCCTCTGCCACCGCCTTCTCCTTCACTTTACCCTTACAGTCTCCACCCAACGTACGCTTCATGAATGAGTACATATCTTGGACCGTTACCTCCAAACGGGACAGCTTCGCGTCATGTGAATCCACTGTTCGAGCCAACCCGATGTCGCTTGTCTCCAATCCGATGATCCTAGATTTGGCCACCCGCGAGCTCACCCCCTTGTCCTCCCCTTGCGATAAGAGCCAAGCACTTGGGTGAGTGCGTTTATGGACAAAGATGCCTTGTCGGCATCAGACTGCGACTCATCCACTTCCTTAAGATTTGCCTGAAATGACAAAAAGCACATGATTAGTAAAATAAGTAAAGTAAAAAATTATAACGTATTTAACAAAAAGTAAACTTTTGGATTACTTACAATCGTGGTCGCGACGCTTGGGGACACCTCCTTGTCCTTCCCCTTCTTCGTCCGAAGAGCCACATAAGTATCGAGCCTATGTGGCTTACCCCCAGGGCCACTCCCTACCCCCTGAAATAAAATAAAGTAAAATTAATATGGGCCCTGCAAAGTAAAATAATGTAGAATAATATATTTCTATAGTTATAGAAAAATTAAATCTTACCTTCATCCTATTCTCCACCTCGGTGTAAGACGTCCGGCCGGAGTAGTGCACGTCCATCTTTTTTGCCCGATTTTCCCTCACCGATTGGCGAGATGCTAATTGTCGCTCCCCAATCTCATTGTCAATGAACTTTTGCCATTATGCCAATGAGATCGGCTCCTTCGGCGGGGCGGATTCACGCCATTGGATAATGGACTCTCGTGTTTTCCCAAAGTACCGTGTCTGCATATTTTTCTTCCACATCTTGTGTTGCTCCCTCAACTGCTCCAAGACAGAATCGCGTAGCTTTGAATCCAAGTTGAATTGTTACTGTCCAACAAATACAATGTTAGTTGTGAATAAATATAAATATAAATATGAAATGAAGTTGAAATCGAAATTAAAATTGAAATATTCATATAAATATAAATATATTACCTGTAGTGCCTCCCAAACAGCTAACTTGAGCTCATATGGCACCTCCTTCCAACTCATAAACCCCGGGCCGATGACCGCCTTTAGCAGCTCGAGGGATCTCGCTAATTGCTCCGACTTGTTCTCGATGGTAATCCCAAATTTGCCATATTTGGGGAGCCTAGGGGCCGAGGATCCCTCATCTCCTCCGCTACCACCGAGCCCAGATAATATCATCATAACTAGCATTATCATCCTCGTCTTAATACCTGAATGAGACATTTGCTGTAAAAAAATGTTATTAGTGTAGATAAAAAAAAATTAGAAGAAGACATGCAAATATGTACAATTACTACAAATAAAAATGAGCACTAATTATTAATTTACTTTCATACACCCCCTCCCCCACCACACACATGCACACGTACACGCACACCCCCACCACAATTAAAATTACAATTAAAGCTATACAATTTATTAATTAAATCAATACAATTGTTAAGATTGCCCCACCACACCCCCCCCCCCATCACCACCACCCTACCGCTGCCCCCTCCCCCCGCCACACACACACGCACATACTATATATATATATATATATATATATATATATTGTTCGATATACAAAGTAATTTTCAAAAAAAGTTGAAAAATCCCACCCCCATATGGACAATAATCCAGTGGTCATTCCACTTTTAAAACTAACCAACCCAACATTTACTAAACAAAATAATCGAACGGCAATGTCAACAACAAATGTGTATCCCGTACTCCTTCTAATTCATATACTCAATTAATTCATTTCATCAATTAAACTAACAATTAAAGTATACAATTATTAATTTACTAATTTACAATGAGGGGAAATCCTACTTTCATATGAAATGGGCACTAATTCTTAATTTACTTTCATCTAAAACTATACAATTAAAATTACAATTAAAGCTATACAATTGTTTAGATTGCCCCACCCCACACAACCCCACCCCCACCTCCTTCCCCCTCCCCCCGCCACACACACGCACACACCTGCACACACACCCCCACCCCACACCCACCACCCCACCCCCTTCCCCCACCCCACCCCCTTCCCCCCCACCCCACCCCAACAACACCTGCACACACACACACACACACACACACACGTACACACACAACCCACCCCACCCCCACCACCCCCTGCCCCCTCCCCCACCACACACCACCACACACATATATACACACACATACACACACACATATACACATATATATACACACATACACTGATATATAGAAATGAAAGAGAAAGAGAGGAAAAAAACATACCTTAGATAGAGAGAGAGAGAGAGAGAGGGAAAACCAAAAATCGGTGGGAAAAAAAAGCCTAGGGCTTATTTTACTGACGACATTGTCACGTTCGTGTCAAGGTCCTTGACCGTGACAATTATTCAAATAATTGTCACGGTCATTGGCTGTGACAAGTCCGTGATAAAGATATTTGTCACAGACGAGTCACGGTCAATGACCGTGACACAAAACGCGTGTTTGTTGTCACGATCAATGACCGTGATAAGGGTGGCCTGCTGAAAGGTGACAATTTGACCATTTTGGTGTACTGTTATCAACTATCATAACCCATTGGTTGCTATTTCTAGTTGAGTTCGACATCATATATTCCACCCAAAAATCAATGAAAGGGACAACCATCTATGATTATCTTGTCGACAATACCATGGGATATGCCAATGTGTGTGTTTTTGAGTTCATGGACGAGGATATTATTTGTACTTTTCATGAAAATATCTAATGGAAGATGTTATTTAATGGAATTTCTAATAATAAATGATTCAACATTGGGATATTTCTGATTTCCCATAATGATTCTTATACTCCCATTGCCATTTAAGGTGAACTTCCCTTTCACCAATAACATTACAGAGTATGAAGCATGCACTATAGGTCTAAATAATTTCTTTTAAAAAGGAATTGGATACCTTGACATCTATGAAGACTCGTCCCTCATCATAGGACAAGCCCTTTAAAAGTAAAAAGTGAAATATGAGAAGATCCTACCTTTTTATGATCACCTTAAAGAGATCGCTTCCTAATTCAAAGACGTCACCTTCCGCTACCTCTCCCACTCAGTTTCATCGATACTATGGCAACCTTAGCCTCCATAATTTATATGCTCGAGGGAATAATGATGTCCCCCTTTCAAGTTCAGAAGTAGTTTGTGCCCACCCATTGATACCACATCGAGCTCGCTACTAAATAAGATAGAAATAATGTTGGGCTATGGTACTATAACATAAGTTGCCTCCTTAGATATGGTCTATATCATCAAGGGGAATATAAGAAAAACCATATAACGATTCGCAATCTTGCAGCTCAGTACAGCATATGTGACAAGGCGTTTGTTAAAAGCAATTTTGATGGAACCTTTTTTCCATGCATATCAGGGGTTGATATTAAAGACATGATGCAAAATATCAACATCAGGGAATATGGAACCCACATGAACGGTCATATGCTTTTTAAGAAGATTGTTCTTCAATTATATTATTGTACCACCATGGTACAAGACTGCACTGCTTATGTCTAAAGGTGCCTCAAATGTCAACAATTCATTAACCTTCAACACTTGCCTCCTTGTGAGCTCTACAACATGACTTCACCTTGACCCTTCTCAACTTGGGGCATTAATATCATTGGGAAAATCATTTCCAAGGCATCCAATGGGCATGAATTTATTCTCGTTGTCATTGATTATTTTACCAAATGGGTTGAAAATGAGTCATATATTGTGCTGAACGTAAAAAAAAGTAGCCAAATTCATGAGAAAGAACATCATTTATAGTTATAGGGTCTCCTACGAGCTTTAATTAGATAATGGACTTCACTTAGAAGAAGAAGTTACAGAATTAGTCGATGAGTATAGGATTCAGAAGCACAAATCTTCTCCCTGCCGACAACAGACTAATGGGGCTGTCGAAGATGCCTACAAAGTCCTCAAATCCATAATCAGTAAAATGATTAAAAGTTATCGTGACTGGGATGACCAAATCCTTTATGCCCTCTTGGGCTACCTCACATCTATGATAACACCCACTGGGTCTACACCATATTTCTTGGTATAAGGCATGGAAGTAGTCCTTATGTTGAACTAGAAATACCCCCTATAAGTTATGCTCAAAGGTCCAATCAGAGAACTGGATTATAACAAAGCCGTTACAATGATATTACACTCTTGGATGAAAAGAAATTAAAACCTTTACACCATAGACAAGGGGACCACCTCTTCATAGCATAATCATTCAACAATAAGGTAACCTCTCTCTAAAAAAAATAGATCCCATCTAGGGCCTAATACGGAAATTAAAACCCAATTATAGTGGGCCACACCTTGTAAAGAAGATTCTTTCAGGTGACGTTGCAATGTTTAATTACCTTAACGGAGAAAAAATGGTGCATCTAGTCAACATTGATCGTATTAAGAAATTTTACTCTTAATTCGATTCTCATCATGCTATGACTCTTCTAACCTCCGGTTTATTCTAAAAAATCTCTGATATTTCCCTCTATAAGAACTACGTGGGACCTGATCCTCTCAAAATCACCTTTTTAAAACTTACAAAACAATTTTTCCTATCCCTACAAAGGTGCGTTGACAACCAATAAAGTCACTTTGGGAACGATCCTTTCTTTTTCATAAAATGCTATTATTTCTTCCACTAATGGGCACTAGTCTCATTCATCTTTTTTAATGAACGAAAGGATTATGTATGCCTTAGGGATCGGTATAGATGGTTAAAATAATAATAAATTCTTCCAAAGGAACAATAAGATATGACAAATTCATCATTTATTTATTTTATTTTTAACATGATATCAGAGGCAATAAAAGTCCCTAAAACCTACATAAACTTCCCATCTAATTACATCAAGATAATCTTACCCAAATCCTTATCCAAATATAAATCTAGTACCAAATATACTCCATACTAACAAAGAGTCATAAACCCTCCTCAACTACCAAAAGGCCATGCCTCATCATCATTATCATCATCTCCATATCCCGATGGCCCCTTAGAATCCCAGTACTGACAATAATTCCTTATGCACCCTATGCAACAATATACCTTTATCAACTTGGTAGCTTGAAATATCTCAAGAGACCTATGTCCAGTCTCCTCAACACAAACCTTTGTAACCACATTGACCCACAACCACCTCAGATAATCCCAGGATATTACCCTAGACTCCCTAATATATTGGGATAGACGAGTAGATGGTTGGTTGTGCATGGATGGACAATTTTCTTCCATCCCACTGATGCAAAAGTCTCCAAGAAAAATAAAAATGATATGCCCCAAGTGTGACCTCGGCCCAGAGACACAAACCTCGATCGAGATTATGGCCGACGTTGGGAACACGCGATATCATCCCTCGGCCATAGCAAGGTCGGCCCAGGCCGACCCTACTGCCAGCCTCTACAAGGGTCACCACAAGGATCAGCAGCATTCACATATGCCTTGAAATGGCAACCTCGGACAGACATAGGCCGAGCTCGCAGGAAGCCACCAGCAACCTCATCAAGACATCGGTCGATACTCCAAACACTCAAGCTCAACCTCGTCCATTATCTCGGCTGGGATTAGGCCGAACTTATCCATCATCTCGGGTGGGATTAGGACGAGACCTCCATGGAATACTGGAACTGAACAGGTACGTAGAATTACCAACCTCGGCCTCCCATAGTCCGAGGTCATACCCCAGGCGTGATAGCCGAGCATCGGCTGACATTTGGATAAGGGCACGTGGACACAAATCAGTTATAACAAGATTATTCCCCACACGTGGGGAGAATATTGCATCATCATTCTCTACATGTGACAGTGACAGATGGATTTCCCATATTGGTGAGGCAAACACACACATGCTCATTGCATGCATGGGGGGGGGGGGTACATTACACCCCCTAGATACTATATATAGAGGTCATCCTCTAACTTGCAAAGGATCCCAGATATTCAACCCTAGCTGAAACTCTGTCTAGATACACAGTAGAGAGAGAAAGCTTGAGAGATTGTATCCATGGCCATTAGTGACTTATTGCAGTGAGGTTATTCACACACACACAGTGGACGTAGGCCAATTTAGGCTGAACCACTTATATCCTGGTGCTCTCCCCTCTTCTCCTCATCCCATTCTCTTACCTTTACATAACTATGCTGCCATTGTTGTTCTTAGATTGAGCTTGAAAACACCTTATCTAGTGGTGCTAATTCTAGCATCATCATTTTTGCGCCGTCTGTGGGAACGAGAAACTATTTCTTCCTCTTTTTCTGCTTAACCTCACCGGAGACTCTGGTGGTGAACCAGGCCTCCCCCAGCGCGGAGTTGTTTCACCATTGAAAGAGGTCCTGTGAGGTACTAAGCTTATCTTCTACTCAAGCTCTACAGTGAACATATGGCACCAGACTTAACACCGTCTCTTTCGCCACCTGGGGTGGAGAGCCTAGTTCCAATCAAGCACCCCCCCAGTCCGAAATGGCGGAGGTAGCTGCAACCTTGAGATATTTAGCTGCAACACAACAAGCCATGCAGGAGCAATTTGCACAGCTCAGCCAAACTATGATGAGGCCACCTGGAGTCTCACTGGACATGATCACTCCGGCGGCAATTCAGCCTCATCTTGATGCCAGGGGACCACCCCAGGCACCAATGAAGTTGATCCTAGGCGCTTGCGCCTGGGGAGGCAGGCAAACCCTTGCCCAGAGGATAGGTATGATGATCTTGAGGCGGAAGAAGCCCCGAAAGACTGCTGGGAGCCGTATGAGGTGTCAAATAACACTGTACGGCCTCTTAGGTAAAGTCAAGGTTGTGTCGGCCGAAGAGGTGAAGAGGCCCAACAAAGAGGGTCGGCCTTTGATAGGTTGAGAAGAGGGTCGGCCTTTGAGAGACTGGGCCCGATGAATGGCCTAAGACAGAGACTGTCGAGATTAATGAGCGCAGTAGGATCTTAGAGAGGGAACAGGAAGGGTCAGCCAAATCAAGGCCAACACTGTGAAAGAAGAGGCAGGGAACAGGAAGAGGTCAACAGTGGACGTGTCGTGGAAGGGGAACCCTCGGTCCATCCTAGGGAGGTGGCAGGGGATAACCTCGGCCAAGTCGATGGCAGAAGACCATGGAATGATTTTATCCAACGCCTTGAGGAGAAGATAGGAGACCTCATTAAAAGCAGGGACCCATTACAAAAGGGTTACTCAGAGGGCTCCCCATTTTTGGCTAGGATAGTGGGGTTCCCAACCCCAGCCAAGTTCAAGCCTCCTATGGTGTCTCCAAAGTATGATGGCAGCACTAACCCTGTGCATCATATTGAAATGTACCAGTCGGCAGTAGACATATACTCGATACCCGATGAGATGAAGTGTAGGGCCTTCTCTGGGACCTTGACAGGGGCAGTGCACAGTTGGTTCACCTCCCTTCCGAAGAACTCAATTGAGAACTTCAAAGGCTTGGCTGAGCGATTCATCCACAACTTCTGCTTTGGGGTGAGGCCTCAAAAGAAGACTACCCACCTGCTATATGTTAAGCAGGCCAAGGGTGAGAGCCTAAGAGAGTACATAGCAAGATTCAACAAAGAAAAGTTGGAAGTCGAAGATTACGAAGAGAACATAGCCATGACCGCACTTATAGGAGGCCTCCAGAAGGGGAAACTATTATGGAAATTGACGAAAGACCCCCTAGGTCTATGGCAGAGCTGTTGGAAACCGCAGGGAAAGTAATGAATGCGAAAGAGGCAATGGCCGCCAAGTATGAGGATGAGAACCGCGGTGGCAGTGGAAAGTCCCAAAGCAAGAAATATGGGAAGAAGAGGTCGGGTGATGACAAGTTCGCTCACTATACACCTCTGACTGTAAGCTGCGAGCACATCCTCAATGAAATTAAGACTGACAGGACTCTGAGATGGCTAGATAAACTGAAGGCCCCACCACATAAGAGGAACAAAAACTTATGGTGCGAGTTCCACTAGGATCATGGCCATGTCACGAATAGATGGTTCGCTTTAAAAGATGAGATTGAAAAGATGTTGAAATCTGGAAAGCTGAGGAAGTATGTGGATGTTAAGGCTCCAAAGGGTGGAAGAGATGACCCTAAGAAAAGGAGAGATGACAGATGCTGTGGCAATGTCCCGTCCAGAAGAGACAATGATTCAGAAGGAGATAACGAAGACGATCCGGATCTTCCACCAAAAGATGACAACACCCCGGTGAAGAGGGTTGGTACGATCTCCATTGGTGTTAACACCATATGTGGAGGATTTGCAGGAGGTGGCTCTGAAGTAGCTGATAGAAAGGATCATGTAGCAGAGGCCAGGTCAGTGGCCAAGCTTGAAGTTGTGAATCTAACGTCTTCCGATACAGTGCAGAAGAGGAAGAAAGTAGACATAGACACCCTCGTAGTGGGGTTCTCCAGACTCGACTTCAAGGGTATCTTAGCCCCCCATGATGACCCTCTGGTCATAACAACAAGGGTGCATGGGTTCGAGGTGCAGAGGATCCTCATAGATGAGGGGAGCTCGGTGGACGTGATGTTCTGGCCTTGCTTCAAGAGCCTAGGTCTTAGCAGAGCAAGGCTGGTGCCCTAGCATCACCCATTGATAGGCTTCAGTGGCGAAAAGGTCCACCCCTTGGGCATGTATGAGATGGACATACGGATGGGTGATGAGTGGCCTAAGAGGCTGACCAAGAAGATAAACTTCTTCGTCATGGACGAGAACGTTTTCTCGACCTATAACCTCATCATAGGAAGGGTGGCCCTTAAAGAATTTGAAGATGTGCCGTCGACGGTCCATCAGATGCTAAAATTCTCGACTCCTTATGGAGTAGGGGAAGTGCAAGGTGACCAGACCACAGCGCGAGAGTGTTACTTCAACTCGGCCGAAGAGAGAGAAGCCCATAAGAGGGCAACCACCACTTATAGCATTGACACTCTTGACCCAAGAGATGAAACAAAGTTGAAGAAAGGAGAGGCCGCGGAAGAGGTAGAATCCATCGTCCTCAATGAGGACGAGTCGGAAAAAACCGTCCAGGTCGGTAAAGCCCTAGAGCCAGGAACCAAGGAAGAGCTGATAAACTTCCTCAGGAGGAGACAGAGTGTCTTCGCATGGAGTCACGCAGATATGCCTGGCATCGACCCTGAGGTAATGAGTCACAAGCTCAACGTGACCAGAGATGCCAAGCCTATCAAACAGAGACGAAGAGTCTACTCCAGGGAGAAATACGACGTCATCCGATAAGAGGTCAAAAAGTTGGAAAAGGCCGAGTTCATAAGAGAAGTTACCTATCCGGAGTGGCTTTCAAATGCAGACATCATGCCTAAGGCCAATGGGAAGTGGTGAATGTGTGTGGATTTCACTGACCTGAACAGATCTTGTCCAAAAGACAACTATCCCTTACCTCGGATAGATCAGATGGTGGAAGCGACGGCGGGACATGAGCTCATGAGCTTCATGGACACGTATTCAGGCTATAACCAAATCTTTATGGATGCTGAAGACTCTGAGAATACAACCTTCATTACTGACAAAGGGACGTACTGCTACAAAGTGATGCCCTTCGATCTGAAAAATGCAGGGGCAACGTACTAACGTCTTGTCAATAAGATGTTCGAAGAGCAAATAGGTAAGACTATGGAGGTGTATGTGGATGATATGCTAACAAAGAGCTTGAAAGCTTGCACTCACGTAGCAGACCTTGAGAAGACCTTCGATGTTATGGACTTGTACAGAATGAAACTCAACCCAGCAAAGTGTGTCTTCGGAGTAGGAGCTGGGAAGTTCCTGGGATTCATCGTTAACCAAAGAGGAATTGAAGCGAACCCTGAGAAAATCAAGGCATTACTCGACATGAAGACTCCTAGGAGTATCAAGGATGTCCAAAGACTCACGGGGAGAGTGGCTGCCCTTAACAGGTTTGTTTCTAGGGCAACGGATAAGTGTCTTCCATTCTTTAAAGTTCTAAGAAAGGCCTTCCAATGGGACGAAGAGTGTGAAAAAGCCTTCAACCAACTTAAATCTTACTTGGGATCCCCCTTATTGCTATCTCGACCCGTCGCGGGAGAAAAGTTGTATGTGTATCTAGCAGTCTCCGAATCAGCCATCAGTGCGGCCATAATACGGGAAGACGATGGGATCCAAAGGCCTGTGTATTTCAACAGTAAAGCCCTTCAAGGGGCTGAGCGGAATTACCCTCGCATGGAAAAGTTGGCCTATGCCATGATACATGCTTCAAGAAAAATAAAGCCCTACTTCCAAGCTCACTCTATGGTAGTCCTCACCGACTCCCCACTAAGACAGGTCCTGCATAAACCTGAGAAATCCGGGAGGTTAATGACCTGGGCCATCGAGTTGGGGGAGTACGATCTTGCCTACCAACTTAGTACAGCCATCAAAGGACAGACCCTCGCCGATTTTGTGGCTGAGTTCACTTGGGAAGAAGCCGAGGCAGAGAAAGGCCTGGGGGCATGGAAGAGACAAACCGTAGTATCTTCTGAAATCAGGAAGAGACGACACCCAGTGTCTTTCGAGAGGAGGAAGAGACGACACCAAGTGTCTTCCGAAATTTGGAAGAGGTCGCATCCAAAAAAGTTATGAGCAGAATTGTGGAGGACGAGGATGATCTATATCTCTTCAAAAAAGGAGTAATGACAGAAGGAGCCTTTTCATCAAACACAGACGTCTGGAGCCTCTTCGTTGATGGCTCTTCCTGCGATAGTGGAAGCGGTGCGGGGTTGATACTCTCGGCTCCGGATGGTGCGAACATTAAATACCCCCTGAGATTTAACTTCCAGGCCTCAATCAACGAGTCCGAGTATGAGGCCATGATAACAGGTCTCTTATTGGTAACAAATCTTCGCGTAAAGCGACTCTTACTCTACAGCGACTCAAGGCTGGTTGTCAACCAGGTACTGGGATCTATGAGGCCAAAGATGAAAGGATGGCCAAGTAATTGAAGAGGGTAAGAATGTTGTTAGAATATTTTGAAGAGGCAAAACTGAAGAGAGTGCCTCGACAAAGTAACAGTCACGCAGATGCATTGGCAAGGCTGGCCTCGGTAATGAAGACAAATGTTAGAAGGACCATTCCAATCGAGGTCTTGCGAAAGGCAACCATCGAGGAAGAAGAGGTATGTAACCCGTGTCACAACTTGAACCTAGGAGACTCGTGGATCGACCCCCTCATCAGGTATATTAGAGGGGGAGAGCAACCTGAGTCCAAGCTAGAGAGGAGAAAATTGAGATATAGGGCTGCCAAGTTCTCGATGATAGGAGACGTCTTGTACAAAAAGGGATTCCTATTGCCTCTCCTCAGATGTGTGCATCCCACGGAAGTTCCCCGGGTCTTACAGGAGGTTCATGAGGGTTCTTGCTCAAGCCACATAGGGGGATGACCCTTGGCCAAGAGAATCATCACACAGGGGTACTGGTGGCCAACTTTGTCTAAGGACACCGCAGCTTATGTAAAGAGGTGTGATAAATGTCAAAGATTCGCCACTATTCCTCATCAGCCCCATCAGCCTATGACGTCAATCACCTCCCCATGGCCATTTGCAGTATGGGGGATTGACTTAGTAGGACCCCTACCAAGAGCCGCCAACAACTATAGATTCTTGATAGTTGCCATAAACTACTTCTCAAAGTGGGTGGAGGCAGAGCCGATGATAACAATCACAGAGCATAAGACCTTCCAATTTATTTGGAGGAATATCATATGCAAATATGGCCTCCCAAACACTCTCATTTCGGATAATGGGACTCAGTTCAAGAACTCCTTTTTAGAAAAGTATTGCCTAAGAGTAGGGATTAAACAATTCTTCTGATCTCCTGGCTGACCTCAGGCAAATGGTCAGACCGAGGTCACAAACATAACTATCTTGGATGGAATTAAGAAGAGGTTAGAGGATGCGAAGGGAAGATGGACTGAAGAGGTCTACGCTGTGTTATGGGCCTACAGAACCAGGGTAATGACACTAACAGGAGAAACCCCATTCATGCTGGCACATGGCTCAGAGGCCGTCATACCAACAGAAGTAGGCCTCCCAACTCATCGAATTCAGACCTACGACCCTGACAATAATGGGCAAGAGAGGAGGCTAGACCTAGATCTTATCGAAGAAAGAAGAGAGGACGCATATGTCAGACAAACAGCCTACCAGCAGAGGGCAGCAAAATTCTACAACCAGAGGGTGAAGTCAAGACCCATTGCAGTGGGAGACCTAGTGCTAAAGAAGACCCTACAGAAAGCAAATAAGCTTCACCCAAACTGGCATGGCCCCTACAAAGTGATAGAAGAGGTTGTGCCTGGCACTTACAGGCTAGAAAACCTAGAAGGAGAACCTTTCACTAACCCATGGAATGCTGATCACCTAAAGAGATATTACATATGATGTTGCATAGAGTTTTATGTAAATGTACCATCTTATTATGAAGAGGTTATTAATAAAGATCAGTTCCCAGGACAGTTCTTGCTTCATTCTTAGATCAGAGATTAATTATGATGATAACATCTTAGGTGGTGACCTCAGACCCTCATAACATCATTCAGTGGTGATGAGATCTGAGCTCAGACACTATGAATTAAGTGACCTCAGACCCTTAACATCATTAATTTGGTGAGATTAATTATGGGGATAACATCCTAGGTGATGACCTCAGCCCTTCATAACACCATTCAGTGGTGACGAGGTCTGAGCTCAGACACCATAATGGGATGACCTCAGACACATAACATCATTAATTTGGTGAGATTTATTATGAGGATAACAGCTTGGGTGATGTCCTCAGACCCTTATAACACCATTCGGTGGTGACGAGGTCTGAGCTCAGACACCATAATGGGATGACCTCAGACACATAACATCATTAATTTGGTGAGATTTATTATGAGGATAACATCTTAGGTGATGTCCTCAGACCCTTATAACACCATTCGGTGGTGACGAGGTCTGAGCTCAGACACCGTAATGGCATGACCTCAGACACTTAACATCATTAATATGGTGAGATTTATTATTAGGATAACCTCTTAGGTGATGACCTCAGACCCATAACACCATTCACTAGTGACGAGGTCTGAGCTCAGACACCATAATGGGATGACCTCAGATACTTAACATCATTAATTTGGTCGGATTAATTAGAAAGATAACATCTTAGGTGATGACCTCAGACCTTCATAACACCATTCAGTGGTGACGAGGGCTGAGCTCAAGACCATTGGTTGAGTTTAAACAAGACATCACTGCAAAAAGACAAGCTTAGAAAGAGGACTTCAGAGATGGAAGCTCAGATTACAAATTTATTTTTAGCAGACACCATTACAAAGAAACTAAGAATGAGAAGCATCACATGACATTCAATGAAAAGAAAGTGAAGATGGTCCTCCTCAGAGGTTGATATACATTCGAAAATAATAAGATTTTCAACGATTACAGACAAGCTCCACAATACAATGAGTTTCAAACAATGACAAAAAAATCCTCTAAGGGTTTGAAGGGGGAACGTTGACATCCTCGGCTTGATTGGTCACCTCGGCCGCATCATCATGATGGTCAGCCCCTCCAACCTCGGTGCCCTCCAATGTAGCAGTCTCGGTAGGAGCGGCAGCCTCTTCTTTAATCTCCTGAAGAGCCTGGGCAAACTGAGGATCAGTAAAGCCGAGACCCACGAAATCAGAGGCCTTCAAAGTGCCGGCCTCTCTCTCCCTGATGTCAGCCCATTTGATAGTGGCTTTGATACCTCTTTCAAAGTATTCAAAGCCGAAGCCCATGAACTCATCAGAGGACTTATAGTCAGCAATTATCTTCTCGGAGGCATCATCAAGGGCGGCCCTGATAGCTAAGTTGACTTTTTGCTGCATAATGTCATCCTTAGCCTTCAGTGCTGCAGCGTGATCCTTGCCGAGCTGGGAGATGTCCTTCTCCAACCCTTTCACCTTCTTATCAGAGTCCTTCAGCTCAGATTTGAGACGGTCAATCTCTGCGTTCAGAGTGCTCTGGACTCTCTCGGCCTCTTGCCCCTTTTGGATGAGGGGCAATTTCCTCAGAGTCTAGTTGGACAAGTGGTGCATAGCTGCCAGGCCCTGCATATTTTGTGATAATGAATGAGCTGGAGAACAATCAGATGTTACACTTGGGTGAAGAACAATCAGAAAGATCAAGTCATACCTGAATGGACCTGTGAATGTCGAACTCAACCAGCAGTAGAGTGTCCATTGACCTAAAGAAGCGTTTGTCAGCCTCGGTCATTTTAGAGCCGAAGGCATCTAAGGCCTGAAGACTGTGGCCGACTATGCTGTCAGTTATTTTTAACTGATCTAGATGAGCCGACAGGGCATCAGCTAAAGAAATGGGAATGGCGGCGTCAGCAGTCTTCTTCTTCGGCCTCTGATCCTGAGGGGCATGACCTTATGGAGCCCTCTTCTTTGTTGTTGGGGGATTAGAGGCAGAGGGAGCTGGGGGAGGAGCATTAAGGCCTGCTTTCTTGGAAAGTCTTGTCAAGCTGGGTGCAGCCATCTCCCAAAGCTCGTCCGAAATGTCTTGTGGTCGCTCTGCAAAAAATTAGTAGGTCTGAGTTAGATAATCAGACATGAATAAACTCAAAGGTTAAACTTTAAAAAACAAAAATGCTTACCAAGCTCGGCAAGGGGACTTCCAACTAGACCTGTCTCAGAGAGGAAGTGGGGAATCATCAAGTGCTCGAACCCGACGAGCAAACCATGTACCCCCTGGTCTTGAAGGGCTTTCACCTTCTGAAGGTTTGATGGGCTCAGGCCAGGGTCAGCCCTCGAAGACATTGTAACTTTACCCCACCTCAAGGGCATCCTTGGCTTTAGAATTGATGAGGGAACACATGGGCCAAATTCCCATGGCCCAGAAGCAAAGAAATACCGAGACTTCGAATTATGGTTGGAAGTCTGGGTTACTTGAAGCATTTTCTTCTCAGGCTTCCGAGCTACAAAATGGTAGTCGCTCGGACGATTTTTGGCCAAGGAGGGGACATAGTAACCTACGAAGACCTAAACTGGAAGGTCTGAGTGGTGGACAGCCTTCCATAGGACTATGGCCCCTATTATGACTCTCCAGACATTTGGGGATAGTTGAGAGGGGCCCAAATTGATGTAAGAAAGGATGGATTTGATAATAGGGTGAATGGGCAGACGAAAACCCAACTTGAACATCTGCTCGTATAGGCAGATCTCGCCATCTCGGCCATGATATGCCCTATCCTCCCTCAGAGGTCTCCTAAGTTTTATTGAAGGACTGATAGTATACAAGTATCTGAAGCAGAGAAGGTCTACCTCAGTAATAGTACTCTTGATCTCGGACGCCTCAGAGACGTCGACATCGCTCTCAGCCTCATCATCATCATCCAACTCAATATCGGTCAGAGCAGATGTTGATGGGTTACTAGAGAACCTCTGAGCGAACTCGACACCAATAAAGGCCGACAGAGGAATGGCATCAAGTGGTGATGGTATAGCCATACTTGGATCAACAACTTCAACCTCTGAGGAAGAGGCTGAGGTGCTTGAGTGATTATGGGACGAGGCTCAGATGGAGACCTCGGCCTGATCAGGCCGAGGTGTGAAGTCCATGGCCTCCTGAAAGGAATCCAGAGACATGGGGTCTGAGGTAGAAGATTCCGACTCAGACATCGGTATGGGATCAACAGGAACCTCTGTCTGATATAAAAACTCTGGGGGGTCAGGATATATCACCCTCAGAGGTGGTGGAAATATGGGTCTAATGGGAAACTCTTGTGACCTACGAGCCTCCTCTTGTGCTCTTTCTATTTGTCTAATCTTTTCTAAAGTCTTCTCTCTAAGGTAGGGGAACTCCTCAAGAAGCTAAATAAGGGTCTGAGCATTAGAGGATGACACTACACTTAGGATTCCTAAAGCTACAAACAAGATTGCCTAGTGAAGTAAAGCAGTAAAAGATCAAACTACCTAACTGTAGCAAGAATTGTTCGCCGAAAATAATGGTGATCTCACCGGGAAACTCAAAAACTCACCGGAAAACTCGAAAATAAGGATACTTGCAGGAAAAATAAAGGAAAAACTGTGGCAAAGGTTACCTGAGGGTGGAATAGTAAGGAGGAGACGAGAAGACGCAAGAAAACCACCTTCCAAAGCCTCAGCAAGGATCTTTTAGAGAGAGAAATCTGCAGGAACGAGAGCGCTGGAAATGGGAGAAATGAAGAAGAAAGAAGGTAAATAGGGTTCAAAACCCTTAAATACTCAAGCACAACTCCCAAGGCCCATTATTGCCTTGGGAGCCCCAAAGGGCGGTTAAACAGCACACGCCCACCTAGAAAGCCTACTTCAGCATTGGACAAGTGTCAAACAAGCATTGGCTCGTAATAAACAGGCCTCGGAGGTATGATAATCCCTTAGACACCTTCCCCCACATATGACTAAGGGCTGGGGGGTGATTGATATGCCCCAAGTGTGACCTCAGCCCAGAGACACAAACCTCGGCCGAGATTATGGCCGACATTGGGAACACGCGATATCAGCCCTCGGCCATAGCAAGGTCGACCCAGGCCGACCCTACTGCCAGCCTCTACAAGGGTCACCACAAGGATCAGTAGCATTCACATATGCCTTGAAATGGCAACCTCGGACAGACATAGGCCGAGCTCGCAGGAAGCCACCAGCAACCTCATCAAGACATCGGTCAATACTCCAAACACTCCAGCTCAACCTCGTCCATTATCTCGGCTGGGATTAGGTCGACCTTGTCCATCGTCTCGGTTGGGATTAGGCCGAGACCTCCATGGAATACTTAGACTGAACACGTACCTAGAATTACCAACCTCGGCCTCCCATAGGCCGAGGTCATACCCCAGGCGTGATAGCCGAGCATCGACTGACATTTGGATAAGTGCACGTGGACACAAATCATTTATAACAAGATTATTCCCCACACGTGGGGAGAATATTGCATTATCATTCTCTACATGTGACAGTGACATATGGCTTTCCCATATTGGTGAGGCAAACACACACATGCTCATTGCATGCATGGGGGGGGGGGTACATTACACCCCCTAGATACTATATATAGAGGTCATCCTCTACCTTGCAAAGGATCCCAGATATTCAACCCTAGCTGAAACTCTGTCTAGATACACAGTAGAGAGAGAAAGCTTGAGAGATTGTATCCATGGCCATTAGTGCCTTATTGCAGTGAGGTTATTCACACACACACACATTAGACGTAGGCCAATTTAGGCTGAACCACTTATATCCTGGTGCTCTCCCCTCTTCTCCTCATCCCATTCTCTTACCTTTACATAACTATGCTGCCATTGTTGTTCTTAGATTGAGCTTGAAAACACCTTATCTGCTGGTGCTGATTCCAGAATCATCAAAAAAGATGTTTGGTGAAGACCTACTAGCCAAACATAACGTTAGTCGCCCAGTTATAAAATAAGAATCCATATCCCCCGCTATGGTATAGACTAACAAAGGTTTCTATCCTCGGGATCTATAATCCAGTTGACCCAGGTCTCCATAAAATGACCAATGCTGTTGAAACGCCATGAAAATAAATTTAGGATGCCAGTCAAAGGATACTCGGGAGGCACCGCCATGCACAAACTTTCTGATATACACATAAACAAAATCATAGGGCTACCTCACAAAAAATTAACCCAACCTTCTTTCCATATATCAAGACAATTCAACATCCCCTCCTCTATAGTAGCGACAGACTTATGATGATAAGACAACCAATTGTCAATCCTAAATCTACGGTGCCAGTAAAGCCATTTTCATCGTACCTATACAATGCACATAATTCAGCACCATCAAAAGTTTAATAGCTCCCCCACGTACTAGCGTTTGGGATTTAAGGGGGGAATGTGCGACAATTCATCCAACGATACCCGAGGAGAACGGGACAAGTTATGCATAGTTGTAGAAACTTAACGGTCAACACTAAGCATGACATAAAATTCTTTGTATATGGGACATAACCAATCCATGCCAAAGAGGAACATATGGTCTTCAGGGTACCATAACTACAAAGACGCCTCTAAAAGATCCCAATCAATTGGATGGTCATGCCAGAAAGTAGTCGGGCGCAAGTTAAATGTCTAGTAGGTTACATTGTATAGGCACATTGCCTATACAATGTGCCTCCATCGAACTATCCTTATGCACTACCATATTCACTCACCAACAAGGACACTAACCCCATTTTGTGTCTAATCAAATCATAAAACCATGTATGAAAAGACCAACATTCCTTTTTTTAGTTAAATCTTCAAAAGGAGCAAAAAAGAAATAAAATAAATAAAAGTGGTATTCAAAAGTTACCTCTAGAAGGTACATAGGCCCCATAAAAGACTTCTAGCAGCAACAGTTGAAGCCATCAAGGGACACATAGAGATGATCTAGAAATAGGTCAAGAAGATGATACATAAATAGTCCAAGACCACAAGTTGATAACATCTTCACTTAACGCCACCATGAAGCCTCCCAATAAGAGAAATATAAACATGCAAAAATGCCTATGGCACCTACTAACCGTCTGTAAAATCTTTTTTTCACGACAATAAGGTCTCCTTCAGCATGGATACCTTCATCGACTTCTCGGAGTCCACTCGCCTGAAAGTCCCCACAGCTGCCATATTCCCTTCCTCATAAATGTTAAGCCCCCAGTCCATAACCACCCGTTGACCCTCACACTCCATCCTAGTCAGTTCATGCACATCTATGGGCCTCCATGTCTAAATGAAACATATGGGTGGTATCCCACTACCGCTCACCCAAGTCGCACAAAACCGCTGACAATCTCAACGTTTTATCTAGAGATCATGAAAGATGGAGAAATCCAGCGACCTCAACCATAAGTTGAACCGTACAAGGGAGTTCATCTTATACATTCTTAGTCACCGTTGTTACCCAAGAATGAAAGCTCAAAGGAGTGACATCCTGGTATGCATTCTCCACCCCCATCGGCATCATTCTAGATCCTCGTCATTGGCCCAATCGTCAACATCCACAATGTTAATCACGGTCATTTTCTTTAAAAAAATTTAAAAAATCACTCACATTCACTTCCTAAAGAGATATAGAGATGGATTTTCGTTTTAAGATGTGAGAAATGAGGAACCCCCTCACCATTTTTTATAAGAAGCTAGGGGGTATGTCAGTTGGTAGACTGTTAGTTATGCCTATGAGCAGAAGTCCCTTGGGATGCCTAAAACCCCCCAAATTTGGTGCCACTGCCTATAGGCACATCCTTACCTGTGCCTATCGACACCCCCTTTAATTTCATTACAAAAATTCCAATAAAAATTTAAAAAAATGGCCAAACAATTCACAAAAAATCTCCAAAAATTCAAACTTCACAATCCATCAAAAAACACACTTTTTCACAAAAATCATTCATCTTGAAAACTGCAGGATACGTTAAAAAATTTATTAAATATCTAAAAAGTTCCATAAAATTCTAAAAATCAATAATAAAAATGCAGAAGCATTAAAAAATAATTGAAGGTCTCAAAATGAATCGTGTATCCATCCTAACACTCCTTACACTCGCAAAATTGAATTGGAACCTCTAAATTAGGTCATTTCCACTCCTTAGGCCCGCAGAATTGACCTTGGCCATCTGAATCAGGTCACGTTCACTCTTTAGGTCTGCAGAATTGACCCAGGACTGCAAAATTGGCCTCAACCCTCTCAATTCGGTCTCTTTGATTATTTAAGTCCACAAAATTGACCTAAGATCCTAGAATTGGCCATGACCCTCTAAATTAGGTCGGTTCCACCCTTAGGCCCACATAAAATGACTCAACCCTCGGAATCGATCGTTCATACCTTTTAGGTCTTTAGAATTGACCTAGGTTCGCATAATTAGCACTGACCCTCTAAACCAGGTCTCTTTTATTATTTTGACCCCCAGAGCTAGCCATAACACTATTAATTAGGTCGTTTTTACTCTTTAAGTCTGTAAAGTTGACTTAAGCTCCCAAGTTCGCCTTGAATATCTTAATCAGGTTGCTTTCACTCTTTAGGTCTATACAATTAGCATAGTCTAATATAATTGACCATAACTCTTTGAATCAGGTTGCTTTCACTCTTTCGGTTTGTAAACTTGACCAAGGCTGGCATAATTGGCCTCGACCCTCTGAATCAGGTCGCCTTCACTATTTAGTTTAGTAAAATTGACATAGACTCGTAAAATTGTCCTTGACCCTTTGAATCAACTCTGTTTCATTCTTTATGTGTGCAGAATTAACTTACGCTCGCATAATTAGCCTCGACCCTTTAAATCATGTAATTATCACTCTTTAGGTCCTCATAATTGACCTAGGTTGATAGAATTAGCTTCGACCCTATGAATTAGGTTTTCTTCACTATTTAGGTCCGCAGAATGGACCTAGTCCCACAGAATGATCCTAGACCCTCTGAACTAGGTGGCTTCCACTCGTTCGACCAACAGAATTAGCCTCGATCCTCTGAATTTAGCATTCACACACTTTAGGTCTGCATAATTAACTTAAGCCCACAAAATTGGCCTCAACCCTCTCAATGGGGTCAATTTCACTCTTTAGGTCCACAAAATTGACCCGAGCTTGCAGAATTTTCCTCGACCCTCTGAATAGGTCGCTTACCCTCCCCAAATCCTCAAAATTACACATTTATCCTGAGTTTTCATACGGTGTCTATCTTTCGACAGTATTTGCTTATCTTAGTCTCTTCCGTTGAGGGGCTCTATAGACATCTAATTATAGTACCCCTATTCTAATAGCACTCGTGTATCTTTATAGGTCCCAAACATAATTCCTTTAACCCTCGAACCCCCGTATTTCCCTCCAAACCCTAATTAAGATGCCATCAAATGATTCCAAGCTCCATTTGACTTTGGTAAAATCTAAGAATCAAGAGTAGCTCAATGAAATTTCATAAGGCTTTAAATACCCTCTCTAACGGTCCATGCCGTGCGCGAATCGGCCTTACGGTTCGCATTTACTTTCTTTTTTACTCTGAAACCCTAATCTAGAGTCCATCGAGCGCTTTCAAGCTCCATTTGACTTTGGTCGAGTCTCTAACTCTATAGCTCAATGAAATTTTATACAACTCTGAATGATGTTTATGATAGTCCAACCATGCATGAAATGGACTTACGATTTGTATTTTATGCCTATTTTTCGAAACGTGCATTTTTGGACTACCTATAGGCACCCATTCCCTTATGTCTATAGGTTGAGGTGCATTTTACTTAGCCTGTAAGTCAGGGGGTAAGCCTATAGGTGGGCCTAGGCCTAACCCAATCGGTAAACCCCCACCCCCAAAAAATTTCTTTTTAAGGAAGCTATGACCTCATTGTCAAGGACATTCTTTTCCAAATCCCAAGACCTCCTTTCCAGAAATCAACACGTAGCCTTTTACACATCCCATTCAACACATTTCTCCTACGTTTGATTACATCATCTGCACACCTCACCTTTCTTACCAACTTTACCACCATTACACGAACACCAAAATTATCCCACATCACCAAAAAGTTAAAATTCCAGCTTCATAAACTGTTCAAATCTTATTCATTCAATCTTGCTACTTTATTTCTATTACTTACTCTTTTACTTATACTGTCTACATTTATTTTCATTTACTCACCTTAATCTCCCTTTTAATATTTTTATATTCACTAAATTTATTTTCATAAACTCAAAAACCAAAAGAGAAATTGATCCTTGAACCCCAAATTAGAAATTTCCTTCCATTTTACTACACTTACCTCATTTGTGAACATTTTCAACAAACCAAAATAATAAAATTCTAGTTTTAGGTTCATGGATTATGTGGCCATACCCAATCGTCGTGGTGGGCGGGCGGAGTGAGGATCCTAGGTCCCACGCACCCCTATCGAGAGCGCTTTGGTCGGCGTCATTGGGTGAGGTGAAAAATGTAGAGAGATGGAGTCACCAGTCTATTTTACCCAAAACAGACAAAAGAAAAGGGAGCCATCCTGAAGGACATCATCCAAAGACATATTGATTCATGGAAAACCAAAATGATTCGAAAAGGGTCCAGAGGCTAAGTTAAGAAATGGGAAGGTGCTAGGCACCCATTCTGCCCTTACGGTCTCTCATGGATTATTGCTATTTTCGTTTATTTTCCTCGTGATGTGTGTGCATGTGTATATATAGTCGAGATAGGAATCATCGACTTGTACCATGGAAGAGGTAAAGCGAGTCATCCGTAGGAATGTAAAAATAATGTTAGAATATAGGATTTACGCGATCATCCTTATGTTGATAGTTACGATGGAACGATAATGTGTATGAAATAATACGCTACTAAGAACAAATATATAGAATATAAGAGAATTGAGTTTAGTGAAAAATAAAAAATGAGAGAAAAAGTCAAAATAGGACTCGAGTCTCGGATTTTACCTCGAGACGCCTACGTAGCCTATAGAGGCATCAAAGTCTACATAGTTTGCATGAAAAATGAGGGGTGGGGTTTATCCCATAAATCCAATCGGGAGATTCTCTTATTTGTGCGTGTGTTTGTATATAAAAAGTGTTTTAGTTGTGAGAAAAGTGCAACAAAAGTGTAAGGATTCCCGTTTGGAATTTATGAGCAAACACTCTTTTTCTTATTTTTTGGGTTTTTATTTGTATGAAAATAAGTGATGTTCAATAATACCAAATAAAAAGTATATTAGGATATGTGATATCAAAGAATAAAAGTGCTAAGTAATAAAACAAGTTAATGCAAATTTATTAGAATTTAAGGAGAGAATTGAGAAAACGGGACCTTCTTGAAGATCTTGCGCTTGAGCTTGAATATTGAAGAGAATCCCTTGCACTTGGATGATGATGGACGGTAGTTAATTCCCCAAGTTTGATGAAAAGGATGATGAAAGGTGAAGGTTGGAAAGAGATTTGAATGTGGAAATCACGCTGACTTCGAGAGAGGTTTTCTGGATTTGCTGAGAGTGATATGTTTCTGATCTGGGATCCCTTTGCCATGAGGGCAAGGTTGCCTTTTTATAGGACCATCACATTGCCAATCGGCGTAGCCCAATTCCTTCCAATCAGCAGGTGTGTTTAGGCACACTGCCGATAGGCAGGGTCTGAGACCTGCCATTTGGTAGTGTCTTTCTGGCCTTTTCGGAAAATTGGTTGTAGAGTGCAAACCGTTGATACGAATCGTGCACGGGGTGGATCATTGGAAAGGTAATTCAGAGACCTTCGAAAGTACTTTGTATCACTTCTAAGATTGAGAGTTGACTTTGGGTCAAATGAGGCTCAGAAGCGCTCGTCAGTCCATTGGACGGGGAATCGTCGGACGTAAACGGATCGTTAGTCCGCATGGTAAGTCTGAATCACACACGGGGCAGACTTTTGGAAAGGTTAGGAGATGTACTTTGATATTCCAAAGAGTTTGACCCAGTTTGGGGAGTTGACTTTGGTCAACTGGGCCCTGGAAGCATTTGGTGACCTCTCAGAGTAAAACGGATCATTCGTCCGTACCGTAAGTCAGAATTGTGCACAGGGTAGACCGTTGGAAAGGGGTTTCAGTGACCTTTGAAGATTCATTTAGTCTCGGTCGAGATGAAGAGTTGACTTAGGTCAAACAGAGTTGAGGAGCATCCGGTGGCCTCTTGATCAATTTTTAGGGAAAACGAGTCATTCGTTCGCCTGGTAAGTCAGAATCGCGCATGGGACGGACCGTTAGAAAGGGGATTTAGGGCCCTTCGAAGATTCATTTAGTCTTGGTTAAGAAAAAGAGTTTGACTTTTGGTCAAATGGAGCTTGGGAGTGCCCGATGGCTTCTAGGTCAATAAAAGGGGTATGACCTGGGTTTATAGTGATGAAGGGCGATGCTAGGGACCTAAGGAGAGTTTAGGGGTAACAAAATGGGGTGTATATAAAGCCCCTCGACGGGTGAGTTTGGAAAAAATGATAGCCATCGAATAGACACCGCATGATGCTTTTGAGGGGGATGACCAATTCAGAGTGTCGAGGACGATTCTGAGGACCTAAGGGAGCGAGGATGACCGATTTAGAGGGTCGAGGCCAATTCTGAGGGTTTGAAGATGAGGGTGACCGATTCTTTGGGTCAAAAACAATTATGAGGGCTTGAGGATGAGATGACCAATTCTGTGGGTCGAAGCTAATTCTGCGAGCTTAAGTAGAGATTACCAATTCTGCGGGTCAAAACCAATTTTGAGGGCTTAAATATGAGATGAACAATTCTGTGAGTTGAAGCCAATTCTAAGGGCATAAATAGAGATGACCAATTCTGCGGTTCGATTTACTTTCTGCGGGCTTAAGTAGAGATGACCAATTCTGCGGGACGAAGCCAATTCTTAGGGCTTAAGGTGAGATGACCAATTTAGCGGGTCAAAGACAATTATTTGGGCTTGAATATAGATGATAAAATTCTGTGGGTCGAAGCCAATTCTATGGGCTTAAGGTGAGATGACCAATTCTGCGGGTTGAAGACAATTCTGTGGGCTTAAGTTGTGATGACCAATTCTGCGGGTCGAAGCCAATTCTGGGGGCTTAAGGTGAGATCTCCAATTCTGTGGGTCAAAGCCAATTCTGCGGGCTTAAGTTGTGATGACCTATTCTGCGGGTTGAAGCCAATTCTGCGACATTAAGTTGTGATGACCAATTTTACGGGTCGAAGCCAATTCTGCGAGCTTGAATAGAGATGATCAATAATGTGGGTCGAAGCTAATTGTGCGGGATAAAAGTGAGATGACCAATTTTACGGGTCAAAGCCAATTCTACGGGCTTAAGTTGTGATGACCAATTCTATGGGTCGAAGCCAATTCTACGGGCTTAAGTTGTGATAACCAATTCTGCGGGTCGAAGCCAATTCTGCAGGCTTAAGATGATGATCCAAGACTGAGGTCAATTCTGACCTAAGAGAGGTAACGACCAAGGATCGAAGTTAATTCTAACCTAACTAAGGTGACGATCCAAGATCGAGTTCAATTCTGACCTAAGAGAGGTGATGACTGAGGACAGAGGTCAATTCTGACCTAACTAAGGTGACGATCGAGGATTGAGGTCAATTCTGACCTAACTAAGGTGACGATCCAAGACCGAGATCAATTCTGGCCTAAGAGAGGTGACGACCGAAGACCGAGGTCAATCTGACATAACTAAGGTGATGATCTAAGATTGAGGTCAATTTTGACCTAAGAGAGTTGATGACCAAGGATCGAGGTCAATTCTGACCTAACTAAGGAGATGATCAAATACCGAGGTCAATTTTGACCTAATAGAAGTGATGATTGAGGAATGAGGTCAATTCTAACCTAACTATGGTGACGATCCAAGACCGAGGTCAATTCTAACCTAAGAGAGGTGACGACTGAGGATCGAGGTCAATTCTGACCTAACTAAGGTGACGATCCAAGACCGAGGTCAATTCTGACCTAAGAGAGGTGTACATTTCCTTCAGGAAAATCAAGGATTCTGCTGGGGATAAGGATCGGATTTTGGGTTCCACTGGGTAATAGTGAATGAGCTGGGGAAATCCTTGCGATTTTGAAGATTTTATGGAGGGATGGCTAAAATTACACTAGGTAAGTGATTAAGTGGCCCAGGTTTTCGATGTATTTCTTGGGGAGGTCTAAGACCTTTGGGGCATAGGAGGTGATCCTTAGAGATACTCCAGGGGCTTCGCTGGGAGGAGATTCACTTGGCTTTTGAGAGTTTCGCTGGGGAACTAGGGGTTTCGCTTGAGGGAGTGCAAAATTTTCATGGTGAAAATGTTCTAAATCCTTCTTGGGATTTTTAGGAATTTTCTGAGAATTTTTCAGGGCTTTCTGGTATTTTTTGGGAATTTTTATACAAAAGTTTAAGAGGGTGCCGGTCGGCATGGTATAGAGGGTGCCATTCGGTAGTGGCACGGACTTTTGGATTGCCTTGGGAAGATAAGGGGTTAGTGACGATCGGTGGATGGGGGGTCAATGTCGATCCCCATGACCCTCGACATCTTATATAAAGGGGAGAATTCCCTTCATTTTTCATATTTTCTTGCTTTCTTTCTTTATGTGATTTTCCTCTGCAAATCGTTCTAGCATTTCGATCTTTAATAAATGGCCGCCTTTGTGAGCACTGCAGTGCATAGGGAATGGTTGACTATCTATGACTGGGCGAACGTTTAGTGGAGGGCCAGTGCGCCTCTTACATTGGGGAGTGAGAACTCCTTTGATGCATTCGAGCCGATTGCGGATGAGTGGACCTTATTACAAGAGCCATCGCGTCATCATTCCTCAAGGGTGGTGAGCTCTGACGGTTATGTAAGTAACCTAACTTCTGGCATTCTTCTCTTTTTGGTGATTTTTTTCTTTTCTTCTCGAATTTTGACAAGGTTTCTTCTTTTGACTGTTTGACATTTCTTTGAAGAACATGCGTGCTCATAGGATGACGGGGCTTAAGGACATTTGGGATCATCTTCCACCTATGGTGCGTTGGGTGGTATCCTCAGTGGGTTTTGGGAGGTTGGCATCTACGCTGGATGAGACACCTTGTTCGACAGCGGTCTTGTGCGCTCTGGGGGAGAGATAGTGGAATACTAACCACACCTTGCATTATGGTTTTAGGGAGATGACCGTTACTCCCATAGACATGCAGCAACTGCTAGGGCTGGAGAGAAGATAGAGGTGGATCGCACCCTGCTGGTCAGGCCAGAGGTGGTGCGTCAAGTTTTGAATGGCCTGACCAGTGGTAGGGTAAGACTTTTTCTTTTTCAGTCTTGATTTTTGTATATTCTGATTTTGTTACTGACTTATGCCTGCTTGGGGATTTTCAGGTGACTTTTTACCCTTGGGGGATAGCCGTTCAGGATACGGGGCAACTGGGGTGAATGCATAGCTGCGACGCTTATTAGCATATGAGTTTGGCCACTCTTGGTATCTCGGGGAGTGTGTGGTTAGATATATTACTGAGGAGGAGGTGGTGGTGCCACCTGCACACCATCCTACGTCTAATGAGGTTGGAGCGGCTGTTGTCGAAGGATGCAAGGATCGCGGTGATGATCGGGGAGTCCTACTTGTTGTACATTGATACGACCACGCCGTATGACTATTTGGACTTTGTGACAAGCTGTTTTATGGAGCCCAGCATATATGATTCCTTACCTTTCCCTCCTGCGGGTTAGAGTCGGGTGGTGGGGTCTTCCCACAATGACGGTGGTCTGTCGGTGTCTGTGACGGCGGTGACTTCAGAGGTTCCCTTTGTACAGTTGCACACTCCTTCATATAACATTCGACGGGGTGATATAGGTATGGTGCCTATGTTACACCGTCCTCATGCGACGGATCCGGAGGAGTTGGGTTTGACAGAGGGGGTCCTTCATCCTGTGGTATACCTTCTTCCTCTTTTTGGTTCCTTTTCTATTTTGATCCCTCTTTGATACTAATTTCTCCTTTTACTTGCATCAAGTTCGGGTGTAGACCACTTGGCTAAGGGACATCAGAGACTGGATATCTTCAGCGACTGCCCACATTCGGGATGCGGTCCCGGTTCCTTCTTTTTTGGTGACGTCTGCTTCATCTGGGGAGGAATCTGGCTTGGTAAGTGGTGGTGTGTCATCTCGCCATAGGGGAAAGAGAGAGCGTCACAGGGGTGGAAGCTCTTAGAGAGAAGGGTGTAGGGTAGGTGGGAGAGAGAGAATGTGGGTTCGGGCTGAGTCCCATTATTTTTTCTTTTCTTTATTTCTTGCAAAATTTGATGTAACACAGAAGAAAAACATATATATGCAAATGGAGTTTTTTATTATCTTTTGTCAATGGTGAATAAATGAATGCATGTACTTGCGCTCTTTACTTTGCTATTGAGACCGTAAAAAGAGATATTTTTAGGATTTTGGAGGAAGGTTTTTAAAAAAGAGAAATTATATAGGGGTGGAAGAGGGTTTTTGAAATTCTGTTAAGAATATCAATTTATTTTTTATTTAGCTTCTGATTTTGACGAAAGAGGAAAAAGGGAAATTTCCAAAAATAGGGGGTTGCCGATCAGTAAGACCCTTATCATGCCTATCGACAGTCAAGTCTAGTCCCATTAATTCAAAGCTTCGATTAGTGCCCTCTTCAGCCTCTTGTACTTTGTGGGGTTGGATTTTCTTCAATTTCTGCAGGGGTCATGTCTTTTGTGAGGGTTCTCAAGTATAAAAAGGGGTAAAGGGTGGAGTGTTTTCATCACTCCTTTATACTCTTATTTGCTTACTATCTCTTAGTCTTGAAAGATGGCTCTCCCTGGTAGCATTGAGTTTGCTAACTACCTTGAAGCCTTGAAAGTGATTTTCTCTTATAATGTCGACAATGATGCTTTCAACATGCATCGAGTCTCTTCGTGGCGCAATCGGACCATTGAGTGGAACATGCTGACGACAGCGGTATAATTTTGGTACCCCAAGACCATGTATTCTGCTTTGGTTTGGATGATGTTTGTCCTACCTACGAGGAATTTTCTGCCATGCCGGGGATAAATCCGAGTGTTGCTGTAACTTTACCCGAATTTTCTCATTTTCCCAAGGATTTCTTGGCTGGGCTTCTTCGCATTTCATCTTCGATGACAAGACCACTTGTTACTAGAGGAATGATTTCCCTTTCGACGGTGTTACAGTCCGTACATTTGTGAGAATTAGGTGATTCTGGATAAGCCAAAGCCATTGTTCTGGGCTTAGTATCAAAATTTCTAGTGGTGACTGGGAAACTGATGGTGTACCCATAACTTGTAGCCATTATTTCTTGGATGTCATACCGTCGCAATCCTGCGGCAGTGATATTGGCGGATACCTTGAATGGCCTGGATTCCTGGTGAGAAGGTAGTTCTAACTTCTTAAGGGGTAGCCCTGTGATACTGTTCATGTGGTTGTCTGAGAGACTCCTCCTCGTGACTCCTCCGGAATACCCTTTATCGGTTGTACCCAACTTCTTTTTGCGCTATTTTATTGGCGTTGGTTTGGACATCGAGAGTTGGGAGAACCCGCTTATGGAGAATGGGGCTTTAAATCTGTACTGGTCAGTGCCTTGGTCGGGACAGTTGCTACCTATTCTGGAGCTAGGAGAATACTCATATGTCCATTTGGTTGGTCTCAGGCAGACCTCTTTCTATTTCTTGGTGGCTTCTGGTTAATTTGGTTGGGAGTATGTCGTGCCACCTCGGACACTAGACTTCTTTCCGGTAGAAGATTTGACTTAGGGTCTGCGCATGCGTCTTGGCTGTTTGTGGGAGAATCGACGTCCGCCGACCCGTCCCTCTTAGTCTGTTGGGAGAGTTTGGCATATCCCTGGGGATTATATGAAGTGGTTGTGGAGAAGGGTGGACAGCAAAATATTGGCAGTGGAGACTGGGAAAAGGTGGCTTGTTTTATTTAATACGATGGAAGGAGGTGTTGTGGTTTTTCTGAAGCTGGTTCGGGCTTATCGGTCCATGGAGTCCCTGCGACACTCTGATTAGGCAGGGGAAGCTTGGGCACCCCAGGATGCAGATGATGATGATGGAGTGGGATCGTTCGGTAGCTACGGATAAGACTCTTGGAGAGTTTATAATAGGGAATAAATGTGGGGATTTTATTTTATCTTTTTAGGAAAGTAGGGGGAAGGGAGTTATTCGTTCCTTTTCTTATGTAATATGTACCGTAATTTCTTATTAGTGAAATAATTAAGTTTTTGATCATCCAGCTGTGGCTTTTGATGAGTTTTGTGTTTTTTGAACTATCTATACCGATCTTGAAGGCACACATAATCCTTTTGTTCAAGTATATGTTAGAATGGACTGTTGTTCTCGAAGATAAGAAAAGAATAGTATTTTGTGAAAAAAAAGGTTTGCGCTCATGTAAGGTGTATGAAATGCCTATGTACCTCTGGATTTTTTGAAAAGTTTTAATTGTTTGAAAATGATTTTTTGTAGAGGATCAGGGCCACGTGGTTCTGGGTAGAAGGAAATGAAGAGATTTTTTTTAAGAATAGAAGGGAGATTTTAGGAGTCGTAATGCGCCGAGATTTTGGACCAGGGGTAGAACTTCTTGAGACGGTCCAGGTTGACTGGACGAGCCATCTCTTCCCCATCTATGTCGATGAGCATGGCGGCATCACCGAACAAGATCTTCTTCACAATGTAAGGGCCACTCTAATTGGGCTTGAATTTCCCTCTAGGGTCCCAGATGGGTTCTATGATTTCTTTGAGGGCTAGGTCCCCTTCTCTAATACTGCAGTCCTTGACTCTTTTATTGAATGAACGCGTTATTCGGTGATGGTACCCTTGTATGTGGTATATCTCTTTCAATCTCCTTTCATCTAGGAGGGTCAGCTCATCAATACGGCTTTGACACCAGTCTTCTTCGCTGATTTTTCTTTCAAGCATGACGAGCAACGAGGGTATTTCCAGTTCCATGGGTAGGACTGCTTCCACACCGCAGACTAGAGAGTAAGGGGTATCCCCAGTAGAGGTTCGAATTGAGGTTTGATAGCCCCAAAGGGCGTATGGGATCCGATCATCCCAATCTCGATAGCTTTCGATCATCTTACTGATGATGGCTTTAAGGTTCTTATTGGCGGCTTCAACTGCACCGTTGGTCTGAGGTCGGTAGGGAGAATATTTGTGTCTTTGAATACCATATTCTTTGACCACCTCTATGACTTCTGCCTCAAAATGCAACCCATTATCTTATACTAGCCCGTGGGGGACCCTATACCGGCATATGATGTTTTTCTTGATGAATTTGGCCACTTTCTTGGCATTCAACACTGCGTATGACTCAGCATCAACCCATTTAGTGAAGTAATCAATAGCAACTAGGATGAACTCATGCCCGTTGGAAGCCTTCAGTGTAACCTTCCTTATGATGTCGATGCCTCGGGTGGAGAATAGCCAGGGAGAGGTCATGTTGTATAATTCACGCGGAGGTAGATGCTAGAGATTGGAGAACTATTAGCATTTGAGGAATCTCCGGACATCTGCAGTGCAATCCTGGCTCATGGTGGTTCAGTAGTAACCTTATCGGATGATCTTCTTTGCAAGAATGTGACCATTCATATGGGGTCTACATTCCCCGCTGTGGATCTTCTGCATTATCTTTTCAATGTCATCCCCTGCGATACAGTGCAGATGAGTTCGATCGAAGTTTCTTTTGAGCAGTGATTTATGACAGATGATGTACCGAGAAACCAGTCTTTGAAGGGTTGCTCGATCTTTCTTATTGTAACCCTCAGGATACCTATAATGCTTGAGGAGGCACCTGATATTATAGTACCAATAATCGGCTAGCTCAAGATCTTTTATGGTGACGAGCTTAATGTGTTAGTAGTGGGTTGGTTTACCTTTCTCTTAAACAAGGAAGGGGGTCATTGTTATTACTTCGAGCATGTTGACCATAGAGGCCAAGGTAACAAGGGCATCGGCTAGGTTATTCTTTTCTCGAGGTAAGTAGTGGAAGGTGATATCTTGGAATTGGGAGACTAGTTCTTCTAAATGGGTGTGGAAGGGTTGGATTTTCTCGTCCTTGACTCTCCACTTTCTAAGCACTTCGCCGATCATGAGGGAAGAATCCCCGTTGACATTTAGGCATTGAATACCTTTCTTGAGAGAAACTTTGAGGCCTACCGTGCATGCCTTGTATTCAGCCATGTTGTTGGTGTAAGGGAAATCCAATTTGATGGCGATGGGACTGTGGGAGTTATCTGGGGAGATCAAAAGTATCCCAATGCCATATCCCTTTTTGTTGGCAGCACCATCGAAGAACATTTTCCATCGGAGATTATCCTGGGTAGTGCACAAGATGTTTTCATCTAGGAATTCAGAGATCCAGACATCGGCTTCATCCATGGGGTAATCAACGAGGTAGTCAAATATGGATCTTCCTTTCATGGATTTCTGCGTGATATATACGATATCGAACTCAGCTAGTATTATAAACCATCGGGCCATTCGGCTAGATAAAGCGGGTTTCTCAAGAAGATATTTAATGGGGTCCATTCGGGATACAAGTTTGATGTGGAAGGCGAGCATGTAGTGCCATAAGTTTTGGGTGACCCAAAAAAGCGCGACACATGCCTTTTCCAAAGCAGTGTAGTTGACTTCATATCTGGCCAATTTGCGACTAGCGTAATATACGGCTCTTTCTTTGCGGGAATCTTCGAGGTATTGGGCTAGAAAAGCCCCAGCTACAGTGTCAGTTATGGTTAGGTATAGGAGCAAGGGGAAACCAGGTTGTGGTGGCATGAGTATCAAAGTAGTTTGAAGATAGGTTCACAGATGGAGGTTAACTGGATGATGAACTGACTTATGTATTGTAATTTTCCAAGGAAACCTCAGACTTTTTTCTTTGTTCGGGGAGGTGGCATATCAAGTATGTCTTTCATCTTGGCGGGATCTGCTTATATCCCCTTCTCACTGACCATGAATCCCAAGAGTTTTCCCTTTGTTACGTCGAAGATGTATTTCTGCAGATTGAGTCTCATTTGATACTGTCGCAGTCGTTCGAAGAATTTCCGGAGAGCGGGAACATGAACTTCTCTAGCGTTGGATTTGATAATCATATCATCCACATAGACCTCAACTTCTTTATGAATCAGATAGTGCAGGATAGTTGTGTCGGCCCTCTGGTAAGTAGCCCCATCGTTTTTGAGTCCAAATGGCATAACAGTGTAGCAAAAGGTTCCCCATGAGGTGATGGATGCGGTTTTTTCTTATGTGGTATGGGTGCATTTTGATTTGGTTGTGTTCAGAAAACCCGTCGACGAATGACTTAAGAGCATGACTGGCTTTGTTGTCCACGATCATGTCGATATTGGGTAGAGAATAATCTTCCTTTGGAGAGGCTTTGTTCAAGTCCCGGTATTCTACACACATCCAAACCTTCCCTCCTGATTTCGGAACAGACACTATATTAACTAGCCACGTGGCATATTCGATCACACAAATGAAGCCCACATTTAACTTTTTGACCACCTCCTCTTTGACCTTGAGAGATCATTTGGTGCGGAGATTTCTCAACTTTTGTTTAGCCAGCTTGTAATTTGGGAGAGTGGGAATCTCATGCTGAGGTATTTCAGGATTAATGTCGGGCATATCATCATAGGACCATACGAAGACATCCATGAATTCTTTTAGAAATTCTTCGAGTTGTGCGTGATCATGCTCGTCCAGGGTGGCCCTTATCCTGATCTCGCCCAGTTGGCTATTAGAACCGAGATTAATAACAACAGTATCTTCTTTATTAACTTGAACGCGGTTATGTTGTTTATTATTAACCTTATTTAGATCAGTTAAGAATTGTTTATTTGTAAAATCATCATTATCAAAAGTTTGATTAGAATCTACACAGTTAATGTTAGGCACAACAAGATACTCAAAATCTTCGTTTATTTCATTGATAGGAAAAACAGAATTTAGAACCTCATCAAAGGAGGACTCGATTACATTTGAACAAGGATATACAATAGAAGAAGAAATGGGGTAAACATTAGGATTAAGGGAGATTTCAGCAGGTAGAACTGGCGCAGCATGCCGATTTAGGAGAGGTGTATCAGCAGCTGTAATCAGTTGGGATGGATCCAGTGATGTAGTGCTTGAGTGAACCATACAGAGTGTCAGCTCCAGTGTCTGTAAGTTGAAAGAATCTTCAAAGTCACTTTCCTCAGTCTATTCGGTATCTTTGATGAGTGATTGTACATGATGTTGGGAACTTTCGGCCCATGGGTAGCTATCTTGGAAAAGATCCCCATTCCAGGCTTTATCTTCTTATCTGTATGGTCATACCATGGTTCTGGAAACCTGTAAAAGGGGAAGTCTTCGCCCTATTTGATGAATCGTCCATTCATGGAGTCACCTAGGATAGTCTGGATGCAATCTAGTCCTCTATTTGGTAGAGACTGGCAGATTATTCTAAGTTCTTGTTCTGATGGTTGATACCCTAAACCATAAGGAGGAAAAGCTTTCTTCAGTTCAATAGGCTCGAGTATCCCTTGTTGTCTTTGTCCTAGCCCCAGTCTGGGCATGAAGTGCATGTTTCTGAACATCTAAATTACATTGAAATTGCCATGAGGGTCGTATTCTGGACAAACCCTTTCTTTAAAATCGTCCCCTATCGGGAGTAGGAGTGGCTCAACTTGGAATCCTGATAGGAGCATATCATTTAACCCATGTTGTATTTCAAGGATTGGATTGTTGGTGCTTGCAACCTCGGCATTATCGTTATCGCCCAAGATGGTGATGTCCCGTACATCGGTGAAGTACTTCAATTTATAATGGAGTGAGGAAGACACACCCTTGATACTATGGAGCCAAGGTCGTTCGAGAAACAGGTTGAAAGAAGCTGGGATGTCAATAACTTGGAATTCAATTATAGGGTTTATAGGCCCAACCCCTATTACAAGCTTTATGGATCCCATCAACTCTCGACAGGTATTATCGTAGGCACGTATAGTAGCGGAGGTTGGATCGAGGCGCTTTCTTTCAGTCCTAAACATTTGAAGGTCCTTAGTGGGCAGACATTTACGGCGGATCCATTATCGACAAGAAAAGAGTGGCATGACCTTCCCCATAACTTTGTTGGAGATGTTGACTGCATGATTGGGGTTTGGCCCAATTTTGGGAATTTCTTCTTCGAAAAAGGATAGCATTTAGGTGGAGATCAAGGATCCGACCAAATTTATTGCTTCTTCTGGTATGGTATAAGGAGGAACTGTGGGTCTAGTGAGAAACTTGATCAAAGCATTTCTGTGCAGCTGGGAGGACATGAAAAGCCCCCATAGAGTGATGTTAGTTTGAGTTTTCTTTAGTTGGTCGAGGATCTTGCTCTCCTCAAGGTTCATCTCTGGCATAGGAAGGTTTTCAACGCCTTTCCCTTTGTCATTTGCTGGTAATGAGCTTGGGATCAGGTAATGCCTCCCTGATCTGGTCATATGATTTATTGAAGAAGGGAAGAACATGAATCCCATTTCCTCATCAATCTTTGATTGTTCTGCCACCTTAATTATTTCTCCAGGAAGTTCTTTAAACGATATCATTCCACACATGTCGGCTACCGAGCCAGTTTTCTCGAAAGCTTATTCTTCAATCGAATCTCCAAATTCTTCCCCCCATTCGGTGGCAACAATTCTGTCTTTCTATGTAGAGTCGATGCATTCCACAAATTCAACGGCTTCTTCATACAGGTCATCCCATTATGTGGGGATGTGTACGGGTGAAAGGACCAGGCACCCTTGGAGCTTCAGAACATCAAGTAACTCGATCATACTGCAAATGTTGTTGGTTTGCCTAAATAATTTTGCTATGATCTGGAAGACATCATCTAAGTTAACTTCATCGATCGGTACTACCCAACTGTCTGACTCTCTAGCCCATTTCCGTGCTTCCAAAAACAGCGTACTGAACCTCTGGAAATCAATGATCATCTGTGAGGGAAATTTCAGCCTGAACTCTAGGATTTGGTTTAAGACTTCTGATAATTCAATACTTCCATTTTTGAAACGGTTACGGACGAAGATGCATGCTTTGGTAAGGGCTGACAGTGCCTGATCAACGAGGCTAGAAGGGTATAGGAGGAAATATGGGCAAGTTTGGATAGGTTTAGGAGAGTATATGGGTGTGATTTTAGTTGAGAGATCAAATTTTGGGTTCCCTTTTAGAAATATGGCATTGGTATGATTTGGGAGTGGGTTATGAGTATTGTTTGGCTTAGGATTGGCTGGTGGGGTGATTGTACCCCGGTCAATTAGACCTTGGATTATGTTTCGTAGGTGAAACAATTGGTCAGTGGTATGGCCAGCTCCTTAGTGAAAGGCGCAATGAGCATCTGCCTTGAAATTTCTTTGGAGTGGTTTTGGCAATGGACAAGGGTCCAAGGGTTTGATAAGGTTTCGGCTCAACAAGGCTTAATAAACTTTGGAGAGGGGAGCATGGAGCTCAGTGTATTCCTTTCATACTGGGACAGGGCGGCTTTCTAGTGCCCATGATGTGGTTGGTTGAGAGATGTTATTGATGGTTGAGACTACAACACTGGCAGGCTTGTCATATTTTCTGGGGGTGAATTGTCCGGACACCTTCTTTGGTTCAGCTTCTGTCTTAGCAAGACCTTCCTCGATTTCAACTCCTGCTTCTATGAGAGCTCGAAAGTGGGGATAGTATTATCCTCCCATGGTGGCTCGAACTTGGGGTAAGAAGTTCTTCTTTACTATGATGACTTGTTCTTCCTCGGAAGGCCGATTGATCATGGTGGCTGCTTTTTCCCTCCATCGGGCTATGAAGTTACTGACTAATTCCCCAGAGTTTCGTTTGACCAGTTCTAAATCACGATGGGTGACCTCAATCTCTTTATTGTATTTGTACTGTGACATGAATTCCTGAGCTACATCCTCCCAGCTATGAACTCTGGACTCTTCGAGAGACAAAAACCATCAAAGGGAACTATCCTTCAAAGTTTGCTAAAACAATTGGGACATCACTTTTTCAGAAGCTCCTAGTAGAGTCATGGAATGGTGATAACTGTGAAGATGAACAATCACTACACCAAAATGACAAAATTGTCACCTTTCAGTCGGCCACCCTTGTCAAGGTCATTGACCGTGACAAAAAACACGCACTTTATGTCACGGTTATTGACCTTGACACGACCGTGACAAAGAATCGTCACGATCAATGACCGTGACAAGGCCGTGACAAATTTACTTGTCACGAACTTGTCACGGTGATTGACCGTGACAATTCTTTAAATAATTGTCACGGTCAATGACCTTGACACGACCGTGACAATGGTTCCAGCAAAAACCCTTTCCCCTTCTTTTTTCCCTCCCGCCGTTCCCTCCCTCTCTCTCTCTCTCGACGCTGCTCTCTCTCTCTCTCTCTCTTCCATTTATATATATGTTTGTGTGTATATATATGTGTGTATGTGTGTATATATGTGCGTGTGTGTGGGGTGGGGGGGGGGGGTGGGGGGGGGTAGGGTGGGGGTAGGGGGTGGGGGCAGGGTGCGGGTTAAAAATGTAAATAAATAAGTAATTTTCTATAAATTTCCAAAAATAATATCCAAAAATGTAAATGTAAATAATATCCAAAAATAATATCCAAAAATGTAAATGTAAATAATATCCAAAAATATTGGATAACAATTTATTTTCATTCATAATAAATAAGTAATTTTCTACAAATTTCATAAAAAAATGAAGGCCGGCTTAATATGTGATTTAAGTGTGAAATAATCGCTATATACTTATACTAAGGGAGAAAAAAACCATATATGGCGTTTTTTGTTGACTTTATATGGTGAAATAATCACATGACTTTATATCCATCAAATAAAAGCATGAAAACTAAAAAACTACAATAAGGGTTAAAATGGCATCCGAAGTTGCTAAAAGCATGAAAAATAAAATATTTTTTAAGATTTGTGGTGAATAACTAAAGTTAAAAAAAGTATTACTTTAGTCATTAAATTACTTTTTGAATTCTGGCGATGTGCATAAATTTGTAGTAATTGTCTTATAATAAAGATCAATTAGTCTATGTTGTTGAAAAATTTGATCAAATTGGTGAGCCCTTCATATTTTAAAAATGTTGTTTTTATTCCTATTTAACTTTTCTTTCTATACACCCCTAATTATATTTAAAGTTTAATAAAATAGGAGTTATAGAAATAAAAGTGGGGTTTCCATAATCTTACTTTGTCACAATTAATTTATATGCCTCAAAGTTATTTTATCACTCTTAGTTTATATTTGTGATAATACTTTATTAAAGATTTTTATGGGAACTTGTTATACTAGAACTTAGATGAACACTAAGTGATGAAAATAGTCCTTAAAATTGAAAATTAAATAAAGTTTGTAAAAGTAAAGATGCTGGTAATACATCAAAGATAAATTAATAAGGACTAAATAACAAAACGTGTTCAAGTGTATAACAAGAAAGAAAATGTGGTATTTAGATTGGGTAAAATTCTTAAAGTAATGTTAAGGGACTAAAAGACCCAAGACAACTGGCCAGTAAGTCACGAACCGAAAAATTTATGATGGGTGATGAAAGCCCGTAAACATGTTGGGGTGGGGGTGGGGTATGATTTATAAAAAGCACAAAATAATAGTATAAATTCAATACCTGAAATTAACATTGAGATTATTTTAAATAGACAGTCACTACTGTGTGTGTGTTTAAATTGAAAGAAGATATGAGAATTTTATTAAAGATTTTTATGGGAACTTGTTATACTAGAACTTAGATGAACACTAAGTGATGAAAATAGTCCTTAAAATTGAAAATATTATATCTGTACTAATAACATTTTTTTATAGCAAATGTCTCCTTCAGATGTTTATGATGATGCTGTTTATGATGATGTCATCTGGGGTCGGTGGTAGTGGAGGCGACAAGGGCTCTTCCGCCCCTAGGCTCCCCAAATATGGGAAATATGGGATTACCGTCGAGATCAAATCGGAGATATTAGCGATATCCCTCGTTCTACTAAAGACGGTCATCGGCCCGGGGTTTATGAGTTGGAAGGAGGTGCCATATGAGCTCAAGTTAGCTGTTTGGGCGGCACTACAGGTAATATATTTATACGAATATTTCAATTTCAATTTCATATTTATATTTATATTTATATTTATTCGCAACTAACATTCTATTTGTTGGACAGGAACAATTCAACTTGGATCCAAAGCTACGCGATCCCGTGTTGGAGCAGATTAGGGAGCAACTCAAGTCGTGGAAAAAAAATATGCGGGCACGGTACTTTGGGAAAACACGAGAGTCGATTATCCAATGGCGTGAATCTGTCCCCCCCAAGGAGCCGATCTCATTGGCACAATGGCAGAAGTTCATTGACAATGAGATCGAGGATCGACAATTGGCATCTCGCCAATCAAGGAGGGAAAATCGGGCAAAAAAGACGGACGTGCACTACTCCGGCCGGACCTCTTATGCCGAGGTGGAGCATAGGATGCAGGTAAGATTTAATTTTACTATAACTATAGAAATATATTATTCTTCATTATTTTACTTTGCGGGGCCGATACTAATTTTACTTTACTTTATTTTATTTCAGGGGGTAGGGAGTGGGCCAGGGGGTAAGCCACACAGGCTCGATACTTATGTGGCTCTTCGGACGAAGAAGGGGAAGGACAAGGAGGTGTCCCCGAGCGTCGCGGCCACGATTGTAAGTAATCCGACGTTTAATTTTTGTTAATTACATTATAATTTTTTAGTTTACTTATTTTACTAATCATGTGCTTTTTGTCATTTCAGACAAAGCTTAAGGAAGTGCATGAGTCGCAGTCTGATGCCGACAAGGCATCTTTGTCCACAGATGCACTCAGCCAAGTGCTTGGCTCTGATCGCAAGGGGAGGACAAGGGGGTGATCCACTTCCCTATTTGGCGCCCTTCAACAGATCAATGTCGACATAGGGCGGGGGTTGAGGGACCCGAATATCGTCCAGGGTGGAATAGTTCATGGACGTGCGCTTCAAGAGATGGAGTCCAGGGTGCTCGTCACGCATGTCATACCCGGGAAGGAGAACTACCTATTGTGGTTACGCGAACAATGCGGCACGACGTATATTAGTGGGTGCGTCAATTCGTATGTCGTGTGGCCTACTCACCTCCTCAGTTTTAACAATACACCAGACATGTAGTGACATTGTTTTAAGTTTGAATTGAATTATTTTAAGTTGTTACATTTGAATTATATCGTGATGCATATTGTCTCTATTTGAATATATATTTGCATTATCTTTAGTTTGTTTGGATACATGATGTTTGGATACTGCTGGGCAGTGGCAGTGGACATACTGCCCAGCAAATTTTTTTAAATTCTGACCAGAATTGTCACGATTATTGACCGTGAAAAAATTTGTCACGGACGTGCCACGATCATTGACCGTGACAATTTTTTTAAAAAGGGTCGCGGCTTTGTCACGGTTTATAACCGTGACAAACGTGTCACGGTCATTGACCGCGGCACGACCGTGACACAAAACGCGAGTTTTCTGTCAAGGTCAATGACCGTGACATGACCGTGACAAAAAAGTTGTCTCGACTCAAAATGTCACGGTCATTGACCTTGATAAGTTGGATTTGTCAGCAGATTTGGTGTAGTGAATCGGGGGTCCACTTCCTATGAATTTCTTGATATTTGGCATCTTGAACCTCTCGGGTAACCTTGCTTTTGGATAAGGAGACATGTGGGTGTGGTCCATGTAATTACCCGAGATTCTGACTTGCTCGAACTTCTTAGTGAGCATCTTGAGGTATTCTTTGACTTTGTTCAGATCTTCTTCCTTCTGATCAATGATCATAGGCAAGTTAGCCCCATGCTGGGCAAGGTTCTGCATCGAAAGCTAGGCGAGTTGAGACCTATTAACAGGGGGAACGTGGAGCGTGGTGATATTCTTATAGGACCCAGATAGGCTCGGGTGGATCCATTACATAAGGGAATAGGGCCTCGAGCTCTTAAAAAATGGGAACCTGGTTTCGTTATATTTCTCGGACCTCAATTTGGAGGTTATCGATCTTGCAAACGAGCTAAGCTAGGACTGTCGATAGATTCGGCTGCACAATGGCTACTTGATCTGTGTTCTTCATGGAAAGAGGATGGATTCCGGACTCGAAAGAAGTAACAGGGGAACGGATGGAACTCCGTGGTTATTTGACTGAAGACCAAAGCAAATAGGGAGCCATGCCAAGGGTTTGCGATCAACCTGAGAAGGATTAAAAATGGGATTTATTTTTGAGGAAAAAAGGGATGATTTTTTTTTTCTTTTTGAGATGGAAAGACAAAATATTTTTGGATTTTTGATAAAGAAAGGAGAAATGTTTTTGGCTTTTTGATAAATAAGGGACAAATGTTTTTGGATATTTTTTTTGGGAGACGGATCTCAGCATGATTATTATAATTATTATGTTCTCACTTATATTAAATTCTCCTAAATGCAAAATAAAATGCCGGACAGGACCCGAGCCTGGAAAAGTCGGGTTTGTAATATATGCAAAGCTATGGACGGACTTGTGACCAGGTTCACGGACAGGGTACCCTTTTAAAAATGCGCTAAAATTCCGGCGGCAGGCCGACCCGTAATTTCAGTAGAGTATCGGGTTGAAGCTGGAAATCTAACATGTGTGTCATAGGCTTGACACCTATATGCGGGTATGCAGTTGTTTGGGTAAATCGAAAAGGGTTCCCCCCTTTGGCATGACTCCCACGATATACATCTTGCCCTTGCAGGCAATCGATACGTGTGGATAAGCCATTTGATATACCTGAGTGTACGTGAATTCCCTCACCATATACCTTGTGGGGACGATACGTGTAAGAGAGAATTCGATATACTCGACGTACGTGAATGAATTTCCTGTGATATACCTCCCATCATGACTTTGGTCATGTGGTATGATGCGATGGAACCGTTCGATATACGTCGAAGGTACTTGGGTAATGGAAGGTGAGAGTCATATCGCTTAGGATAACTACGGCTTGCCGGACCAGCGCCCATCACGAAGTAACCATCCAGTTACTGGGTAAAAAATTGGTTAATAAATATTCTCTTTGGTGATGTCGTGTGAATCATGCATGATTCTCTTATTAGTATCTTATGATGAGAATGTCTTTCTTGATTATGCCAAACAGGGAGCAAAGTACAAGTACCAATGGTACACCAAGTATTGATGGGTGATGCGTGCGATATGTGGTTATATGTGGCCGTAGTTGCATGTGGTGTGAAGTGCACATGGAGAATTTTCTACAAGTGTGTGAATATAACCATAAGTGGGGGGCACATGGAAAAGGGGCACATGCAAAAATGGGGGAAAATATAAACAAACATAACACCCATGAAAATAGAGTCTAGCCCTCAAAATAAAGTCCACAGTGGAGTCGCCACTGTGGCCATCCCCAATCCTCACGACGGGAGGAGTGACGATCCTAGGTCCTGCGTGTCCCTCTCGGGAGCGCTTCGTCCGGCGTCATTGGGTGAGGAAAAAAATGTAGAGAGATGGAGTCGCTAGTCTATTTTACTCAAAATAGACAAAAAAAAAGGGATCCATCCCGAAGGACAGCATCTAAAGACATACTGATACACACGAAATCAAAATGATTCGAAAAGGGTTCGGAGGCTAAGTTACGAAATGGGAAGGTGTTCGGCACCCATTCCGCTTTTACGGTCTCTCATGGATTTTTTCTATTTTCCTTTATTTTCCCTGTGATATGTGTGCATGTGTATATATAGTGAAGATAGGAATCATCGACTTATACCATGGAAGAGGTAAAGAGAGTCATCTGTAGGGATGTAAAAATAATGTTAGAAAATAGGATTTACGTGATTATCCTTATGTTGATTGTTATGATGGAACAATAAAGTGTATGGGATAATACGCTACTAAGAAGAAATATATAGAATATAAGAGAATTGAGTTTAGAGAAAAATAGAAAATGAGAGAAAAAGTAAAAATAGGACTCGAGTCTCAAATTTTACCCCAAGACGCCTACGTAGCCTATAGAGGCATCAAAGTTCATGTAGTTCGCATGCAAAATGAGGGGTGGGGTTTATCCCATAAATCCAATTGGGAGATTCTCTTATTTTTGTGTGTGTGTGTGTGTGTGTGTGTAGAAAAAGTGTTTTAGTTGTGGGAAAAGTGTACGAAAAGTGTAAGAATTCCCATTTGGAATTTATGAGCAAACCCTCTTTTTCTTGTTTTTGGTTTTTTTTTGTATGAAAATAAGAGATGTGAAATAATACTAAATAAAAATATATTAGGATATGTGAGATGAGAGAATAAAAGTGCTAAGTAATAAAAACAAGTTAATGTAAATTTATGAGAATTGAAGGAGAGAATTGAGAAAATTGGACCTTCTTGAAGATCTTGACCTTGATCTTGAATGTTGGAGAGCTGCCCTTGCACTTGGATGATGATGGAGGGTAGTTAATTCACCAAGTTTGATGAAAAGGATGATGAAAGGTGAAGGTTGTAAAGGGATTTGGATGTGGAAATCACGCTAACTTCGAGAGAGGTTTTTTGGATTTGCTAAGAGTGATATGTTTTTTATCCGGGATCCCCTTGCAATGAGTGCAAGGCCTCCTTTTTATAAGACCAGGGCATTTTTGATGGGCATAGCCCTGTTCCTGCCAATCAGAAGGTGTGTTTAGGCACACTAGCGATAGGCAGGGTCTGAGACCTGTCGTTTGGCAGTGTCTTTCTGTCCTTTTCAGAAAATTAGCCGCAGAGTGCAAATCGTTGATCCAAATTGCACATGGGGTGGAATGTTGGAAATTTAATTCATAGACCTTCGAAAGTCCTTTGGACCGCTCCAGGGTTTGGGAGTTGTCTTTGGGTCAAATGTTGCTCGGAAGCGCTTGTCGGTCCATTAAACGGGGAATCTTCAGACGCAAACGGATCGTTCGCCCGCATGGTAAGACCGAATTACACATGGGGTAGACCGTTGGAAAGGTTAGGAGATGTACTTCGACATTCCAAAGATATTGAACCGGTTCGGGGAGTTGACTTTAGCCAACCGGTCCCTAGAAACATTTGGTGACCTCTCGGAGTAAAACGGATCGTTCATCCATACCGTAAGTCAGAATTGCGAATGGGGTGGACCGTTGGAAAGGGGTTTCAGTGAATTTTGAAGATTCATTCAGTCTCGATCGAACTAAAGAGTTGACTTAGGTCAAACGGAGCCCGAGAGCGTCCGGTGGCCTCTTGATTAAGTTTCGGGGAAAATGGGTCGTTCGTTCGCAATGTAAGTTGGAATCTCGCACGGGATGGACAGTTGGAAAGGGGATTCAGGTCCCTTAGAAGATTCATTCAGTCTCGGGTGAGCTGAAGAGTTTGACTGTTGGTCAAACTAATCCTGGGAGTTCCCGATGGCTTCTAGGTCAGTACTCGGGGTATGACCTGGGTTTGTAGTGATGAAGGGCGGTTCTAGGGACCTTAGGAGAGTTTAGGGGCAGCAAAATGGGGTGTCTATAGATTAAATTCCACACTTATATGTTTTTTTAGTATGTGGACTTTGATGCCATTTTCAGTTATGTAAGCATCCCGAGTTTTCCTTCGGATTCGAGTCCTATGTTTTTCTTTTACACTTTATTCCTTGTCACTTTTTTTAGTGTATGTATATGTATGTACACACATACACACACCCACCCACACACCCACTCCACCCCCCACACACGCACAAATATATATATATATATATATATATATATAGTATATGATCTTAGAAACTCCTCCAGACATGCATATTCACTTCCTCATAGTGAATCATGATTCAGTGTGTTGCTCACATTATATTATATTTTCGTATTTTTTAATCTCTTTCATTTTTGCAATACTATTAGACACGCATATCCACTTCCTTATAGTGGATTATGATCAAGTGTATTGAATATAGTGTAGTTCTGGCCATCCCTCCTTTTGGATATTTCCTCCCATCTCGGGGGATTTCCTAACTCTCGTGCACGCGCACTTAGAGAGGGAGTGAAGGTCTCGAGCCCTTTTTCCAGGAGAGCTTCGTCCATCGTCGATGTGGGGTGATGTAAAGAGATGGAGTCGCCAGCCTATTTTGCACAAAAGAGGCAAAAGATCATGTCATCTCCTTGAGAGAGAGACATCAAAGACAAACTGATGCTTATGAAACCAATAGTTCAGAGGTTCGGGGGCTAAGTTACAGAATGAGAAGTTTTTAGGCACTCAACCTCCCTTTAGGTCTCACATGGGCTTATGTTACTATTTTCTTTCATTTCTCCATGAAGTGTGTGTGCGTGTATATATTAATGGAGATCGGGATCGTTCGACTCATATCATGAAAAAGGTAGAGTGGGGTCATCCAAAGTAATGTTCCCAAATAATAATTAGAAAATATGATGTGCGCGCTTATCGCGATATTGATCGTTATAATGAAACGATAATATTTGTTAGATAAAATGCAAATATGAATCACAAGTATGGTATATATGAGTAATGTATGGATAAAATAGGAAAGAGATAAAAATACGAATATAGTTAAATTGGAAAATTGGAAAATTGGAAAATTAGAATCGAGTCTCGGGTTTTAGCCAAAAACGTCTACGTAGCCAATAAAGGCATCAAAGTCCACGTAGTTCACATGTGGCACAAGGGTGGGGTTTATCCTATAGATTCAAACGGGAGTTTATTATATGTGTGTGTGTGGAAAAGGTATTTTTAGTTTTGATAAAAAAAGTGGTGAATAATCCCACTAAAATTTATAGGTGTAACCTTCTTTTTCTTTGTTTTCAATTTTTTAAAAGAAAATAAAGTATGTGAAATATAACTAATAAAGGGTGGAATATTAATCTGTATGATCTCAAGTAAGAGCATTCATAAAACTAATGAAAAAATAAAGAAATTTAGAGAGAGAAAAGGGTATTTTGAACTTCTTTGGAGACTTGAGGCTTGATCTTCATCCTTGATGAGATTCCTTCCTAGTTGAGATGAATGTTGGATGAGAGAGAAAGAGTTTTTTTTATATAAATTGAGTATGAAGATGATGGGAATGAAAGATGGAAAGGAATTTCACACAAGGCAACTTTGCTGATTGTAGAAGAATGTTGCTGATATCACTAATATTAATTCATCTGAGGTGTGCCTTAGGACTGAGATCATGCCTCACTTTTATAAGGTAGAGGGACTACTAATCGACATACCCTTTGCCCTTCCATTTGACAGGTGAACCTTTGTACATTGTCGATTGGCAGTGAAAAGGACCTGCCAATCGGTAGTCTCATGTAAATTTTTCAAGAAAAATGGTCATAGAATGAAATTCAAAAATTTAAATTGCACATTGGGAATACCACTAGAAAATTAATTTAGAGACCTTTAATAGTCCTTTAGGTCTCTCCTGAGTCCGAGAGTTGACTTTGGATCAAACGTGGATCGGGAGAGCCCGATGGCCTCTAGACCTGTACTCGGAGTATGAACTAGGTGTTATAATAAAAAGGGAGATTATAGGGGCCTTAGGGGGTACTAGTTCATATAGATTCCCTCGACATGTGAACTTGGAATAATTGAAATCCATCGAATAGACACCACGTGATGCTTTGGGAAAGATGCCTATTGTGGAGATTTAAAGGGGACGAGGATGATCGATTAATAGGGTTGAGGTCGATTTCGAGGAACAAAGCTAATTTTAGGGCTAGCCACTTCAGAGGGACTATGTCAATTCTTAGGACCTAAGGTGGGAACGACTAATTCTGAGGTTCGAGGTCAATTCATAGGAGCTTAAGTAGGGAGCGGACAATTTTGAGGGTCGAGGTCAATTATGAGGACCTTAAGTTGGAGCGACCAATTCTGAGGGTCAAGGTAAATTTTGAGGACCTTAAGTAGGTATTGACCAATTCTGAGGGTCGAGGTCAATTTTGAGGACCTTAAGTGGAAAGCAACCAATTCTGAGGGTGGAGGTCAATTCTGAGGACCTTAAGTGGGAGCTACCAATTTTAAGGGTCGAGGTTAATTCTGAGGACCTTAAGTGGAGAGGGACCAATTCTGAGGGTGGAAGTCAATTCTTAGGACCTCAAGTGGAGAGTGACCAATTTTGTGGGTCGAGGTCAATTCTAAGGACCGTAAGTGGATAGTGACCAATTCTTAGGGTCAAGGTCAATTCATAGAACCTTAAGTGGGAGTGAAAAGTTCTTATAGTCGAGGTCAATTCTAAGGATCTTAAGTGGGACCGACCAATTCTGAGGGTCGAGGTCAATTCCCAGGACCTTAAGGGGAGAGTGACCAATTCTTAGGGTCAATGTTAATATAGAGCCCCTCGACATGTGAACTTGGAACAATTGAAAGCCATCGAATAGACACCACGCGATGCTTTGGGAAAGATGCCTATTGTGCAGATCTAAAGGGGACGAGGATGATCGATTCATAGGGTTGAGGTCGATTCTTAGGAACAAAGCTAATTTCAGGGCTAGCCACTTCAGAGGGACGAGGTCAATTCCTAGGACCTAAGGTGGGAACGACTAATTCTGAGGTTCGAGGTCAATTCATAGGAGCTTAAGTAGGGAGCGACCAATTTTGAGGGTCGAGGTCAATTATGAGGACCTTAAGTTGGATCCACCAATTCTGAGGGTCGAGGTAAATTTTGAGGACCTTAAGTAGGTATTGACCAATTCTAAGGGTGGAGGTCAATTCTTAGGACCTTAAGTGGAAAGCAACCAATTTTGAGGGTGGAGGTCAATTCTGAGGACCTTAGGTGGGAGCTACCAATTTTAAGGGTCGACGTTAATTCTGAGGACCTTAAGTGGAGAGGGACCAATTCTGAGGGTGGAGGTCAATTCTGAGGACCTCAAGTGGAGAGTGACCTATTTTGTGGGTCGAGGTCAATTCTAAGGACCGTAAGTGGATAGTGACCAATTCTTAGGGTCAATGTCAATTCTGAGAACCTTAAGTGGGAGTGAAAAGTTCTTAGAGTCGAGGTCAATTCTAAGGATCTTAAGTGGGATTGACCAATTCTAAGGGTCGAGGTCAATTCCTAGGACCTGAAGTGGAGAGCGACCAATTCTTAGGGTCGATGTTAATTATGGGGACCTTAAGTGGAGAGCGACTAATTCTGAGGGTTGAGGTCAATTCTGGGGACCTTGAGTAGAGGTGATTGATTCGGAGGGTCGAGGTCAATTCTGAAGACCTTAAGTAGTGATCTACTAATTTTGAGGGTCGAGATGAATTAAGAGGACCCTAAGTGGAGAGCGACCAATTATTAGGGACGGGATCAATTCTAAGGACCTTAAGTGGGAGCAACCAATTCTGAGGGTCGAGGTCAATTCTGAGGACCTTAAGTGGAGGGCGACTAATCCTGAGGGTCGAGGTCAATTCTTTGGACCTTAAGTAGAGGTGACTAATTTTGAGGTTCAAGGTCAATTCTGAGGACCTTAAGTGGAGAGAAACCAATTCTGAGGGTCGAGGTCAATTCTGAGGACCTTAAGTGGGAGCGATGAATTCTGAGGGTTGAGGTCAATTTTGAGGAGATTAAGTGGAGAGAGACCAATTCTTAGGGTCAAGGTCAATTACGAGGATCTTAAGTGAGAGCGACAAATTCTGAAGGTTGAGGTTAATTCTTAGGACTTTAAGTGGGAGCGACCAATTCTGAGGATTGAGGTCAATTTTGAGGATCTTAAGTGGGAGCGACCAATTCTGAGGGTCGAGGTCAATTCTCAGGACCTTAAGTGGATATGGACCAATTCTTAGGTTTGACGTTAATTATGAGGACCTTAAGTGTAGAACGAGCAAGTCTGAGAGTCGAGTTCAATTCTAGGGACCTTAAGTAGAGGCGAACAATTCTATGGGTTAAGGTCAGTTATGAGGACCTTAAGTAGGGAGAGACTAATTCTGAGTGTCAAGGTCAATTTTGAGGACCTTAAGTTGGAGGTGATCAATTCTGAGGGCCGAAGTCAATTTTGAGGACCTTAAGATAGAGCGACCAGTTCTAAGGGTCGAGGTCAATTTTGAGGGCCTTGAGTAGGAGTGATTAATTCTAAGGGTCGATGTCAATTTTGACGATCTTAAGTTGGGAGTGACCAATTCTAAGGGTCAATGTCAATTCTGAGGACCTTAAGTAGGTGATAATTCTTATAGAGAATTTTTGTTTGAGACTCTATAAGGGAGGAGACATCTATATAGGGATTATGTCCTTTTGAGAAGGGCTGAAAATCTTAGTCCAATTGATAGCATGAGGTTTTAGGATACCGCTGGGGAATGTTTTCTGGGGAGAGATGTCCGGTTAAGGATTCAAACTCTGCTTGGGGAGATTTGGACTTTTTCTGGGGAAAATTTTAATTCAGGAATTCCTGCTGGAAAATGGGTAGCTCTATTAAGGAGCTTTTGATTTCTGCTCAGTTAGAAGTTTTGGTGATTCCGTTGGGGAAATGTGTAGTTCTGTTGAGGAAGCACTTGATCTTTACTGAAGATAAAGTTCTTAGGATTCCACTGGGGAGTGGTAATGGGTGCACTATTTTTTAGGGTTTTAAGTTGGGGATAAAATGTAGTATTAATCCGTCTGGGGACTTGGAGAATTTAAAAAATGATTATCTTGGTGAAAAAATGTTTTAATATTTATTGGGTAATTTTAGGTTTTTTTTGAATTTTCTAGCTTGTTTTGGGATTTTTTGTACTAAATTTTAAGGAGCTTCCAACCGGAAGGTTGTGGGAGGTACCAAACGGAAGTGGCACGGCCTTTTGTACTACCTTGGGAAGGGCAAGGGACAGTGCCAATCGGCTGGTTTCATGGGATGCTGGGGATTAACTGCGAGGGTATGCAGATAGAGTTGGACCGTATGTTAAGGGTGATACCGGAGACGGGGCAGGTGGAAGTGGGTAGGATTGTTGAATATTTATTGGGGATGTAGGTCACCTTTTATCCCTGGGGTATGGCTCCTCGAGATTTTCTTGTAGATTCATCGTTGATTGTGGGAGCTTGGCATTAGCCATATTGCATGCTTGATGTAGTGACATTGCACGTGAAAAGAGACTTTAAAAAGGCAAAAAAGATATGCATATTTCGTGTATCTTGATTTAGTGCCTTACTCTACATGCACTTTAATTTATTGCTGAGCTTTTATTTTGAGAAAGAGTGGTAAAAATGTGTTTTTTGGAAAAATTTCAATATGTTTGAGTAGAAGGTGGACTTGGAGGCTTGTTTTAAAAAGAGCTTCCCTTTTGAAGGGATTTATTTTGAGTAGGAAAAATGAATTTTTTAGAATTTTTTTAATAAAGCAAGGCCTTGGCAACCTGGTTGGTATATTGATTTGGGGAATATATGGCTGGGTTGTAAAGTGGGGCTTATATCCTTCTTTGGATTGTGCTGAATCTGGTGTGTTAAAGAGACTATATTGATATTGGAGTTGTTCCCCTTGGCTTAACTTTGAAACTATTGCTGGTGACCGTGGATTTGTTGGTGGACCCTCAACTTGCTACAATTACTGTGTGGATACTGACAGAGACCCTGAGTGATCTAGATGCTTGGTGGGAAGGCCATTGTGATTTTCTGAGAGGTAGCCCGGTTATGCTATTCATGTGGTTGTCTAAGAGTTTTCGCTTGGCATCCCCCCTGAATATACCTTGGCAGCTATGCTAAATTTCTTCACTCTCTATTTCATCACCTTTGGCCCGAACATCGAGAACTGGTTAAACTAGTTTATGGAGCACGGAGCTCGATGTCTACGCTAGTCGGTACCTTAGTGGGGGGAGTTTCACCCTCTTCTAGAACTGGGTGAATACCAGTATGTTCGATTAGTTGGCCTCTGGAAGACTTCCTTTTATTTTCCTTGGCGACTCATGCGTCAAGTTGTATGGGAGAAGATCGTGCTTTCTTATATTTTTGGCTTCTTCCCTATAGAGGATTTGACGAGAGGCATGCGCATGCGGTTTGTCTCTTTGTGGGTGAGTCATCAGTCTTCGACCCGTCCTTCATAATCTGTTGGCAGATTTTGCATGTTTCTAGAGACTACATGAAATGGATATGGACGGGGTTAGTGGAAAATATGCTAGATGAGAAGATTGGGCAGAGATGACTTTCCATGTTTGGCACTGTAGAGCACGGTTTTTCCTAGGCTGGTTCGGTCTTATCATTCCATGGAGTGCCTTTATCACATTATCCAGGTAGGAGAAGTTTGGGGGCCTCAAGATGTAGATGATGATGGGGATGGATCTTCTGGTAGCTATGGGTAGGGTATTTTGTGAAGATGGTTATGTGTTTGGTTATCCTTGATTATTGGAATAATTTTAGGAAGGTTACTTAGGAGTAGTTTGTTTTGTTTTGTTTTTAGGACAGTTAGTTTGGCGAGGGAGTAGTTTTTTCACTCCCTACATTCATATTTCCTATAATTGTGCCAAAATGTCCCAAAATGGAATAAAAAAGGAATTTAATTATGTTGTTATGCCTCTCGATGAGTTTTGTATTTCAATTATCTATACCAATTGCTAAGGCATACATAATCCTTTGTTCATGTAGATGATGAAATGAACTATCGTTCTCGGAGGTAAGAAAAGAATAACATTTTGTGAAAAAGAAGGGGGTCGTGCGCACGTAAAGAATATGAGTTGCCTACGTTCCTTTGGGGTTTTGAAAATTTTTGGAGTTCCATTTTTGAAATAAAAAAGTATTTTTAGAGGATCAGGCCCCCACGTAGTTCTGAGTAGAGGGAAATGAAATTTTTTTCAGAATAAAAGGGAGATGAGAGGAGTCGTAGCGCACTGAGATTTCGGACAAGGGGTAGAATTCTTGAGACAGTCGAGGTTGACTGGAGGCGCCATCTCTTCTCCGTTGAGGTTACTGAACATAGAGGCACCATCGGATAGGATCTTATTCATGATGTAAGGGCCACTCCAGTTTGGCTTGACTTTTCCTCTGGGGTCCCAAACGGATTCGATGATTTATTTAAGGGATAAATCCCATTCTTGGACACGATGGTCCTTGACTCGCTTGTTGAATGATCGCGCTATCCGGTAATGGTACCCCTGTATATGATATAGAGATTTTATCCTCCCTTCGCCCAAGAGCAACAACTCGTCAGGACGGCTCTGATGCCAGCCTTCTTCGCTGACCTTACTTTCAAGCATGACACGTAGTGAAGGAATTTATAGTTGAACGGGTAGGACTACTTCCATGCCGCATACCAAAGAGTAAGGGGTATCCCCAGTAGATACCCGGACTGAAGTGCGGTATCTCCAGAGGGTGTAAGGGATCCGATCGTCCCAATCATGGCAACTCTCGGTCATTTTGTTGATGATTTCTTTAAGGCTCTTATTGGAGGCTTCAACTGCACCGTTGGTTTGTGGTCGGTAGGGAGAGAATTTGTGTCTCCGAATCCCATACTCGTTGACCCATTCTGTGAGATGTAACTCATCATCTAACACTAGCTAGTATGAAACCCTTCATAGGGAGATGATGTTTTTTCGGATGAACTTGTCCACCTTTTTGGCATTTAGCACTGTCTATGACTTGGCTTCAACCCATTTGTTGAAGTAATCAATAGCAACCAGGATGAACTCGTGCCCATTGGAGGTTTTGGGTGTAAATGTCCTTATGATATCGATGCCCTATGTGGAGAACGGCCTGGGAGAAGTCATATTGTATAATTCCAGTGGAGTCAAGTGGTGGATGTCAGAAAACTATTAACATTTAAGCTATCTTCGAACATAGGCGGTGCAATATTGGACCATGGTAGTCCAATAGTAACCCTGTCGTATAATGTTCTTGGCAAGCATATGTCCATTCATGTGGGGTTCGCACTCCCCGCTGTGTATTTTTTCATCATCTTTTCAATGAAAGCCCCTACGATGCAGTATAAGTGGGTTTCATCGAAGTTTCTCTCGAACAATGCTTTATCGTAGACAATGTACTGTGCAACCAACTTATAGAGGGTTGCTCGGTTTTTCTTGTTAGCATCCTGGGGGTACCTACCGTGCTTGAGTATGCTCTAAATGTCGTAATACCATCACTCGACTATATGAGAATCCTCTTTTATGACAAGCTCAATGTGGTAGCCAATATTCAGAGGATCAATTGGATCTCTTTCAAAGTTGATATGAGCCCACTTTACCGGAGTTGGATCACCACTAGAGAATTCGGTGAGTACAAGCTAAACTAGGATAAATTATAAGTCGAAGACTATAAGGAGAGCATTGTTATGACCGCCTTGATAGAGGATTGCAGAAAGGAAAGCTTCTCTGGAAGCAAACCTAAGATCCTATAAAATTCATGGACGAACTCCTGGCTATGGTCGGGAAGGTTATGAATGCGGAGGAGGTGATGGCTGCCAAGGGAGACATTGAGAAAGGAGAAAATAGTGGAAGTAAATTCCATATGTCAAAGGGTAAAGATGGTAAGAAGAGGTCGGCGGATAATAAGTTTGGTGACTATACAGTGAGTTATGAGCATATTCTGAATGAGATAAAGAATGATCGGTCTCTGAAATGGCCAGAGAAGTTAAGAGCAGCTCCTCACAAGAGGAATAAGAACTTGTGTTAAGAATTTCGCCAAGATCATGGCCATACAATTGACAGATGCTTCACTCTCAAAGGAAATTTTGAAAAAATGTTGAAGGCTAGAAAGTTGAGGAAGTATGTGGATAAGAGCATTCCAAGGGAGGCCGAGATGACACCTGAAAGAAGAGGAATGATAAATGCAAGCCTAATGATCCAGCTAACCGAGACGACGATACCTCAGACGACGATGATGAAGCGGACCCAAACCTACCACCTCGTATCACTGATCCTAAGGGTGTGTTTGACATAATTTATCTCGGAGATAAATGATTTATGGATGACTTACAGGCGGTGGAAAGGAAATTACTGACCGGAAAGATCATGTGGAAGAAGACAAAGCTCTCTTTCCAAATCCCAAAGATGTGCATTCGACAGTTGTTGAGTCAAAGAAGGAGAAGAGAACAAAAGTTGATATGAATATCATGATTGTTGGTTTCTTGAGGTTGGATTTTAAGGGAATATTAGCCCCACATGATGAACGTTTGGTGATCACCACCATGGTGAATGGGTATGAAGTCCCCAGATTATTGGTCGATAGTGGCAGGTCGACCGATGTGATGTTTTGGGATTGCTACAAGGGCCTAGGGTTGAGAAAGAAGAGACTGATTCCATATCACCAACCTGTCATCGGTTTTAGTGGAGAGAAGGTGCAGCCTTTGGGAATATACGAGATGGAAGTTAGAATGGGGAATAATTGGACAAAATGCCTAAAAAAGAAGATTAGTTTCTTTGTTATGGATGATAACTTCTACTCACCTTATAACATAATTTTGGGGAGAGTTTACCTTAAGGAGTTTGAGGTCGTGCCCTCGATGGTTCACTAGATGATAAAATTCTCGACTCCTTGTGGAGTAGGGGAAGTTTAGGGTGACCAAGTTAAGGCACATGAATGCTATTTCAACTCGATTGAACCAAGAGAGACGCATAAAAGGGCGACACCAACTTATAACATTGACACTCTTGACCCTAGAGATGAGACCAAGCTGAAAAAGGGTGAAGCCGCTGAGGAAGTAGAATCCATCTTCCTTAATGTGGGTGAGCCGAAAAAAACCGTCCAAATTGGCAAGGCCCTGAAGAAACATATTAAAGAAGAGTTAGTTAAACTGTTGAGGAAGAGGCGAAGCATTTTCTCTTGGATCTATGAGGATATGCTTGGAATTGATCCTAAGTTCCTTTGTCATAAGCTCAATGTGGCTGAGGAGGCAAAGCCGGCCAGACAAAGAAAGAGAGTGTACTGTAGAGACAAGTATGATGTCATCAGAGATAAGGTGAAGAAGTTGGAAAAAATCAACTTCATCAGGGAAGTTATATACCCTTAATGGTTAGCAAATGTTGTTATCGTCCCTAAGATCAATGGCAAGTGGAGAATGTATGTTGATTTCATAGACTTGAACAAAGCATTCCCCAAAGATAGCTTTCCCCTGTCTAGGATAAATGAGATGGTTGATGCCACGACCGACCATAAATTGATGAGTTTTATAGATGCTTATTTAGGCAATAATCAGATATTAATAGACCCCATAGATGCTGAGAAGACATCATTCATTACCGACAAAGGAACCTACTGTTACACGATCATGCCTTATGGTTTGAAGAGGGGAGAGCCAGGGATACATATTAGAGTTTGGTAAATAAAATGTTTGAAGATCAAATAAGGAAAACCATGGAGGTATATGTTGACGACAAGCTGACAAAAAGCCTCAAGTACCTTTGATACTATGGACGAATACCGAATGAAGTTGAACCCCTCCAAGTGTGTTTTTGTCATGGGGGAAGGTAAATTCTTAGAGTTTACTACGGATTAAATGGGTTTGAGGGTAAACCCCAAGAATATTAAAGCTTTGATGGATATGAAGACTCCAAAATCCATAAAAGACGTTCAAAGGTTGACTGGGCGAGTAGCGGCATTGAAGAGATTTTTGTCGAGAGTAATAGACAAGTGTTTACCATTTTTTAAAGTGTTAACAATGGCCTTCGAATGGAATGAAGAGTGTGAGAGAGTCTTCCGAGAGTTAAAGGATTATCTCGACTCGCCACTTTTGTTATCCCGTCCTATTTAAGGGGAAAGATTATATGTATCTGGATGTGTCAGAGTCGGCCATCAGTGCAACAATCATCAGAGACGAGGATGGTGTGCAAAAGCTAGTGTACTTCAATAGTAAATCCCTCTAGGGGCGACCAGAGATATCCTAAGATGGAAAAGTTGACCTATGCTGTAATTCATGCCTCGAGAAAAATAAAATCATACTTTTAGGCGCACACTATGATCATCCTCACCGACTCTCCTCTCACACAAATCATCTATAAACCTAGGAAATTAGGTAGGTTGATGTCCTAGTTGATAGTATTAGGAGAAATTGAAATTATCAATCAGCTCGGGATAGCCATCAAATGGTAGGCTTTGGCAGATTTTGTCACCGAGTTCACCTGGGATGAGGCCAGCAGTGAAGAGTTAACAAACCCAACACCAAAGCCAAAAAAAGAAAGTGAAATTCTGACTGAAGTCGAGACGTGCACGACAAGAGGTAGAGTGACTGAAAATGAAGAAGATAGATATCGTTTCAAATATGGGACCCTAGAGGATGATACTTTTTCTAATAAATGTACTATTTGGAATTTGTTTGTTGACGGATCTTCGTGCAAAATAGGAAGTGGATCAGGCTTGATTATGTCGACCCCATATGGGAATCACATCGAATATGCTCTGAGGTTCAGTTCTAAGGCTTCCAATAATGGTTCGGATTATGAGTCTCTTCTGGCACAACTTCCCTCACCAAACCATTAAATATCGGCCAACTCTTGGTTCATAGTGACTCCAGACTGGTAGTGAATAATATATTGGGAGCATATGAGGCCAAGGATGATAGAATGACATGGTACCTAGTATGGGTAAAGGAAGAGATAAAAAATTTCAAGGAGGTGAATCTAAAAATGATCCCTCGGTTAAATAATAGCTGAGTCGATGCCTTAGCGAGATTAGCCTCCGCCACCAGGACAAAGATCAGAAATTCAGTGCCAGCGGAGATCCTATACGAGCCGACCATTAAAGAAGAGGATAACACAGTGGAGTGTTGTTTAAACTTGAACCTGGGAGCTTCATGGATGGACCCCATCATCCGACATATCAAATATGGTGATTTGCCTGATTCAAAGGCTGAGTGGAGGTAATTGAGGTACAAAGTGATGACGTTCTCCATCATAGGAGACGTCTTAAACCATAAGGGATTACTCCTCCCACTAGCCCGATTTGTCCACCTGACTGAGGTGGAGTATATCTTCAAGGATGTGCAAGAGGGGTCTTGCTCTAGCCATATAGGAGGAATATCATTAGCAAAGAGGATTATCACCCAGGGGTATTAGTAGTCAACATTGACCAAGGATGCGACTAGTTACGTGAAGAAATGTGAAAAGTGATAAATTTTTGCAAGCATTCCTCATCAAAATCACCAACCTATGACTTCCATCACTTCCCCCTGGCCATTTTCAGTCTGGGGGATTGACTTGGTAGGACCGTTGACAAGGGTTGTAGGTAACTACCGATATTTCATAGCAGCTATCAACTATTTTTTTAAGTGAGTGGAGGTTGAGGCAATGATCACCATAAAAAATAAGAAAACGTTCCAATTTATTTTGAAGAATATTATTTGCAGATATAGCCTAACCAACACTTTGATCTCAGAAAATAGGAAGAAGTTTAAGAATATATCCTTGGAGAAGTACTGTGAGAGCGTCGGCATTAAGAAGTTCTTTTCAACTCCTGGCCGACCCCAAGCCAATGGTCAAACTGAAGTGATGAATAGAACAATCCTTTATAGAATCAAGAAAAAAATGGAAGATGCCAAAGAACGATGGACAGAAGAGGTTCACACCATCCTATGGGCCTATAGGCTGATGGAGAGAATGCCAATATGGGAGACTCTGTTCATGCTTGCCCAGGGTTAAGAGACCATGGTACCAATAGAGTGGTCTTCCAAGTCACAAAGTCTTGACATATGATCCATAGGAGAATACTGTAGAGCATAGGCTATACCTAGACCTAAAAAATGAAAGAAGAGAGGATTTCAAGGTTAGTCAAGCTTCCTATCAACACAGAACATAAAATTCTTCAATAAAAGAGTGAAGGCCTGACCATTGGCAGTAGGAGATCTATTTTTGAAGAAGACTTGGCAAAATCCCAAAAAACTCCATCCTAACTGGCATGGTCCCTATCAGGTGATAGAAGAGATGGTTCCTGGACATATCGGATAGAAAACTTGGAAGGAGAGACATTCTCCAATCCTTACAACGCCAACCATCAAAAAAATTATTATTAGTAGGACCTTGTATAAATTTATTTTATCAATGTAAAAGTGTATGAAAATAAAGTTATGAATGAAAATTTCCCAAGTGTTATCTCCTATTTTGTTATATAAGTAGTTTAAATTGTATGTACCATTCCATCCTAAGCTATGGAATATCATTCATGGTGAAGTAGCTTTACCTTGCTCTCAGTGACATGACAGCCCAGACGGGGCTAACCTCATCCATCGAATCTCAATAACACCGAGCGGGGGGATAATATCTTAACATCATTAATTTAGTGAAAAAACTCTCTCGGCCGAGACAATAGTGTAGGACGAGGTATCTCTTGTCCATACACTCTCAAAACGATGTGAGGGGACTTATTATATAACACCATAATTTGATGAATTCAAATTCAAAAATCACTTTATTGTGGTCTAGTTTAACATCATTAACTTGGTGAAATACTCTTTCTCTGTCGAGACAACAGTGTATGGATAAGGTAACTCTCGTACATACACTCTCGAAACGATGAGAGGGGACTTGTGATATAACATCAGAATTTGATGAATTCAAATTATGAAAATAGTCATTTAGTTTTATTTATCTCGTCTAAGGAAGAGACGATGTTAAAATTATGAAACTACTCATTTAGTTATATTTATCTCGTCTAAGGACGAGATGATGTGCGAAAATATGGACTAACTGGTGATCTCAAGTTACAAGCCATTCAATTATGGTTACTTGTTAAAACACCATTCGCATTGGATAAAAAAGGAAATTGTAAATCTAAACTAGAAAGCATGCAATAACAAGAAGATATGATAAAAGCTGGTAGCACAAGCAAAACCATATATCGTTTAAGCATCATTGGAAGAAGTAATGAAGATGTTCAGACGTAAGAGTTACAAAAACAAATCTGGATACCAAATTACAACACCAGAAATAAAAAATGATTACATCAGAAAGGGTCATTAAGGCCACATATGGTCGTCCATAGAAAGTGAAGCTTGAGCCTCCTTAAGATGAAATTCCGAAGAAGGAGCATCGACATTCTGTGCATGGACTTGGGTGTCGGCCCCATCACCGTCGACATCTCCCTCGGTAGAATCATCAATGTTTTAGGTTTTCTCTATAAGATTAGCCTTAAGGGTCTCGATATAGTTCTCCACTTCAGATAGAACAGTCCCAAGAAGGGGGTCGTTTAAGTCGAGACCTTTAAATTCTTTAGGTCCCAGAGTCCCTGAGGCGGCATGCTTTTGGGTACCCCATCAGCGGGCAGTTTTTATTCCTCTCTTAAGTTACTCAAAGGCATACCCTCTAAAATCGCCAGACTCTTTAAACTTGACCATGGCCTGTGTGTTAGCCTTGTCCAAAGAATCCTTGGTTGTCGGATCTATCTCGACATGCATATTGTTAGCCAACCCCTTCAAAGTCTTCTCATGCTCGATCTTCACGTTCTTCGACTATTGGCTCTTCTTCTTCAGAGCTGATGTTGTATGTCAGATCTCCTATCTGAGGCCCTCCTTCACCTTCTCGTCACCTCTTCCCTTTTGGATCAAGGGAAGCCTCTTTTCAACCTAGTCTCCTAGGCGGTAGTTTGTAAGTAGAGACTGTAAAAGTAGTGAAAAATCAAGTTAGTGCGAGAAAACACTTTGAAAAATAAAATTACAAAAAAGTTATAGCATACACTTAAACGGCCCTATGAATGCCGAACTCAGTTAGAAATATGGAATTCATGGAGTACTGGATACGTTTGTCAGGTTAAAATATCATGAAGGTGACAGAGTCTATGGATTTCTTGGCTCTCGTAATCAGTCTCTCGTCACTGAGCTTTAATTGGGAAAGAGGAGGATTGCTCTCTCTATCTCTTTTTCTTTTTGATCGAGTTTTGATTGGTGATGGGTGACGGTGTCATCCACTCATTCCTTCCTTTTCCTAGCCTCATCGGCTCGATTGGGGCCACCTGCAGTGGACTTTTTTTGTTGAGCACTGGTGCCTACTGGTTTCTTCCCGAAATTGTTCACCATATTTCCGAGGTTGGGACCCACCATTTTCCAAAGAGCTTCAGGAACACTAGATGGACAACCTATAAAAATTCAAAGTTAAACGTTAGAAATGTTAAAACTGACAGTGCAACTAAAAGATGGGGTTACAGTTGAAAGGAAAAACAAACTTACAGATATCAATAATAAGACCTATGTCCAGTCCCGTCTCGACCAAGATGTCAGGGGTCATAAGATCCTCATATTTTACAAGACCATCCCCAGCACCTTGGACTTGAATTGCCTTTATCTTCTCCTGGTCATCCAAACTCAAGCTGGGATCGAGCTTTGGAGTCATGGACACCTTACCCCACATATAGGGGATCCTCAACTCAGAAGAAGAGCAAACGTGATTGGTGGGAAATTACCATGCTCCAAATATGAAGAAATAACTTGGCTTCCAATCATGTTTGGATGTCTAGTTGATGAATATCACTTTCTTGGTTGACTTCCTGGCCACAAAGTGGTAGCAGCTAGGCTGAGCCCTCATAGAGGAAACGTTATAGCACGCTTTAAACACGCTAACTAGAAGGTCGGCTCCGTGGAAAAACTTATTGAGCAAGATAAAATCGATAAGGATTATCCAAGCGTTCAGAAAAATTTAATAAGGGGCTAAATCAAGGTTGGTTAGGATAGCACGCACAACAGGATGTATAGGAAGACAAAAGACTAACTTGAACATATGCTCGTATACTGCGACCTCGCCTGGTCGGCCACTGAAAGATCTCTCGGCCTCGTTGGGACCTCTTATTATGATATCATAATTAATTCCATACAAGTGTCTCCAGTATATGAGGTCAATGTCATTAATGGAACTCTAAAATATTTCAGCATAATGGGTATCTAAGGGATACTAAGCCTTGTCTCCTGAGTTAACAACAAAAGCAATCGGTACCCCACTTGGAAATCTATTTTGAAATTCCCCCTCAGTCATGGACGAGACGAGAATAACCATTTGAATGAGGGGACGTGCAATGGTGACTCTCGACACTTCAGGGACTAATTCATCAATAGGTATGTTTTCCCCATCAGACTAAGAGTTAACACTGTCAGTCGTATGAGAGTCAACGGAAAGGATCTCAAACTCTTCAGAGTTTATCTCTCCCATTTCGATAGTACGAGAGGCGGGAATTCCCATGGCATGGGAAAATGAGTCAACTTCAGTCGAAGCCCTAGACGAGACCCTAGAGGCTGAAGGATAGTAACCATCATAGGATGAGACGTCGATAACATCATCACTCGCCGATGAGTTAGCACTCATCGTATCTCCACTTATTACAATTATTGGAGGATAACTTGTGGAAGGAGGCTCTCGTCTAAAAACTGTAGGAGGACGGGATGGTGGAGGTCGTCTCGCCTATCGGTTATAGGAGGTCGGATAACAGCGAGAGGAATTAGGATATTGGGCACAATGGAAATGCCTCGACCTAGCGTTTAGCCTCGACTTCGGCCTCATATTGGCGGATCTCACTGAAGAGTCTTTCCATAAGATTGGGGAAATGATCTATTAGTTAATACAGTTTCCTCAACATTTAAAGGATGACCTTCCAATTTTATGGTGAAAACAACAAAAAGGGTAAATGGCTAAGGTGTTGACTAGGTTTGACTAAAAGAATAAAGTGGGGAAGTTGAATAGTTTTCAATAAGAGTATCCCAAGAACACAACCAAATCCTACTGGAGAAGAAGACTAGAATCTTTACCGGAGCTTGATTAAAAAAATCAAAAACAAAAAAGTAGACTAGAAAATTATTAGGGGACCTCCAATCGAATACCTAACCTCAAAACTACCACACTCATCCCTCAAATGACCTTATAACCAGCCAAGACAGTCGCTAGAAAACCAAAACAGTCGCCGAAAAATTCAAAAGTGATGAAATGGTTTAAAATTAATGGAAAATGTAACATAGAAGGAAAATGGAGTACGTGGAGGATTTTGATCGGGTGATAACCATAAGAAACCTAAGAAACTCTTCGGACAATACTTGAACAATGGAGAGAGAGGGAGGCTCTGATAGTTTTGGTTCTAAAGAGAGAGAGAGAGAAGTAGCACGCAAATAAGGAAAGAGAAAATAAAAAAAATTCAAACCATTTTAAATCCCAACAACGATGAGGTACAACTTTAGATGTGCCCATCATTAAGGCATAACTCTCAAAACGGGCACACACTGCCTCCACTACTTGGGAAATACGCAAAGCTAGAAATCAGATGACAAGTTTAACTCTGAAAGCGGTAGCTTTTCTCAATTTTGAATTCTTATTACTTCAAAAAGATAATTTCCTTATTAAATACATGAAGAAGCGTGAGATGGTTCAAATTAAACAAATTACAAATTTAATTCCTTTTACACATTAAAAAATTAAACAAAGTGAAATACGATGGAACACACACATATGTTAATTTGATTTCACTTAAACACAATTAATTAACCCAAGTCCTAGAAATTTTCCTAACAAAATATTTAATTCATTTTAGTAAATTAGGCCAAAATAATTTTAACAAATTAAATTAACGACTTGAATTAACTACACATTAGCCAAATTTAAATTAGCACCAAATTAAACAAGTAGTGATTAAACCAAATTTTATCTTTTTACCTAAGCATGCGTTTTAGGTGATTTTGCAAGATAAAATAAACAATGAATCACTACGCCGCGATGTACGAGGAAAAACCCACAACGGGAAAAAACCTCTGATGGCCCTAGCCTCAAATCCACGAAGTATGGTTTTACAAATACAAGACAGTAAGACTTACAACACTCGACTCGATCCCTCTCAAGCCCCGATGCTCCTTCTTGTATACACCTTCGCCTAGAGAATAACCATGGAGCTCCACCGCGGTCTCGAAATCCACCGATCGAACTTTTTTGGTCACCGTCACCTAAACTAGGAGCCCTTCTCCAAGTGGGTATGACAACACAAACAATCTTCTTCTTTGTGAGATTTAAAAGGAAACCCAAACTTCTCTTCAAATAGTAGAGATAAAAACCGGTGCTAAAAATCCAAGCAAAGTGTATATATATAGATGAACTTGGATAAACAAACTTTGGGTGTAAAACAGGTGTTTAAAATATTTTTCTTGAAAAAATAACAACACTTAAACAATGAACTTTTTCCCTTTTCGAATTGTTCTCTCCAACTCTCTCTTAGAGATGGAATAGTATGAAAAAGTTAAGTTAAAAAACTTGGTTCCCGCACTTACATATTCAGGTAAAAAAATAGTGGGAAAAAAAGTGGAAAAGTGGGAAAAAACTGCCAATTAACGGTTCCCGCCAAAACTCATTCGAACGAGATTTTGATTCGAACAAAGTCTCGTTCAAATGAGCCTTATAACGAATTTCCATCGTGAACTCATTAGAAATCTCGTTGGAAATCTCGTTCGAACATCATGTTCGTTCGAATGACACTTCAAACGACATTCCAGTGGCCAGTGTGGTAACTCGTTGGCAAACTCGTTCGAACGACATTAATGTTCGAACGACAATTCGAATGAACTTCCAGAAAGTTGAAAATTTTAGTTTTAGCCTAGAAACTTTATATACTTTATTTTAAAGTTTTAATAGAATCTTTCTTACAATAAACAACAGTTTAAACAAAACGTTCACCTAATAAAAATGTTCCAAGCTCCTATATATATATTAAAATGCATTCATACCTTAGGAGTAAACAGAACATTGTTGATGGAGTAGAAACGAGGCACAATAAACTCACCATTTGATGAAGCTTTAATATCTTGGCTGCTACGTCTTCAACTTTAGCATGTCATAGGCTTGAAGGATGGTCAATAACTTTATCCTATGACGCAAACGTTTTTGTCCGGAATTGAGCCAAAACTACAAATGACTCAATTGGAAATTTGTGTCCTTACAAATCTCCCCCTTTGGCTATTCCGGGACAAAAACTAACAAAAATCCTAAAGGTCCGTCAAGCTCTACTACACATAAAAAATTGTCCCACCCAAAATAAAATACAATGCTTGACTCAAACAACCCAAGGATCAAAATCTTTGCCGGTGAAAGTTGCCACTTAGAATATAATAATTCCTGCACACTTAAGCAAACACATTAAACGCATAGGGAATATCAAAATAGAAAATGAAATTAAATAATTACTCCGACTAAATTAATTCTCCCCTTTATCAACTATTATCAACCTAAGAAGATAGCGACTCCAATTAAGTTAAATCTCCCCCAAACTAAGATACGATTATAATAGGATTAGATACCATTTCCCCTATCATTCTCCCCCTTTTTGTTCAGGAATGGACAAAGGCTAGAGAATCAAAACATTAACTTATCTTCCCCTTCTAAAGCAAATACACCCCTTAAACTAAACAAGGGATAAATAGAATTGTATAACAAGCTAAACATGTATTAGTGCATAAAGTGATAAGAACATTAAAGCACATAGGCAACAACATCATAACTAATCCAACAAATAAGAAAGGATACCAACTAGGATGCAAGAAAGTGTTACCAATAGGATACATAAAGTATTAAGCATGCGATATCAACAAAGAATGCAACAAGTTAGATAACAATTATGAATTATAGCATAGATGGACTAGAAAGCAAGGCAAAGACTAAACAAAATATCATATATATGTATACATAATAGATTCAAACTAAGCATAAGTACAAACATATAGATATAAACACCAAAATGACACAAAACTAAATAACATAAGATTTTCCACACACTTATAGCATAAATGTGTCATATGGAAACGGAAGTGTTGGGGTGTGAACAAGATGCCAATGAATTAAAACCCAATAACTTAAATGTGTTCACGTAGTTCGCATTTGATTGCAAAACTTTATCAACTAGAATTTAGCCTTTATGTGAAAGGATAAAGTGAACTAATGAACAAACAAACACAATGCATACAAGCCTAGCATGTTGATGATTCTACAAACTAATAGAGTCATGACATTGTAAGCGCAACTAGGATAAACGGACATTGCGCAAACTGTTGATATATCATCCAAACTCCCTCAATAAGCATATATATTATTCTTTTAAATGAATAAATCAACTAAACAGATTAGGCCTTGGTAAATTATTTTTCTTTTAATGCCATATTTTCTTTTAGGCCTTTGGACCACGTATTTCTTTTAGGTCCAAGCAAAGGGTGGCTTACTATTCGCAAAGGATAATAAATCCTTTCAGAGCCCTTCCCCGTGCACAATTCTATATATCAATTTTTATTTCTCACAAATCTCACGTGCAACGAATTTTGACATGCACTAGTCCTCCTAGGTCACAAAGATGTAGATGACAAGATTGGTAGAAGAACACCTCACAAAGCTCAAATATAACATGTGACGTTAAGGTTCAAAAAGCTCGTGCATGTGTGTAAATTCATATAAAAGTCAATCCATTAAGCAAGTCAAACTTAAGCTACACCATGTAAGCATGATAAAGAAAATTTTAAGGATTAAAATTCTAACCAAAAGTTCTAGTCACATGGAAGCGAAATGAGGATTCAAACACAAACATATGCCACAAAATGTGTGTAAAACCAAAATAAACACAAAATAAAATATTTTTGAGTTTTTAAAATTTTCAACCAAAACTAAAAATATATACTCAAAAGGCACACAAAAATCATTTGTATTTTTCATTAAGCATGAATTACGAAAAGGGTAAAACATAAATGATAAAAAAAAATCTTTTTGTATTTTTCATTTAATGCAAACTCAAATGAAAGAATAAAATACAAAAGATAAACAAGTCATGATTTCTAGCATGAGATATGAAATAAAGCAATGACTAGAAAATGACTAAACATGCATAAACCTAGCATTGATATATAATATGAAGCACAAAAATCTAGAGTATGGAAAAAAAACTAACACATTCAACCTTTGAATTTAGCAAGGGACACTACACCAAAACTGGCGATTGGTCACGGCCAAAATCCCTGACCAAAACTGTGGGTCGCGGACTTTGGCCGTGACCATTTCTGGCGTGACCATTTTCGTGGGTCGCGGCCCAAGTCCGTGACCAAAAAATGGTCACGGCCAAGAGGGGTCACGGCAGATGGTCGCGGACTTTGGCTGTGACCCATGCCGTGACGGGTCGCGGCCCTAATCCGTGACCCATAACCGTGACAAATTGGTCGCGGCCAAAGTCCGCGACCCATGTGCGTGACAAAAAAAAATTAAAAAAATTGGTCGCGGCCCTGGTCCATGATCCACAACCGTGACAAATTGGTCGCGGCCAAAGTCCGCGACCCATGTGCGTGACAAAAAAAAATTAAAAAAAATGGTCGCGGCCCTTGTCCATGACCCACAACCGTGACAAATTGATCGCGGACTTTGACCGTGACCCATGTGCGTGACAAAAAAAAAATAAAAAAATTGGTCGCGGCCCTAGTCCGCGACCCATTACCGTGACAAAAAATTAAAAAAATGGTCGCGGACTTTGGCCGCGACCATTTTTAAGCGCGACAAAAAAAAATAAAAATGGTCATGAACAAAGTCCATGACCATATTTATCTGTAATTTAAAAAAAATGTATTTTTTTTTGTTCAATCCTAAAATTGGCGGTCCTGTGAGTGCATCGCCGGTTGCTACGAGGTGTTACAAATATTTATTATAGGCAAAACAATAAAAAAAATCACAAATTGCGAATTGAGAATGTTGTTAATAAACAAATATATATACAAACTTAAAAATATTACACGTCTTAATAATTCACAGACCAAAAAAAAATTGGGCAGAGTTTCCTCTATTTTCTTGACATTCCAAAACCTGTAAATGAAAAACCTGCTTATTATAAAGCCCGCACGGCTATAAAATTCAACAATCAAATTATAAAAGCCCGCACTGCCATAAAACTAAACAATAAAAGCCTGTACGGCTATTACACATAAAAAACATTATCCTGAATGTCCACAACATATAAATAATCATCAAGTTGTAAACCATTGCCTCCTTCATTTGATCCACGTGCAAAAATCCTACAAATGAAAGGATACAAAAAACAAAAATATCAGTAACCAAGCAGTTTTACAAAAAATTTAATCAAGCTGAAAAATTGCATATATGAGTTAAAATTATCAGTAACCAAGTAGAAATATGAAAATTAAGTGTAGAAATAAGCAAACCGGGAGACCCGCGGCTGCGGGGTCAGTTCCTACGAGTTACGTTGGTCCCGTGGGAGGTGTTGGTGCCACCCACGGGGCCGTTCGGGGGCTGTTTCGAGTTTTCACCCTCTAACGCCATGTTTTTAAGCCTAAGTGTAGAAATAAGCAAATTACAATCGTACTCTCAAATCGGGAGACCCGCGGCTGCGGGGTCAGTTCCTACGAGTTACGTTGGTCCCGTGGGAGGTGTTGGTGCCACCCACAGGGCCGTTCAGGAGCTGTTTCGAGTTTTCACCCTCTAACGCCATGTTTTTAAGCCTAAGTGTAGAAATAAGTAAATTACCGTCGTACTCTCAAACAGGGAGACCCGCGGCTGCGGGGTCAGTTCCTACGAGTTACGTTGGTCCCGTGGGAGGTGTTGGTGCCACCCACGGGGCCGTTTGGGGGTTGTTTCGAGTTTTCACCCTCTAACGCCATGTTTTTAAGCCTAAGTCTAGAAATATGCAAATTACCATCGTACTCTCATACCGGGAGTCCCGCGGCTGCGCGGTCAGTTCCTACGAGTTACGTTGGTCCCGTGGGATGTGTTGGTGCCAGCCACGGGGCCGTTTGGGGGCTGTTTCGAGTTTTTACCCTCTAACATCATGTTTTTAAGCCTAAGTGTAGAAATAAGCAAATTACCGTTGTACTCTCGAATCGGGATACCCGCGGCTGCGGGGTCAGTTCCTACGAGTTACGTTGGTCCCGTGGGAGCTGTTGGTGTCACACAAGGGGCCGTTTGGGGGTTGTTTCGAGTTTTCACCCTCTAACGCCATTTTTTTAAGCCTAAGTGTAGAAATAAGCAAATTACCGTCGTACACTCAAACCGGGAGAACCGCGGCTACGGGGTCAGTTCCTACGAGTTACGTTGGTTCCGTGGGAGGTGTTGGTGCCACCCACGAGGCCGTTCGGGGGCTGTTTTGAGTTTTCACCCTCTAACGCCATGTTTTTAAGCCTAAGTGTAGAAATAAGCAAATTACCGTCGTACTCTCAAACCGGGAGACCCGCGGCTGCGGGGTCAGTTCCTGGAGTTACGTTGGTCCCGTGGGAGGTGTTGGTGCCACCCACGGGGCTGTTCGGGGGATGTTTTGAGTTTTCTCCCTCTAACGCCATGTTTTGATTAAGTGTAGAAATAAGAAAATTACCGTCGTACTCTCAAACCGGGAGACCCACGGCTGCGGGGTCAGTTCCTACGAGTTACGTTGGTCCCGTGGGAGGTGTTGGTGCCACCAACGGGGTCGTTCGGGGGCTGTTTTGAGTTTTCACCCTCTAACGCCATGTTTTGATTAAGTGTAGAAATAAGCAAATTACCGTCGTACTCTCAAACCGGGAGACCCACGGTTGCGGGGTCAGTTCCTACGAGTTACATTGGTCCCGTGGGAGGTGTTGGTGCCACCCACGGAGCCATTCGGGGGCTGTTTCGAGTTTTCACCCTCTAACGCCATGTTTTTATGCCTAAGTGTAGAAATAAGCAAATTACCGTCGTACTCTCAAACCGGGAGACCCGCGGCTGCGGGGTCAGTTCCTACGAGTTACGTTGGTCCCGTGGGAGGTGTTGGTGCCACCCACGGGGGCTGTTTCGAGTTTTTGCCCTCTAACGCCATGTTTTGATTAAGTGTAGAAATAAGCAAATTACCGTCGTACTCTTAAACCGGGAGACCCGCGGCTGCGGGGTCAGTTCCTACGAGTTACGTTTGTCCCGTGGGACGTGTTGGTGCCACCCACGGGGCCGTTCGGGGGCTATTTCGAGTTTTCACCCTCTAACGCCATGTTTTTATGCCTAAGTGTAGAAATAAGCAAATTACCGTCGTACTCTCAAACCGGGAGACCCGCGGCTGCGGGGTCAGTTCCTACGAGTTACGTTGGTCCCGTGGGAGGTGTTGCTGCCACCCACGGGGCCGTTCGGGGGCTGTTTCGAGTTTTCACCCTCTAACGCCATGTTTTTAAGCCTAAGTGTAGAAATAAGCAAATTATTGTCGTACTCTCAAACCGGGAGACCCGCGGCTGCGGGGTCAGTTCCTACGAGTTACGTTGGTCCCGTGGGAGGTGTTGGTGCCACCCACGGGGGCTGTTTTGAGTTTTCACCCTCTAACTTCATGTTTTGATTAAGTGTAGAAATAAGCAAATTACCGTCGTACTCTTAAACCGGGAGACCCGCGGCTGCGGGGTCAGTTCCTACGAGTTACGTTGGTCCCGTGGGAGGTGTTGGTGCCACCCACGGGGCCGTTCGGGGACTGTTTCGAGTTTTCACCCTCTAACGTCATGTTTTTAAGCCTAAGTGAAGAAATAAGCAAATTACCGTCGTACTCTCAAACCGGGAGACCTGCGGCTGCGGGGTCAGTTCCTACAAGTTACGTTGGTCCAGTGGGAGCTGTTGGTGTCACACACGGGGCCGTTCGGGGGCAGTTTTGAGTTTTCACCCTCTAACGCCATGTTTTTAAACCTAAGTGTAGAAATAATCAAATTATCGTCATACACTCAAACCGGGAGAACCGCGGCTACGGGGTGAGTTCCTACGAGTTACGTTGGTCCTGTGGGAGGTGTTGGTGCCACCCATGGAGCCATTCGGGGGCTGTTTCGAGTTTTCACCCTCTAACGCCATGTTTTTAAGCCTAAGTGTAGAAATAAGAAATTACCATCGTACTCTTAAACCGGGAGACCCGCGGCTGCGGGGTCAGTTCCTACGAGTTACATTGGTCCCGTGGGAGGTGTTGGTGCCACCCATGGGGCCGTTCGAGGGTTGTTTCGAGTTTTCACCCTCTAACGCCATGTTTTTAAGCCTAAGTCTAGAAATATACAAATTACCGTCGTACTCTCATACCGGGAGTCCCGCGGCTGCGGGGTCAGTTCCTACGAGTTACATTGGTCCCGTGGGAGGTGTTGGTGCCACCCACTGGGCCGTTCGGGGGTTGTTTTGAGTTTTCACCCTCCAACGCCATGTTTTGCCTAAGTCTGGAAATATGCAAATTACCATCGTATTCTCGAATCGGGACTCCCGCGGTTGCGCGGTCAGTTCCTACGAGTTACATTGGTCCCGTGGGAGGTGTTGGTGCCACCCACGGGGCCGTTTGGGGGTTGTTTCGAGTTTTCACCCTCTAACGCCATGTTTTTAAGCCTAAGTCTAGAAATATGCAAATTACCATCGTACTCTCATACCGGGAGTCCCGCAGCTGCGCTGTCAGTTCCTACGAGTTACATTGGTCCCGTGGGAGGTGTTGGTGCCACCCACGGGGCCGTTTGGGGGTTGTTTCGAGTTTTCACCCTCTAACGCCATGCTTTTAAGCCTAAGTCTAGAAATATGCAAATTACCATCGTACACTCATACCGGGAGTCCTGCGGCGGCGCGGTTAGTTCCTACTAGTTACATTGGTCCCGTGGGAGGTGTTGGTGCTGCCCACGAGGCTGTTCGGGTTTTTTTTCGAGTTTTCACCCTCTAACGCCATGTTTTTATGCCTAAGTCTATAAATATGCAAATTACCGTCGTATTCTCATACCGGGAGTCCCGCGGCTGCGCGGTCAGTTCCTACGAGTTACATTGGTCCCGTGGCTGGTGTTGGTGCCACCCACGGGATCGTTCGGGGGCTATTTCGGGTTTTCACCCTCTAACGCCATGTTTTTAAGCCTAAGTCTAGAAGTGTGCAAATTATCGTCGTATTATCAAACCGGGAGTCTCGTGGCTGACCGATCAGTTCCTACGAGTTTCATTGGTCCCGTGTGAGGTGTTGGTGCCACTCACGGGACCGTTCGGGGGTTGTTTCGAGGTTTTTCCCTCTAATGTCATTTTTTAAGACGAATTCTTAATATTTTCAAATTTATCCTCATACTCTCAAACCGGGGGTCCCATGATCGCGTGGTCTGTTCCTACGAGTTACATTGGTCCCGTGCAAGGTGTTAGTTCCTCTCATGGGGACATTCGGGAGCTATTTTAGGGTTTTGCTATCTAACGCCATTTTTTAAGCCTAATTCCTTATATATGTAAATTATTGTCGTATTCTCAAACCGGGGGTCCCGTGATCGCGCGGTCTGTTCCTACGAGTTTCATTGGTCTCGTGTGAGGTGTTGGTGCCACCCACGGGGCTGTTCGGGGGCTATTTCGGGTTTAGGCCATCTAACGCCATGTTTTTAAGCCTAATTCCTTATATTTTCAAATCATCCTCTTTTACTCAAACCGGCAGTCCCTTTATCGCGCGATCAGTTCCTACGAGTTACATTACTCACGTACGAGGTGTTGGTGCCTCTCACGGGGCCATTCGGGGGTTGTTTCGGATTTTCGCCATCTAACGCCTTGTTTTTATGCTTAACTCCTCATATTTTAAAATTATTGTCGTATTCTCAAACCGGGAGTCTCGAGATCGCACAGTCTGTTCCTACGTGTTACATTGGTCCCGTGAGAGGTGTTGGTGCCTCTCACGGGTCCGTACAAGGGTTGTTTCGTATTTTTGCTATCTAACGCCTTGTTTTTAATCTTGAGTCCTAATATTTTTAAATTATCGTCGTATTATCAAACCGGGAGTCCCGTGATCGCGGGGTCAGTTCCTACGTGTTACATTGGTCCCGTGAGAGGTGTTGGTGCCATATTTTTAAGTTTAAGTCTAGACATTAGCAAGTTATCATCGTATCCCGTACTCCTTCTAATTATCCCATACTCCTTCTAACATATTATCCAACAACAAGTCAACAACCAATAATTATCCAACAACCAAACCAAACAAAACCAATAATTATCCCGTACTCCTTCTATCATCTAATAGATTTAATAGATAATGCATATCAATTATATAACTAATTTAGTTAAAGTACAGAGTACCTGGTGTGTAATGAAGTACTGGTATGTAATGAAGAAATGGTATCCAATTGGTTAGATCTGCAATACGTAAACAATGTGTTATGAAGAACGGGACTCAAATGGACCGACACCCGTATTAGTGCCATTAGTATTGACTTTAACAGCCCCTGCACTTCAAAACACCAAGAAATTAGTCGTTGCTCAATGCCCCCGAGTGTAGGTACACTTACTTAACTAAATATATAATCAAACAACTCAAACCAAATTAACTAAATGTACAATCATATAGGGGTATATAATACACCATAAATTGACACCAATGCGCATTGTTACTCACTATAAAACTCGTGATACACCAATTCAACATCTTCTACGAAATAGCTGCACAAATCTGAAAATAAAGAATTCGAATCAATATAGTGTGAAGGAATCTAATTTACCCCGCAAACAACCGCATAGCACACAGACAATAAAGAAAAAATTGATTCACACAGATAATAAAGAAAAAATTGATTCACACAACAAAATAAAGCCCGTGATATAAGACTTATGTTATGCCAAATAAAATGCCATGTAAGAGACCCACGCATATCATGGCTTGTTTTCACAACACACTGATGTAAAGGGTTATATAAAACAAACAGTAAAACCTAAATGATTAATAAAGTGAGACAGAGAAGTTCTCTATCAAAAGTGATACAAAAGAGGAATAATGAAGTCCGCATAAAATTTATTAAACAGAATTGGAACATACCTTTGCAAGGATAAAGTCCAAGATCTTAGTTTTTTTATCTTAATCACTATGTAATAGAGACAACACTAGTAAAAAAACAACTGAGGAATAATAAAATAAACAAATACTTGTGAAAGAACATAGGAATATAATACCTTTGAAAGAAAGCATAACTTTCCACACCAACAATCTTCCTCAATGAAATATTCCCTATACAATAGGATAATTTTCAATAAGCCTAACAATAGTAAACAACATACCAATAAATGGATTATATATTATTTTCCCATAAATCAACAACTTATGCTTCGAGCACCTGCTGCGTGAGAAGGAGGAGTTTTTGCCGAAACCCTAATGACCTTTTTAATAGTTAATATTTTTTAATCTCTTATATCTTGTCAACACAACTAAAATTAGATTATACTTAATGGATCAAAATGCGTACCTACCTTGTCATATAAGGAATATAAGGACTTACAGTACACTACTTTGGAAATTTGATAAAAAGATAGAAAAATCATTAACAAAAAGTAATCAATCTGAATGCCGACAAACATGTAAACATGATTTTATAAAAAAATGTAGTGTACCCGGCAACATGAACATTACATTATATTTATGCAGTGAGTCCATAATAGTCTATCTTAACTTAATTTACTTCCATATCCTACATTCCTTATGTATATTACCTAATTAAAAGGTTGTGCAAATGAGATTTCCCAATGTGACTAAGAAATGGGTTATGTAAATTTGATAATGTTGAAATCAATGTTTTCCCTTTTTTCTATACACATCATGAGATGGTTGGGTTAATGGAAAATCAGACTATAATAAAAAAAAAATGTTTGAAATAAAAAACATCAGCAAACAACCCTGAACTAACCTTGGACTTCGATGTAAACAAAAAACCTCCGACCAATCACCAAATCCCCTGCCCCGGAGCTAAAACTTGGACCTCGATGGAAACCCCACCTTACCCGAGGTTTAGCTGACGCTCCAAATCCGAAATATTTAACAATGGCTACTTAGGTTGTATAACTATAAGTATTAATATATCTGCAGAACAAAAATAATGTTTTATGACAAGAGAAAATATGAATCAGAAGAAAACGATTAAGAAAAACACATACAAAACACTATAGTCAATTATAATAGGATTTCTATGTAATTACATTTAAGAAAGCAGAGTTATATTCTGAGCAGCAGTTTCAAGCCATGAAAGTCCCAAATTAGAATCGTTACTTCAAATAGAGAGTTAAAAACTATATGTAGAGTTGTTAATCCCCTACAAAAATTAATCCTCAAATTAAACTAATAGTAACACAACTTAAAAATGAGAACAATAAAAATATTAATGGTAGGAAAATGAACTACACAGTGATGCAACATCTTTTACCTTATCAACCGGTTTGGTTGCTTCTTGGTCATATGTAAATAAGTTTTTGCTAACAAAGAAAACATGGAACAAATGTAAGGCAGATATAACAACTCATGGGGGTAGGAGACATAAGAAATAAAATAAAGTTTTTTTGACTTCGGTAGCACACGAATGGTTGTATTTAAATTACCTTACCCGGGGTTTAGCTGATGCTCCAAATCCGAAACCAGGGAGACGGAGGGAGGAGGCGAGCGAGAGAGAGAGGGGATGCCGCCAGGGAGACGGAGGGAGGAGGCGAGTGAGAGAGGGGATGCCTCCAGGGAGAGCGAGAGAGGGGATGCCGCTAGGGAGACGGAGGGAGGAGGCAAGCGAGAGAGAGAGGGAGAGATGAAGGCAAGTATGGGGAGGGTTTCATTGGGGGAAATGAACGAAACAAAGTAGCCCTGGGAGAAAATAGACAGCCCGCCTTTTTTTTCGTATTGAACCTGGTCACGGCTCTCAGCCGTGACCCACCAACAAAACCATTTAATGAAATCATATTAGCCCATTAATTTGCGTATGGTCACGGTCCATAGTCGTGACCCCTACCAAGAAATGGTCACGGCCCTCAGCCGTGACCCTTAGTGTGTGTGTTTTCTACTTCGTCATGCCTATGGTCACGGCCCAAGTCCGTGACCCATCTGCGGCCAAGCTTGAAGGGAATTTTGGCGCGGATTAGGCACCAAAATGGTCACGACCTGGTCACGGACTTGGGCCGTGACCCACAGTGGTCAGGGATTTGGTCCGTGACCACTTGCAAAGCATCCGTGACTCAGTGTGTTAGTGAATATGGTCACACCAAATATTGAGTTGGTCACGGCCTGAGTCCGCGACCATCTGGTCGCGGACTTGGTCCGTGACCCACTGGGCGTGACCATTCGCAGGATTTGGTGTAGTGGGAGGTTTCATGTGAAAGATAATGAGAATCAAATATCCTATCTTATAAAGCTACCAAGTCGGATCTCCTAACCCAAACTAATGATGAGTGACTATCTCGGGGTGTAGGAATCTTGGCTACCTTCGTTGCCTTACGTTGGGATTTTCTAGAAAATATTTTAAGATCAAAACAAAATTTCTTAAGATGACCTTTTCGACCACAATGTGTGTAAGGACACAAATTGCCAATTGAGTCCATATATAGTTTTGGCTCAATTCCGGACAAAAACATTTATTCATAGGATAGTATTTATTGTAATATTCTCAAGCCTATGAAGGGTATGTTGAAGACGTAGCGGCAAAGAATTTAAAGCTTCATCAAAATGCCGGTTTGTGTGCCTCGTTTCTATGTCATCAACTAAGGTTCCATGCTCCCAAGGTATGAATGTAATTATATGTATATAGGAGCTTGGAACAATTTGTATTGGGTGTTAGGTGTAATAAAAACTGCATTTTATTTTCAGAAAGAATCATTTAGAACTTAAATATAAGTATATAAAGTTTCTGGGCCAAAATCGAATTTTACAAACTTTCTGGTCGCTCGTTAGAAATGTCATTCGAACGAGTTTTTTCGTTCGAACCAGATTTCGTTCGAACGAGTTTTGTCGTTCGAACCAGTTTCGTTCGAACGAGTTTTGCCAACGACCCTAACTGGTCAGTCGTTCGATATGTCGTTCGACCGAATGTTCGTTCTAACGAGGTATCTAACGAACTTCTAACGAGCCCAGGCTGGTCACTCATTAGAAGTCTCGTTCGAACGAGAATCCCGTTCGTTCGAACGAGATTCCAGCGGGAACAGTTATTTGGCAGTTTTTTGCAGTTTTTCCCCACTCCTCCACTTGGTTTTCAACCAACTTTTTCATACATTATTATGTGCGGGAAACACATTTTTTCCAATAACTTTTCCAACATTTGTTTATCTCCAAAAGAGAATTTGAGAGCAAAATTAGTTTAGGAAAATGTTCAAGTTTTGAGTGTTAATTTTTAATGAAAAATTCATACACACTCTAGTTTACACCCAATAATTGTTTATCCAAGTTTCTATATTTATATCAATTGCTTGGAGTTTTTGGCACCGGTTTTCTCTACCGAATTCAAGAGACATTTCGGGTTTGCTTCTACACCCCATCACAAAGAAGACTCTTGTTGAGATTATACCCACACGGAGAAAGGCTCCATGCTTGGGTGACGGTGACCATATAAAGTCCCATCGGTGAATTCCGAGACCACGGTGGAGCTCCGTTGGTTATCCGCTAATTGGAGGTCGATACAAGAAGAAGCATCACGGCTTGAGAGGGTTCGAGTTTAGGAAGTAAGTCTTTTGTCTTGTATTTTGTAATACCATTTTTAGTGGATTTAAGGCTAGGGCCGTCCCGAGGTTTTTTCCCGTTAGTGGGTTTTTCCTCGTACATCGCGGTGTTGTGTGACTGTTGATTTTATCTTGCTCTATATCACTTAGAACGCATGCTAGATTAATTTCAAGATAAAATTTGGTTTTACAATCACACTAATTTAAATTGGGACTTTAATTTAATATTGGGTAAAATTGGTTTATTCAAGTCTTTTGCTAAAATTGGTTTCGCCTAACTTTGGATAATTGTTAATTATGACTTAGGCAAATTCTAGGACTTGAATTATGAATTAATTTGTTTTTGAAGATATTAATATTAGGCTTGAAACCATCTCAACGCTTCCGCATTTATTTAAAAGGAAATTATATTTTAATTTGAGATTATTAAGGCATCTTGGTCTTTCAAATTGGTATCAGAGCCAAAAACGATAAATTATTTCGTTAAGATTCTTTAATTTTTGGCTAAAATGGATTTTTCCCCATTTTCAAAATTTCTTATTTTTGATGGTTCTAACTACGCGTATTGGAAAGCGCGAATGAAATCGGCACTTAAATCTATCGATGAACGTGTTTGGATGTCTGTTGTTACCGGGTACTCCCCACCAACTCATCTAATTGAAAATGAACGTGTTCCCAAACCCATCGATAGATGGACTGAAAATGAGTTTAAACTTGCTAACTTTAATTCCCGTGGTTTAAATGCCTTGTTTAGCGCTGTTGTACCGGATGAATTCCGACGTATTATGACGTGTGAAACCGCTAAAGAAGCTTGGGACATTTTACAATTAACTCATGAAGAAACTAGTGTCGTTAAAGCTTCAAAACTCCAAAACCTCACCACTCATTTTGAAACTATCAAAATGGATGAAAAAGAAACTTTTGATAAATTTTATGCTAGACTTTCTGATATTGTTAATTCATCCTTTAACTTGGGAGAGAAAATACCTGACGACCGTGTTGTAAAGAAAATTTTGAGGTCCCTACCCGATAGATTTATTCCTAAAGTGACCGTTTTAAATTCTTTACCCACTTTAGCCTCTACGAAATTAGAAGAGCTTGTAGGTGATTTACAAACCTATGAACTGGATATGTTTCCCTCTAAAACTGAAAAGAAAATTGAAAAGGGTGTTGCTTTAAAAGCCCGAAAAGAGGTCAAACAAGTAGTAGAGAGCGATAGTGATAGTGACTCGGAAGACATGGCTTTGTTTGCACGTAAATTTAGAAAATTTCTTAAATTTAACAAAGATAAAGTTAAAAATGATTTTAAGAAATTTGACAACCTCTAAACATGATAAAAGCGAGAAGGTTTCTAAAGCCGAGAAGATCCCTAAAACTAGTAATGACAATTTGGATAGGGACGAGTCTAATAAGTGTTTTGGTTGTGAAGGTTATGGCCATAGGGCTTATGAGTGCCCCACTAAACTAAGGAAAGATGGTAAGCGACCTATTTCATATAATTCTACCCTTAGTGATAGTGATAAGGAAGAAAAGCCCGATTCCCCCACTAAGAAAAATTTTGTGGCTTTTATGGCTAGTCATGTGAGTGATAATGAGAACTCATCGATTGATGACACGATTGCACATGCCACTTCCAAGGTCATTGTTCATGATTACCTTGTTTTTAATGATAGTGAGAGTGAAGAAGAAAGTGAGAGTGAAAATGAAGAAGAGGTTGATGTGAGTGAACTTCAAAATGCTTTTCATGAATTATATAAAGAATCTATTAATTTGAAAAGAACTAATTTCAAGTTAGAAGCTTGTTTAAGAAAGAGTGTCAAGGTCGTTGATAATAGTGCCTTAATAGAAGACCTTAGGACACAAGTGAGGACTCTTCAAGAGAAGCTTGATTATGTAGAAGGCGAAAGAGATAGCCTTAGGGGTTTAATGGAATCCTTGAAAAAGGAGCTTCTTGCTTTTGAAGAGCGAAATGTTTTACTAGAATCTAACATTGTTGAATTGGAAAATAAATTAAAAGATTCTAGTATTGTCAAATTTGATTTGGAGTGTCGTTCGGAAAAACTAGATAAAATGTTAGGAACGGTCCAAATTAAAAATGACACTTGTGGTTTAGGCTTCAATTCTTGTAATGATTTTACCCCTAAAGTCAAAACCAATGTTTTAGGAGAATCTTCTAGGAATGCATTTAATGATCACTCCTTAGATAAATCTTTTCGACATATTCTTACTTGTACACATTGTGGTCGAAAAGGTCATTTAGGAAATTTTGTTTAGATCTCAAACGAATTCCTAAAAAATCCCATAGTAAAGTAACCACGATAGATAATGTTCCTACACCCCAAGATAGTAATTCTTCATTAATTTGGGTTAGAAAATCCGACTTGGTTGCCTTACAAAATAGGGATTTTGATTCTCATTTACTTTCACATGCTTCCTCTCTTGCTAAATCTAAAGGATGAATGTGTTAGTGTTTACATACTTTAGCGTTTGTACTTCATACTATATTCATATGCTAAATGTATGCTTCTTTAGTCATTTTCTAGTCATAACCTTATTTCATATCACATACTAGAAATCATGACTTGTTTATCTTTTTGTATTATATTTTGTGTTTGAATTAATTAAAAATATAAAAAGATTTTTGTTTATCATTTGTGTTTTATTTATTTCATTTATGCTTAATGAAAAATACAAATGATTTTTGTTTAGTCTTTTGAGTATATATCCTTCTTTGTGACTAAAAATTTTAAAAACTCAAAAAGATTTTGTTTGGTGTGTATTTTTGTTTGACACACTTTATGTGGCATATATTTGTGTTTGAATCCCATCATTTACGCTCCCACGTGGCTAGAACTTTTGGTTTAGATTTTCAATCCTTAAAATGTTCTTTACCATATTTTATATGGAGTAGTTGGATTTTGTATTGATTAAATGGATTCTATTTTCATATGCCTCTATTCACACATGCACGAGCTCTTTTGAAATCTTAATGTCACATGTTATATTTGAGCTTTTTGAGGTGTTCTCCTATCAATCTAGTCATCTACATATCTATGACCTAGGAGGACTAGTGCATGTCAAAATCCGTTGCATGTGAGATTTGTGCAAAAAATGAAAACATGATAAATTAATATATGCACGGGGAAGGGCTCGGAAAGGATGAATTAAATCCTTTGCAATGGTAAGCCACCGTTGATTGGATCTAAAAGAAATACGTGATCCAAAGGCCTAAAAACAGAATATTTGGCATTTAAAAGAAAGCAATTGCCAAGGCCTATGTTTGTTTGATATATTCACTCAAAAAACAAAAGAATATATATGCTCATTGAGGGAGAATTGGATGGTATATCAACGTTTTGCACAATGTCCGTTTATCCTAGTTGTCTTTAATGTCATGACTCTATTTGGTTTGTAGAATCATCATCATGCTAGGCTTGTATGCACTGTGTATGTTTGTTCATTGAGTTCAATCTTTATATTGTCACATGAGGTTATATTTAACTGTGATGAAGTTTGCAATCAAATGAGAACTCCGTGAACGTTTCTTAAGTGTTTGGGTCTAAATTTAATTGTTGCTAGTTCACACCCCTACACTTCCGTTTCCATATGACACATTTTTGCCATACGAGTGTGCAAACTTATTGTATTTTGTGTCATGTGTGTGTTTATATCTATCTATATATGCATGTACTTATTGGTATATTTAAAGTATATATATATATAGATATGATATCTGTTTGTCTTTGCCTTGCTTTAATTGCCCATATGCTTTCATGTCTTATCACCTTAAGCTTTCACATGCTGTTTATTAGTTCTTTATCCTTTGCCTATTCCCGAACAAAAAGGGGGAGAATGATGATAGGGGGAGAAATGGTATCTAATCCTATTATTATCGTATCTTCGTTTGGGGGAGATTTATCTTAGGGGGAGACGTCTTTCTAAGTAGGTCATGTGTTTAAAAAGGGAGAATTAATTTAGGGGGAGTAATTAATTAATTGCACTTAATATTTTGATATTCCCTATGCATTTGATGAGTTTCTTAAGTGTGCAGGAATTATTCTAAACTGACATCTTTCTGTGGCAAAGCGTTTGATCCTTGGGTTGAGTCAAGATTGGGCGGGTTATGTTTTGAGTCTAGTAGAGCTTGACGGCCCTTTAGGATTTTTGTTTGGTTTTCGTCCCGGAATAGCCAAAGGGGGAGATTTGTAAGGACACAAATTTCCAATTGAGTCCATATATAGTTTTGGCTCAATTCCGGACAAAAACATTTATTCATAGGATAGTATTTATTGTAATATTCTCAAGCCTATGAAGTGTATGTTGAAGACATAGCGGCAAAGAATTTAAAGCTTCATCAAAATGTCGATTTGTGTGCCTCGTTTCTATGTCATCAACTAAGGTTCCATGCTCCCAAGGTATGAATGTAATTATATGTATATAGGAGCTTGGAACAATTTGTAGTGGGTGTTAGGTGTAATAAAAACTGCATTTTATTTTCAGAAAGAATCATTTAGAACTTAAATATAAGTATATAAAAGTTTCTGGGCCAAAATCGAATTTTACAAACTTTCTGGTCGTTCGTTAGAAATGTCGTTCGAACGAGTTTTTTCGTTCGAACCAGATTTCGTTCGAACGAGTTTTGTCGTTCGAACCAGTTTCGTTCGAACGACTGGTCAGTCGTTCGATATGTCGTTCGAACGAATGTTCGTTCTAACGAGGTATCTAACGAACTCCTAACGAGCCCAGGCTGGTCACTCGTTAGAAGTCTCGTTCGAACGAGAATCACGTTCGTTCGAACGAGATTCCAGCGGGAACAGTTATTTGGCAGTTTTTTGCAGTTTTTCCCCACTCCTCCACTTGGTTTTCAACCAACTTTTTAATACATTATTATGTGCGGGAAACACATTTTTTCCAAGAACTTTTCCAACATTTGTTTATCTCCAAAAGAGAATTTGAGAGCAAAATTAGTTTAGGAAAATGTTCAAGTTTTGAGTGTTAATTTTTAATGAAAAATTCATACACACTCTAGTTTACACCCAATAATTATTTATCCAAGTTTCTATATTTATATCAATTGCTTGGAGTTTTTGGCACCGGTTTTCTCTACCGAATTCAAGAGACGTTTCGGGTTTGCTTCTACACCCCATCACAAAGAAGACTCTTGTTGAGATTCTACCCACACGGAGAAAGGCTCCATGCTTGGGTGACGGTGACCATATAAAGTCCCATCGGTGAATTCCGAGACCACGGTGGAGCTCCGTTGGTTATCCGCTAATTGGAGGTCGATACAAGAAGAAGCATCATGGCTTGGGAGGGTTCGAGTTTAGGAAGTAAGTCTTTTGTCTTGTATTTTGTAATACCGTTTTTAGTGGATTTGAGGCTAGGTCCGTCCCGAGGTTTTTTCCTGTTAGTGGGTTTTTCCTCGTACATCGCGGTGTTGTGTGACTGTTGATTTTATCTTGTTCTATATCACTTAGAACGCATGCTAGATTAATTTCAAGATAAAATTTGGTTTTACAATCACACTAATTTAAATTGGGACTTTAATTTAATATTGGGTAAAATTGGTTTATTCAAGTCTTTTGCTAAAATTGGTTTCGCCTAACTTTGGATAATTGTTAATTATGACTTAGGCAAATTCTAGGACTTGAATTATGAATTAATTTGTTTTTGAAGATATTAATATTCTGCTTGAAACCATCTCAACGCTTCCGCATTTATTTAAAAGGAAATTATATTTTAATTTGAGATTATTAAGGCATCTTGGTCTTTCAATGTGCACAAGTAAAAACACGCCAAAAATTGGTACCTAAGGATTGATCTCTAAAGGCTTTCCTATGCGATTCTCCTAAAACATGGGTTTTGGCTTTATGAGTAGATTCATTACAAGTATCAAAGCCTAAACCATAAGTGTCATTTTTTATTTGGACCGTGCCTAAGATTTTATCTAGTTTTTCGAACCTACACTCCAAATCAAATTTGACTTTTCTAGAGTCTTTTAATTTATTTTGTAATTCTAAAATATTAGAGTCTAATAATATATTTCTCTCTTAAAACTCAAGAAGCTCCTTTTTCAAGGATTCCATTAAACCTCTAAGGCTATCTCTCTCGCCTTCTACATATTCAAGCTTCTCTCGAAGAGTTCTCTCTCGTGTCCTAAGGTCTTCCACTAATGCACTATCATTAACGACCTTGACACGCTGTCTTAAACAAGATTCTAACTTCAAATTAGCTCTTTTTAATTTAATAGACTCTTCATAAAGTTCTTAAAAAGCATTTTTAAGTTCACTCACATTAACCTCTTCTTGATTTTCACTTTCTCTTTCTCTTCACTCTCACTACCCTAAAAAACAAGGGAATCATAAACTTTGACAACATAAGTGTCATGTGTTTGAATATCTTCATGGGAAGATTCATTATCGGTGCTCACATGACTAGCCATAAAAGCCACAAAGTTGGGCATAGTGGGGGAATCGGGTCCCTCTTCCTTATCACTATCACTAAGGGTTGCATTATATGAAATAGGTTGCTTACCCTCTCTCCTTAGTTTAATGGGGAACTCAAAAGCCCTATGGCCATACCCTTCCCAACCAAAACACCTATTTGACTCGTCCCTATTTAAATTTTCTTTAGGAGTTTTAGGGATATTTTCGGCTTTGTCATGCTTAGAAATTTCAAATTTCTTAAAATCATTTTTAAATTTATCTTTGTTAAATTTAAGAAATTTTCTAAATTTCTTAGCAAACATAGCCATATTTCTCGATTAACTATCACTTTTACTCTCTACTACTTGTTTTTCCTCTTTTCGGGCTTTTAAAGCAACGCCCTTTTTCTATTTTCTTTTTAGTTTTAGAGGGAAACATGTCCAATTCGTAGGTTTGTAAATCACTGACAAGATCTTCTAATTTGGTAGAGGCTAAAGTTGGTAAAGAATTTAAAATGGTCACTTCTGGAATAAATCTATCGGGTAGGGACCTTACAATTTTCTTTACTACTCGGGTGTTGGGTATTTTCTCTCCCAAGTTAAAAGATGAATTAACAATATAGAAAAGTCTAGGATAAATTTCATCAAAAGTTTCTTTTTCGTTCATTTTGATGGTTTCAAATTGAGTGGTAAGGTTTTGGAGTTTCGAAGATTTTACGACACTTGTACCTTCATGAGTGAGTTGTAAGATATCCCAAGATTCTTTAGTGGTCTCATACATCATAATGCGTCGGAATTCATCCGGTGTGACAGCGCTAAATAAGGCGTTTAAACCTCGAGAATTAAAATTTGAAAGTTTAAACTCATTATCACTCCATCTATTAGTCAGTTTTGGAACATGTTCATTATCTACTAAATGAGTTGGTGGAGACCACCCGTTAACTACAGATAACCAAACCCTCTCGTCGATAGATTTAAGTGTCGATTTCATACGCGCTTTCCAGTACGCATAAATGGAACCATCGAAAATAGGAAATTTTTAGAATGGGGAAAATTCCATTTTAGCCAAAAAATATTTAAAGGATCTTTAACGAAATAATTTATCATTTTGGCTCTGATACCAATTTGAAAGCGGTAGCTTTTCTCAATTTTTAATTCTTATTACTTCAAAAAGATAATTTCCTTGTTAAATATATGCGGAAGTGTGAGATGGTTCAAATTAAACAAATTACAAATTTTAATTTCTTTTACAAATTAAAAAATTAAACAAAGTGAAATATGATTGAACACAGATATATGTTAATTTGATTTCATTTGAACACAATTAATTAACCCAAGTCCTAGAAATTTGCCTAACAAAATATTTAATTCATTTTAGTAAATTAGGCTAAACAAAATTTTAACAAATTAAATTAACGACTAGAATTAACTACACATGACCCAAATTTAAATTAGCACCAAATTAAGCAAGTAGTGATTAAACCAAATTTTATCTTTTTACCTAAACATGCGTTCTAGGTGATTTTGCAAGATAAAATAAACAATGAATCACTATGCCGCGATATACGAGGAAAAACCCACAATGGGAAAAAAACCTCGGACGGCCCTAGCCTCAAATCCACTAAGTACGGTTTTCCAAATACAAGATAGTAAGACTTAGAACAATCGACTCGATCCCTCTCAAGCCCCGATGCTCCTTCTTGTGTACACCTCCGCCTAGCGAATAACCACGGAGCTCCACCGCGGTCTCGAAATCCACCGATCGAACTTTGTTGGTCATCGTCACCCAAACTAGGAACCTTTCTCCAAGTGGGTATGACAACACAAAGAATCTTCTTCTTTGTGGGATTTAGAAGCAAAATAAAACTTCTCTTCAAACGGTAGAGATAAAAACCGGTGCCAAAACTCCAAGCAAAGTGTATATATATAGATGATCTTGGATAAACAAACTTTGGGTGTAAAACAAGTGTTTAAAAGATTTTCTTGAAAAACAACAACACTTAAACAATGAACTTTGTCCCTTTTGGAATTATTCTCTCAAACTCTCTCTTAGAGATGGAATATTATGAAAAAGTTAAGTTAAAAAACTTGGTTCCCACACTTACATATTCAGGTAAAAAGTTAGTGGGAAAAGAAGTGAGAAAGTGGGAAAAAACTGCTCAAAACTGTCAATTAACTGTTCCTGCCAAAACTCATTCGAACGAGATTTTCGTTCGAACGAGGCGTCATTCGAACGAGCCTTCTAACGAAGCTCCATTGTGAACTCATTAGAAATCTCATTGGAAATCTCGTTCGAACATCATGTTCGTTCGAATGAGACTTCGAACGACATTCGAGTGGCTAGTGTGGGAACTCGTTGGCAAAATCGTTCGAACGACATTATTATTCGAACGACAATTTGAACGAACTTCCAGAAAGTTGAAAATTTTAGTGTTAGCCCAGAAACTTTATATAATTTATTTTAAAGTTTTGATAGAACCTTTCTGAAAATAAACAACAGTTTAAACAAAACGTTCACCCAATAAAAATGTTCCAAGGCCCTCTATATATATATATATATATATATATATATATATATATATATATTAAAATGCATTCATACCTTAGGATTAAATGGAACATTGTTGATGACATAGAAACGAGGCACAATAAACTCGGTATTTCATGAAGCTTTAATATCTTGGCCTCTACGTCTTCAACTTTAGCATGTCATAGGCTTGAAGGATGGTCAATAACTCTATCCTATGACGCAAATGTTTTTGTCTGGAATTGAGACAAAACAATAAAGGACTCAATTGGAATATTATGTCCTTACAAACTCCCTCATACCCATCTGTCAATCAATGTCTGAAAAGATAGAGATGTCCAATCATCGGTTGCAACTTGACATTTTTACCCCTCTATCTCCTGTCTACAGCGAAGGCAAAGGGTTGGGGGTAATTGATATACCAATATATGAAATCGTCTTGGCACAATCCGACTTCACAGAACGCGCTCTCTCAAGAAGTCACGTAACAACTGTCTCAGTCCCGTCCAAGACCGATCTGAGACCCCGTGCCACCTCAATGGGCCTAATGTTTCATCTCATCTGCCCTCAAGAAGGCCAAGACCTCATTAGCTTGTTTATACGCTCATCCCGGCCTGACGTGAATTAACAGAGACTCTACTTGGATGATACCAACATGTGATCCAATAGTACCTTGGTGGTCTCTTACTTGGCCTAGCTAAAACCTCATCCCAGTTGGGAAAATTTGACATCTGATAGGGCACGTGGAATGGATCACGCGTGGGAGAGTGGGCATGGGCTGCAAGCCCCATATGGACAAAATCGTTGCAACAACATCTTCCTAACGCATGAATAATATATCTTAATCATGATTTACATGCACATAAAATAGGTGGTAGTATGGTATTGGTATCTTCGTATTGTACATGACTCCTGCATGCGTGGGGTGTGTATGGAACCACCCCACCCATATAAATACCTACCTTCTTCTACCTTTAGAAAGATCTTTAATTCACCACCCTGCTGAAACTCTGTCAAATTCACTACATAGAGAGATAAATCTTGAGGATTTTGTATCCCAAGGCCATTAGTGACCTTTCTTAGTGGATTTCACACACACTCACACGGTGGAGTAGGCTAAGATTTGTTGAACCACTTATATTCTGTGTTATCCCCCACTTTGCCTCATCTCCTTATATATATATATATATATATATATATATATATATATATATATATATATATATATATATATATATGTTTATACTCCATTGATACACTAGTTTGAGCTTGCATATTACATTGATTTATTGATACCATTTCTATTATCATCAAGTTAGCTTAGCTTATTTTGGACTAGGAAGGGGGCCATCGTTATTCCCTCGGGCATGTCGACCATAGAGGCTAAAGTAGTAAGGGCATCGACCAAGATGTTCCTTGTTCGGGGCAAGTAGTGGAAGGTGGTATCTCTCAATTGTGAGGCCACATCTTTTAAGTGGGCGTAGAAGGGTAAGTTCTTTTCATATTTGACTTTCCATCTTCTAAGGACCTGGCCGATGATGAGGGTTGAATCCCCATAGACATCTAGGCATTGGATTCCTTTCTTGAGAGTGACTTTGAGTCCTACTGTGCACGCCTCGCATTCGATCATGTTATTAGTGCAGGGAAAATCTAAATTGGTTGTAATGGGAGTACGAAAATCATCAAGGGCAATTATGATTATCCCAATTCCGTATTCTTTGTTATTGGCAGCGCCGTCAAAGAAAATTTTCCATGGAGGTCTTCTTGAGAGGTACAAAGGATATCTTCATATGGGAATTCAGAAATCCAGATATTGTCTTCTTCCATGGGGTAATCGATAAGGTAGTCAGAGATAGCTCTTCCTTTCATGGCTTTCTGCATGACATACACAATATCAAACTCGGTTAGCAGCATCAACCATCGGTCCATTCTGCTAAACAGGTCAGGTATCTTAGGTAAGTATTTTATAGGATCCATTCAGGACACGAGTATGATGGGAAAAGAGAGCATGTAATGCTGTAATTTTTTAGTGACCCAGACAAGGGCGATGCATGATTTCTCCAAGGCAATGTAGTAGACTCTGTATCCAATTAATTTATGACTAGCATAGTAGATGGCCCTCTCTTTGCAAGATGTTTCAAAGTATTGGGCTAGCATAGCCCTAGCTGCAGTGTTTATTATAGTCAAGTATAGAAGTAGGGGATACCAGGTTGCGATGGCATGAGTACCAAAGGTTGGGTAAGGTAAAAATTGATTCGATCCAAGTCTACCTGACAATCTTCATTCCAGACTTTGGTAAAATCTTTTCAGAGGAGTTTGAAGATGGGTTCCCAAATAGAAGTCAATTGGATGATGAACCGACTGATATACTATAATTTTCCCAAGAATCCTAGAACTTCCTTCTCTGTTTGAGGTGGTGGCATCTCGAGTATGGCTTTTAGTTTGACTGTATCAACTTTAATCCCCTTTTCTCTAACCATAAATCCCAAAATCTTTCCTTTGGTATCACCAAAGACACATTTTTGTGGGTTAATTCGCATCTAGTATCACCGCAGTCGTTCGATAAAATTTCGGAGAGCGGGAACATGACCTTCCCGAGTCTTAGACTTGATAATCATATCATCCACATAAACCTCGACTTCTTTGTGTGTTAGATCATGCAAGATGGTTGTGACATCACTTTGGTAAGTAGCCCCTGCATTTTTTAGATCAAATGGCATAATTGTGTAACAGAAAGTTCCCCAAGGGGTGATGAATGCAATTTTTTCTCGATGATTAAGGTGTATTTTGATCTGATTATATGAAAAAACATCAACGAATGACTTAAGAGCGTGATTTATCGTATTATCCACAATCATGTCGATATTGGGCAGAATCATCCTTTGGAGAGGCCTTATTCTAGTCTTAAATACCAATGCACATGCAAACATTTCCTCCTAATTTTAACACGGGGACAATGTTGGATAACCATTTAGGATATTCGATTTTCTGGATGAAACCTTAATTCAATTGTTTGACCACCTCTTCCTTAACCTTGAGTGACCATTTGGTGCTGAGCTTTTGCAGTTTCTGTTTGACCGATTTGCATTTAGGGAGAGTCAAAATCTCGTGTTGAATGATCTTGGGATCAACGTCGGCCATGTCGTCATAGGACCAGTGAAGACATCCATAAATTCCTTTAGTAGTTCCTTGAGTTGCGCACGCTCATTTTCGTTAAGGGTGGCCCCTCTCCTAATCTCGAGCAGTTGGCTACTAGAACAAGATTAATAATAATAGTGTTATCTTCATTAATTTAAACAGGGTTATGTTGTTTGTTATTAACCATATTTAGATCAGTTAAGAATTGTTCATTTTCAAAATCATCGCCATCGAGAGTTTGATTAGAATCAATATAATTAATGTAAGGCAGAGCAAGATACTCAAAATCTCTATTTATTTAATTCTTGGGAAAATAGCATTGAGAACCTCATCGAAGGATCCCTCTATTAAATTGTGATTAGAATAAGTAACAAGAAAAGAAGAAGAAATAAGATAAATATTTGGGTTGGTTTGCATTTGAGCAAGTAGAACTGGTACAACTTTCCAATTAAGAAAGGGTGTAAGAGAAAATGTGGGCAAACTTTGAGGGGTTTGAGTGAATATATATGTATGATGAATGATTTACTCGGTACAATATGGGTAAATGAGTTAAAATTATTTGTCTTCTTATAGGAAGATATAATTTACATGATTTGGGAGTGGATTGTGAGTAGTGTTTGGCTAGTGGGGCGATGGTATCCTGGTCAATCAGACCTTGGATTATATTTCGGATATGGAAGCACTGATCAATGGGTGAAAATTTCAATTGGCATCGGGTTTGGGAAATGAGTTTGGTAATGGACGAGGGCCCAAAGGTTTGATAATATTTCGACTCAAAAGGTCTTAGTAGACTTTGGAGAAGGGAGCATGAATCTCGATGTATTATTTCCTGACTAGGTTAGGGCAGCTTTCTAGTGCCCATGAAGTGGCAGGCTGAGAGGTGTTATTTATGGTTAAGACTTTTCATACTCTCTGTAAGTGAATTGTCCAGGTACCTTCTTTGGCTCAACTTCTGTTTTGGAAATAATTTCTTCTATCTCCATTCCTTCTTTTTGGAGGGCTAAAAAATGGGGGTAATACTGTCCTCCCATCTTCGCTCGGACATGGAATAAAAAAAATTCTTCACAGTACTGACTTGCTCCTTTTTGAATGGCCGGTTGGTCATGGTGGTTGATTTCTCTCTGCACCTTACTATGAAACTACTAACAGTTTCCCCGATATTTTCTTGAGAAGTTCTAAATCATGGTGTGTAACCTCCAACTCTTTGTTATACTTATACTGCAAAATGAATTTACAGGCTACATCCTCCCAACTGTGAATTCTAGATTCTTCTAGGGATAAGAACCAGCGAAGAGCATTGTCCTTCAAAGTTTATTGGAACATCTGGGCCATTATTTCCTCGGAGGCACCTAGGAGAGTCATGGCTTGGTGGTAACTTTGGATGTGATCAATTAGGGGCCCTCTACCCCCTAACTTCTCAATGTTGGGCATCTTAAATTTTTTTGATAGCCTTGCTTTAGAGTAGGGAGATATATGGGTGTGATCCTTGTAGTTCCCGCATATTCAAGTTGATTAAACTTCTTTGTCAATAACTTAAGGTCCTCCTTGAACTTGTTAAACTCTTCTTCCTTTGGATCAGTAGGTACTGGCAGGTTAGCCCCTGGTTGGGCAAGATTTGGCATAAGGAGCTGAGCTGGTCGTGTCCCATAAGCAAGAGGTACACGTGGAGCGTGTCGATAATCTTCTGGGACCCAAATAGGCTCAGGTGCGGGCGGACCCATAGCATGAGGGAAGAGAAGCTCGGGATCTTTGGGAATAGGGACCCGATTTAATTGCATCTCATGAACCTCGATTTGAAGTCTATCAATCTTGGCCGTAAGTTGGTCTAGAACCGTCATCAAATTAGGCTGGACATTTGACACATGGTTTATGTTCTCTATGGAAAGTGGGTGAAGGTGGATTCCAAACTGGATGAAGTAGAGAGAGAACTGGCAGAGCTTCAGGACAGTTCGACGGAAGACCTAAGCCAATAGGGAGCCAGGCCAATGGTCGGGTATGCGATCAACTTGAGAAGGAAAATGATTTTAATTTATTTTTGAAAGAGAAAGGGAAGAATCTTTTAGGATAAAGAGGGAAATGCTTTTGAAATATTTTTTTTGAAAATGGACACAATATTTTTGGTTTTTTTTTTATAAAAGGAGGAAAAATGTTTTTGGTATTTTGAAAGGAGGGGGAAAATGTTTTTGACACTCTTGGTAAGAAAGGAGGAGGAGTGAGAAAAAGGGTCTCAGCATGATTATTCTTATGTTTATATTTTCACTTGTATTAGGCTTACCTAAATGCAAAAGAAATGTCGAACAGGACTTAAGCCTGGGAAAAATTGAGTTTGTAAAATATTTAAAACACGGTTTGACTTGTATCTAGTCTCATGGACAAGGTCCCATTTTGAAAAAGTGAAATCACGCAAAAATTTGGGCGACATGACGACCCGACAATTCGACAGAGTTTCGAGTAGTAACCAACAAACTACATATGAGTGCGCAAGGTTTGACGTCTATATGAGGGTATGCATTTGTTGGGTTAGTGGAAAGGTTCCCCTCTTTAGCATGACTTCCACGATATACGTCTTGCTTTTGAGGGAAATTGGTACGAGTGAATGACCCATTTGATATACCTGAGTGTACGTGAATTGCCTCCCTATATACCTCATGGGACAGTACGTGTGAGAGCGAATTTGATATACTCGATGTTCGTGAACGAGTTACCTACTATATACCTCTCATCATGACTTCGGTCAAGCGGTACAATACGGTAGAAACCATTCGATATATGTCGAAGGTACTTGGCCAACAGAAGGAGAGATTCATATTTCTTAGGCTAACTACAACCTGCCAGACCAGCGCGCATCATAAGTGAGCCCCCAGTACGGGATAAAATTTTAGTCAACAGTTATGCTCTTTAGTGATGTAGTGTTAAAAATGCATGATTATTGATTAGTATATAATGGATGGAGTATTTTTATTTGGCATGATGAGCACTGTACTAATAGGGAATAATGTACCAGTATCATGAAAAGTAAATCGAGCATGGAGCATGAAGATTATACTAAGCATGGATATGTGAGAGTGAGTGATGTGTGAATATTTATAAGTGAGTGAGTGGTAGTGAGTGTGTGATAAGTGTGATTAAGCATGGATATATATACAAGTGGAATAAGTGGAGGTGTGTGTGCTAGTGACACCTAAGCATGGATATTCTAAGTGGTGTGTGCAATATATAGATATAAGTGATCCTACGTGTAAGTAGTGTGAAGTTTACAAGGAGAGTATCTACAAGTATGTGTGTGAGGTGTCATATAAGCATAAGGTAGATATATGCAAGAAATAATAGACGAGAAAAAGGTAAGATAAAGGTAAGTTCATACATACACAAGGAGAAAATGATAACATCCATGCAATCAGAGTCTAGCCCTCTTAAGAAAAGTCCCCAACAGAGTCGCCACTATGGCCATCCTTCCTTTTTGCTCTTTCCTCCCATCTCGGGGGGTTTATCGATGCTCGTGCGCGCACACTCAGAGAGGGAGAGAAGGTCTCGTACCCTTTTTCTAGGAGCGCTTCGACCGTCATCGATGTGGGGTGATGTAAAGAGATGGAGTCACCAACCTATTTTTCACAAAATAGGCAAAATAACATGTAGCCGCCTAGAGAGAGTGTCATCAAAGATAAACTCAAGCTTACGAAACTAATAGTTTAGAGGTTCGGGGGATAAGTTGCAGAGTGGAAGGTGTAAGGCACCCATCCCGACCTTTCGATCTCTCGTGGGCTTATGTTACTATTTCCTTAATTAATTCGTGAAGTGAGTGCGCGTGTATATATAATTGGAGATTGGAATATTTCGACTCATAGTATGAAAAATATAGAGTTAGGTGATCCAAAGGAATGTTCCCAAAATAATAATTAGATAATATGATGTGCGCTCTTATTGAGATATTGATCGTTATGATGAATGGATAATATTTGTTAGATAAAACTTAAATATGAATCACAATTATGGTATATATGAGTGTATGGATAAAATCATAAAAAAATATGAAAATATGAAGTAAGGAAAATTAGAAAATTGGAAAACTGGACTCGACTCCCTAGTTTTAGCCCGAAATGCCTACGTAGCCTATAAAAGCATCAAAGTCCACATAGTTCACCTGCGGCACAAGGTTAGGTTTATCCCATAGATTCAAACAATAATTTATTACATGTGTGTGTGTGGAAAATGTATTTTTAGTTTTGAGAAAAAGTGATGAATAATCCCATTGGAATTTATAGGTGTAACCCTCTTTTTCTTTGATTTGGGTTTTTTATAAAAAATAAAGTATGTGCAATATAACTAATAAAGGGTGGAATATTAATGTGTATGATCTAAAGTAAGAGAATTTATAAAACTAATGTGAAAATAAAGAAATTTAGAGATAAAAAAAGAGTATTTGGACCTTCTTTGGAGACTTGAGGCTTGATCTTGATCCTTGATGAGCTTCCTTGCAAGTTAAGATGAATGATGGATGAGAGAGAAAGATATTTTTGCTAAATTAGGTATAAAAGTGATGACAATGAAAGATGGAAAGGAATTTCACACACGGGAACTTCATCGGTCCCAAAAGAATGTTGCTGAGATCACTAATATTGATGGATATGAGATATGCCTTGGGAGTGAGCTCATGCCCTAAACCTGCCAATTGACACGTGACCCTAGACACATTGTTGATTGGCAGGGAAATGGACCTGCCAATCGTGAGTCTAGTAGAGATTTTTCCACGAAAATGATCATAGAACGCAATACCTAGATCCAAATCACACATGGGGAATACTGTTAGAAAGGTAATTCAAATACGTGTAAGAGTTCTATGGTCCTCTCCTGGGTCTGGAAGTTTATTTTAGGTTAAACGGGGTTCGAAAGCACCTGTCGGTCCTTTGGACGAAAGATTTTCGGACGGTAATGGATCATTCGTCCAAATCGTAAGGCGTGCACGAGGCAAGCCGTTAGAAAAAGGGTATTCAATGCCCTTAGAAGATTCATTCAGTCTCGTTCGAGCTGAAGATTTTACTTTAGTCAAATGGAGATCGGGAGTGCCTGGTGGCCTTCGAATAAATTTTCGGGGGAAAATGGATCATTCGTCCGAACGGTCATGCCATTTTGTGCACGAGGTGAACTATTCGAAAGGGGATTAAGAGCCCTTCGAATGTTCATTGAGATTTTTCTCTGACGATAGAGTTGATCGGAGTCAAACGGGGCCCGAGAGTTCCCGATGGTCCCTAGATCCGTACTCGGAGTATGACCTAGGGTTTATAGTGAAAGGGGGAGGTGATAGGGACGTTAAGGGTCCTAGAATGTTGTGTTTATAACTTTTCTCTTTATTTTATATTTAGTGTCCCCAAGATATTCATATTCCATTCTTTGCGACATATTGTGATTTTGTGTGCTCCTCATATTTCGACACCTTTTATATTATTTCCTTTCCTTTTTATTTATACTGCTCAAAATGACTCATCCCCATATTCTCCATGATGTGGGTATGGCAGTTTCTTTTATCACTTATTTCACTCCACACACATCATACACAAAGAATTTATTTTTGAGAAAAAAGTAGAACATAATCATAGCCCATAAAAAACCCAAATGGCGAAATGGGTGCCTAACACCTTCCCATTTCGTAACTTTGTCCATGGAGTTGTGATCTATTTGGTTTCGCATGTATCAGTTTATCGTTGATTTCATTTCTTTGGGGATGTATACATATTTTTCCTGTTTTGAGAAAAATGTCATGTTGGCTCCATTTTTTATATTTTCACACCCCTTGACGATGATCAATTTATGTTCGTATGAGCCCGCGAATAACGCGCGAGTGCAAAAAAGAGGATTTTCTTTCTTGATCCCCGCATGCCATATTTTTTAGGAGAACTTCTTAATCTTTAATTGCAACACATATATTTGGAAAAAATGTGACTATTGAACTATTAACGATAATTTTCCTTCTTTAAATAGAAATTACAATTTATCACACTTACAAGACATAGACGCCTTTCTTTCTGATTCCCATTCTAAAATCAATGTTTTGCATTGGATAATAAGGATTTAGTTTAATTATTCTCCTCATAGATTTTTTCAATATCTTTGTTAGAATATAAAAGAAAAATAAATACTATAGTAACTCCAAAAACAAACCTTTATTATATGCAACAATCTCTTCTCCAAGAAGATAAAAACTAGTGGCTATTATTGTTAGGAAAGCACCACCAAAATATGTTCTGAAGTAATATAATCTGAGAAAAATGTAAGGACACAAATTTCCAATTGAGTCCATATATTGTTTTGGCTCAATCTCGGACAAAAACATTTATTCATAGGATTGTATTTAATTGTAATATTCTCAAGCCTATGAAGAGTTTGTTGAAAACGTAGCGGTAAAGAGTATAAAGCTTCATCAATATGCCGGTTTGCGTGCCTCATTTATATGTCATCAACTATGGTTCCATGCTCCCAAGGTATGAATGCAATATTATATATATAGGATCTTGGAACAAGTTTAATTGGGTGTTAGGTTTAATTAAAACTGTGTTTTATTTTCAGAAAGATTTAATTAAAACTTTAAAATAAGTTTATAAAGTTTTCTGGGCTAAAATCGAATATTCCAAAGTTTCTGTAATGTTCGTTTGATATGTCGTTCGAACGAGATTGTCGTTCAAACGAGATTGCCAACGACTTCCCATTATGGCATACTGGAACTTCGTTCAAAATGTCGGTCGAACGATATTGTCGTTCTAACGAGATATCCAACGAGTTTCTAACGAGGTCATACTGGAACTTTGTTAGAAGCCTCGTTCGAACGAGATTTCGTTCGAATGAAATGTCGTTCGGAAAAATTAGATAAAATCTTAGGAACTGTCCAAATTAAAAATGACATGTGTGGTTTAGGCTTCAATACTTGTAATGAATCTTCTCATAAAGCCAAAACCAACGTTTTAGGAGAATCTACTAGGAAAGCTTTTAAAGATCACTCCTTAGGTAAATCTTTTCGACATGTTTTTACTTGTACACATTGTGGTCGAAAAATTCATCTTAAGAAATTTTGTTTTTATCTTAAACGAATTCCTAGAAAATCCCAACGTAAATCAACCAATATATTTAAAATTCCTACTCTCCAAGATAGTCATTCTTCATTAATTTGGGTTAGGAAATCCGACTTGGTTTCCTTGCAAAATAGGGTTTTTGATTGTCATTTACTTTCACATGCTTCCTCCCTTACTAAATCTAAAGGATGAATGTGTTAGTGCTTGCATACTTTAGCTTTTGTACTTTATGCTATATTCACATGCTAAATGTATGCTTGTTTAATCAATTTCTAGTCCTTACTTTATATCATATCACATGCTAGAATAATGATTTTTGTTTATCATTTGAAGTTTTTATCTCTTAATAATTTAAGCTTAAAGAAAAATTCAAATCATTTTGGTTTGTCTTTTGAGTATATAATTTTATTTTTAGTTATAAATGTTAAAAAGATTGTATTTTATGTGTATTTTGGTTTGACACACTTTATGTGGCATATACTTGTGTTTGAATCCCTCCTTTAACGCTCTCATGTGGCTAGAAATTTTGGTGTAGATTATCAATCCTTATTATGTTCTTTACCATGCTTACATGGAGTAGTTGGATTTTGTGTTGTTTAAATGGATTCTATTTTTATATGCCTCTATTCACACATGCACGAGCTCCTTTGAATTTTTAACTTCATATGTATATTTGAGCTATGTGAGGTGTTCTCCTTAAAATCTTGTCATCTACATATTTGGGACTTAGGAGGACTAGTGCATGTCAAAATCCGTTGCACGTGAGATTTGTGTGAAAAATGAAAACATGATAAATAAAAATGTGCACGGGGAAGGGCTCCGAAAGGACTAAGTGATCCTTTGCGATTGTAAGCCACCGTTTTTAATGGACCTAAAAGAAATACGTGGTCCAAAGGCCTAAAAACAGAAAATATGACATTAAAATGAAAAACAAATTGGCAAGGCCTATGTTTGATTGATATATTCATTCAAAATTAACATAAATGCTTATTGAGGGAGATTGGATGGTATATCAACAGTTTGCACAATGTTCGTTTATCCTAGTTGCGTATCTCATGTCATGACTCTATTAGTTTGTAGAATCATCAATATGCTAGGCTTGTATGCATTGTGTATGTTTGTTCATTGAGTTCAATTTATATTGTCACATGTGGTTATATTCAAATGTGATGAAGTTTGAAATCAATGGAGAACTCCGTGAACATGTTTTAAGTGATTGGGTCTAAATTTAATCGTTACTAGTTCACACCTCAACACTTCCGTTTCCATATGACTCATTTTTGCCATACGAGTGTGCAAACTTATTGTATTTTGTGTCATGTGTGTGTTTATATCTATATATATGTGTGTGTGAATTATTGATATATTTCTAGTACATATATATATGATATTTTATTTTGCCTTTGCCTCGCTTTCTAGTCCTTCTATGCTTATACTTTAGTTTTGGTATCACTTTAAGCTTCAACATGCTTTTATATTTGCTCTTTATCCTTTGCCTATTCTTGAACAAAAAGGGGGAGAATGATAGGGGAAGAAATGGTATCTTATCCTATTATAATCTTCTCTACGTTTACGAGATTTAACTTAGGGGGAGTAGCTAACTTCTTAGGTTGATCATTTTGATAAAGGGGCAAATTAATTTTGGGGGAGTATTTATTTTCATTGCTTTAAATACTTTGATATTCCCTATGCATTTGATGAGTTTTCTTAAGTGTGCAGGAATTTTTTCTAAAGCGGCATCTTTCAATGACAAAGCATTTGATCCTTGGGTTGACTCAAGTTTGGGTGGGTTATGTTTTGATTCTAGTGAGCTTGGCGACCCTTTAGGATTTTTGTTTGGTTTTGTCCCGGAATAGCCAAAGGGGGAGATTTGTAAGGACACAAATTTCCAATTGAGTCCATATATTGTTTTGGCTCAATTTCGGACAAAAACATTTATTCATAGGATTGTATTTAATTGCAATATTCTCAAGCCTATGAAGAGTTTGTTGAAAATGTAGCGGCAAAGAGTATAAAGCTTCATCAATATGCCGGTTTGCGTTCCTCGTTTCTACGTCATCAACTATGGTTCCATTCTCCCAAGGTATGAATGCAATATTATATATATAGGAGCTTGGAACAAGTTTAATTGGGTGTTAGGTTTAATTAAAACTGTGTTTTATTTTCTGAAAGATTTAATTAAAACTTTAAAATAAGTTTATAAAGTTTTCTGGGCTAAAATCGAATATTCCAAAGTTTCTGGAAGTTCGTTTGATATGTCGTTCGAACCAAATTGTCGTTCGAACCAGATGTCGTTCGAAAGATATTGCCAACGATTTCCCATTATGGCATACTAGAACTTCGTTCGAAATGTCGTTCGAACGATATTGTCGTTCTAACGAGATTTCCAACGAGTTTCTAACGAGGTCATACTGGAACTTCGTTAGAAGCCTCGTTCGAACGAGATTTCGTTCGAACGAAATGTCGTTCGAACGAGACGCCAGGCGGGAACAGTTTTTGGCAGTTTTAAGTAGTTTTTCACCCACTTTCCCACTTGTTTCTTAACCAACTTTTCACAGCATAACTATGTGCGGGAATTACTTTTGAAGATACATCTTTTTCATATCTTACTAACACCTAGAAAGTGTTTTGAGAGTAAAATCAAAGAGGGAAAAAAATCATGTTTTGAGTGAGTTTTTATCAAAGGGAAAATATACACCACTCTAGTTTACACCCAAATTAGTTTCTTCCAAGTTCCCATATTCATATATCTTTCTTGGAGATTAGCACCGGGTTCATCTCTTCCGTTCAAAGAGAAGTTTTGGGTTTTCTTCTACATCCCATAAAGGAAGAAAAACAGGTTGTTGCAGCATTACTCACTTGGAGAAAGGCTCCTTGCTCGGGTGACGGTGACCAAAGAAAGTCCGATCGGTGGATTTCGAGACCGCGGTGGAGCTTCGTGGTTATCCGCTAGGAAGAGGTATCTACAAGAAGAAGCATCGGGGCTTGAAAGGGATCGAGTCGTGTGTTGTAAACCTTTCTGTCTTGTATTTGTAAATTCCGTACTTAGTGGATTTGCGGTTAGGGTCGTCCGAGGTTGTTTCCCGTTGTGGGTTTTTCCTCGTACATCTCGGCGTAGTGGATTAAGTGTTTATTTTATCTTTTGCAAAATCACCTAGAACACATGCTTAGGTAAAAGATTAAAAATTGGTTTCATTTAATCTCTACGTGTTTAATTTGGGTAATGTGTAGTTAACTTGGTTTAAGTGAAAACGATTTTAATGTGTTAATTTAATTTCACTCGATTTAATTTTAATTTGTTTAAGAAAATTAAAATTTGGTAATTCGTTTGTTTGTGAACCATCACACGTCTTTACGCTTCCGCATCTTGATATATGTATAAAAGGAAATAATATTTTAATTGAGAAAATTAAAATTCGGGGGTCAAACGCACCTACAACAAAGCATATCAGGATTAGATCATAGACTTTATACTATCAACACCGTCCACCGTAGGGACAATCTCCTTTTCTTCATCCATTAAAGAAGCTTGTGAGTTCTTCAAATCAACAAATGTGTATTTACCCATTGAATTGGTTAGCTAAGCATTCCCTTACACAACACTACAACAATGTAGCTGAAAAGAACTTGCAAAACCGATATTATAATGACTTAATCAAATAAAAATTTGTGGCAATAAATGTTGTTATTTTTCTGAATCCTCATTAGCCATGCCAAAGCTAATTACAATTATTACGATTTGTAAAAAAAGTATTCCCATGAGTCTCTAAAAACTAATCTAGAATTATGTTTGAATATTATTCAATGAAAATATCAATATATGATAACCTAACTGTTTAGAATCCCGAGCACTAGTCCACAAACAATAGCTATATTTATCACCCAAAACAAAGAACTTTTAATTCGTTTGCTAATAGTCCTAAGCACACAAACAATGCATAAATATAAAATGACCAAAACTAAATATTAATAACAACATGAATTTCTAACCTTAGCTTCATCAAGTGTAATGGGGGCAATATAAATGTAAAATGGTTAAATCCCACACACCTCATTAATTTGATGAAAGGTCGGATAATAATATTTATTCAATCCAAATGGGATGGAATCATGTCACTTTAATGATAATGGCTTTATCATGCAAATAATTGGATGAGAGACTTGATAGGATTATTTATCTCAACTTAAACACCATGATGGGACCTAGAATCCAAAATATAAACACACATGCACATACACAAAATAATAGACACACAAATGTTCTAAAGATAATTGTAGATCACAAAACACAGATCAATCAAAATTTTGCAAAAGAAACAAAATACTATTTTCGCTGCACATTTTTTTTAAAATATCAACTCTAATATTAATTTGAAGCAGGGTTCTAAAAAGTGTGCCTATGAGGAAGGCTCAACCTAGGCTTGAGACTTGGTAGAAACGCCCCGCCTTAAGACTTTTACGCCTTATTCTTGGTAAAAGGATTAAGGCGCACTTTTTAAAAAAAACAAAAACGCTTTAGTGAAACAATGCCGCCTTTTAAAGACTTTAAAAAAAAACAGACCAACATCTCATTCAAAACAATAAAAAACAAATGGTTAACAACCCTCTCTGTCTCTCATAAAACAAAACGCGCATTTTTTTCATAGTATTTAAAAAAAAGTATTTTAGTTTGCATATATTCAAACATATTTTAAGGTGTGTACCATTTTAGTATTTTTTTAATAGCCTTGTTATAGTTAAAAATGTTAAAATATATTAAAAAAGGCTTAAACGCCTTTTCATGCCTAAGGCTTGCCTAGGATTATAAGGCTTCAATCTTGGCCTCAACACCTCATTCACGCCCCGTATTTTTTACAACGTTGATTTGAAATAATAATAAGTCCCTCAATGACTAATGAGCTTTGTTTGGTATTAAATATTTTGAGTGAGAATGCGTCTCCTTCTAAAGGCAAATGTCTGGATTTGTCTTTCTCTAGTGAGAATGTGATTTTAATGTTTATAGTTAAGAAGATTTGTACTCATGTAATATGCTTTTTCAGTTAGGTAAAAATTAAATCTTTTTTTAGTATTAATTCTCTGAAATTTCACCTTAATTGTATTGATATGAAGAGACCTATATTTTTTAAATGCTTAATGAAGAAATAGTTTATTCATTCATTAAATATTATCTTAGTTTCATAGTTTCACTATATGTGAATATAAACCATTATTCAATCTAGCAAATGTACATTACTAGCAACCAAAATTTCATATTGATCTTTAATTTTGTCAGGGTGAATGATCAATTTTCTGTTAAAGTCAAATGGGTAGATGATTCAATTATTGACTGAAATTTTGTTATCTTTCTTAAAACATTAAGAGAGGGGGAGAGAGAGAGAGAGAGAGAGAGAGAGAGAGAGAGAGCGAGAGAGAGAGAGAGAGAGAGAGAGAGAGATTTGCGATGAAACACTATATTCTTATAATAACTGATGTTTTTTTTTATTTGGACTACTTCTAGTCCTTTGATTATTTAAATATTCTTATTAATTAAATTTTGATCCTTATAAATGAGTGGAAGTTAGTGATTCCTCGAAAAAGTTCAAGTCCCCCAATTGGTTAACGTCAAAGAATAGACTGAATTCTTGTTATTTTTTGTAACTCAAATGGCTAAGTTTAAAATTGTCACCTCTTGTGTTCTTTCATTATATCTCTTTGGAAAAAAAATCTTTTTGAAATTTGCGAGTCTTAAAGTCATGGTTGGGAGTGATATAAGACTTATTCCACACGAAGAGTTTGTAATGGGTTGTGCTCTACCCTACCATAAAGACCTAGTCTTGTATTTATAGATGATTTGAAGCAATATAGTTATACACGTATTAAGATAATGAGAAATGAAATGGCCCTTTAGTGTGTACTTTAGGTAAAAAATAACTTTGTTCCAATTTTTAGTTAAACCCAATTTTAACTTCTTAAACCCTAAACATGCATCTAAGTGATTAAATCCATTCAATGAATAAAGAATGCGGTGAAAGAAACAATTTCAGATAAATCCCCGAAGAGAAAACCCTTTTTATTTTCACTATAATTTTGTAAAGAACGGTTACAAGGATTACAATGAAAATAAGTGCGACATACGAAATACCCGCAGGTGTCGATTTCGATGTCTCGGCTGAAATCTTCCACAGGAACTCTAGTGGCCAGCAATAGAGAAGAAGGCTGCTTCTCCACGAGTTACTTCATAAGAAATACCTCTAAAATAGCACGTAGCTCTTCGGTTGTAGAGTTCTCCTCACAAAGTTCATAACGGTGTAGTCAACGAACGAATTATCTTTCGGTAAACGCGTTCCAGATCACTTAACTTTGGATTTTAGTAATACGATCTTGAATAAACACCAAAAGATTAAAAATTGTATGGGAATAAGTTTTCGAAACTGTTATGCGTGTATAAAACGTTTGCAAATGCGTTTTTATTTATAACTGAGGTGCACAGAGTCCAAGAAAATGAAAACACAAAAATCGAGGCGGCAGGTCATTTGAGCGAGATGAGATCTCGTTCGCGCGACATGTGAATGTCATTTGAACGACTTACTATCTCGTTCGAGCGAGCTACATTATTTTAAATTAATATTTTTCTTATAAATTAATACTCGAATTTTCTTTAAACTTTTTGCAACTCAGAAATCTTTTTGCAACAAGAAAAGATTTAATCCCTAAACATTTAGCTCACCCAGTATTTAATCAATATACAAATTTACCCAACTACTCAATAGTATTCATACCTGAGTGATCTTAAGCATATGCAACACGTCTTGACTTGTAATCTTCTTGAAATATTTGATTGCACATTCTTGGACTTGAATTTTTTCGTAGGCTCAACTAAACTCATTAAAATCTATAATTAAAACTAGCCTAGACTTAATTTATTTTGTCCAGAATTAGGCCAATTAAAACAAAAGTAGATGATAAGAATTATGTTCTTACAAATCTCCCCCTTTGGCTATTCTGGGACAAAACTAAATCGAAATTCTATATGCCGTAAAATAAAATAATGTCCTATCCCAAAACTCCACAGTATAAAAAATATAGGACATAATGAAACTGAATGAACGACAAGCATTTGAATCTGATTTTGTCTCTGAATGGCAATCATCTTAATATGTCTCTGAATGTGATGTATTAATAAATATCCGAATCTCTGGAAAATATACCCACACACATGAGACACAACCATATACCCAAGTGAAGTATGGAGGAATAAAACAAATATAATATCGTAATAAATACTCCCCCTACATCACATATCTCTCTACCTTTTTACTTGGAATAGACAAAAGGTGGTACAGACACACCAAATCTAGCAATAAAATATGAGAATGAATCAACATAGCTAGATAAACAATATCAGTATGACAATGGATAGTAAAAGATAGCAGTAGCAGGATAATAATGCGAGACTCACTAAAACTGCAAAATAGTATGTACATCCATGTCATAAAACTAAGAGTGATACAACTGATCATAAGTAGTACATCATATCAGAGAGAATAAAAAATACATCAGGAATATGAATGTCTCAGATACAATGTAAACAAAATAAACTAAGCATCGGTAGGAGCATCTTCATCAGTGTATGTGGAGGAAATATATTCGAGTTCAGATGAACATGCGCCTCTGCTGCTCTCTCTGCCGCATCTCATAAAAAAATGTTTTCATCCTAGACGCAGTACAAACACGTGCTTCATCCTCAGCATCAAATATGGCCATAATAGAGTCATACATCCTACTTTGAGCAGCTACCTGGGCCTGTAAGGTAGAAACCTCATCCTCAATAGGATGTGCACGTGCAGGAGTGGAGGGTGGTGGCTGAGAAAAATAAGAGATGCTCGAACTAGTGTGATCAACATCCTGATAAACACGTGCTTCCCTGATGCAAATGCTAATCCCTCTCACTCTCGCTGCCTATGGTAAATGACTCTCAGAACGAGTTAAAGTATGATCAATAATACCAGGCGTAGGGAGATGCAGATCACCCTCTAAAATAGGGACAACAGCAGTAGTTCAAATGGTGGAAATGAGAATCCCATATGGAAGAGAAGGGCGTACAGGGATGAAACCATGGACAGTGACAGAAGATATGACTCGAAGCATGATGGTCGAAAGATCGATATCCCACCCTTGAGAAATATGGTACATGAAATAGACGATGTCAGATCCAATCTAAGTATTATTTATCCGAGTATAAATGGATGCTAACACAAACCTATTAAGTACACGGACGGAAGGGTAAAGTTGGCGATGATACATCGTAGAACCTACCTGGGGAATCTCCCAGAAATAATGTCGTAAAATATCATCATAAGTAGGTCCAACGTCGGTATAACGAGGATACACAGCATACCAGACACGAGGAAGGTGCAGAAAAGTTGTTATGAGATCTGCAGTGATGAGAATAGGAATGCCACGTACTGTATAAAAGATCCCCTCAACTTGAGTAATGGAGCGAAAGAAATACTCTCAAATAATGTTTGGATAAACAACCCCACGAACCTCAAACATATAATCCCAAACTCTATCAGATAACCAACGAGGAATACCTAGCTCAGGAAACTCAGGATAACGAAACACTCTCTCCGAAACAACAGACCGAATGTGAAGACCCAATGAACAGTAATGATCATACTCAACATGAGTGGGCCACCTCATAGGTGAGTACAGGGGCCTACTGGCCTGAGCTCTCTGAGCTCGAGTAGAGGGAGGAGCCTCATTGAGTCGCCTAGAAGGAGCACCATGACGTCTAGGTGGCATGACTAAAAAAGGTGTAATGTGAGATGTGTAAAAGGATACCGTCGCTAAGGAACACACACACACCTAAGAGACTATATTCGTACAATCTTCCAACCGAACCACCGCGAACACCAGCCACAATCACAGATAAAATCAGAAACAGCAACCAAAATTTTCTCAAATAAAAGATTTCTGATTAAAAAAATCAAGAATCAGTCATGAACAGTAATACCTAGAAATCGCTGAAAAACGAGAATAACTCGCCAGAGAACAAAAGCTAGAGTATTGGGATGAACTCGAAAACACTGGAGAGAAGGCAATAATGGTTGTACCACACTCAGGAGAACCAATTTCTGGGGAAACACTCACCGGAGAAATGAGATGAACAAACAACCATCAGCTACTATAATGAGCAAAATGGCCGACGACGAACCTTTGTGAGTAGGATGTTGTTGGAACAGGTTCAGACACCGAAGAACACTGGGGCAACTATGGGAAGAACTCGAGTGAAAAAACAAAAGATCAAAGCTTTAAAATCTACCAATGGCAAAAAAATGACGGTTATAGTCGCTTGAAAGAGAAGAGGTTTTGAGTGAACGAAGAGAGAAGAAGAGAGAACGGCTGTTAAACTGAAACCCTGATCTCGTTAGATATCGCTCGAATGACTTGGATAAGTCTCTTGAATGACTTTGAATATCGCTTGAACAATAGCTTCACGTGACATATGATTCATTCGAACGAGAAAATTTAAAATTCCAGAAACACCCTAAAAACATTCAGTATTTGCCCAGTGAAAAAATTATCCCAAAACAATACCTAGAACATAGAAACAGACTGCAAAATAGAAAACAGTGTAAAAAGTGAAAAATGGGAATTACGTGTTAACATGGTGCTAATGTGCTCAATTATGAAAGTGGACTTATTGGGAGTGAACTAAAACAAATGTGTCATCATTTCAATACGTCGCATCGATCAAAGAGTTCTAATTGATAGAAAGGAATCATCAAACTTCATCAAAGCCATGTGTGACAAAATAAGTGTGAGTTTGGTGAACTAAACTTAATCAACATGCATACAAGTACGAATTGTTGATGATTCTACAAACAATAGAGTCATGATACGATTTTCAACATAAGATTCGTGGTGCAAACCCGTTTAATTAATTTCCAACCAAACTCCCTCATATATATGAATTTTTTAAGATCTTTAGAAAAATCAATCAATCTCAAATTAGAGAAAGTTCTATTGGCCCCAATTATTGGCATATGAATTTTTATTGCCTTGTTTTTCTTTTAGGCTCTTTTAAATGGTGTCTTTCATGACGATTCAATTTTATACTCTCGCAACCCTTTCCCGTGAACACTCATCATATTTTTTTTAAAAATAATTCTTACGGAAAACGGTTCTTACAAGCACACCTCCTCCTTAAGTTTACTTACGCATAGATGACAAAATTGAGATAAGAACGTCTCACCAAACTTAAATATGCAATAGAAGTCAAACATTCATATAAACTCGTGCATGTGTGCAAGGATGGCATATAAGCAAAGTTGAATCAAAATGTATATCAACTTCGAAACAACCCCATAGAGCAAAGGTTAAGATCATTCTAGGCATCAATAATAACGAGCAAAAGTCCTAGCCACATGAATAATAAAAAAAAGGGGAATCAAGCACACCAATATCCCATATCAACCATGTAACCTCGCGACTCAAAAACCAAAAATATTTTTGTATTTTAAAAAGTTTTTTTACAAAGAAAACAAAATCTTTTTGTATTTTTTATAAAACTCAAATACCTACCAAAAACTAATAACATGCCATAACACTAGCTAAATATAATGCAAGAAGAAAATACTAGTGTATGACCAACCAACGAACAACCTCAGTCGAAATATGAAATATGAGAAGAACCACGAGTAATGATGCGAGAATCACCAAGACTAATACCTAACGCTTCTAAATCTGACTTCCTAACCCAAGTAGGTGTGAATCGACGAGAAGGAGCATGGGGAACCGGAATGTCTTTAGACTTTCTAGGAGCGTTCTTAAGATCATAGCAAAACCGTCTAAGATGACCTCTCCTACCGCAATGAGTGCAAGTGTAGATACGGTGAGGATCATGTCCTATAGGCCGATTATGCCTCACGTTCCTAGGTGGCTCTCTTGTTTGCATGGTTTTGGCTTTGGGAGCAGGTGCAACATGATTATTAAAGCCAATACCTCTCCGATTATCTTTGATTTTGACGGTGCCTAAGATTTTGTCTAACTTTTCAGACCTAGCCTCCAAATCAAACATAACTTTACTCGAATCTCTCAATTTTTCTTCAAGCTCGCCTATCCTTGACTCAATTAAACGCGTAGACTTTTCAAACTTTAGAATTTCCTTTTTCATAGTCTCTATCAATCCCCTAAGACTATCTCTCTCACCGTTGACATATTCTAGCTTCTCTCGAATTTTCTTTTCTTGTGCCCTAACATCCTCAATTAAAGAATTGGAATTATTTATTTCTATGACATGTTCTTTCAACATAGCTCCTAGTTTCACTTTTGCTTTCTTTGCTTTTAAAGTTTCTCCGTATAATTCTTTGAAACCAGTTTATAAATCTCTCTCGTTTTAGCTCTCATCCTCACTCACCTCACCCTCACTCTCAGGTGTATCAACTTCTGTGGCTGCGGAAGAATCATACAAAAGTAAGACGTTATCACATACATGACTAGCCACAAAGGTGGGAAGTTCATGCTTACTAACATAAAAGTTTTCTTCATCTGGGTCATTATCAATAAGGGTAAAAACACGATTTATCGGTATATTAAAATTCTCCCTAAGTTTAGTGGAACACTCATCTATCCTTTGACCAAAACCTTCGCAGCAAAGACACTTTTCACAATCACCCTTATTAACCAATTTTTTAATAGAAGTTTTCATATGAGATTTCCAATTAGATGATTCAAACAAAGGAATTTTAAAATCACCAAAACCACCAAAAGGCATACCTAAATACACGGGATCATACACAATAAGATAGTGCAACAAGCTCTGATACCAATTTGAAACGGTCCTTTAGTGTTCCCTTTAGGTAAAAAACAACTTTGTTCCATTTTTTAATTAAACCCAATTTTAACTTCTTAAACCCTAAACATGCATTTAAGTGATTAAATCCATTCGATGAATAAAGCATGCCATAAAAGAAATAATTTCAGGAAAAATCCCCAAAGGGCAAAACCTTTTTATTTTCACTATAATTTTATAAAGAATGGTTACAATGATTGCAATGAAAATAAGTGCGACATGCGAAATTCCCGCAGGTGTCAGTTTCGATGTCTCGGCTAAAATCTCCCACATGAACTTCAGGTGGTCAGCAGTAGAGAAGAAGACGTCTTTTCCACAAGTTACTTCATAAGAACTCCCTCTACAATAGCATGCATCTCTTTGGTTGTAGAGTTCTCCTCACGAATTTCAGAACGGTGTAGTCAACGAACGAATTATCTTCTGATAAACGCGTTCAAGATCACTTAACTTTGGAATTGAGTAATACGATCTTGAATAAACACCAAAAGATGAAAAACTGTATGGGAATAAGTTTTCAAAATTGTTATGCATGTATAAAACATTTGCAAATACGTTTTTATTTATGACTGAGCTGCACAGAGTCCAAGAAAATGAAAACATGAAAATCGAGACTGCAGGTCATTCGAGCGAGATGAGATCTCGTTCGCGCGACATGTGAATGTCATTTGAATGACTTACTATCTCCTTCGAGCGAGCTACAGTATTTTAAATTAATATTTTTCTTTTAAATTAATACGCAAATTTTCTTTAAACTTTTTTCAACTCAGAAATCTTTTTAAAACAAGAAAAGATTTAATTCCCAAACATTTAGCTCACCCAGTATTTAATCAATATACAAATTTACCCAACTACTCAATAGTATTCATACCTGAGTGATCTTAAACATATGCAACACGTCTTTACTTGTAATCTTCTTGAAAGCTTTGATTGCACATTCTTGGACTTGAACTTTGTCGTAGGCTCAACTAAACTCATTAAACTCCATAATTAAAACTAGCCTAGACTTAATTTATTTTTTCTTGAATTAAGCCAATTAAAACAAAAGTACATAATAAGAATTATGTTCTTACAAGAAGAACTTGTTTTGTCGATCACAAGAATCCAATAATCTAGGCTTATCTTGAAAATTTAGTTATATGATACAACCCCCTCAAGTTCATGGTTATCATGGAGGACACATTCCATGTAAAACTTCATATATGGAACGTTGATCGAGTGGATGGGGTATTAGAAGGTGAATGTTGATGTCTAAAAATGGATTGATTACAATTTTATAATCACAGATAAAGATTATAGAAATAACTCAAACCACACACACAAATGACGGAGATTTTAGAGTGTTCGATTGTAAAATAGACTACGTCCATTGTTGTTGCTATTTAATAAGGTTTACAGTAGCTTACCAAGATAAGCATATGTGTGATTCGAGTTGTCCCTTGAGCTAAGGGATTGGTTTGTATTTATAGGGATGTTAAATACAAAAGATGGAATGCCTTTATATTATTAAGCATTTACATCTGTATAGAATAAGTAAAACTCTTGGAATTCATAGTTAGTTGGTATCTCATCGCAATAACTGTTGATGTTCCAATTGGTTGATATTATTATGTTGGTCGGCCTTTCGACCGAATAAGTGTTTTTGTGGTCGAGCAAGTGAGTCGGTCGGACATGTTGGATGACAGGTGTGCCTTCTTCATTGGTTTATATAGAAACTTAATTTTTACATATAACAAAAGCTCTCAATGGTTCATGCTTTATGTTTACATGAAAGTATGGAGTATTTAACCCAGTAAATTGCTCGGTGTACTAATTGACTATTTGGTCAGCATACGACTTCTTCTACTTGTATAGTTTTCATCAACATCGCTTGAGAATGTCATTCTTATAAATAACCCAAAGTTTAATGAACTGCCAAAGGCCATATTGGTATTTTCCCACCTTTGGATTTGTGCAGCCGTTAGAATGTCAATCTATGGTATTATTAATCAATATTTTTGCCTTTTTCGAGGTAAGTTATACCAAATGAAGCTTATGCCGATTATTGTACCAAAACTCTTTCAATCTTTAAACTTTTTTGTGTTTCCAAGCTTTTTTTCCTGCTCCCATTTTCATCGTTCTTGCTTTTACAATCGTTTCCTTTGTAAGCCCTATTACCTGTTCTTTGATTTGTCTTTGTTTAACCATGGTTTACATTATTCATGGAGATTCTTTAGAAGAATTTACGAAGGAAAGAGGAATTTCTAATTGGGTAGATTTGGAGATGCCTATTCCTCCAGTAGACGTTTTGTAGTTAACGGAAGGCCATTGGATCCCATTTCTAGTTATAACTGAATGTGGAATTACTTTTCCCCCCAATCTCTTTTTCCTTATATTTTGTCAACACTTTGATGATATCCCTACTAGGGTATCCCCCAATACCTGGAGAATAGTGAATGGAATTCATAGGATTAACCAAATCCATGGGAACCATATTGGTATTCCTGAGCTAATGTTCAGCTATAAATGGGGAACCACCAATGATAATACTTATTATTTGAAGACCAGATTTACCAATAGGGCATAAGTAGTCAATTTACCAAATTATAATAAGGATTACTTTTACTATAGTGTAGTGGTCAAGAATTGGCAACATGCTCTGCTTCAAAATGGGGAGGAGAATGACGGACCCAGGTGTCCCCAATAGGGCAAGGCATAGGTTGTAAATTGCTTTCCTTTTTTTGCAGATTACCTGTTTGATGATATGTTAACTGACCTTCTTTTTGCTTTTTTTGCAGTGGATAGTAAGAAAACGCGTCCTAAGGAGAATGATATTAAACTTAAGGAACTTGAATTTTTGTGGGGCATTCATCAGAGGATTGGTGAAGAACACTCAAGAGAAGTCTCATATTTGCTGAATTGCAAAAGTTCTATTACTTCATTCGTTGCTCGACCCACTATTACAGTACCTTCATCCTTTGTCAACATGGGGGATGAATAGATTCCCACTTTTTTGGATGAAGAGTTTCTTCGACTTGAGAAGGATGTTAGTAATTCCTCTTATTTTGAATCCTTGGACATTTTTACTATTCTCACTTCCCCATTAGCTATTATGGGTAAGATAAAGCTCCCCAATTTGAAGGATGCTCCTTTATCTCCTACCACCAAGAAGGACACAAAGAAGACTGCCAAAGATACTGATGCCCAAAAGTCTAAGGTGACCAAGAAGGTGCTTAAGGTTGTTAAGAATATGCCTAGAGTTATTGGTAATGAGGAAATTAAAGTTTTTGCCCCACAATAGAAGAGGTTGAAAAAATATTTGCCTGCAAAATAAGCCCAAAAAACTATTGCCGATCAATAGGAGTTGGCCTATAAGATTCAGGATGATTTGGAGGCTGTTGGTTTATCCTTCGTTGTTTGCCAATTTTGGTCTTGATAGAGGGTTGATAAAATTTGTGACTCTTCTAGTTAATAGGGCAACTGTTGTTCCCATGCCCCAATCAAGATTGACAGAGAGAGATTTCTAGAATTTGCCTTTGGTAACCCTTTTCCCTTCTTTACTTGTCTTATTTTATCCTCTTTTGACATGATATTTTTCCTTTTTATAGTTTCTACTGATTTTAACCAACTGATGGAGAGGGATGATCAAATATGTTCTTCCTCAGGTGAAGTTGAAGAGGCCTTTGAAGGTCTAAGGAAATCTTTGGAAGCTTCTCGAAAATCTTTGGAGACAAAATAAAAGGCTTGGGAAGAAGCGTTAATAAAAGATAATGAGAGGGAAGATTTGGCTGAAGGAAAGATAACCTCTATCGAGAAACAAGTTAAGAATGTTGAAGCTAGTTTGAAGGTGATCGAGGATAGCCTGTTAGGTAATCAAGCCCTTTTCAAAGTTAATGAGGAGGAGGTAGTAGGTCTGAATGCTGATCTTATTACAGAAAAGGGAAATAGTAATAAAATAAGGGAACCTCCTTTGATAAGGTCGAGGAAAAGCACTTTTGCCTTCCTCTACACAAATTGAGTACGTCAAGAAAAAGTGTTTCAAAAATGGCTGGTCGGAGGCACTCAAGGAAGTCGGCACAATTAAAAAATTATAGTTGTTTCAGAGGCATGACCCAGGTACTCCTTCACACTTAGAGGAAGAGTTTAATGATGAAGAAGTCTCAGTGGAATCCTCTATGGCACATGTTGAGTCTTCTTTGGTACCAACTGTCCAATTTGACTTGCCACCTGGCCAAGTTAATCCTCAAGATAAGGATAAGGCCTATTTTTTTCTAACTTGTTGCACTCTTCCTTTATGTCTTGTAATAGGAGCATCCCTTTGTAACACCTATATTTTCTCAATGAAAAGATCTCCTTTTTTGTTTAATGCATTATGTTGACTGTACATGCTTCTCTTTGCTTGGTTGCCATGAAGTTTTATTTCTTGTTTTATTTGACGTCCTTGAATTTCCTCCCCAACTCATATATATATATATATATATATATATATATATATATATATATATATATATATATATATATATATATATATATATATATTATTTTTGGTCATCTAATATGATGCTAGGAAAAAGGCTATAATTTCTGTTGAATTCGACCTGCTTAGGCGAAGTAGGGACCTTCTAGAAGCTGGCCATGTACCCATTTATGAGGAAGATTTTCCCAGATTGCTAGGACCTGATGTCTCCGACTAAGTCAAAGAGTCATATATCCATGTCCATTATTTATTGTACATAGTTGTTGCTAATAATGCCGCATACCATGCGATGATCGAGCAACTACAAGAAGATCACAATCAGTCCAAAGATTTACTTCATGCTGATTATGAAGCCAAATGTAAGGTTTTGAATGAAGGATGGGTTTTGAAAAAAAGTTACAAGACATCACTTCTTCTTTGAACAAGAAGGAATTATCTTTAAAGGAGGATATGGAGAATGCTAAAGAAATTGTTGTTGTGCTAGAGAAGGAGAATAATGCCTTGAGGAATGATCTAGAAAGTTTGAAGAAATCATTTGGGTGTTCCTGATGAAGGGGCTTCCTTTTTAGAGACTGAAAATGCAAGATTCTTAGAGAAACTTGAAGCAATGGAGCAGAAAACCAAACCTCGACAAACTTCTAGGTAGAGGATGGTTATCCGACAACTAGTTGATAAAGAAAGAACAAACAAAACATTGGCTAACCAAGATGTCCAATTGAAAGTAAAGAATACTGCCATTGTTGACTTATCTATCCAGCTGAAAGCCAAAGATACTGATATTACTGACCATGCATCTTAGTTGATAGCCAAAAATAATGTCATCAAGAAACTTCAAAACCAGATAGAGAGGTTGACATTTCAATTCCACAAACCACCCAGAAAACTCTATATGGAGGGTTATAAAGAGGCCTTAGCACACATGGATAAACACTTTGATCAAATTAATCGTGGGGGCTATAAATGGGGATGGGCTAATGTGCTGACTTTTCTAACGTATGACCAGAACAGTATCTTGTGGCATTGGAATGACCCATGATTCTTGTAATGTGATAAGCCTCCATTAAAATTGGACACAACATGGACCCCCCCCCCCCACCACGATGCCATTCCTCACTGTCTGATAACTAAGTAACTTGGGGATTATGGTCTTCACAACGAATAGAAAATAGTCCGTCCTCCTCATTTGATTCACAGGGCGAGAAACAGTAATAGGCAAATGTTGAGAGATTTGAACTATATTAACTCTCCATATACCCTTGATGCTCCTCCAGCTGGGATGGATAAGGCTCAAGGGAAACGTCGAGCGAAATAATTATGGTTTTTGTACTTGCTCAACTTTAATTGTACCACCCTGTTATTTGTTAATAAAAATACTTTATTTCCTGTCTTAAATTCATGGTTTGCTTATGCATTTAATTGGATAACTGTTTCAAGATTATGATTAGTTAATCAGTCGGTTGACTATGTAATCTTCTTATTTAATAGGTAATGTGTTCAACACTTGAACTGAGATTGTTGGGCCTTAGATTCTACTAATGCACTTCGGTAAAGATGTAAACAATTTTGAACTCAGTATTGACATTAGTTATCAATGGCGACCAAGTGTATTTGGGAATGCATATGTATGTTCCCGTGGAGTTTTAGGAATTTATAAATACATTCCTGTGTTTTAACTTAGTAGGGTAAAGCTTCTTGTGTTTATACATGAAGTTTTACAGGATTCTGGCTCGTGACTTGCCCAAGATGAAGTCATACATGAAGTAATGATCATGATTGATTAAGTTTATTAGGAATGTATATTTGTATTTTTATGTTTAACTTAATCGAGAAACAATCAAAAAGAAGGAATGTTGGTTAAGTTTTTGGTGCAACCTAATTAAGTATCTTTTGTCTTTTGGTCAGCAAGGGCTCAAAACAAAACCAAAAGAAGCGAAAAAAAATTGAAGATTGAGTTCCTATTTTTTGGGGGGATGTATGTATATCACTGTAACTCAAAAAAATCAAAAAAGAGAAGCACAATTCAACAGAAATCAAGATTTTTATTGAACTTGAAGAAAAAGAGTACATAATCCTTACATTTTACTGATAGTAATTTCGGAGGTGTTCAACATTCCAAGGGTTCTTGAATTCCTCCCCTCAAGAGTCTCTAATCGAAATACGATAAGGACCATGCCAGTTTGCTTCCAACTTATTTCCTTTCTGAATGACTTTCTTGAGGAAGTAATCCTCTTCTTTTAAGTTGGTCGGCTTGACCCTCTTGTTATAAAAAGGGTCGGTTCTTTGTTGATAAGAAGCAGCTCTAAGGGCAACATCTTCTCTGACTTCTTTCACCACGTCCAAGTCCAACCTTCTCATGAGATAACTTTTTAGGGAATAAAATTTCAACACTCTATGACTTGGTAGTCCTATCTCGGCCGGGACTATGGCCTATATCCTAAAATCGAGTATATAAGGTGTTTCTCAAGTGGCTATTCTCGATGTTGTTTTATATGCCCAAAGAACAGAGTGCAGTTCATGGATCTAGTTTCCCTTTATTGCATCAAGTCTCTTGTTCAATCCATCAAGCAAAGTTTCGTTCATTACTTCTGTTTGATCATTGAATTGGGGATGTCCAGATGCAGAGCAAAGTTTCTAAATCTTGGATCGAACACATTATGCGTCAAATTCATCGTTGTCAACCTAGGTGCCATGGTCAATAATGAAGGCATAAGGCATTCCATACCTACATATCATGTTCTTACATATGAATTGAAATACCTTCTCATAAGTCATCTCTATCAATGATTCTACTTCTAACCATTTTGTAAAGTAGTCTACAGCTACCACTAAGTATTTGAACCTACCCTTGGTGGTCGGTAATGGGCCGACCAAATTGATTCCCCAAATAGAGAAAGGACAAGGAAAATTAATTAGTGTTAAGGGATCCCCTAGTCTTTTGTGAATGGATGCAAACCTTTGGCACTTATCACACTTTCTGGCAAAGGTTCCACAATCTGCTTTCATGGTAGGCTAATAATATCCTTGAATGGAGATTCGTCTGACTAGCGAACAACCAGTTGAATGAGCCCCACAATAACCTTTATGCACATTCTTAATTAACTAGGGTACTTACAAGGCATGGAAACATTATAGTAAGGAAACAATATATTCCCTTTTGTATAAGACTCCTCTCTTTCACATATACCTAACTACTTTGTATCTAAGTTTCCTTGCATCTTTGGGATCAATTGGTAGGACCCATTTTTTAATGTAATCTTTAATTGGATCCATCCATGATGGTCCTAACTCTACAATAATGAAATTAATCATAGGTTCCTCCTTTATCCTGGATGCCAATATCTCCACTGGGATACTTATCCTGAGTTTTATCCTGGTCATTGAGGCTAGTTGAGCAAGTGAATCGGCTCGAGCATTCTCCATCCTTGGTGTTCTAACTATCTGGACTACTAGAAATTTGGATATCACCTCCATAGTTTTAGCCAAGTATAAGATCATTGAGTATACTTTTACTCCATATATCTAAAGTAGTTGGTTGACGATTAACTGAGAATCACTTTGTGCCATTACCTTCTTGACACCTAACGACAAGGCTAATTCAAGGTCGTCGATTAGTGACTCATACTCGGATTCATTATTTAAGGCTTGAAATTAAAACCGAAGAGCATATTCTACATAAATGTTATGTTAAGTATAATATTAGCTCTACTACCTGCTGCACATGAAGATCTATCCACATATAGTTTCCATAATGAAATATCCTTATCAAAACTTTCTACAGATAGAACCCCTTGTTGGAATATCTTCTTGATCTCTTCTATATATTTTTGGGCCATATCTTGAATAGTGGACGATTCAGGTTAATCGGCTATAACCCTGGCTTGCTTTGGAGTGGAGATCTCTTTTGAAAAATTCTGCTCGGCTAGCAAGCTTGGTCGGTCAATGGCCTCCAGATATGTAAATTCTGCAATAAAATTTGTTATAGCTTGCCCCTTCAACGATGATTATGGATTATAGACGATATCATAAACTGGTTAAGGGCAGCCACTCTTCCAGTAAGTTTTTGAATATCTTTTTTATAGGTTGGAGATTGCATCTCAATCAGATCTTTGATTTTGGTAGGGTTAGCTTCTATTCCTTTCTGGTTTACTATAAAACTAAGGAACATTCCTTCTTGCACGACGAATACATATTTGGTTGGGTTGAGTTTCATCTGGTGCTTTTGCAGCTAGTCAAACAGTTAGCTGAGGTCTTCGATGTCATCTGAGGCTTTTTTTCTTTTAATGAGCACATGATCCACATATGCCTCCATGTTTTTACCAGTCTGGTCTTCAAACACTTTATTTACCAATTTTTGGTATGTTGCTCTAGCGTTTTTAAGCTCGAAAGGCATAACATTATAGCAGTAGGTACCTCTGTTGGTAATAAAAGAAATGCTCTCTCTATCTTCAGGCTTTATTTTTATCTGGTTGTAACCCGAATAAGCATCCATAAAACTCAATAACTCATGTCCTACAGTGGCATATCCTAGTTGATCAATTTTGGGGAAATGAAACGGTCCTTCGGTATGCCTTAGTAAGATCAATGAAATCTACACACATATGCCATTTATCATTCTTCTTTTTTACCATTACTATGTTTGCTAACCACTCTCGATACTTAACATCTTTTTGGCTTTTTGCAATTTGTCTACCTCCTCTTGGATGGCCATGTTCTTTTGGGGACAAACACCCTGCGCTTTTATTTGATCGGTTTGGCATCTTTGCTGATATTGAGCTCATGGCAGAGGAACTTTGGATCAATCCCGGGCATATCTTCATGACTCAAAGTAAATACGTTCATCCATTCCCTAAGTAATGTGATTAATTCCTATTTTAGGTATGGTGCTAATGTCGTGCGAATTTGAGTAGCCCATTCTAGTTTTTTATCGTCAAGGATTATGCTCTGAGTAGTTTTTATTACTTGACCTTTTACCAGTTTTGTTTCATCCCTAGGATTCAAGGTGTCAACTTCTATTTCGTTTGATGTGTTAACATGGTAGGTAGTGGTTTTTTTCTTCAAATAGATCAATTCTTCCTGCTCGGCTGAAGTATAATAGTATTCTCTAGCCACTTTCTGATTACCATTTACTACGCCGACTTCGAAGTGGGTAGGGAACTTTAGACATTGGTGGACATTGGATGGAGAAACTTAAAATTTCTTCAAACCTACTCTATCGATAATCACATTGTAGGCTGACTGAACATTCTTATCTAGAACGAAGAAATGTATTTTCTATGTTTGTCTTACTGGCCAAATGCCGAATAACACCTCCAACTTGATAGTTCCTAAGGGATAGACTTTTACCCCCGAGAAGCTGATTAGGGGTCTATGGTATGGTTTTAGTTGACTAACCGCCAATCCCAGACTTTTGAAGAAATTATCGAACATGATATATGCATCATTTCTATTATATAGCAAAACTCTGGAAATTATGGCTTTCGGGATTCTAAATTTAATGACCAGAGGGTCATCATGGGGATATAGTACACCGGATAGGTTATTTTTGGAGAAGCTAATGACAAGATTATCTTTTTTCACCTTCATGGGCCGACCATCATCATCATTCAAGTTCATGCATCGTATGTAGGAGAAATCTTGATCTTCATTTAAGTAAGATTTCCACTCAGCAACCTTGTATCCTCCTTCAACGTTCCCACCTGCGATGACCTGATAATCAAAAGAACTAAATCTTATCATTGCTACCTCAATTTCTAGTTAATTAGGTTTCTTCGGTAGGTATGGATCATCTTCATAATTATCCTCGTGACTTCTCTTCTTATCATCTCTAGGCTTGCAGGGGGATTCTAACCTTCCTTTGGTTTCTCGACCTTCAGTTTTCCTCGATGAATGAGTGATTCAATCTTATTCTTTATTGCATTACAATGGCTAGTTATGTGACTATAATCATTATGGAATTCATAATATTTGGACTTATCTCTCCTATTGGTTAGTGCTCCCAGCTTCCCAGGCTATTTCAAGTCTTTGTTGTTTCTGATCTCCTCAAGGAAATGATGGATACCAACTATCAGTGGAGTATATAAGCTTCATATTTTTTTGGTTTCTCCTCCTTCTTGTGATTTTTCTCCTTGTTTTATTTAGGCTTGGTCATCGGGGTTTGCTTCGCAGCCATTGCCTCCTCGGCATTCATAATTTTCCCCGCCTTGGCCATGAGTTCTATCATGGTTTTCGGGGGATCTTTTTCCAATGCATAATAAAATTTCTATGGAAGTATCCCACTCATGAAGGATGTGATGGATGTCTTTTCTTCATAATCAACCACTTATAACTTCTCATTATTGAAACGAGTGGTGTATTCCCTAGTAGTTCCCCCTGCTCGTTGCCTAACACTTAGAAGATGAGCTACTCTTTTAATTAGATTATCCCAAAAGAAAATATTACTAATAAATAGCTCGGTGAGCTGATTAAAAATGGAGAATTTTCCTCGGGATAAGTTGTTGTACCATATCTGGGATAAATCGATGATCGTGCTTGAAAAAGCTCTACATATCATTTCATCAGTAATCGAGTATATATTGGTTACAACCTGATATTGCTCAATGTGTAAAATTGGGTCAGTCTTACAATCATATTTAGGGGTAACCACTAGTGTTTTAAACTTATACGGATGAAGGAAATCAATAATTTCTTGGATGAAAGGATACCCCTTGATAAAATTTCGTTGTAATAGATTTTTTGCCTTAGACATTTTCCTCGGTCGATCTTCTAATCATTGGATTAACTTTACCATGAAGGATTTTCTACATTAGATCTATTGGAAGCAACTTGGCCATCCTTACTATGCGTTTGTGCTGAGCTATCTTCCTGAAATGTCCTCTCGGTACGCACAGATCCTCGAGCACTTGTTCTAAACCTGATTGATCCCTCATAGTGGTTGGCATGACATTCTCATGATGTGGATGGTTCTCTGTGATGACCTCTATTTGTTTACATACCCAGACGATCAAAATTCGAAGTCTTGCCTAACCTTTCCAGGACCCTTGGATGTTTAAGGGGTAAGAGAGAGGCCATCATGGTAATCTGTAGATCTGATTGATTAACTAGTCCTTGGGCAATAGAACCAATCTCGTAAAGACCTAGAATAAATGTTTTGATTAATCCTTGGAAAAGGGTGTGGAATTTCTCTTTTGTGAGATAGATCAATGGTATGCCAGGATGGAGTAGTTGGCCTGGATTAAAATGATTGATCCATGAACCCTAAAATTTTAAAGTCACCAATGGGTGTAATTAAATCCGTGTTTGTTTCATACTAGGTATATTATCATCAGAATAATCACCTAAATACAATTCTACATGCAATTCCTTATCAAAAAGTAAGTTCCTAATTCCAATTTAATGGGTTTTTATCAATCTCCCAACAACAATGAAATTTCAGAAGTGTCTAAGCATGGAGAAAACATTCAATGCTATTAACGAAATTTAAACCACTTGCCTATTGTCTTTCTCTGATTTTGATGTTGAATTGGTGAATTATTCTCTCTCTCTCTGCAGGATTTCTCCTCTCTTTTCTCTCTACAAGCTCTTCTTCTCCAAGGTAACAATGGTGGCTAGGGTTTTCCTTAGGAAACTCTTGGAACTAATTCTAATAACCCCCGTAGCCCATTAAGTCATAAGTGTAGTTAGTGGGTTTAGTGGGTAATTACCAAATCAGATTTTTATTTCCTAATTTTCGTTGGTTTTTATTTCCAAAAATCTAAAATTACCAAACTACCCTTATACGTTACCGGCATGACCTAAAAATGCCCCGGGACCCAAACTAAACCCCCGGCTAGTGTTTTCTGACTATTTCGACCCTTCCGGACGCGTTGGCGCACTCAAAACGACCATACGGTTAATAGAATTAAAATTCACTTTTTAATTAAATAATAATATTCTTGACGCGACTGTCACACGCGTCTCAACAAAAATTTCCAAATTTCCGTATTTCAATCTCACGAAAAGTTTCATAATTTCAATATTCATATATATAGCCATATATACTCATTAAAATCAAATACAAAATCTCATCTCGCTAGTATTTTTATCCGGATTAATTTCCAATTAATACACATTTAATTCAATTAATCCCATAAATAATTATCATAAAAATACGGGGTCTTACAAGAAAAGACAGAGATTTTTGAGTGGTTCGGATGTAAAATAGCCTAAGTCCACTGTTGTTGTTATTTGATCGGGTTTACAATAGCTTAGCATGATAATTATATGTGTTATTCGAGTTGTCCCTTGAGCTAAGGGATTAGTTTGTATTTCTAGGGGTGTGAAACCCAAAATATTGAATGTCTTTTTATTACCTGGCATTTACATTTGTATACAATAAGTAAAACTCTTGAAATTTATAGTTGGTTGGTATCCCATATGAATAATAGTTGATGTTCCAATTGATTGGCATTCTTATGTTGGTCGGCCTTCCCATCGAATAAGTGTTTATGTGGCCAAGCAAGTAAGTTGGCCGGCTATGTATGATGACAGGTGTGCCTTCTTCATTAGTTCACATAGGAACATAATTTTACATACAATAGTGAGTATCAATGATAACATTAAATAATAGTATGATTATAACCATTAAAAATCTAGCATTAGCTTCGATTGTTCGTATTCGGCATTAGGTTCCATTGTCCTGATTATAGCGATGATAACATGAGGTTATAGTCATCGAGAGTCATTGTTGCATTAACTATGGACATGACCATGAACCCTATAGATAGAGGACTATCCATGGGTGGAAGAGGGATGGTTGTTCCACGTGGAAGAAGCTAGCAATAGGTGTACCAAGAGGTTAGGATGTGGGAGTGAGAGAAATGGTTGATATGGACCAGGCATGAGTAAACTCATGACTTTGGATGAAGAGCATGACATTTAGAAAAGTAGATAGCTTTGGGATGAATAATGAGAGTAATATTAGTAGGCTTCTGAATTCAGGTAGTAGACCTCAGTGAGGATATTAAAATCAGCAGTATACAAGGAATACCCAATGGTCAGGAGTTCATTGGTGTAGGATTTCTTAAATTAAGGTTCCGAGAGTCTCAAAGACATTGTCTTCGATTTAGGATGGATTTTAAAGAGTAAAATTGATTTTATTAACTCTTTTTGAATGGGGAAGTTAGAGAAGAAGAGAGAATGATTCTCAGTTCATTGTGTTTTGGCACCAATAATAGGCAACACGTCCTTGGAGAGAGATGAGATAAGTAGATCGAGGAGGAGTTGATCTTGATATTTCAATAGGGTTACTTCGGGATTGGGCATAGAATGGACATTATGGAGAACGGTTATTATAGAACAGGAAGCTGGCACGGTTTACAACAGTGCCAGACGCAATCTGGCACGGTTCAAAACCGTGCCAGAATCAGGCGTGCCAGATTTTCTGGCGCGGTTTAAAACCGTGCCAGATTTCCCAAACTAGCACGCTTTTGGCGTGCTTTTAAACTGTGCCAGTTTTTTATCTGGCACGCTTTTGACATGCTTTTAAACCGTGTTAGATGTTAAATCTGGCACGCTTTTGGCACACGTCAAAATCGTGCCAAATTGTCTATTTTCTAGCATGCTTTTGGCACGGTTTTAAAGCGTGCCAGAATGTTTAATAAGCGTTCTCATTTTTATACATTGGAACGGTTTTGGCACGGTTTAAAATCGTGCCAGATTTTTCGGTTGATTAAAAAAAATAATAGGAAACAAATCTGGAAAATCTGCAAATTCCAAATTCGGTAGGAAAAATATTTATTGTTTGCAAAAAAAATCAAGAAAATTCACAAATTATGAATATCGCAGGTTGTTGATAAACTAATGTGCATACAAACTTCAAAAAATTACAAGAGTTAATACCAATATAAAGCCACACATGACCATAAAAGTCGACAATAACTTCAAAAAATTACAAGAGTTAATAGTTTCCATATGAAAAAAAAATTGGGCAGAGTTTTCTCTATTTTTTTATCATTCCAAAACCTGCTAAACATAAAATCTGCCCATATAAAGCCCGCACTGCCATAAATGTCAACAATAAAACTACTACAGCGAGCACGACCATAAATATAAATCATAAAACTACTGAAGCCTGCTCGGCCATAACACAAAAAATAGAATCCTGAATATTAACGACACTAAATAAACAATCCCCCTGTTGTAAAGCATTGACTTCTTCGTGCGTTCCAAGTGGATAAAAGCTAGCGATTGAATGTCATCCTACAAAAAAAATAAGACACAAAAAAGATACAATATTAGTAACCAAGTCATTTTTAAAAAAATCGTATTCAAGCAGAAAAATTGCATATACGACTATAAGTTACATTGGTCCTACAAGTTACATTGGTCCCGTGCGAGGTGTTCGTGCGTCCTACGGGATCGTTTGGGGGCTGGTTTGGGTTTTCACCTTTTAACGACCTGTTTTCAAGTCTAAGTGTGATTTTTGCAAATTATCATCATACTCTTAAACCGGGAGACCCGGGACTACGCGGTCAGTTCCTACAAGTTACATTGGTCCCGTGCGAGGTGTTCGTGCCTCCTACAGGGTCGTTTGGGGGTTGGTTTTGGTTTTCACCCTTTTACGGCCTATTTTCAAGTCAAAGTGTGATTTTTGCAAATTATCGTCATACTCTCAAACCGGAAGACCCGGTACTACACGATCAGTTCCTACAAGTTACATTGGTCCCGTGCAAGGTGTTCGTGCCTCCTACAGGGTCGTTTGGGGGCCGGTTTGGGTTTTCATCCTTTAACGGCATGTTTTCGAGTCAAAGTGTGATTTTTGAAAATTATCGTCATACTCTCAAATTGGGAGACCTGGGACTACGCGATCAGTTCCTATAAGTTACATTGGTCCCGTAAGAGGTGTTCGTGCCTCCTAGGGGATCGTTTGGGGGTTGGTTTGGGTTTTCACCCTTTAACGGCCTATTTTCAAGACAAAGTGTGATTTTTGCAAATTATCGTCATACTCTCAAACTGGGAGACCCGGGACTACGCGGTCAGTTCCTACAAGTTACATCGGTCCCGTGCGAGGTGTTCGTGCCTCCTACGGGGTCGTTTGGGGGCTGGTTTGGGTTTTCACCCTTTAACGACTTGTTTTCAAGTCAAAGAGTGATTTTTGCAAATTATCATCATACTCTCAAACCGGGAGACCCGGGACTACGCGGTCAGTTCCTATAAGTTACATTGGTCCCGTGTGAGGTGTTCGTGCCTCCTACGGGGTCGTTTGGGGGCTGGTTTAGGTTTTCACCCTTTAACGGCTTGTTTTCAAGTCAAAGTGTGATTTTTGCAAATTATCGTCATACTCTCAAACCGGGAGACCCGGGACTACGCGGTCAGTTCCTACAAGTTACATTGATCCCGTGCGAGGTGTTCGTGCCCCCTACAAGATCGTTTGGGGGCTGATTTGGGTTTTCACCCTTTAACGGCCTGTTTTCAAGTTAAAGTGTGATTTTTACAAATTATTGTCATACTCTCAAACCGGGAGACCCGGGACTACGCGGTCAGTTCCTACAAGTTACATTGGTCCCGTGCGAGGTGTTCGTGCCTCCTACGGGATCGTTTGGGGGCTGGTTTGGGTTTTCACCCTTTAACGGCCTGTTTTCAAGTCTAAGTGTGATTTTTGCAAATTATCGTCATACTCTTAAACCAGGAGACCCGGGACTACGCGGTCAGTTTCTACAAGTTACATTGGTCCCGTGCGAGGTGTTCGTCCCTCCTACGGGGTCGTTTGGGGGCTGGTTTGGGTTTTCACCCTTTAACGGCTTATTTTCAAGTCAAAGTGTGATTTTTGAAAATTATCGTCATACTCTCAAACCGGGAGACCCGGGACTACGCGGTCAGTTCCTACAAGTTACATTGATCCCGTGCGAGGTGTTCGTGCCTCCTACGGGATCGTTTGGGGGCTGGTTTGGGTTTTCACCCTTTAACGGCCTGTTTTCAAGTTTAAGTGTGACTTTTGCAAATTATCGTCATACTCTTAAACCGGGAGACCCAGGACTACGCGATCAGTTCCTACAAGTTACATTGGTCCCGTGCGAGGTGTTCGTGCCTCCTACGGGGTCGTTTGGGGGCTGGTTTGGGTTTTCACCCTTTTACGGCCTATTTTCAAGTCAAAGTGTGATTTTTGCAAATTATCGTCATACTCTCAAACCGAGAGACCCGGGACTACGCGATGAGTTCCTACAAGTTACATTGGTCCCGTACGAGGTGTTCGTGCCTCCTACGGGGTTGTTTGGGGGCTGGTTTGGGTTTTCACCCTTTAACGGCCTGTTTTCAAGTCAAAGTGTGATTTTTGCAAATTATCTTCATACGCTCAAACTGGGATACCCGGGACTACGCGGTCAGTTCTTACAAGTTACATTGGTCCCGTGCGAGGTGTTCGTGCCTCCGACGGGATCGTTTGGGGGCTGGTTTGGGTTTTCACCCTTAATGGACTGTTTTCAAGTCAAAGTGTGATTTTTGCAAATTATCGTCATACTCTCAAACCGAGAGACCCGGGACTACGCGGTCAGTTCCTACAACTTACATTGGTCCCGTGCGAGGTGTTCATGCCTCCTACGGGGTCGTTTGGCGGCTGGTTTGGGTTTTCACCCTTTAACGACCTATTTTCAAGTCGAAGTGTGATTTTTGCAAATTATCGTCATACTCTCAAACTGGGAGACCCGGGACAACGTTGTCTGTTCTTACAAGTTACATTGGTCCCGTGCGAGGTGTTGGTGCCTCCTACGGGGTCGTTTGGGGGCTGGTTTGGGTTTTCACCCTTTAACAGCTTATTTTCAAGTCAAAGTGTGATTTTTGCAAATTATCGTCATACTCTCAAATCGGGAGACCCGGGACTACGCGGTCAGTTCCTATAAGTTACATTGATCCCGTGCGAGGTGTTCGTGCCTCCTACGGGATCGTTTGGGGGCTGGTTTGGGTTTTCACCCTTTAACAGCCCGTTTTCAAGTTAAAGTGTGATTTTTGCAAATTATCGTCATACTCTCAAACCGGGAGACCCGTGACTACGCGGTCAGTTCCTACAAGTTACATTGGTCCCGTGCGAGGTGTTCGTACCTTCTACGGGATCGTTCTGGGGCTGGTTTGGGTTTTCACCCTTTAACGGCCTGTTTTCAAGTCTAAGTGTGACTTTTGCAAATTATCGTCATACTCTTAAATCGGGAGACCCGGGACTACGCGATCAGTTCCTACAAGTTACATTGGTCCCGTGCGAGGTGTTCGTGCCTCCTACGGGGTCGTTTGGGGGCTGGTTTGGGTTTTCACCCTTTTACGGCCTGTTTTCAAGTCAAAGTGTGATTTTTGCAAATTATCGTCAAACTCTCAAATCGAGAGACCCGAGACTACGTGGTCAGTTCCTACAAGTTACATTGGTCCCGTACGAGGTGTTCGTGCCTCCTACGGGGTCGTTTGGGGGCTGGTTTGGGTTTTCACCCATTAACGGCCTGTTTTCAAGTCAAAGTGTGATTTTTGCAAATTATCTTCATACTCTTAAACTGGGAGACCCGGGACTACGCAGTCAGTTCTTACAAGTTACATTGGTCCCGTGCGAGATGTTCGTGCCTCCTACGGGATCGTTTGGGGGCTGGTTTGGGTTTTCACACTTTAATGGCCTGTTTTCAAGTCAAAGTGTGATTTTTGCAAATTATCGTCATACTCTCAAACCGGGAGACCCAGGACTACGCGGTCAGTTCGTACAAGTTACATTGGTCCCGTGCGAGGTGTTCATGCCTCCTACGGGGTCGTTTGGCGGCTGGTTTGGGTTTTCACCTTTAACGGCCTATTTTCTAGTCAAAGTGTGATTTTTGCAAATTATCGTCATACTCTCAAACTGGGAGACCCGGGACTACGCGGTCAGTTCCTACAAGTTACATTAGTCCCGTGCGAGGTGTTCGTGCCTCCTACGGGATCGTTTGGGGGTGGCTTGGGTTTTCACCCTTTAACGGCCTGTTTTCAAGTCAAAGTGTGATTTTTGCAAATTATCGTCATTCTCTCAAACCGGGGGACTCGGGACTACGCGGTCAGTTCCTACAAGTTACATTGGTCCTATGCGAGGTGTTCATGCCTCCTACGGGATCGTTTGGGGGCTGGTTTGGGTTTTCACCCTTTAACGGCCTGTTTTCAAGTCTAAGTGTGATTTTTGCAAATTATCGTCTTACTCTCAAACCGGGAGACCCGGGACTACGCGGTCAGTTCCTACAAGTTACATTGGTCCTGTGCGAGGTGTTCGTGCCTCCTACGGGATCGTTTGGGGGCTGGTTTGGGTTTTCACCCTTTAACGGCCCGTTTTCAAGTCAAAGTGTGATTTTTGCAAGTAAGCGTCATACTCTCAAACCGGGAGACCCGGGACTACGCGGTCAGTTCCTAAAAATTACATTGATCCCGTGCGAGGTGTTCGTGCCTCTTACGGGATCGTTTGGGGGCTGGTTTGGGTTTTCACCCTTTAACGGCCTGTTTTCAAGTCTAAGTGTGATTTTTGCAAATTATCGTCATACTCTCAAACCGGGAGACCCGGGACTACGCGATCAGTTCCTACAAGTTAAATTGGTCCCGTGCAAGGTGTCCGTGCCTCCTACGGGATCGTTAGGGGGCTGGTTTGGGTTTTCACCCTTTAACTGCTTGTTTTTAAGTTTAATCCAAATGTTTTCAAATTAACAATCGGGAACTAAAATATATTTTAAGCATCAAATAAAGAGGAATCTAAAATATTTATTAAGAATGAGAGAGCATGAAAACTCAAATAAATATTACCTTTATCATTCGTTGGTGTCATCAATGGGAGGGAGAAAGTCATCGTGCCAATACAAAAATCTGTTGTTACCCACATCTCCCAACGTCTCACAAGATCCTTGTTTTCCACCCCAAACTGGATATTCAGGCACTTTTATGAGGTCGAGTACGATCTTCACTTCTCTCTTTCCTAACTCATGGAAGTGAATTGAAGATACAGCTCCTGGTGGTAATTTCCTACCATAACCGACGACTTGACTAGTGTGAGATAGTATTTTGCATTCCACCATCGAGCTAAAACTTGAAACTTGGGATGTGGGGGGAGTAAAAGGACTGGAAGGAGTTGCAGTGTTTGGAGATGGTAATGCATGAGAATTATGTCCAACACATACGAACTTTCCACTCTCAAAATTCTTTACAAAATCTGAGAGTGTAGACTTCACACCCTCCATTTCTTCTCTGAGGTTATCCATTTGATCCTTCCAACTTTCATTGTCCACATTTACCTATTGAAGCATTTCTCGAGCAAATGCAGACGCCAATATAGTTGTTCTAGAAATCGTGGACCCAACGCAATGAACACGTCCTCGCGTGTCTTTCCCAAATACATCAAAAATTTGCCCAGCATCCAAGGTCTCCTCTTGACCACTCGCTTGGTATACATCTAGAAGCATTTTAACCTTATCCTGTACATAAAGACATTAAAGTTATCATTTAAATTACATATTGGGTAAAAGAAGGAAAAAGAAAAACATTAAAGATAAATTACCGCAAATGTTTCATCATAAGGCGCATAATCTCCGCCTTTTACTTTATGAGTTGACAACCACAATTCAGCACGGGTTGGTTCACGTCCATGCTCCTTTTTCCAATTCTCTGCAACAATTACAATTGTAGCCAAAGAGAAAAAATAGTATACCTTGAACATTGTCCAAATTTGATTCTTATATCGCACGTCTACATGTCTCCATGTTATATAAGAAACCGGTATATGCGTCCTAGTGAGGTCTCCCCATCTAGTAGAGGGTGTAGTTGAATTATCCCCCACCGGAAGGCCATGCTCGTTAAATTTTAATCTCTTTGTGGAAAGTGCATCATCCGTTGTCGAAGACCTCGAAACAACCTTCGAGCGGGAGTTTGATCCTGGTGTTGCACCGCTTGGTGAAGGATTTGAAGTATCACCCACCTGAGACATTATTTATCTGACAAGAGATTGTTTGGCACATAAATAATCAGAATAAACAACAACAAATGAGAATATACTTATTCTGTTTAAAACAGAACATACATATATATATATATATATATATATATATATATATATATATATATAAACAGATCTGTTTATATAAACAAATATATATACATGTATATATAAACAGATATGTTTATATAAACTGTTTATATATGCATGTTTATATAAACAAATCTGTTTATATATACAGTTTGTATATATAAACAGTTATGTATATATATATATATACATAACTGTTTATATATACAAACTGTATATATAAGCAGATCTGTTTATATATATATATATATATATATATATATATATATATATATAAACTTTTTTACTATTTATACATATATATGTATATATATGTATATATATGACTTTTTTACTGTTTATACATATATATATATATATATATATATATATATATATATATATATGTATATATATGTATATATATGTATACATATATATTTATATATATATATATATAAAAACTGCTGCATTTATGTTGGAGAAAACAAAAGTGAATGCAGAAAAGCAGTTACTATGATTATTTGCGTGCCCAAGAGCTTACATTGGAGAAAACAGTCTCATCTTTACTAAATGAATGAACAGGTAGTGCAGTTGCAATACCCATACAACTGCGATAAGATTTGAAGACAGTACTAACACTGCCCCAATAACTAAATACCCATGTTCAGGAGTTATTCAACACATAGCAGGCATGAAAGATTCAATAGTTTCAATAGATTAACAATGACTAAATACCCAAGTTCAATAGATTCAATAGATTGACAATAACTAAATACCAAAGTTTAAATAGTAAAAAAGTCATATCAGGTTCGAACATGAAGCCATTACATTAAATGAATTAGGTGTCTAAAAGTTCCAACAACTTCTCATTTTCCTCGAGAATGGAGTCATACATCGTACGATCAATCTCAATCACATCTATTTCTTTTGTCAATCTCTTGGGAGAGTGCAAAACAATCGACCACCCCTTGAACTTGGTGTCTTTACAATAAAACACTTGAATTACTTGAAATGAAAGGATGAACGGATCGTCGTGTATTGAATTTTACTCGTGAGCTTACTAAGGTTCACCATCACCAATTTTGAGGTCGGGTCAACTTTGCAAGCATTCTTATCATCTACGTCCACCCAATCACAATAAAAGACTGTATGTGTGAACTCAATATAATTCAAGTCGAGTATTTGTCTAATAACTCCATAAAAAGTTATGAGGACCCCCTTATTATTAAATGCCTTCATAGATACACCACTACTCTGAAAGCTGCGATTCTCTTCATATGCAGAAGTACAAAAGGTATAGCCATTGCATTGGAACTTGTCATAGCTAGTAACCCTATGGAGTGGGCCATCGTCATAGGGCAAAATTTCGATATCATTAGATCTTAAGGCCTACAATGAAATGAATATTATTTAATATTTTTATAGAAATAAGGTTATGATAAAAAAACAAGTACCTAGATAAACAAGACTTGCCTCGTTCCTTAGCCAAGGGATGAAATCATCAATTCTATGCATCGATGTAGTCCCAGTTAACCCAAATTTGCTACAAGTAACGAATTTCGACATTAAGAAATTTTCAATTACAATAAAATAATATGAATTAGTAATGGGTTACATGTTTACCTTCTCCACTCATCAACGCCATGGTATTGAAATAGGACCCATCTTCGTACTTGTTCATACTGCACAGTATTTAAGGTCAACTCCTTACCTTTACCCAATGCTTGTTGACACATTGAGTCATCAAACTCATCATCGAGAAAATCCTCAAGGTTCCTTTTATGAGTTCCTTCACCTCTAATCGACACATATTCCATGGCATACAAAGAAGCTTCATGTAATAAATATGCATTAGCAATGCTCCCTTCGATGTACCTCTTGTTTCGTGACCACCTTTTGTATCTTCTCATTTCTCTTTCAAACAACCACATTGCACTATATCTAGGTGTCCCAACTGTCAATGCTTCATCGGCCAAATGGTGCATGAGGTGGATCATGACCACAAAAAAGGCAGGTGGAAAGTAAATTTCGAGGACACAAAGAGCCTCTACTAATTCTTGTTTTGCCTTCAAAAGATGTTCCCTGAAAATCACTTTTGCACAAAAAACATTAAACAATACATTATAATTATCCAAATTGTCCCATATGTACTCGAGGAACTGTGGGCTCTCTCTCCAACAGGAGTAATAGTTTCAAGGAACTGTGGATCCTTTCTGCATCTTGACACAGTGAGTAAATCAGAGAAACCTAAAGCAATGTAAGGGTGGACTAAGATCTAACATCCATTCTTACGTTTTAGTTATTAGACAGAAACAAAACCTCCAAACCTTAGGTTTTTAGTCAAGAACACATAACGATCAACAACTCGTGTTCTTGGACAAAACCAAACTAAATCGCTTTAAAAAATTCATATTTTAGCCTAAAACACAACCAAACATTCTACCCTGCTTCTATAAACCCACGCCAATGATAATCAAGCCACGTGACCTCATCAAACAATAATTTTTTGACCCAAGAAATTAAAAAACCGAAGATGTTCTTCACCGTCCAAATACCATATCAAAAGAAACCCAAAACCCAAAACCCATAATCAAGATCAATTTTCATGGTTATAAATCAACGATTTATCATTTCATGGTCACACTATGGTTACGATTTGCATTTACATGTTGATTAATTCAAGTTAACAGGCGAGTGTATTACCAATATAACATATAATCAGCACAAATTAAAACTAAACTAACATCTAAAATTATGACACGATTGGAAAAATAATAGCCACCAATTTTTAGTTCAATGGGGTACTGTAATCCCAATATACCACATCCCAACCGGTATGTATATATATATATATATATATATATATATATATATATATATATATATATATATATATATATATATATATATATATATATATATATATATATATATCAGTTTACTGATTTCTCAATTTCAGGGGTACCATACATATGTATTAGTTTACTGATTTCTCAATTTTAAGGGTACTCAATTTCATGGGTACCATACATACATACATACATATATATATATATATATATATATATATATCAGGTACCCGAAATCAGAACCCCTGAAATCGAATCAAGTACTAGAAATCGGTACCTGAAATCGCACCCCTAAATCGGAACCCCTGAAATCGAATCAGGTACCAGAAATCGGTACCTGAAATCCAATATATATATATATATATATATACGCTACCCCCGAATATATATATATATATATATATATATATATATATATATATATATATATATATATATATATATATATATATATATATATATATATATATATATAGAGAGAGAGAGAGAGAGAGAGAGAGAGAGAGAGATGTAATACCTGACGAAGATGAAGCCAGAAGCGTGGGAGCAGGAGAAGCGACTCGGAGCAACGATGGAATCCGGTAGCGTGGGGAGGGAGAAACGATGATGAGGAGATGATGGGAGCCGGTTGCGTGGGGAGGGAGAGAGAGAGAGAGTGAGTTAGGTTTAGATTGTCATGAAATTTTGGTCCCCGCTTCAAATTTTGGGGGGTTGTTTTTTTAACAAAGCGTACCCATATTTGGCACTTTTTCAAACAGTGCCAAAATCTCCTTCCCTAAGCGTGCCAGAATGGCATTTTTGGTGTAGTGTAGGTTATTTTTGGAGAAGCTAATGACAAGATTATCTTTATTCCCCTTCATGGGCCGACCATTATCATCATTCAAGTTCATGCATCGTATGTAGGAGAAATCTTGATCTTCATTTAAGTAAGATTTCCACTCAGCAACCTTGTATCCTCCTTCAATGTTCCCACCTGCGATGACCTGATAATCAAAAGAACTAAATCTTATCATTGCTACCTTAATTTCTAGTTAATTAGATTTCTTCGGTAGGTATGGATCATCTTCATAATTATCCTCGTGACTTCTCTTCTTGTCATCTCTAGGCTTGCAGGGGGAGCCTAACCTTCCTTTGGTTTCTCGACCTTCAGTTTTCCTCGATGAATGAGTGATTCAATCTTATTCTTTAATGCATTGCAATGGTTAGTTATGTGACTATAATCATTATGGAATTCATAATATTTGGACTTATCTCTCCTATTGGTTGGTGCTCTCAGCTTCCCAGGCTATTTCAAGTCTTTGTTGTTTCTGATCTCCTCAAGGAAATGATGGATACCAACTATCAGTGGAGTATATAAGTGTGACACCCCGCCTAATTAAATACCGGGCGATCACTCCTTTATAAAATTAAAATCAAGGTGAACAGTTGGTTCATTCTTAGCATCACTATCGTAAAAATAAACTTTTCCAAATTAACACCCTAATTAATTAAGCTAAGTGTCAAAACCATTTTTAACCTTTCTAACCAAATTGTATTTTTAAAGAAAAACTTATTTATTTAATTATTAACCACATTTTCAATAAGTAAGTATCATGCAATAATTATCCTGGAACAAAATCCAATTACTTTAAACATTCAACATCCAAAATTTCAATCTTTAAAACTAAATGTAAAACATACATGCTGAATAAAACCCAAAGTAACAGTACTAGAAATAACTGAAATACAAATGTCCCAACAGAACAGATAAAGAGTGGAAAGGGCGACACATGCCCCAATAACTGAGAATCATAGGAGTGGAATCGAGTAAATGAAATCGTCTAAGCAAGTGGCCTGCAACTCCCACCTAATCTGCAGCACGTTCCTTCCAAGGGATCCTAAGCAAGACGCCTTGTGGCTGGGCACCTGTAGTACATACATATATATACAAGAGAGAGAGAGAGAGAGAGAGAAAAACGGGTCAGAGCCCGATAGTTTATATGATTTAAAAATTGTTTAGCAAGTATTTAAATTGATACAGGCCAATGCAACAACATATTAGTGCGATACTCTCTTGAGAAATTCTCACCTCTCTTCTAATGTGCACACCTATCGCACTAACCTTCCCAGTGGTCCAACTCATCATATATCACGCTACCCTTTCCCAATAGTTTAACTTATCTTAGATTATTCGTAGAATTCAAAATTTTAACGATTCCATTGTTTGAAAAGAATATTTCAATTAGTAACCAAAGTTCTCATTTTAACTTTATTAATAAATAAAGTTTTCCAGTGCCATATTATACTTTCTCAAAACAAGTATTTACAATTTGAGTCATCAACCATGTCCTACATATCAAATCACAGTAGGCATTTCCAGATTTCAGAATTTCATATATATATTAACTACTCATAAAATATATATATATATATATATATATATATATATATATATATATATATATATATCATAACAGCACCCCAATTAAAAACTATGGTGCGGGCATACTCTACTATCCAAACCCCATATCACTCATATTAAGGGGAATACAAATTCGGAATCACTCTCGAATCGTATTAACATATACTCAAACAATATTGAGGCGAAGCATAGATTTCAAGTCTCTAAGAGGATGGCATGTGTCTGCGTCTCTTAGGACCGTCTGAACTATCACTGTGATAGCCTGTACCAAGGATATCTATACACAAAGAAGATGAGGCGAAGCTTAGATTCCAAGTCTCTAAGAGGATGGCACATGCCTGCGTCTCTTAGGACCGTCTGAACTATCACATCGATAGCCTGTACTAAGGATATCTATCTTCTAGGGTACAAGTCAATATCCCCCATAAAGGTCCCATCGAGATAAGACTGTCCCAGCGCGGAAACCTCAGGGATAGTAAGTAGCGTGGGCATGATTTTCACACATAGATAAAATATGCATACACAAACATATAACTATACTAACATTACCATATTATTAATGGGTATATTCTCAATTCCCATAATTATGACATTATCCATATTATCATATTTTAGTAAACACTTATAACGGTTCGTTTCTAACCTTGATTCGGTATTATTCCAACGTACCACACAACTCTCATGGCTTCATTATCCAAATTATAAAATTAAGTAGGTATACACATTTGTCCCAAAGAAACTCTCTTACGTGTCTCTCTCTTTAAATCATAAATTCACCGACCCTTATGTAATTATCCCAAAATACAATCTTTGCCCGACATCAAGGGTCCCAAAATTTATTCACATGTCCTAATGGTCTTCCCTATCTCCCAAAGCATTCTATTAAGGATGACCAAGGATTATTTCACATTAAATTGAATTTAACTAACTTAAAAAGGGAAACCATGAGTCTGCCAGGAGGTGTCGATCGATCGAGGTCTGGGGCTCGATCGATCAAACCTTCGATCGATCGAAGCTCTGGGTTCGATCGATCGATCAAGCAGGTCTGCGAAAACTGCAATTCTGCAGTTACGGGTTTCATCTCGTAACTTCAACAATGTCCATATTTTCTAATCCCAATCATCCCAGAATTGATATTACTAACCTTATATCATCATATTAGGTATTTTCAACGTAAACTATGTGGATTTTAGTCATTTAATCATGGATTAACAGCCCAAGATCTATACAATTATCAAGAACCCTAGAAATCTCTAAATCATGGTTCCAATCTGTTTTTTTTCCATAAATTTCTTCTTATAAACATCATAATTTCGTGAGTAAATTCCTCTAAATGGCAAGGGTTTCCAGAATTATCATTTTAACCATAACTACATGCGATTCTTATCTCAAATCTTAGGTTTTCTTCCATAAAACTCGCCCTAATCATTCCTACACTAATATGAAAGATGCATCAACGAAATAAGAAAGATAAACACTTGCCTGGGATTTTCGACGTTCTGGTTTGCGGATGATTTTGGTGTGGTTGCGTTCCCCGTCGCGCGATCTACGCGTTGGTGGTAATGGCGGTGCAATTGGAGGTGTTCTTGGCCTAGAACTCCTTGGAGAGCTTCTCCTCTTCCTCTCCAATGGCCGTCATTAGTATTTCATTGTGTTAACCCTAGAAGGTGAAACTTTCCATCTGATATAACCCTATAAAATTCGTGGGTTTAATTACCCAAAAATGTGAAATGTCCAAAATGCCCTCCCGGGTTACTAATTAGGCCTAAAAACGCCCCGAGACCCAAACTAAACCCCCGGGTACACTTTTCTGACTATCTCGACCCTTTAGGACGCGTTGGCGCACTCAAAATGACCATACGAACAGCTTATAAAATATTCACTTTTATTTGTCAATCTTTAGTCCCGACGCGACACGGGTGCGTCCCGATCCAAATTTCCATAATTGCCATTTTATTCACACGTGACAATATTATAAAAATAAATTTCATATATTACTATACTCATCCAGTAATATGCAACCAATAACAAATTTCCAATAATTACTAACTCTCGTCACGCTAGTAAATATTTAAAACAACATTCCGGATTAAAATTAAATTAATTTATCTCAATTAAATTTAATAAATCCTTATATTTAAAAGCCATGAAAATACGGGGTATTACATACTTCCCCCCTAATAAAGGAATTTCGTCCCGAAATTCGAAAAATGAGGCCTACTAGGTAGCACAATTCTGGATATCCTTGTCAGTATGCAAACTATCTACATAGTACGACGCTCAATCGCTATAGCTTTTTCCTCATAGTAACATTATTTTACATTCTCATTGGAGACACTTCACATTGCACTCCCAACTGACAACATTTGAATAGGTTACGTCTATTTGTTATAAATTCCATTATCTCACTATCATTAGGAGGCCGCACCTCACTACATGACAACTACTCGGATTTATTCATACACAAAATTCCCATTCTGAGAAGATCATACGAACATTTTACCACTCTTCACTGCCTAAAACAGTCGTGGAATTCCACCATAGATATCGGATATTTTCTCGATCGATCAAAAATTATGATTATCTACTCTCCTCTAAACATACGGAAGGAGAATAGTCGAGGTTCTTCCATAACAAAACCATAATTAGTACCTCGTACGCGACAAACAGGTACGAGTGCTTCTACAGAGCATACTTGAAATCATCGTACCAAGATTCCAAAATTTCCTTCACGTGGCTCCACTAATCTTTAATCACCATGCGCTTATTCCCTGGCTAAGGGTGATACATCCTACTCAAAATGAAATCTTATCTCCGCTGGTTCCTGAAATCCCATTTCAAAGGTGGGATTCACCAATCTCATCCTGATTCAAAAATTTATACTGCGCCGGACCATGCACTGGCGCGATCCTTCCTTTCAAAGGAAGTCTGAGGCATACTAGTTAATATTGTAAGTCAGCCCAAAGAAATATCAATCACTTCCTTCTCGGCGACTTAATTAACATGTTTGGGATAAACCCTTTATCTTGTTTTGAGGATGGCATCCCATCCAAGAACTTTACCGACTTACCAACCTCTTCCAATTCCAGGAATTTTTTATAAACACAAAATTCTTTGGTTGATTCTCCTCTTTCAACCAAATCTTACCTATGGGCAGTGCATGTAGAGACTACCCACTACGTCTCGCTAAACATCGATTCTTCCCTTGAAATGCCTCACATTAAGTGACACGTAATACTCCCCTTCCTTCCTTGTAGTATGCCGAAAGTTCCACCCGTGCTCTTCTCTTTACGAAGCGCACTTTTGGATCTCTTATACCATACTAACATCATCACCCTTTGTATGTGCAAGTCACTCTCATACTCACCTACTAACAACTATGCTCCGAGTGTTCTTCATAATCATTTTATTCTGCTCCATTCAAGGAATACTCTTCTTAAATGACTTCCCACAATCTTTCAATTCAAATTTGGGTGTGTTATTCTAATTACACACCTATGTATGGATTATCGCCCCTCTTGTGATGTTTAATCCACTTTATCACTTCCACTTCGTTATACTAGTCCCACAAACATATATTTCACACGTCTATTACCACGTCCCTTCGACTCGGACTATTTTAACTGTAGTTAACCAAGATGCCCACATTTTTGCAACACTCCGACCGCCCTGGGAGAGCGAACGGCGTGTTACTCATCTGTAGGACTAACTAAATTCAACGGAATAGAAGGAATAGGGCATTCAAATTCCATGACAATAAAAGAGGAATAATAATTCTCAACCTTCCTCAGATAAGTACAACATTTTTTCCCAAATAGGTACAACAACCAAAATAAATCACTAACGCTCTATTCATCAAAATAATTACAGGTCATCTCTTTTGTATAATATAAAGTTCTTTCCAGATAATCTATGATAAAAATCATTCCAACTCTTCATTCACCTTGTTTTCTGTACGCGGTTATGACATTTGGGTATTCTCAATCACCCTAGAAATCAAAATTCTTAAATTCTCCTTACCATCGTTCCACCCCTCAAACCGTGGGGATAACTTTCAATGTTTTCTTACCACAAATTCCGGGTCCAATGGCTTTAACACAAAATTCAACTTCCAACTTACATACATAATTACTTGATCCCATTTCGACTAGGGTACCGAACTCATGGAATAGTGACCAAATGTCTCCCTATTTCCAACCTTACGCTAAGTTTCATGCGTGGGATGTCTCGCAAAGCGAAATCCAAACAAGGAACCCCCCCCCCCGATACACTACTACCTAGCATTATCGGTTATCAAAATCCGTTAGGTCCTTCGTCCATAGTATATACCCCTTTATTCCGTCCCTTGACAGAAAAGTTACAATTTCTCCCGTAATTATGCTTAACAAAGAACGTTTCACCAATTGCGCTATTGTTCAGTATAGGTGGTTGGTAATAGCATTTCGTAAACCTCGAATACATACACTCGGAATTCTCGAAATTCCTTTCCCTAATAATAGGGGTATAAATATTAACTCCCACATCTCTAAAGGATAAATATAACAATGCACTTTTTCTATCACTAAGCCTGGAGTGCTAAACATAATACTGAGTCAAATCTTTTCGCTCAATGGTAAATCCCGATACATACGGAATTATACTGACAAAGTCTATACATAATTTGGCATCGAATATCTCGAGCCCACTATCTCCTCCGAAGTCTCTAGGATAGATAATATAGGTGCGAGTCCAACCTTCTTACAGGTAAAGCTCGCCACAACAAAACATGCTGCACTAATGCAACTACTCCTATAGCCTTGTAATAAATGCCCACTATCGTACTAACCATTTCTATAACGTTTTAACAAAGATAATATCATACTCGTGTATCGCATCATTACAACGAGTAACCTCAATAAAGTATGAAACATTGTTAATATACTCATTCATCCTCCGCGGATAGCACAAAAGAAAAATCCCGCTACACTAGGGAAAAATATTCACATAATGGTAACATTTATAATGATATGCATTAAACTCGTCTCACATTCTAATCTAGCAATGAACAAAATATGGTGACTCGCTCGTGTCACATAAACACGCTGCATCCTCTAAGGATACAACTTATACATCCATCCTGGCAATTGTCTTGACTGCACAAATGGTTTCTGGACGTAACACGTCTACTCAAACTAAATAAAATTACTTTAATCGTTGTCTTTTATTAGGCACCGTATTCTTGTCCTTATACTCACTTTGGAACATATTATCGCGAGCGATCTCACTCCGCACAAAATACCTCAGTACATAATCCACTTATCACTTGTCCTACTTACCAGGTTAGGATTGTCCTTTTCTCGGACTTTAGTAAACTCGATTCCTATTAACCATCCCGGTTGTTCCCTTAGATTTTTAGGCCATAAAGATCATGTTACTATCTATAATAGTACTTACTGAATTTACCATCACTTGGTAAGAATTTAATTATCTGAAGCCTTTAAATGGGTTTTCCTGATGTGTATCCACATCCTTTTGTGGTGGTATACCACCACCGTTGTATTCAGTCTTATTCTCGACTAAATTCTTCGATTCCTTTAACTTCCCCCACAAATAAGCGTTATCATCTATATTGACAAAATATGACATTGTCAACCTCTGAATCGGTTGTCCATCAGGATTTCCTCCTCGAGTATTATCAGCTATTATTACAAGTTGGTCTCCCACTTGGAGTCGTTTCCTCCACTAGTATCTACCTCTTTCGATAAAAAATTTGCTAACGATTTGGATTCATATCCACAATTGGACTTCTGTCATGCCCTCCTACGATGAGTTCAGAACCACGTTTGCTTCTCATCCTTAACAGTTGAAGAAGGAACATACGGTCAACACTGTACCTAAGGTTCTCCTATAGGCATAGCATTCCACTTCTAAAATTGGTGGTTGCCTCCAACCATTATGATTTCGTCCCGAAAGCCAGGAAAATTTTCTCTAAATTTTCACTTTCAGTTTGCCACACTCCGTCCTATATTTAGGCCTTTGGATACTTCACCTCCTTTGGTAGACACATACAATTTTCACGTTTCTAAAATTTTCTACTGACAGTCTCTACACGTTTTTGTAATACGTTGGGTAAGTTTACCCTCGCACCTCATTTGACTATAACAGCATTTGAAAATCATTGCTGCACCTTAGTCGCCTTTCTAGTCGTGGCTTCTCGAGCCATAATGGAGGTGACCTCAACTACGGTCATCATTCTTGGTTATATTTTATAATCTTAACTGAGCCTTGCCTCCTGATGTACTCTTAACGATCCTCTTATGAAATCCGTCATCGCTCGGTATACGCACACATCCGAACGAAATTAGAATTCACTAACGTATACACATTTTAGCAGGAGAACGAAATCTCGTCAAAGGAATCGACAATCCTAAGCATAGGTCTCTATAACAAACAAAGCAACGCTAAAAGCAAAATAAGTCGTACAGATCCTAAGGACACTAGAACCTGATGCTCTGATACCACCTGTGACACCCCGCCTAATTAAATACCGGGTGATCACTCCTTTATAAAATTAAAATCAAGGTGAACAGTTGGTTCATTCTTAGCATCATTGTCGTAAAAATAAACTTTTCCAAATTAACACCCTAATTAATTAAGCTAAGTGTCAAAACCATTTTTAACCTTTCTAACCAAATTGTATTTTTAAAGAAAAACTTATTTATTTAATTATTAACCACATTTTCAATAAGTAAGAATCATACAATAATTATCCTGGAACAAAATCCAATTACTTTAAACATTCAACATCCAAAATCCCAACCTTTAAAACTGAATGTAAAACATACATGCTGAATAAAACCCAAAGTAACAGTACAAGATATAACTGAAATACAAATGTCCCAACAGAACAGATAAATAGTGGAAAGGGCGACACATGCCCCAATAACTAAGAATCATAGGAGTGGAATCGAGTAAATGAAATCGTCTAAGCAAGTGGCCTGCAACTCCCACCTAAGCTGCAGCACGTTCCTTCCAAGGGATATTAAGCAAGACGCCCTTGTGGCTGGACACCTGTAGTACATACATATATATACAAGAGAGAGAGAGAGAGAGAGAGAGAGAGAGAGAGAGAGAGAGAGATAGAAAAACGGGTCAGAGCCCGATAGTGTATATGATTTAAAAATTGTTTAGCAAGTATTTAAATTGATACAGGCCAATGCAACAATATATTAGTGGGACACTCTCTTGAGAAATTCTCACCTCTCTTCTAATCTGCACACCTATCGCACTAACCTTCCCAGTGGTCCAACTCATCATATATCACGCTATCCTTTCCCAATAGTTAAACTTATCTTAGATTATTCGCATAATTCAAAATTTAACGATTCCATTGTTTGAAAAAAATATTTCAATTAGTAACCAAAGTTCTCATTTTAACTTTAGTAATAAATAAAGTTTTCCAGTGCCATATTATACTTTCTCAAAACAAGTATTTACAATTTGAGTCATCAACCATGTTTTACATATCAAATCACAGTAGACAGTTCCATATTTCAGAATTTCATATATATATTAACTACTCATAAAATATATATATATCATAACAGCACCCCAATTAAAAACTATGGTGCGGGCATACTCTACTATCCAAACCCCATATCACTCATATTAAGGGGAATACAAATTCAGAATCACTCTCGAATCGTATTAACATATACTCAAACAATATTGAGGCGAAGCATAGATTCCAAGTCTCTAAGAGGATGGCATGTGTCTGCGTCTCTTAGGACCGTCTGAACTATCACTGCGATAGCCTGTACCAAGGATATCTATACACAAAGAAGATGAGGCGAAGCTTAGATTCCAAGTCTCTAAGAGGATGGCACAAGCCTGCGTCTCTTAGGACCGTCTGAACTATCACATCGATAGCCTGTACCAAGGATATCTATCTTCTAGGGTACAAGTCAATATCCCCCATAAAGGTCCCATCGAGATAAGACTATCCCAGTGCGGAAACCTCAGGGATGGTAAGTAGCGTGGGAATGATTTTCACACATAGATAGTATATGCATACACAAACTTATAACTATACTAACATTACCATATTATTAATGGGTATATTCTCAATTCCCATAATTACGACATTATGCATATTATCATATTTTAGTAAACACTTATAACGGTTCGTTTCTAACCTTGATTCGGTATTATTCCAACGTACCACACAACTCTCATGGCTTCATTATCCAAATTATAAAATTCAATAGGTATACACATTTGTCCCAAAGAAACTCTCTTACGTCTCTCTCTCTTTAAATCATAAATTCACCGACCCTTATGTAATTATCCCAAAATACAATCTTTGCCCGACATCAAGGGTCCCAAAATTTATTCACATGTCCTAATGGTCTTCCCTATCTCCCAAAGCATTCTATTAAGGATGACCAAGGATTATTTCACATTAAATTGATTTTAACTAACTTAAAAAGGGAAACCATGAGTCTTCCAGGAGTTGTCGATCGATCTAGGTCTGGGGCTCGATCGATCGAAGCTCTGGGTTCGATCGATCGATCAAGCAGGTCTGCGAAAACTGCAATTCTGCAGTTACGGGTTTCATCTCCTAACTTCAACAATGTCCATATTTTCTAATCCCAATCATCCCAGAATTGATACTACTAACCTTATATCATCATATTAGATATTTTCAACGTAAAGCATGTGGATTTCAGTCATTTAAGCATGGATTAACAGCCCAAGATCTATACAATTATCAAGAACCCTAGAAATCTCTAAATCACGGTTCCAATCTGTTTTTTTCCAGAAATTTCTTCTTATAAACATCATAATTTCGTGGGTAAATTCCTCTACATGGCAAGGATTTCCAGAATTATCATTTAAACCATAACTACATGCGATTCCTATCTCAAATCTTAGGTTTTCTTCCATAAAACTCACCCTAATCATTCCTACACTAATATGAAAGATGCATCAATGAAATAAGCAAGATAAACAGTTGCCTGGAATTTTTGACGTTCTGGTTTGTGGATGATTTTGGTGTGGTTGCATTCCCCGTTGCGCGATCTACGCGATGGTGGTGACGGCGGTGCAATCGGAGGTGTTCTTGGCCTAGAACTCCTTAGAGAGCTCCTCCTCTTCCTCTCCAATGGCCGTCATTAGTATTTCATTGTGTTAACCCTAGAACGTGAAACTTTCCATCTGATATAACCCTATAAAATTCGTGGGTTTAATTACCCAAAAATGTGAAATGTCCAAAATGCCCTCCCGGGTTACTAATTAGGCCTAAAAACGCCCCGAGACCCAAACTAAACCCCCGGGTACACTTTTCTGACTATCTCGACCCTTTCGGACGCATTGGAGCACTCAAAATGACCATACAAACAACTTATAAAATATTCACTTTTATTTATCAATATTTAGTCCCGACGCGACACGGGTGCGTCCCGATCCAAATTTCCATAATTGCCATTTTATTCACATGTGACAATATTATAAAAATAAATTTCATATATTACTATACTCATCCAGTAATATGAAACCAATAACAAATTTCCAATAATTACTAACTCTCGTCACGCTAGTAAATATTTAAAACAACATTCCGGATTAAAATTAAATTAATTTATCTCAATTAAATTTAATAAATCCTTATATTTAAAAGCCATGAAAATACGGGGTATTACAATAAGCTTCATATTTTTTTGGTTCTTGTGATTTTTCTCCTTGTTTTATATAGGCTTGGTCATCGGGGTTTGCTTCGCAGCCATTGCCTCCTCGGTATTCATAATTTTCCACGCCTCGGCCATGAGTTCTATCATGATTTTCGGGGGATCTTTTTCCAATGCATAATAAAATTTCTATTGAAGTATCCCACTCATTAAGGATGTGATGGTTTTATTTTCTTCATAATCAACCACTTATAACTTCTCATTATTGAAACGAGTGGTGTATTACCTAGTAGTTCCCCCTGCTCGTTGCCTAACACTTAGAAGATGAGCTACTCTTTTAATTAGATTATCCCAAAAGAAAATATTACTAATAAATAGCTCGGTGAGCTAATTAAAAATGGAGAATTTTCCTCGGGATAAGTTGTTGTACCATATCTGGGATAAATCGATGATCGTGCTTGAAAAAGCTCTACATATCATTTCATCAGTAATCGAGTATCGGTTGCAGCCTGATATTGCTCAATGCGTAAAATTGGGTCAGTCTTACAATCATATTTGGGGGTAACCACTAGTGTTTTAAACTTATACGGAGGAAGGAAATCAATAATTTCTTGGATGAAAGGAGACCCCTTGATAAAATTTCATTGTAATAGATTTTTTGCCTTAGACATTTCCGTCGGTCGATCTTCTAATCATTGGATTAACTTTTCCATGAAGGATTTTCTACATTAGATCTATTGGAAGCAACTTTCCCATCCTTACTATGCGTTTGTGCTGAGCTATCTTCCTGAAATGTCTTCTCGGTACGCACAGATCCTCGAGCACTTGTTCTAAACCTGATTGATCCCTTATAGTGGTTGGCATGACATTCTCATGATGTGGATGGTTCTCTGTGATGACCTCTATTTGTTTACATACCCAGACGATCAAAATTCGAAGTCTTGCCTAACCTTTCCAGGACCCTTGGACGTTTATGGGGTAAGAGAGAGGCCATCATGGTAATCTGTTGATCTGATTGATTAACTAGTCCTTGGGCGATAAAACCAATCTCGTAAAGACCAAGAATAAATGTTTTAATTAATCCTTGGAAAAGGGTGTGGCATTTCTCTTTTGTGAGATAGATCAATGGTATGCGAGGATGGAGTAGTTGGCCTAGCTTAAAATGATTGATCCATTTACCTCATAGGTTCTTGCATCGCTTCTTGCCCTTTATCAAGATTGATTATAATTCCATTTAGGTCTATCGCGCTAGGAGGAACATTGCCTCCAGCAGCATTACTGCTTTCGGGAATTTCATTCATCTTTGGCAATCCTTTAGGATAACTAAGAAAATAGGTTTGGCAGTGAACAATGATAGACAAATATTCCCACAAAAATTTCCAATTTGTTGATCCCTAAAAATGAACTGATTCTAATTTTATAATCATAGATGAATATTATAGAAATAACTCAAACCACACATAGAAATGTGACACCCCGACTAATTAAATACTGGGTAGCTACTCCTTTATTAAATTAATACAAAATGCCAAGTTGGTCCAGTAAATAGCATCACTATTGAAAACATTTTAATGATTACTAACCACCTAGTATTTAAAAAAGTGAGTTGCCAAATTTTAAGTTAACTCTGATTAACATACAGTAAAAGAATAATGAAAGAATAACAACCAATCACCATAATGAAGCAGTAGAATAACCAACAACATAATAATAAGTCCGGAGGAAAACTCCTCACAACAATCCCACAACTGAACTAATTAAAACAAAGTAACCTGAATTAATTACATGCCAAAAGTCTGAAAATCTGAAATAGGAAATGTCTCTAATAGAAATGGGCGACATGCCCTACAACTGATGAAAGCTGAATATAGAGTCAAGATAGATGAAGCGTCTACTATCAAAGTCCTGTAACTCCCACAAACAGCTACAGCTCGTCACCTGAATGAAAATCCTAAGCATGGTGTCCTTATGGCGGGGCACCTAAAATGGTTTTTTACAAAAATAGATTTGAAAGCAAACGGGTCAGAGCCCGAAAGTGGGGATTATTTTAAAAACAGCAAGTGTTTTAATAACATTAAAACAATGAATGCAAAATACATGTTAGGACGTGCACTCACATGAATTACTCACCTCTCGACTAATTTGTGCACTCCTAACGTACCGTACCCATCTAAGTGACATGCATATCTAACCAGACCGTAATAAGTTCTACCCCTTACTACTCAATTCCCATTATACGTTCCAGCGTTATCAACTAAATAGAGGGCTTTACTTAACTCAGGTTCTCAATTATTAGTAACACAATTCATTTCAGGTTATCCCTTTATAGTTACTCAAAGCGTTTCTGTATTTATACTCACAATACCAACATGAAAGTTCTCATTAATTTAAGTGTATATTAACCACGCCATAAATATACAATACAAGCACCCCAGACTAAGCTGCGGTGCACACATACTCTGCTATCCATCCCGGTACATCACGTACATAAGGATCACGCATTCCGAATCTCTCAGGAATCGTTCTCAGATAATAGCAAATCACAAACAATGGAGGCGAACACAGTCACATCACATGGGTCACGCACATACCTACGCTCCCACGATCAGCAGTCTTATTAACATCCCAATAAGTCCTTCTCTGACCTATGTTCTCGAGGTACCAATCTAAATTCGGGAAACACAAGGATTAGAGGGCCCTAAGCGAACGTAAACCTCCCGTGATAGCAAGTATGGTAGGTATGTCATACACATAAGATCATATACATATACTAAGTATACACACATCTTAGTAATCACCGTAATTTATTTGTGGTACACTTATCATTCTCGTACCGACTTATAATGTTGCACAATTCATAAGTTCCCGGTTAATATAATTATTCAAGCCGTCAATTGTTCTCACGTCGTAATAGACACTCACGTCCTACTCCATAATTTCCGTTGGTTCAAATCACACTTCTATGTTTTACTCCTAATTATATCCCAAGTATCCCAAATATATCAATTTATCATCAAGGGAATGGTATCTCTACAATTAAACAAGGTTACGGGACACGCGAAATCAAAACAGGCCAAAAAGCCTAAACTGTCAGCTCGTTAGAAGTCTCGTTCGAACGAGGCTGTTCGAACGAACTGGGCATCTAACGAGATCTCGTTCAAACGAACATCCCTCTCGTTAGAAGGCAAACTGTCAACTCGTTAGAAGCTCGTTTGAACGACCTGGGCAGGTCTTCTAACGAGAGGCCAGTTTCAAACCCAGATTTTCCCTTTTTCATTTTTCCATCTTTTCTTCACATCTAATCCCACATAAAAATCGTCCCAACATTATTTTAAGGTTTCTAATCCATACTGAACAATCGTAGGTCATAATTAAACAATTATATAGGGCCAAATCTTCCTAAACATCATCAAATCATTAATTCCCCTCATTTATCCCCAAATCCCATGAACATGAACCCTAAAATTTTAAAGTCACCAATGGGTGTAATTAAATCCGTTTTTGTTTCATACTAGGTATATTATCATCAGAATAATCACCTAAATACAATTCTACATGCAATTCCTTATCAAAAAGTAAGTTCCTAATTCCAATTTAATGGGTTTTTATCAATCTCCCAACAACAATGAAATTTCAGAAGTGTCTAAGCATGGAGAAAACATTCAATGCTATTAACGAAATTTAAACCACTTGCCTATTGTCTTTCTCTGATTTTGATGTTGAATTGGTGAATTATTCTCTCTCTCTCTGCAGGATTTCTCCTCTCTTTTCTCTCTACAAGCTCTTCTTCTCCAAGGTAACAATGGTGGCTAGGGTTTTCCTTAGGAAACTCTTGGAACTAATTCTAATAACCCCCGTAGCCCATTAAGTCATAAGTGTAGTTAGTGGGTTTAGTGGGTAATTACCAAATCAGATTTTTATTTCCTAATTTTCGTTGGTTTTTATTTCCAAAAATCTAAAATTACCAAACTGCCCTTATAGGTTACCGGCATGACCTAAAAATGCCCCGGGACCCAAACTAAACCCCCGGCTAGTGTTTTCTGACTATTTCGACCCTTCCGGACGCGTTGGCGCACTCAAAACGACCATACGGTTAATAGAATTAAAATTCACTTTTTAATTAAATAATAATATTCTTGACGCGACTGTCACACGCGTCTCAACAAAAATTTCCAAATTTCCGTATTTCAATCTTACGAAAAGTTTCATAATTTCAATATTCATATATATAGCCATATATACTCATTAAAATCAAATACAAAATCTCATCTCGCTAGTATTTTTATCCGGATTAATTTCCAATTAATACACATTTAATTCAATTAATCCCATAAATAATTATCATAAAAATACGGGGTCTTACAAGAAAAGACAGAGATTTTTGAGTGGTTCGGATGTAAAATAGCCTAAGTCCACTGTTGTTGTTATTTGATCGGGTTTACAATAGCTTAGCATGATAATTATATGTGTTATTCGAGTTGTCCCTTGAGCTAAGGGATTAGTTTGTATTTCTAGGGGTGTGAAACCCAAAATATTGAATGTCTTTTTATTACCTGGCATTTACATTTGTATACAATAAGTAAAACTCTTGAAATTTATAGTTGGTTGGTATCCCATATGAATAATAGTTGATGTTCCAATTGATTGGCATTCTTATGTTGGTCGGCCTTCCCATCGAATAAGTGTTTATGTGGCCAAGCAAGTAAGTTGGCCGGGTATGTATGATGACAGGTGTGCCTTCTTCATTAGTTCACATACGAACATAATTTTACATACAATAGTGAGTATCAATGATAACATTAAATAATAGTATGATTATGACCATTAAAAATCTAGCATTAGCTTCGATTGTTAATATTTGGCATTAGGATCCATTGTCTTGATTATAGCGATGATAACATGAGGTTATAGTCATCGAGAGTCATTGTTGCATTAACTATGCACTTAACCATGAACCCTATAGCTAGAGGACTATCCATGGGTGGAAGAGGGATGGTTGTTCCACATGGAAGAAGCTAGCGACAGGTGTACCAAGAGGTTAGGAGGTGGGAGTGAGAGAAATGGATGATATGGACCAGGCATGAGTAAACTCATGACTTAGGAGAAGAGCATGACATTTAGAAAAGTAGATAGTTTTGGGATGAATAATGAGAGTAATATTACTAGGCTTCTGAATTCAGGTAGTAGACCTCAGTGAGGATAATAAAATCAGTAGTATACAAGGAATACCCAATGGTCAGGAGTTCATTGGTGTAGGATTTCTTAAATTAAGGTTCTGAGAGTCTCAAAGACATTGTCTTCGATTTAGGATGGATTTTAAAGAGTAAAATTGATTTTATTAACTCTTTTTGAATGGGGAAGTTAGAGAAGAAGAGAGAATGATTCTCAGCTCATTGTGTTTTGGCACCAATAATAGGCAACACGTCCTTGGAGAGAGAAGAGATAAGTAGACCGAGGAGGAGTTGATCTTGCTATTTCCATAGGGTTACTTCGGGATTGGGCATAGAATGGATATTATGGAGAACGGTTATTATAGAACATGGGAGGGTGCCATCAGCAAACTTAAGAATGCCTTGGAAATTGGGAAAGGGATAATCTAAGTGTTTGTGAAGAGATAATTTATTATGGGGAGTTTGAGAGAGATAAAGTGATGGGAATTGATGAGAGAGGTGAGGGAAGGGAGGAAGGGAAAGTGTGATGAAGCTGGGTTGTAGGTTGATGATGAAGATAAGCTTTTGGTTATTTTCTGTGATGGCTTTGCCAAAAATAATCTATCAGCCATGATACCATATGAATTATTCCATATATTGAGTTTCTAATTGGTTGTGTTCCTCTACCAATTGTGGAAAGATATTGTTTTATATAGAGACAAGATGAAGTGTTACAGTTGTACACATAATAATATAATGCGAACAACTTGGGTTTGTTACAACCACATTTCTATCTATTGTAATAATCTAATAAGCCAAGCTTATCTTTATCATTGTTTTTATGATACTATCTATGGATTCTAAATATGTATATGAGTTCAATGAATATATCAACCAAAATTTCCTACAACAATGCTTCTCTTTGAGGGTTGTGTGATACAATATGTAATAGCTAGTGAATCTAAGAGTGGCTCATAGAACGTACGTATTATTATGATGCTAGTAATACCAATATTATTCATCTTTTTCTAATTTCTTACACTATTGTTTACCTACATTACCTACAAATTTCAGCATTTAATAAACAAGAAAAAGCACTTGAGAAATCTCATAGTTCAAAGAATATTTGTATTAAATATTGAACTTTTTTTTCTGTTCAACATCAAGACTGTACTAGGAGATATAAAAGAAATGAAAATCTTTATGGTCGGTTTGTCTCTTTCATAGTGTGTTTGGTTGGAATAGAATTATAGAATGTGTAGGATATAGTGGAGGGTTCAGATGATATTAAAAAAAATAGGAATAATGAAGAACATCAAATTGATGACGATTCTAGTTATGAGTTGGAGCTGGAATGGTAAGGGAGTGTAATACCCCGTAATTTGTAATAACTTGTAAAATAGATAAATTAAAAGTTAATGGGGATTAATTATGAAAAATTAATTAGGATTAATTCCGATTTAATATTACTAGAGATTAAAGTACTATATGATTCTAAATATAATTTAGTGATATATAAGTAATACGAATATGATGTTATTTATATTGTCGTGAGATACTAATATGGCAATAAATGAAAGTAAGTCGGGGTGCGGTTATGGGACGTGTCGGGACTAATTAAATTAAATAAAAAAGGAAAGATTATTTTATATCAACCTTATGGTTGTTTCGAGTGCGCCATTGTGATTGGAAGGGTTAAAATAGTTAAGAAAGTCTACTCGGGTTTTGAATTTGGGTCTCGGGTCAATTAGGATATGAAAGGAAACCCCGAAGGGGTGTTTTAGTCATTTAGCTTGGGAGATGAATAGTAACTTCATTTTTATCTTTTAGCTTACCGTTAAGATATTTTTTTTAAATAAGACTAGACCCTACGTAAAATTCATTTCATCCAAAAAGAAGTGAGAAAGTTTGAGAGAAAACAGAAGAGTCTTAGAGAGAGAGTGAAAAGGTGGCTTGAGGAGGGAAGAGTTCTTGGAAATGAGGAGTCACCTAGGGCAAACAAAAGGGACAACCACCATCTCTTAACCTTGCACCATAACCATAGTCGCCGAAAAAAGGGAAGTAGAAGTTATAACATTTGTCTTCATCAAAGGTTCAGACAGACTTTTAAGGCAAATAATTCTTGCTCTATTTTAATGATTAGCATATCCATGATAGAATATGATTTTATTGTAAAATTCATGATCTTATGAATTTGGAATTTATAATGACTGGTAAATTAAGATAATGGTTAGGAAAATTCATATAGTTGAATACATAACATGTAGGGACTATGATCATGATGAAAATTAAGGGTTTTACATGTAGAGAAAAATATATGTGATATGCCCCAAGTGTCACCTCGGCCCAGAAACTAAAGCCTCGGCCAAGACATTGCCGAGGTGTGAAATGCTCTAAGACCGTGACAATAGCTCTCGGCCATAGCAAGTTCGGCCCAGGCCGACACCACCACCAACCTCATCATGGGGGCACTGCACGTATCATAAGGGTCAGACACACTTCAGTTCACCAGGGCATGACAACCTCGACCTGGAGTTGGCCGAGGTTGCAGGAAGCCATACTTCTACCAAGGTCAGCCTCATCAAGAAATCAGTCGATGTTCCAAGCACATGCCAGCTCAACCTCGGCCAACGTCGACCCCAATCCCTTGTCTAGGCTTAACTTAAGCCGAGACCTTCATGGTCCATCTCGGATTGAACGAGCAACTAGACTTTATTAACCTCGGCTTCTCCCAGGCCGAGGTCATGACCAATCATGATGGCCAAGGACCTATTTAAATTTGGATAAGGACACGTGGACACAAGTCAGTTATAACAAATCATTCCCCATACGTGGGGAGAATATTTCATCATCATTCTCTACATGTGACAGTGACAAATTTCTTCTTCATATTGGCTAGATCAACACACACACATGCTCATTGCATGCATAGGGGGGTGGGTAAATTACACCCCCAGGGACTGTATATAGAGGTCATCCTCTACCTTGCAAAGGATCCGAAATTACCAACCCTAGCTGAAACTCTGTTCAAATACACAGTAGAGAGAGAAAGCTTGAGAGATTGTATCTATGGCCATTAGAGCCCTTATACAGTGATACACATCATACACTTGCACAGTGGACGTAGGCCAGATTGGCTGAACCACTTATATTCCGGTGTGAATCCTCTTAACCTCATCTTCTTCTACTATATGCCTTTATGCTGCCATTGTTAACATTGAACTGAGCTTACAAACACCTTGAAGGGTGGTACTATTTTCAGCATCATCATTTTGGCACTGTCTGTGGGAACGAGAAGTTGTCTCTTCCTCTTTTTCTACATAGCCTCAGCAGAGACTCTGGTGGTGAACCAGGCCTCACCCCTTACGTGGAGCTGTTTCACCATTGAAAGAGGTCCTTTAAGGTATTAAGCTCACCTGCTACTCAAGCTCTTTATTATTAACACATGGCACCGAAGTTTCCACCGCCTCTTCCGTCGCCTGGTGGGGGAGGGCCCAGTTCTAGCCAGGCACCACCTCAATCCAAAATGGTGGAGGTAGCTGCAGCCTTGAGGTCATTGGCTACAATGCAACAAGCTATGCAGGAGCAGTTTGCACAGCTCAGCCAAACTACGATGAGGCCACCTGGAGTCTCATCAGATATGATCACTCCGGCGGCTGTTCAGCCACATCCTGATGCCAGGGGACCACCCCAGGCACCAATGAAGGACCAGCCTGCACCCCAGTGGAGGAGGGACGTTGCTGACCCTAGGCGCTTACGCCTAGGGAGGCAAGGAAACCCTTGCCCAGAGGACAGGTATGACGATCTAGAGGTGGAAGAGGTCCCAAAAGATTGTTGGGAGCCGTATGAGGTTTCGAATAATACGGTTTGTCCTCTTCAGTATAACCGAGGATGTGTTGGCCAAAGATCTGAAGAGGCCCAACAACGAGGATCATCTTTTGATCGATTGAGCAGAGGGTCAGCCTTTGAGAGGTTGGGCTCAGTAAATGACCTAAGACAGAGGTTATTCAGGTCAAGAAGTGTTGCCGACTCGCAAAGAGGGGACAGACCAGGTCGGCCTGACCAAGGCCGACCCCATGAAAGAAGAGGCAGAGACCAGGAAGAGGTTAACAACCGACGTTGTGCTGCGGCAGGGGAACCCTCAGTCCATCCCTTAGAGGTGGCGGGGGACAACCTCAGTCAGGTCAATGGCAGGAGACCATGGAATGACTCTATCCAACGTCTTGAGGAGAATATAGGAGACCTCATCAAAAGTAGGGACCCATTGTAAAGGGGTTACTCAAAGGGCTCTCCATTTATGGCTATGATAGTGAGCTTCCTGACTCCAGCTAAGTTCAAACCTCCCGTGGTGTCTCCCAAGTATGATGGCAGCACCAACCCTGTACACCACATTGAGATGTATCAGTCGACAGCAGACATCTACTCAATACCTGATGAGATGAAGTGTAGGGCCTTCTCTGGGACCTTGATAGGAGCAGCACACAGCTGTTTCACTTCTCTTCCGAAGAACTCAATTGAGAACTTCAAAGGCTTGGCTGAACAATTCATCCACAACTTCTTCTTCGGGGTAAGACCTCAAAAGAAGACCACTCACCTACTGTATGTCAAGCAAGGCAAGGACGAGATCCTCAGAGACTACATCGCCAGGTTCAACAAAGAGAAACTTGAGTTTGAAGACTACGAAGAGAATATAGCCATGACCGCCCTCATAGGAGGTCTTCAGAAAGGGAAGTTATTATGGAAACTTGCGAAAGATCCTCCCAGGTCCATGGCCAAGCTACTGGAAACTGCGGGGAAAGTCATGAATACCGAAGAGGCAATGGCCGCCAAGTACGACGATGAGAACTGCGGTAGTAACGAAAAGTCCCAAAGAAATAAAGATGGAAAGAAGAGGTCAGCTGATGACATGTTCGCTCACTACACTCCTCTCAATGTGAGCTATGAGCATATCCTTAACGAGATCAAGAATGACAGGACTCTGAGGTGGCCAAAAAAATTAAAGGCTCCGCCACATAAGAAGAACAAAAACTTATAGTGTGAGTACCACCAGGACCATGGCCATGTCACACACGGATGCTTTACCTTGAAGGATGAGAATGAAAAAATGCTAAAATCCGAAAAATTGAGGAAGTATGTTGATGGTAAGACACCTAAAGGGGGAAGAGATGACCCTAAAAAGAGGCAAAACGATAGATGACGTGATGATGTCCCAGCTAGAAGAGACAATGATTTAGAAGGTGGTGACGAAGACGATTCGGACCTCCCGCCGAAAGATGACAATACCCCAATGAAGAGGGTTGGTATGATCTCATTTGGTGTTGACACCATATGCGGAGGACTTGCGAGAGGTGGCTCTGAAGTGGCTGACAGGAAAGCTCATGTGGCAGAGGCCAAGTCAGCGGCCAAACGTGAGGTTGTCAATCTAATGTCTTTCGACGCAGTGCAGAAGAGAAAGAAGGTGGACATGGACACCCTTATAGTTGGGTTCTCCCGACTCGACTCTAAAGGTATCTTAGCCCCCCATGATGACCCTTTCGTAATAACAACAAGGGTGCATGGGTGCGAGGTGCAGAGGATCCTCGTGGATGGGGGGAGCTCGACAGACGTGATGTTTTGGCCTTGCTTCACGAGCCTAGGTCTTAACAGAGCTAGGCTGGTACCCTATCATCATCCTTTGATGGGCTTCAGCGGGGAAAAGGTCCACCCATTGGGCATGTATGCGATGGACGTTTGGATGGGTGACGAGTGGCCCAAGAGGTTAACCCGAAAGATAAATTTTTTCGTGATGGACAAGAACGTCTTCTCGGCCTATAACCTCATCATAGGAAGAGTGGCCCTTAAGGAGTTTGAGGCTGTGCCGTCAATAGTCCACCAGATGCTAAAATTCCCGACCCCCTATGGGGTAGGGGAAGTGCAAGGTGACCAGACCATAGAGAGAGAATGTTACTTCAACTCGGCCAAAGAGAGAGAGGCCTATAAGAGGGAAACCACCACCTACAACATTGATACATTGGACCCGAGAGATGAAACAAAGTTGAAGAAGGGAGAGGCCACGGAAGAGGTAGAATCCATCGTCCTCAATGAGGATGAGCTGGAAAAAACCATCCAGGTCGGTAAAACCCTAAAGATAGAAATCAAGGAAGAGCTGAACTTCCTCAGGAGGAGGCAGAGTGTCTTCTCTTGGAGTCACGCGGACATGTCCGGCATCAACCCTGAGGTTATGAGTCACAAGCTCAATGTGAGCAAAGATGCCAGGACTATCAAATAGAGACGAAGAGTTTACTCTAGGGAGAAGTACGGCATCATTCAGGAAGAGGTCAAAAAATTGGAAGAGGTTGAGTTTATAAGAGAAGTCATATATCCGGAGTGGTTATCGAATGCAGTCATCGTGCCCAAAGCCAATGGGAAGTGGAGGATGTGTGTTGATTTCACGAATCTGAATAGGTCTTGTCCAGAAGACAGCTATCCCTTACCTCGGATAGATCAGATGGTGGATGCTACTGTAGGACATGAGCTCATGAGCTTCATCGATGCGTATTCAGGATATAACCAGATCTTTATGGATGCAAAAGACTCAGAGAAGACAACCTTCATTACCGACAAAGGGATGTACTGTTATAAAGTAATGCCCTTCGGTCTGAAAAATGTAAGGGCAACATACCAACATCTTATGAATAAGATGTTCGAAGATTAAATAGGTAAGACTATGGAGGTGTATGTAGACGATATGCTAACGAAGAGATTAAAAGCTTGCACTCATGTGGAAGACCTCGAAAAGACCTTCGATACTATGGACTTATAAGGATGAAGCTCAACCCAATGAAGCGTGTCTTCGGGGTAGGAGATGGGAAGTTTCTAGGATTTATTATCAATCAAAGAGAAATCGAAGAAAACCCTGAGAAAATCAAGGCCTTGCATGATATGAAGACACCGAGGAATATCAAAGACGTCTAAAGACTCACGGGGAGAGTGGCTGCACTTAACAGATTTGTTTCCAGGGCAATGAACAAGTGTCTTCCATTCTTTAAAGTGCTTAGAAAGGCCTTCCAGTGGGATGAAGAGTGCGAAGAAGCATTTAACCAACTCAAGTCTTACCTTGGGTCTCCCTTGCTACTATCTCGGCCCATAGTAGGAGAGAAATTATATGTGTACTTAGCAGTCTCTGAATCGACTGTCAGTGCAGCCATAGTGCGGGAAGACGTTGGAATCTAAAGGCCTATGTATTTCAACAGTAAGGACCTTTAAGGGTCTGAACAAAATTACCCTCGTATGGAAAAGCTGGCCTATGCCCTGATTCATGCTTCAAGGAAGATGAAGCCCTACTTCCAAGCCCACTCCATGATTGTCCTTACCGACTCACCACTAAGATAGGTCCTGCATAAACCTGAGAAATTTGGAAGGTTGATGACTTGGGCTATTGAGTTGGGGGAGTATGACCTTACCTACCAACCTAGGATAGCCATCAAGGGGCAGGCCCTCGCGAACTTTGTTACTGAATTCACTTGGGAAGAGGTTGAGGCCAAGAATGACCTAGAGGGTGCTGAAGGGTCAAACAACACTGTCTTCTGGGACCAGGAAGAGACGACACCCAATATCTCCCAAGATCAGGAATAGGTCGCATCTAAAAATATCAAGAATAGAGTAGCGAAGAACGAGGGGGACCGGTACCTCTTCAGGCAGGGAGTCATGATAGAGGGGGCTATCTCATCAGATACTGACATTTGGAACCTCTTCGTTGATGGTTCCTCATGCGACAGCGGAAGTGGTGCAGGGTTGATACTTTCAGCCCCAGATGGTACCAACATTGAATACGTATTGAGGTTCAACTTCAAGACATCTAACAACGAGTCGAAATATGAAGCTATAATAGCAGGTCTCTCGTTGGCAAAGACTATGGGTGTAAAATGACTCCTACTTCATAGCGACTTAAGGTTGGTTGTCAATCAAGTATTGGGAGTCTATGAGGACAAAGATGAAAGGATGGAGAAGTATCTGAAGAAGGTGAGAACGATGTTACAATATTTCGAAGAGACAAAACTGAAGAGAGTACCTCGATAAAGTAATAGCCACGCAGACGCGTTGGCAAGGTTGGCCTCGGCGACGAAGACAGACGTCAGAAAGACAGTTCCGATCAGGGTCTTAGGAAAAGAGACCATTAAGGAAGAAGAGGTATGTAACCCTTATCTTAATTTGAGCGTAGGAGACTCATGGATGGACCCCCTCGTCAGGTATATTAGAGAGGGAGAGCTACCCGAATCCAAGTTAGAGAGGAGGAAATTGAGATATAGGGTTGCCAAGTTCTCGATAGTAGGAGACGTCCTGTACAAGAAGGGATTTTTATTGCCTCCCCTCAGATGTGTGCATCCCACCGAAGTTTACCGGGTCTTACAGGAAGTTCATGAGGGTTCTTGTTCTAGTCACATAGGAGGAAGACCCTTGGCCAAGAGAATCATTACACAGAGATACTGGTGGATAACCTTGGCTAAAGATGTTGTAGCTTACGTAAAGAGGTGTGATAGATGTCAGAGATTTGCCACTATTCCACATCAACCCCATCAACCTATGACGTCAATCACCTCTCCATGGCCATTTACAGTATGGGGGATTGACTTAGTAGGACCTCTACCAAGAGCTGCCAACAGTTATCGATTCCTGATAGTTGCCATTGACTACTTCTCAAAGTGGGTGGAGGCAGAGCCGATGATAACGATCACAGAGCAAAAGACCTTCCAATTTATTTTGAGGAATATCATATGCAAACACGGCCTCCCAAACACTCTCATCTCGGACAATAGGACCCAGTTTAAGAACTCCTCTTTAGAGAAGTATTGCGTAAGAGTTGGGATAAAACAATTCTTCTCATCTCCTGGCCAACCTAAGGCAAACGGTCAGACCGAGGTAACTAACAGAACAATAATCGATGGAATCAAAAAGAGGTTAGAAGAAGCGAAGGGAAGATGGACTGAAGAGGTCTACACTGTGTTGTGGGCCTATAGAACTACGACAAGGACACCTACAGGAGAAACCCCGTTCATGCTTGCACATGGCTCAGAGGACGTCATACCAACAGAGGTGGGACTCCCTACTCACGGGGTTTAGACTTATGACCCTGACAAAAATGGGGAAGAAAGGAGGCTAGACCTAGACCTGATTGAAGAGAGAAGAGAAGACGCGGAGATCAGACAACCACCTTACCAGCAGAGAGCAGCAAAATTTTACAATCAGAGGGTAAAGTCAAGACCCATCACTGTGGGAGACCTAGTGATGAAGAAGACCTTACAAAAAACAAACAAGCTCCACCCAAACTGGCATAGTCCCTATAAAGTGACTGAAGAGGTTGTGCCTGGCACCTACAGGCTAAAAAATCTAGAAGGGGAACCTTTCGCTAATTCGCGGAATGCTGATCACCTAAAAAAGTATTACATATGATGTTGCAAAGAGTTATGTAAATGTACCATCTTATTATGAAGAGGTTATTAATGAAAGATCAGTTTCCATGACGGTTCTTGCTTCATTGTGCTCTAACGTCAGAAATTATGAGGATAACATCTTGGGTGATGACCTCAGACCCTTATAACATCACTCAGTGGTGACAAGGTCTGAGGTCAGACACCATACTTGTATGACCTCAGACCCCTAACATCATTAATTTAGTGAGATTAATTATGAGGATAGCATCTTAGGTGATGACCTCAGACCCTTATAACATCACTCAGTGGTGACAAGATCTAAGGTCAGGCACCATACTTAGATCCTCAGACCATTAACATCATTAATTTAATGAGATTAATTATGAGGATAACATCTTAGGTGATGACCTCAGACCCTTATAACATCACTCAGTGGTGACAAGGTCTGAGGTCAGACACCATACTTGGATGACCTCAGACCCCTAACATCATTAATTTAGTGAGATTAATTATTAGGATAGCATCTTAGGTGATGACCTCAGACCCTTATAACATCACTCAGTGGTGACAAGATCTAAGGTCAGGCACCATACTTAGATGACCTCAGACCATTAACATCATTAATTTGGTGAGATTAATTGTGAGGATAACATCTTAGGTGATGACCTCAGACCCTTATAACATCACTCAGTGGTGACAAAGTCTGAGGTCAGACACCATACTTAGATGACCTCAGACCCTTAACATCATTAATTTAGTGAGATTAATTATGAGGATACCATCTTAGGTGATGACCTCAGACCCTTATAACATCACTCAGTGGTGACAAGGTTTGAGGTCAGGCACCATACTTGGATGACCTCAGACCATTAACATCATTAATTTGGTGAGATTAATTATGAGGATAGCATCTTAGGTGATGACCTCAGACCCTTATAACACCATTGTGGTGACAAGGTCTGAGGTCAGGCACCATACTTGGATGACCTCAGACCATTAACATCATTAATTTGGTGAGATTAATTGTGAGGATAACGTCTTAGGTGATGACCTCAGACCCTTATAACATCACTCAGTGGTGATAAGGTCTGAGGTCAGACACCATACTTGGATAACCTCAGACCCTTATAACATCCCTCAGTGGTGACAAGGTCTGAGGTCAGACACCATACTTGGATGACCTCAGACCCTCAACATCATTAATTTGGTGAGATTAATTGTGAGGATAACATCTTAGGTGATGACCTCAGACCCTTATAACATCACTCAATGGTGACAAGGTCTGAGGTCAGAAACCATACTTGGATGACCTCAGACCCTTAACATCATTAATTTGGTGAGATTAATTATGAGGATAGCATCTTAGGTGATGACCTCAGACCCTTATAACACCATTGTGGTGACAAGGTCTGAGGTCAGACTATTAATTGAGTTTAAACAAGACATCATTACAACCAAACATCAGAGTTAAAACATCATAAAGACAAAAGCATTCAACAAATAAATGAAGTGAAAGATCCTCCTCAGAGGTCGCCATACAGTGTTAAGATTCAAAAAATAAGAGTCAACCATGTTCTTCAAAAAGTACAAACATTCAGGGGTTACAAAATAAAGCTTCACAATTGAACTTAAGGGTTGGAGGGGAGAATGCTTGTGTCTTCAGCCTGGTCCTGTTGGACAACCTTGGTCACCTCGGTAGTATCTTCCCTGAGGTCAGTCCCTTCAATCTCCGTGCCGTCCAGTGTGGCAGTCTCGGCAGGCGCAGCAACCTCCTCCTCAACCTCTTGAAGGGACTGGGAAAACTGAGGGTTGGCAAAGCCGAGGCCTACGAAATCAGAGGCCTTCAAACTTCCAGCCTCTTCCTCCTTGGCAGCCGCCCATTTGATAGTGGATTTGATACCTCTTTCAAGGTACTCAAAGCTAAAGCTCACAAATTCATCAGAGGTTTTATAGTCGGCCAATATCCCCTCAGAGGTGTCTTCGAGGGCTGCCTTCACTGCCGAGTCGACTTTCTGCTGAAGGACATCGTCATTTGCCTTCAGAGCGGCAGTATGCTCCTTCTTAAGCTTGGAGATCTCCTTATCCAACCCCTGCACCTTCTTCTCAGACTATTTTGCCTCAGACTTCAAGCGGTCTATTTCGGCATTCAGTGTGCTTTGTACCTTCTCGGCCTCTTGCCCCTTCTGGATAAGGGGCAACTTCCTCAGAGTCTAGTTAGAGAGATGGTGCATAGCATCCAGGCCCTGCAGAATTGTGTGACCATGTATGAGTTAAAGATCAAATCAGAGGATACACTAGGAAATTATAAAGAAATATGAGGTCATACCTGAATGGACCTGTGGAGGACGAACTCAACCAGTAGGGGTGTATCCAGTGATCGAACGAAATATTTATCGGCATCGGTCATGGTAGAGATGAAGGCATCTAGAGCCTGCAGACTGTGGCCTACGATGCTATCGTTGATCTTCAATTGCTCTATATGAGCCGCCAAGGCGTCTGCAGAAGAGATGGGGATGGCATAATCCCCACCCTTTTTCTTCTACCTCTGGTCCTCAGGGGCATGTTCGGTAGAAGCCCTCTTCTTGGTGGCTTGAGGCTTCAAGGTTGAGGGTGTTGGAGGAGGAGCATTAAGACTTGCCTTCTTCATGATCTTTATTAAACTCGGAGCTGCCATTTCCCAAAGCTCGTCTAAGATATCCTTCGGACGCTCTGCAAAATTGAAAGGTCTAAGTTAGAAGATTAGACATGCATAAACTCAGAGGTTTAACTTGGAATAAAAAATGCTTACCAAGCTCAGCAAGAGGACATCCACCTAGACCAGTCTCAGAGAGGTAGTGGGGGGTCATCAAGTGTTCGAATTTAACTAGTAGACCATGCATCCCCTGATCTTGAAGGGCTTTCACCTTCTGAAGGTTCTGCAGGCTCAGACTAGGGTCGACCTTTCGCAGATATTGTTACCTTAACCCATATTAGGGGCATCCTCGTCTCTAGCAAGGAAGAGGGAACACATGGACCAAATTCCCATGGCCCTGAAGTGAAGAAATATAGAGGCTTCCCGTTGTGGTTAGAAGTCTGAGTTACCTGGAGCATCTTTTTCTTAGGCCTCCGAGCTATAAAATGATAGTAGATCAGATGAATTTTGGCAGAGGAGGGGACATAGCAACCAATAAAGACCTAAACTGGAAGATTCGAGTGGTGAACAACCCTCAATAGGACTATGGCCCCAATTATGACCCTCCAAGCATTAGGGGACAATTGGGAAGGGGCCAAATTGATGTAGGCCAGGATGGACCTAATAATGGGATGGATGGGCAAACGAAACCCTAACTTGAACATCTTCTCATACAAGAAGATCTCACCATCTCGGCCATGGTAGGCCCTCTCTTCCCTCAAAGGTCTCCTAAGCTTTATGGAGCGGCTGATTGAGTACAGATATCTGAAGCAAAGAAGGTCTACCTCAGTAACGGTACTCTCGATCTCAGTCGCCTCAGAGATGTCGACATCACTTTTAACGTCGTCATCACCATAATTGTCTAACTCAACGTCGGCCTGAGAAGACGTTGGTGGATTACTTGGGAACCTCTGAGCGAACTCAGCCCTGGTGACGGCTGACAGGGGAATGGCGTCAAGAATGGGTGGAATAACCACACTCGGCTCAACAATCTCAACCTCTGAGGAAGAGGACGAGGTGCTTGAATTATTATGGGACGAGGCCCGGCTAGAGACCTCGACTTGATCAGGGGCTTGATCTTGCCGAGTTGTGAAGTCCATGGCCTCCCAGAAGGAATCCACAGACATAGGGTCTGAGGTGGAAGACTCAGACTCAGACATCGGTACTGGTTCGGCAGGGACCTCTGCTTGGCTAAAGGGTCCCAATGGATCAGGGTATATCACCTTCAAGGGTAGTGGAAAGACGGGTCTAAGAGGGAATTCTTGTGACCTACGAGCCTCCTCCTGTGCTCTTTCTATTTGCCTAATTTTTTCTAAAGTCTTCTCTCTGAGAGAAGGGAACTCCTCAAGAAGTTGGTAGAGGGGTCTGAGCATCAGAGGCAGACACTACACTTGTGGAGACCTCCTAAACTACAAACAGGACTGGTAAAGGGAATAACATAATCTAAGGATCAAACTGCCAAACTTAGCAAGAACAGTACGCCTGAAAGTATGGAGATCTCATCAAAAAACTTCAAAACTCGTCCAAAAATGTAAAAGTAAGGGAAAAGGCAAGGAAAATGAAGGAAAAGTAATGGAGGAAGGTACCTGAGGATGGAATGGTAAGGAAAAATTAAGAGGACGTGAGGATTCTCCACCAAGGACTATGAACCAGAGCTTTCTAGAGAGAGAAACTGCTGCAGAAACGAAATCGTGCCAGGAAAGAGAAGTGAGGAAGAAGGAGAGAAAAATGGGGGTTTAAACCCTTAAATATGGAGGCATGTTTCCCAAGGCCCATCATTGCCTTGGGAGCCCCAAAAGGCGGCTGACAACACGTGCTTGCCATGCAAGCCACGCTCCAGTGATGGATAAGTGTCAAATGAACATTGACACATAAGAGAAAGACCTCGGTGGTATAGAGACCCCACAGTTACCTGCTCTCACATGTAACTAAGGTCTGGGGGGGATTGATATGCCCCAAGTGTCACCTCGGCCCAAAAACTAAAGCCTCGGCTAAGACATTGCCGAGGTGGGAAATGCTCTGAGATCGTGACAACAGCTCTCGGCCATAGCAAGGTCGGCCCAGGACGACACCACCACCAACCTCATCATGGGGGACACTGCACGTATCATAAGGGTCAGACACACTTCAGTTTACCTGGGGATGACAACCTTGGCCTGGAGTTGGTCGAGGTTGTAGTAAGCCATACTTCTACCAAGGTCGGCCTCATCAAGAAATCGATCGATGTTCCAAGCACATGCCAGCTCAACCTCGACAAACGTCGACCCCAATCCCTTGTCTCAGCTTAACTTAAGCCTAGACCTTCATGGTTCATCTCGGATTGAACGAGCAACTAGACTTTATCAACCTCGGCTTCTCCCAGGCCGAGGTCATGACCAAGCACGATGACCGAGCACCTATTGACATTTGGATAAGGACACGTGGACACAAGTCAGTTATAACAAATCATTCCCCACACGCGGGGAGAATATTTCATCATCATTCTCTACATGTAACAGTGACAGATGTCTTCTTCGTATTGGCTAGATCAACACACACACATGATCATTGCATGCATGGGGGGGGGGTACATTACACCCCCTAGGTACTATATATAGAGGTTATCCTCTACCTTACAAAGGATCCGAAATTAGCAACCCTAGATGAAAATCTGTTCAAATACACAGTAGAGAGAGAAAGCTTGAGAGATTGTATCTATGGCCATTAGAGCCCTCATACAGTGATACACATCATACACTTACACAGTGGACGTAGGCCAGATTGGTTGAACCACTTATATTCCGGTGTGAATCCTCTTAACCTCATCTCCTTCTACTATATGCCTTTATGCTTCCATTGTTAACATTGAATTGAGCTTATAAACACCTTGAAGGGTGGTGCTATTTCCAACATCATCAATATGTTCCTAAGGTTATTGAAAAAGATGATAGGAATTGCATGTAGAAAAATCCTACCACGTTAAAATTGAAATTTGATGATTTAGGTATGAAACAATGATTCTAAATTCTGAGTTTTCAAGTTGGATAAAAATAGAGAATTCAGATTATTGAAATCTTGAGGTTTTAATGGGTTTGATGATAATCCCTTATGAACATGTGGAAATGATGTTTTTATTTAGAAATAACCCATGAATACGTTGAAATAATGTTAGAATAGTAATTCAGATTTTGGTATTTTGTTCGGATAGAAAACCAGTAAGGTTTGGGTGTTAGAAATTGAGGAAAAACATAGAAAACTGAAACTGAAGACGAACAGGAAAAATGATGACTTCGTTCAAACGAGACCTGACTTTATTCGAATGAGAGTCAATCTCGTTCTAACGAGATCCCATCTCATTCTAACGAGATTACTGGCTTCAAACAAGATTTCCAGAAAACTCCAATTTAGCCAAGAAAAGTTTGGGAAATTGTAATCTGGCCTTGAATGAGTTTTTAAACAATTTATGTACATTAATAGAGTGAGAAACTTGGGATTAATGTTGGAAAATTATAATATATGAAGGATTAAAACTATGTGAGAGATATCTACATAATTATTATATAATTTAGAGGAGAATAATCGTTATGACAAGTACGTGTAAGATCGACGACATACAAATAGGTATTTGGGTTAAATAAAATATTTTAGAAGAATCAATTATATAATATATGTACGATGATAATCGTGATTACAAGTACGGGTAGTATTCGAGAAATACGATGGGTACTTGGGATAGAATAAATTCCTAATATGATATAGGTAACGTAAGTACCTAATACTAAATAGGTAGATGTTAATGCATATATGATTGATTGATGGTTTATGTGTATGACATACCTAGCTTACTTGCTATCAGGGAGGTTTGCGCGTGAGGGTAGTCATATCTTGATGAATCTATGAAATTTTTTGAGAACATAGAACTTAGGGATTGATCACCACTTTTGGGCGTGACCGGTCATTTGGGTGCATAGGTATGTGAGTAGCCCAAAGTCTTAGGACTATGTTTGCCTCCAATGCTTGTGTTTGGTATATATGGTTCGAGGAATCTTTACCGAACCAATAGTCCCTTATACAGTGACAAGATGTATTGGGTTATGATAGCACACTAATGCATGCACCGCAGCTGTACCTCAGGGTGCTATATAGTATATATATAATAAGTGAATATATATATATATATATATATATATACTTGTAATAATATCATCAATGTGAATAAAGTAGAAGTGCAAGGTAGTGAAATCTGGAATTTATTAAGTATGATAATACTCAATTAAGTTAGATAATTAAAGAGAATTTCCATATTGAATCGAATGGACATACATATATTATTATTACATGTATTATGAGAAAAATAGGTGGGAATGAACTAGGCTATGGATAGTGGATACATCGGGTTGAAATTGTTAGCATGGGAACTGTAATTAGGATGGCTTAGAGGTACGTTAGGTGTGCACTCTAGATGAGAGGTGAGAATCTCAAGAGAGAGTCCGATAATATAATATGTATACAATAATTGCTAAATATAGCATTTATTCACTTGTTGTTTTATAAACCATTTTTACATCGGGCTCTGACCCATTTCCTTGCATATTATATTCTCTCTCTTATATCTCCTATATCAGGTTTCCAGTCGCAGGGACACCAACCATAGATGATTATGACATGTGATAAGATATGGATGCTATGGAGTTTTGATCTTTATTTAGACGCCTTCACATTCATTGATTCATACTCTGTAATGATCTTTCATTTAGGGCATGTCGCCCCAAGGATTTAGTTATTTCCTATCTATATTAGTCAATATTATGTTCGTATGTCTCTGTGATATATTTGTTATCATTGGGATTATTGTATTTAGATATTTTTCTGGAAAGTTTTATTCCAGTTGCATTTAATTCAGTTGTGATATTTACTCAGTTGTTATTCAATGTGTGAATGGATTGTGTTAAATGGTTTATGTTTTAAAAAGTGGAATTTTATTAAATTAAAATTTGAAAGTTTTTAACACCTGTTTAATTACGTATTAGGTGATTATAAAATATTTTCGACAGTGATGCTAAGAATGATCCAACTGTATATTCTGATTTAATTTGGTATGGGACTAATCACCCGGTATTTAATTAAGCGGGGTGTTACATGTGGTATCAGAGCATCAGGTTCTAGAGTCTTTTAGGATATGAACAGTTTACCATGCTTTCAGATAAGCATCATTTAATGTAGAGCCCTATTATTAGGATTGTTGTATCCCTAGTTGCATGTATACATTCTTCATCTATTCTGTGATATCAAATATTAATAGTATATTCTCTCTTATTTAAGATGCCTCCTCGACGTGCACCTCAACTTGACCCAGTTCAGGGTGGAATGAATGCTGCAGAAGTTGCTGCCATTGTTGCTCAATCAGTTAATGCATCTTTAGCTGTTGTTTAACAAGATCCAACATAGGCGCCAGCCGTGCCACTCGTGCCAACACAAGTGTTTACTACTACATGGGAACGTGTTAGGGATGCCTTTCAAAAGGTGCATCCACCAGAGTTTTAGGGAGGTTTTGATGTCGTGATTGTTAGCCAATGGAAGTAGGATATCTAGAGGCACCTGCAAATGTTAGAATGCACGGAAGTTCATCGTTCGATACTAGCTACATTTAAGCTAGTCGGCGCAGCTCTGCAATGGTGGGAATCTATTACCACCACTGAGGAGAGAGATAATATGACTATATAGGACTTCTGGGTACGGATCGACCATAATTACTTCCCTTCCTCCGTCCAGACTGAAGTGAAATGGAAACTACTTGGCTTGAAATAGGAAGGGAAGACAGTGGTAGAATATGAGGAGGAATTTACTCGTATGACTAACTTGGTTCCAGCAAAGGTACCCACTCGAGAAAGGAGAATTTAAATGTTCACTGATGGCCCGAATTATAAGATTCGTCAGCACTTATTGGGTGATCTCTCCCTACATACTTACGCAGATGTTCTTAATGATGCAATGATTCATTACCAGGATAACCGCTTGCATGCTCAGGGTGTTAGGCGAGGGATTAAGTCAAGCCAGCAGGGCAAGACTAATGGAGGCAGTTCCAGAGGGACACAGTCAGGTCAGAGTCAGCAGCGACAGAGTGAGTAGGGTTCCCAGTCAAGGGACTATGCTAAACATTTATAATCCGAAAGATTTCAATTTGGGCACGGAGGCAACAGGCAGGGCCAGCATTAGGGCCAACGGAGAGGTGGTAACGACCAGCAGGGTCGGGGATAGCAGGGAAAAAATGGGTAAAGTTCACTAGAAGATGTTTTGTGTGTGGTAAGCCTGGCCATAAGAGGCAGGATTGACTTGATAAGGGAAAAATTCCTCAGCAGGGAGCATGATAGGAGCCACATAGACTAGTATTTTCACCACCTACCCTCCCAGCACCAATTCAGGTGCCAGCATTACCTCCCATTCCAATCGCTCAAGCACAGTAGGGTCAGTATGCGAATGCATAAAATGTCCATCAAGCAGTATTTCAGTAGCCACAACCCACGATTGAGGGTATATTTTCTCTCTTTGGGGCTATGGGGCGCATTCTGTTTGACACGAGGGTCTCACATTCATTTGTAGCCACTAGATTTGGATGGGATGTATGGTTATTAAATATAGCGGATAGCACCGTTACTTATGTAGACTCACCGATGGGTAGTGGGATGCCTATTTTCTTTATATGTCATCATGTGAGTATAGAGATTGGGAGTCTGATTTTACCGGCAAATTTACTTATTTTGGACATGTCCAAGTATGATGTGATTATCGGCATGGATTAGCTTGTTGCATACAGATCCATGATTGACTATTATAGCCGGTGTATTATTTTTTCTATTTCGGGACATGAGATGTTCCTTATGGTGACGCCTCGTTCTGAGGGACGGTCGTCTACTCATTTGTATTATATAGAGGAGGAGACCTCTACGATAGTAGTAATATCCCTTGATTCGATACTAGTAGTTTGTGAGTTTGTGGATCTATTCCATGAGATACCGGGATTACCTCCCAATAGGGAGATTGAGTTTGTGATTGATTTAGCACCGAGCACCCGACCTACTGCTCGTGCGCCTTACCATATGGCTCCATTAGAGATGAAGGAGCTCAGGGATCAAATAGAACAGCTCTTTGGGAAGGGGTCCATCCACATAGGAGTATGTCGCCTTGGAGTGCCCCGGTGTTATTTGTAAAGAAGCGAGATGAGTCTTTGAGGTCGTGCATCGATTATCAGGAGCTTAATAAAGTCACGATACGGAATAAGTATCCTTTGCCCAGAATCGATGACTTGTTTGACCAACTGAGAGGATCATCCTACTTCTCAAAGATAGACTTAAGGTCTAGGTATCATCAACTGCGTATCGGGGAGCAGGACATTTCAAAGACTTCCTTCTTAACCAGATATGGATCATATGAGTTTCGAGTCATGTTATTTGGGTTGACTAATGCGCCGACGGCATTTATGGACTTGATTAATAGGGTGTTAAGAGATTTCTTAGACCAGTTTGTCAACATTTTCATAGATGACATCCTAATTTATTCTCCGATTAAGGAGGAGCATGACGGGCATTTGCAGCAGGTCCTACAGACCCTACGTGAGCATCAACTGTATGCAAAATATGAGAAGTGTTGGTTCTGTCTTTGGGAAGTTCAGTTTCTAGGGCATGTTGTGTCTGAAATGGGGATATCGGTGGATCCTAGTAAGGTATCAGCGGTGAGGGAGTGGGGACAACCCATGACACCGACATAAGTGCGCAGTTTCTTTGGATTGGACGGTTATTATAGACATTTTATCTGAGGTTTCTCAAAGATAGTAGGTCCATTGGCAAATATAACTCGTAAAGTCATACCAGTTGTCAGGGACGATGCATGTCAGTTAGCATTCAACGAGCTTAAAGATAAGTTTACTTCAGCACCAATATTAGCACTACCTAAGCCAGGAGTGGAGTACTTAGTTTACACTGATGCATCCTTACAAGGACTTGGTGGAGTACTACAACAAGAAGAAAAGGCCATAGCTTATGCCTCTAGAAAACTTAAGCCTTATGAGAGGAATTACCCCACCCATGACTTGGATATTGCAGCGGTCGTGTTTGCTATTCGAATATGGAGACACTATTTATTGGGGGAGAAGTTTTGCCTATTCACGGATCATAAGTCACTTCAGTATTTATTTACTCAGCGGGATTTGAACATGTGCCAGTGCAGGTGGCTTGAATTCATGAAAGATTATCAGTTTGAGATACATTACCACCCGAGAAAGCCTAATGTGGTAGAAGACGCATTGAGCCGAAGGCCGGTAGGTACGTTGGTCGCGGTGTGGAAGGAAAAATGGAAGGAACTGGAACATCAGGATGCAGTTGCCCGATAATTTATGTTAGTTATGACTATTACACCTCAAATTGTGACAAGGGTGGTTTAGGCTCAGGAAACCGATCCGTTTTGTCAGGAGATAATTCGACAGCTTTTAGCTGGAGGAGTAGAGTCTTACTCCGTGAGTTAAGATGGGGGCTTGCGTTTCAATAGTAGGTTGATTGTTCTAGAGGGTGTGGATTTGAGGCATGCTGTGATGACAGAGTCGCACGAATCCATTTTTATGGTACGTCCCGGTGGGGATAATATGTACCAAGATATACGATGGCAGTATTGGTGGAGCGGGATGAAAAAGTACATTGTTGAGTTTGTCTCTAAGTGTACCACTTATCAGTCAGTGAAAGTGGATCATCAAAAGCCTACTGGATTTCTTCAGCCATTAGAGATACCGATGTGGAAATGGGAGATCATATTTATGGACTTCATCACAGGGTTACCTACTTCTCAGAGGGGTCATGATTCCATATGGGTGATTATGGATTGGTTAACCAAGGTAGCTCACTTTTTGCCCGTTCGAACTGATTACACTACGGGATAGTATGCACAGTTATTTATTTTTAAGATATTAAAAGTTCATGGGGTGCCCCTAAATATCGTGTCCAACAGAGACAAGATTTTTGTGTCATACTTCTGGGAGAGATTTCAGGAGGCTATGGGTATCGAGTTGCAGTTGAGTACGACTTATCACCCACGGACGGATGGGCAGACAGAACGTACAAACCAGATGTTAGAAGACATGCTATGTATGTGTATCCTGGACTTTTGGGGAGGTTGGGAGAAATACCTTCCGCTAGTGGAGTTTGCGTATAATAACTTCTATCAGTTCACCATTGGTATGACTCTATTTGAGGAACTGTATGGTAGACCTTATCGTTCTCCCACGTGTTGGTTTAAGGTGGGGGAGAATAAGCTACTAGGGTCAGAGGTGATTCAGGATACGTATGCAAGGATTGGGATGATTCATATTCATATTCGGGTAGCCCAGGATAGATAAAAAAGCTACGCCGATGCGAAGCGGTTATTTCGTGAATTCAGTGTGGGGTACCAATTGTTGTTACAGGTATTGCCTATGAAGGGGTTTATGAGATTTGTAAAGAAAGGTAAATTGGCGCACAAATATGTAGGACCATTTCTTATTATAGAGAGAGTTGCACCGGTTGCTTATAGATTGGGGCTGTCAGAGCACTTGCATAGGATACATGATGTGTTCCATATTTCTTCGTTGAGGTAATATCTTCGGGATGAGTTGTCTCATAATCATGTTGCATTAGAGGAGATCGACTTTCAACCAAATAGTTCTTATGAGGAGATAACAGCAGCGATCTTGGACCATAGCGAAAGACGATTGAGATCGAAAGTAGTTCTGTTGGTGCGTGTTAAGTAGGAGCACCATAACATTGAGGAGTCTACTTGGGGGCGCGAGGATGAGATGGGAAAAATATACCCTGAGTTATTTTTACCTGGTATTCTTTTACTTTCTGAATTTTGGGATGAAATTCCGTTATTAGGGGGGAAGTATGTAATGCCCCGTAATTTTTAATAACTTTTAAAAGTTAATGGGGATTAATTGGAATTAATTATGAAAAATTAATTGGGATTAATTCGGATTTAATATTACTGGAGATTAAAGTAATATATTATGCTAAATATAACTTAGTAACATATAAGTAATAGATGAATATGATGTTATTTATATTTTCGTGCGTTACTAATATGGTAAAAAATGAAACTAAGTCGGGACGCACTTATGGGACGTGTCGGGACTAATTTAGATAAATAAAAAAAGGAAAGATTAATCTATATCAACCTTATGGTCTTTTCGAGTGTGCCGTTGCATCCGGAATTGTCGAAATAGTCAGAAAAGTCTACTCGAGTGTTGAATTTGGGTCTCGGGTCAAATATGATATGAAAGGAAAACCCAAGGGGACATTTTAGTCATTTTTCTTGGGAGATGAATAGTAACTTCATTTTTGTCTTTTAGCTTACCTTTAAGACTTTTAATTTAAATAAGACTAGACTCTACGTAAGATTCATTTCATCCAAAAACAAGTGAGAAAGTTTGAGAGAAAAATAGAAGAGTCTTAGAGAGAAAGTGAAAGGGTAGCTTAAAGAGGGGAAGATTTCTTGGAAAGGAGGATTCACCTAGGGCAAACAAAAGGGACAACCACTATCTCTTCACCTTGCACCACCACCATAGTCGTCGAAACATTCGTCGAAAAAAGGTAAAGAGAAGTTCTTACATTTGTCTTCATCAAAGGTTCAGACCGATTTTTAAGACAAGTGATTCTTGCTCTATTTTAGTGATTAGCATATCCATTTTAGAATAGGATTTTATTATTGAATTAATGATCTTATGAATTTAGAATTTATAATGATTGGTAAATTAAGATAATGGTTAGGAAAGTTCATGTAGTTGAATACATAACATGTAGGGACTATGATCGTGATGAAAATTAAGGGTTTTACATGTAGAGAAAAATATTTGTTCTTAAGGTTATTGAAAAGGATGATAGGAATAGCATGTAGAAAAATCCTACCATGTTAAAAATTAAATTTAATGATTTAGGTATGAAACAATGATTCAAAATTCTGAGTTTTCAAGTTGGATAAAAATGGAGAATTCAGGTTATTAAAATCTTGAGGTTTTAATGGGTTTGATGATAATCCCTTATGAACATGTGGAATTGATGTTTTTATGTAGAAATCAACCATGAATATGTTGAAATAATGTTAGAATAGTAATCTAGATTTCTGGATTATGTTTGGATAGAAAACCAGTAAGGTTTGGGTGTTTAAAATTGAGGAAAAACGCAGAAAACTGGAACTGAAGACGAATAGGAAAAACGATGACTTTGTACGAACGAGACATGACTTCGTTCGAATGAGAGTTGATATCGTTCTAATGATATTACTTACTTCAAACGAGATTTCCTGAAAACTCCCATTTATCCCAGAAAAGTTTGGGAAATTGTAATCTGGCCCATAATGAGTTTTTAAATAATTTTGGTACAATAATAGAGTGAGAAACTTGGGATTAATGTTGGAAAATTATAATATATTAAGGATTAGAACTATGTGAGAGATATCTACATAATTATCATACGATTTAGAGGAGAATGATCTTTATGAAAAGTACGGGTAACATCGAGGACATATAAATGGGTACTTGGGTTAAATAAAAGATTTTGGCAGAAATAATTACATAATATATGTACGATGATAATCGTGATTACAAGTATGGGTAGTATCCGAGAAATACGACGGGTACTTGGGATAGGATAAATTCCTAATATGATATATGTAATGTAAGTACTTAATATTAAATAGGTAGATGTTAATGCCTATATGATTGATTGATGGTTTATGTGTACGACATACCTAGCTTACTTGCTATCGGGGGAGGTTTGCGCATGAGGGCAGTCATATCCTGATGAATCTACGGAATTTTTTATTTGTCGCTCGAGAACATAGAACTTAGGGATTGATCACCACTTTTGGGTATGACCGGTCATTTGGGTGCGTAGGTATGTGCGTATCCCAAACGCTTAGTACTATGTTCACTTCCAATGCTTGTGTTTGATATATGTGGTTTGAGGAATCTTACCAAACCTATAGTCCCTTTTACAGTGATGAGAGCATGATAGCAGAGTAATGCAGGCACTGCAGCTGTGCCTCAGAGTGTTATATATATATATATATATATATATATATATATATATATATATATATACTTGTAATAATATCTTCTATGTGGACAAAGTAAAAGTGCAAGGTAGTGAAATCTAGAATTTATTAAGTATGATAATACTTAATTAAGTTAGATAATTAAAGGGAATTTCCATATTAAATCTAAATGGACATACATGTATTATTATTACATGTATTATGAGTAAAATACGTGGGAATTAACTGGGCTATGGATAATGGATACATTGGGTTGAACTAGTTAGCATGGGAACTGTAATTAGGATGGCTTAGAGGTACATTAGGTGTGTACTCTAGATGAGAGGTGAGAATCTCAAGAGAGAGCTTGATAATCTAACATGTATATAATAATTGCTAAATATAGCATTTATTCACTTGCTATTTTATAAACTATTTTTACATCGAGCTCTGACCCGTTTCCTTACATATTCTCTTCTCTCTCTTGTATCTCCTATATAAGCTGTCCAGACGCAAGGACGCCAACCATAGAGGATTATGACATGACAAGCTATGGATGCTTTGGAGTTTTGAGCTTTATTTAGATGCCTTCACATTTATTGATTCATACTCTGTAGTGATCTTTCATTTAGGGCATGTCGCCTCGTGGATTTAGTTATTTCCTTTGTGATACATTTGTTATCATTGGGATTATTATATTTAGATATTTTACTAAAAACTTTTATTCCAGTTACATTTAATTCAGTTGTGATATTTACTCAGTTGTTATTCAATGTGTAAATGGATTGTGTTAAATGGTTTATGTTTTAAAAAGTGGAATTTTATTAAGTTAAAATTTGAAAGTTTTTAACGCCTGTTTAATTAAGTATTAGGTGATTATAAAATATTTTCGATAGTGATGCTAAGAATGATCCAACTGTATAATATTATTTAATTTGGTACGGAACTGATCACCCGGTATTTAATTAAGCGAGGTGTTACAAAGACCCTATGTAAATAGTGGGGTATTTTAGAGAAGATTATGTAATTATATATTGTAGGAAGTTTGATAAGATGAAATAAAAAAAGACCTAAATAAAATAAATACAACTAAAACCTTTACCATATTAATATTAACAAACTAAGTATAGTCAAACACATCTTTTCATAGACTGTAACAACACTTTTTGAGTGTGTAAAATTCTATTAAAGAATATGAAATCTAAGAATGAAAATTGGGGTAAATCTAAAGAGTTACTTAATGGATGATCTTCCACCAATGCCCTTGTGAACTAGATGGACCACGCCTTTGGTGGAAAGGGTATATGCCTGCCGAGGATGATCAACAACATAGTATGCAAATATTCAATTAATTAAATCTATTAAATAATGTTCAAGGGAATATCATCCGTTAGACTTTGATACAATCTGATTTAATAATTAGACTTTTTCCAAAGTTTTAAAGTAGAAGAAAAATCTATATATAAAAATTTAAAATAAAATGAATTTAAAATGAAAAATAATGTAAAAATCTCAATGGTAATGAAAAAAACACAAATCACGTAACATCCACCTATGTTTCCATCCCTCCCCTCCAATACCTCTCTATGAACAAAGATAACTGACACCATAACCAATAGAAATATATAAATTACTTATCCTTCATGAACTCAATTGAGACCTTAAAGTTTCAGTACTAACAAATAAGTGAGCATCAATCCAAAATACCTAGACCATTTATTTGTTAACACGTCGTAACAGTGCATGTCAATAGTGACCCCTACTAACACTGTTGACAAATACAACTTGAAGTGTTAAAAATGTTTTTGAAATATGAACAACTAAATTCTTAAGGAATGAAATTATAAGTATCATCCTTTATTTAATGGGGTGTATGCGTCAATTTATTGATGTCACTTGGGGCTACTTCTGTAATTTTAACAAACTTTAGGTTTTTGCACTAGAAGAAAAAAATGTAGATTGTATACTTATTTCAATATAGTGATATTAGGTTTTCATTTCTATCAATATTCTCAAAGTCCCTAGGCTAAAATTGGGTGGTGGGATGCAACCTAGCAACTAGGTGGCTAGGGGATTCCCTGGGTTGTTTAAATTTAAAAAACAAAACTATTAGCATAAGCTTAACAATTCAATATATAATCTATGTACTCAAATTAATACATGATTAACAGTACATATACAAATATAATAGTATAGTAAATATAGCACCTAGGTAAGACATCAAAGTAGGATCTAGTGCCACCATATAAGGAGATTTTTAAAACATTGATTATTACATAAAATTGCAACTCCATTCATCTAGTTTTCAATGTGAATCGTTCCACGAATTAAATTAAAATCCGGTTTAACTAAAACCAAATTATTGATAATAAGAAACTTAGGGCTTACGAAACAATCTGGAGCCCATATAAATAGAAAGTCATAAGTAAAAACTAAATAAAGCAAGAAAAAATAGAAACTTCAAACACAAACATCTTATTTCATATAAACTAATATACTTAAAGCAATAAATGACATCTTCCAACCTTGTGTATATCGTCTTATCCATTTGTAAGCTTTAAATACCTACATACACTTCAGTAGGCATCAACAATACTCAAGAATAAAAATAAAAATATCTTTTAGAAGGTTGTACAAACAATCTATAGAAACAGGGAGGAAATAGGATCAGAAACATAGTAAATTAAAAATATCACTTGAAAAATTTCAATATTCAAAGTGAAAAGATATCTAAGTCACCAATAAATAAGATTGGTTGTAATTTTTTTTTTTTTGAGATTATACCTTAGTCGATCATAACCGTCCACAAAACCTAAATACAAACAAAACTTTATAATAGGCACAAACCTCATCAAAACCAAGTCAAATTGAAGCAGAATTTTTCCCAAAACATAAGCATTTTAAAACAACACTAATATTTTGTTAAACATTTTCACAAGTAGTTAACGGAATGCAGAAAAGGTTAGTAAACATACCTAAAGAAAGTTTAGTATTCAACATGTACATATGTGTGTACCTATAAAACAATATACATATAAAATCATATAAATAATACATATAACAACAATAAACCTAAATATTATTGAAAAGTATGAAGAGAAATGTAAATTTAAGAGAAGTATTAGGGTTTTTAGAGTATAAAACCATTAAACTAATAATGTAGAAGAATCTTAAATAGTAGAGTAATCGAGTTCACATTGTCATTGATTGTAAATTATAAGATTCTTGATTGTACAATAGTAAATTAAACCTGAAAATAAGAATTAAATCCAACAATAAACACAGTAAGATAGAATTTGTGCAAAAGTGAATTGAGTACCTAATGCACTAGATTTATCTTAGATAGATCACTTTGAATCTCTGAAACAACAAACAAACAAACAAACAAAATGTACATTTTATAACATGAAATCGAAGAATATAAACCTCTAAAGATCCTTATCTTAACACACTATTTCTTACACTTAACGGTTTTCCATCATCACAAACCTTAATGTTCCTAATCTCAATTACTCAAATGGACCGACATGAATTAAAAGGTATGCTTAAATTGGGCCATACCTTGATCTTGCGAATCATCTATTTGCCACGATCAGAACAATCGATTCTGGATCGTTTTGATTGTGCAAAAGAAACAAACTTTATATTGACAAATGCAAAGTTAAAAAATATGGAGCCAAATTCATTTTGACACCAATCTTACAAGCATTGGAATATCGTATGCATTATAAAGAAAAAATATCATTTTACACTGATCTTATAAGCACCGTTATAGAATGAATGTTGAAAAAAAAATATTTTGGTGTAGTGTTGGGAGATCCATCAAAGAAAAACACCTCCCTTAGATGCACCTATCACACGTAGCATGGGTACAACACAGAGAACTATAAGGCTCTCAAGTTCCATTTGGAGGAGATAGCCTAGGATGGCCACCTAAATTACTATGTGTATAAGAAGGGAACAAATCCCCCATCGATAATAACCAGAACCTCGACAAAATCTAAGACAATGATGAGATGTGACACGAGTTTGAAGCCCTTCACGGTGCTTCAATCTCGAACCAAATCCAAGACAATGTCGTTCAATTAGATTTGAAGAAAGTACGACATATGAAGGATAATGAATATAGAAAATATATAGTCTTCATAAAGGAAGACCCGATAAACTCAAAACTATGCATCAGAATCCCTAGTTTTCACCCTCATAATTGTAAACTAAGACATGGATAAGCTAGTAGTAGACCAGGGAAACTCCTCATAGATTATGTACCTAAAATTGTTCAATAAGCTCAATCTCAAGATAAAATTTAAAAGAAGGGACAATCCCTTTGGTCGTCTTCTCTAGAAAAATGACCATGCCACTAGAGAAGGTGGTCCTTCTCATCTTAATTTGAAGCATCTCAAAGTTGATCGAGTTTCTCATTGTGGATATTGAATCTCTCTACAATTCCATCCTCGAACGAGTATGGATTCATGCAATCAAGTTTGTCCCCTTCACGTATCTCCAAAAGCTCAAATAAATCATCGATCGGATGATAATGGATATGAGGGAATGTCAGGCCATTGTTCGATAATGCTTTACCACTGCTATGAGGCCAAAGAAAGATAAGAAGAAGGAAAAAGTGGTCACGAATGAGCCAATTAAGGAAAGGACTTCTCTGTCCAAGTAGAAATTAAAGTATGGCATACTGGGGGTGGAATAAACTAGGGCATCCCTAGCAAATAGAGTTATGGGAGCCTTAAAAGAGGAGATATTCAATAACTCACACTGGGAAAATAAGCTTTTAATCGACAGATCACTTACCGATCAGGAAGAAAAAGAATTTATCTTTCTAATCAATGAGAATCAAGACATAATTTCTTATTAGCCTTATGATATGCATGGGATTTTTCCCACGGTCATGTGATCATGTTCATGTGGACTAGAAGTCCCTCCGATCACACAAAAGGATCGCCTAACAACCCATAGAAGGCAAAGGTTGTGGAACAAGAAGTAGGAAAACTTTTGGAGGTAAGGTCCATTAAAGATATTAAATTCCCCAAATGTCTCTAGAACATATTGGTTGTGAAGAAAAGTAATGGAAAATGGAGAGTGCACATAGATGTCATCGGCCTTAACAAAGCATGGCCTGAAGACAATTTTCCTTTGGCTAAGATCGACCAATTGGTCAAAGCATATGACACCCCAAAAAATCTGCAGTAGGTCAATCAAATATAAAATAAATAATATAGGAGTGTAAGATAATTTGATATCATTCTAAGCATCACAAAACTTAAAACTAAACGTGTAAAGTAAATAACTGAAACATATTAATATACACCAAAATACACCAACACATATTATTACCATCACATATCTATAACTTTATCAATATACACCAACATATGACTCAACTAGATATAAAGAGTAATAAGGAGAGTGAGCATGCAGGATAGACGTCTGCATTTAATAAGAAAAATAGCTGAGAATAAGTTCATGACTGAAGCAGGGATGCGACTGCACTTATGGCCTATGTCCTAAAAATGTTAATATGATACATTAGCTGAAAGTTTAAGTAGTATAAGAATATAACTTATTTCGGACTATAATATAATTATGCATCTTCTTCTCGTATTTTAGTACCTTTTAGGTTATCCCCAAACCTAGCAATCTTAGATATCACATGCTTCTAATCTTGGCCCCAATAGAAAATTGTGATTATATATTTTTCATTTCAATTGAATATTCATAAATAATTATTCTACACCTCTCAAGTATATATATATCTAAACATAAAACACACCTCTATATGTATATCCACATATGTACTATTAGTATCAATTATTATAAAATTGTATATTAGAGCACCAAAACAGTCACCATCGCATAACCCAGGGTAACCCATCGTACTCTCTTGGGATACCGAAATGATGCCATCGTTCGACCCATAATACAATACTATATATTTCTAACAAAGTATTGAAGCGGTTATGGTCGCATAGACTAGGGTAACTCATCTCACTCTCTCAAGATTTTAAAGAGGCGTCGTAGCTCGATCCGTGGTACTATAATACTGCATTGCTCACCATCGTATGACCCAGGGTATAACTCGTCTCTATCTATCGGGATACCTAAGCGGTGCCATTTCACTGTCCATAAGAATCTCCCATCTAGGAAGTATTTACACATAATCGATATATCGCCCAAAATATAAAAAGTAATTACAACCCTACTCAACATGGTCAAACAAAATAAATACAACCCCAAATCGTTAGGTTTATATATAACATCCCTAACTAATGCTAGTTAGTACGCACGTTAGATATAATTTATTATATATAACAGTAGCCCGATTCTCCAAGGCTCTCCAAGTATAGGTATCTTTCACACCCACTCTTTACTAGTACTATCATAATAAAAACACTTCCTTACTCAGCGGTTTATTAATACGTTCAAACTAACGAGTGATCTAGATAATCACCAGTTATCTATTTATCTCATAATTTATCTCCATACTCGACCATATACTCAAGCTCCTCAGCAACTTTAAATAAATCCCATTTATTCCCGGATTAATAACCTAACATCTTATATTCTAATACCAAAAAAATATAAAATCAAAACCTTAACTAACCGAACATAACACCAAATCCAGGCCCAAAATCACCAACCTAAAAATTCACCCTTGCGCTCTATTGGTAAAATATTCATTATAAGTTCAATAAAAAAACCAAAAAAAAATTAAACCATTGTTGTCCCACACATTCGTAATTAAAAAATATACAATTCCATATCTTCCAACCGTGAAAACGAAAAAAAAAATCTTAGCCTTTAACATGTCCCGTGCACACAAACCCCAATTGTGGTCGTTCGAATGGGCAAACCACAAAACCCTCCAGATTTCTATTTTTCTTCAACCTATGATCCCTGTAACGACCAGTCTATCTAGAACCACCATTAACGTCAAAATTAAAGGTATTAATACCTCCCATATACCCTTAATCGTCCTATTTACTTCCCCAAATCAAATCAATGCTATTAAATTAATTTACTAGATTTATATAAGACATAGAAGTAATTTTTGAAATTAGAACTCTATGTTTAAGTTTCCTCCTAATTTCCAATTCATTCATACCATAATCAAGGGATTTTACTCAATTATTCAAGTATACACAAGTCTAACCTCAATTTGTTAAATATAACCCAAAATTCATGAAAAATTGAATCACATTCCATTAATCTATAAAAACCTAGTTTTTATTTATTAATTTCATTCAAAACTTATTGTTTAATTATTTAAATCAAATTTTCTATTTTTAAATTTAAAATTCAATGAAAACCTATATTCTAGTAACAAATATATTATGTTAATATAATAAGTAAACTTGCCTTTAAATCAAGGTGTTGAATTCCAAGTCAATTGCCCCAATTCTTCTTATCTTTCCAAGCCAATTGTTCCAATTTTTCTTCTCCAAGTCATCTGTTATCTCTAGCCTCTCTCTGGTCTTAGGGTTTCCTTTCTAAAGTGTTAAAAATGAACTAGGCCAACCCTAATTCCCTTTTTATCTTATTAATCACAAAATTAGGGTTGGGCCCCTAATTAACCTTAACCCATTAAGCCCCAAACAATAACCAATTAGTCTTAAACCTAGCCCCAACTATATACTAGCCAAAAAGTTTTAAAACCCGTCATTTTAAGGTACAATCGGACATTCTACTTATCCCATAAGTCATCCAAATTATCCCATTAATATACTAATATCTACACTTGTTCGAATTTAAAATAATTTATTAAATTTATTTATTTAATAGTTGTTAATTCATTTCTGTGCATTTCATTAAATTTAAATAATTATAAATATATACACATACGATATAAAATAGGTATAGTGACATTATTGAAGATAAATAACATTTCATAATATAGACTAAATTTAAATAATCAATAATGCATTAAAATTTTAAGGTATTACAATGCCACATCTGTCACGAATGAATGAGTTTCCTAGATGCGTAATTTGGGTACCGTCAAATTCCTCGGTTCGGATCCGACCAGGAGAAGACCTCATTCATCACCATAATTAGCTTATACTCCTACACAGTCATGCCATTTGGACTTAAGAGTGTAGGAGGAACATACCAACGGTTGTTAACTAAGATGTTTAAATATCAGATGGGTGACACCATGGAAGTCTACACAGATGACAAGCTTATTAAGAGAAAATGTAGAGCCAACCATTTGCAAGACTTGTCGAAGACGTTTGAGGTCCTCATATATTACATGGTGAAGATCAACGCAGCTAAATACTCCTTTGGGGTTCAGTTTGGAAAGTTCTTAAAACACTTGGTCAGCTAAAAGGGGATCGAGGCGAACCTTGACCCAATTGAGGCGAGCAACAATGTTTAGTCACTAAAGACAATTTGTGACATTAAAAATTTGACCAAAATGTTGGCATCACTCAACCTCTTTATCTCTAAATCATTAGAGAAGTGACAACTGTTCTTTTAACCACTGAAGAAAGAAAATGGCTTGACCTGGAACTGCGAGTGTTGAAAGGCATTTGATGAAATAAAGTCTTATCTTAGATAACCACCCCTGCTCGCTGTGCTAAATTTGAGGGATTTAGTCTATTTGTATCTCATAGTGTTCGACCACGTAGTTAGCTCAACCATAATATGCAAAATAAGAAGCGCACCAACTCCCAATTTACCATGTCAATAAGTCTCTCCTAGAAGCTGAGAAACAATACCTTAGACTAGACAATCTAGCTTATTATTTGGTTATTACTTCACAAAAATGGAAGCACTATGTCAAAGCTCATTCCATTACAGTCATCACCTCATTTTAGCTTGTATATACTTATTATCTAAAGGAATACTCTCTATGAAATATTTCATAGGCCCTTACCTCTAATGTGCGCACTTGAATATCGACCAAGTTTTGTACAAACTTCATGAAAGGAATAAATGGTAGCCACGTCGGAGGAAAATCATTTTCATTCAGAGCTATTAATGAAGGCTATTGTGGCCATATATATAGAAACACGCAATATACTACGTAAGGAAGTGAAAAAGTGCCAGTAGTTCTCGATTATGCTTCAGTAACCATCAAACGACCTTAAGTTATTAACTAGATCGTGACACTTTGCTCAGTGGGGATTGGTGATTTTTGGTCCCTTAATTTCAATTCCAAGATATCCCAAGTATCTCTTAGTCGACACGAATTAATTCACAAAGTGGATAGAACATGGATCTTTGGCGAACATCATGGCCACTGATATGATCAGATTTATTTAGAGAAACATCATGACCCATCCGATGGAGAATAATTTGAGAGAGGACCATTTCAAGATTTTTACAATAACCACAGCTTCAAGAAATACTTTAGTTTGATGAACTATCCCCAATGCAATGGGTAGGTTGAGACCTCTAATAAAATAGTGTCCGCAAGATGAAGAAAAGGTTAGAGAAGGCAAAAAGGTGATTAGGTTTAAGATCATCCCCACATCCTCAGGTTGTATTAGGTCTAAGAACATCACTACATCCTCAGGTCATATCATACAACACCTAAGAGGTCGACTGGGGACCCTCCCTTTACCTTTGAAATCGCCCAATAGGAACCCCAGTTTTAAAAACTTTCACTTAGTTTCCAATAAGTGCAGAATAAAGATGGTTACTAACAAAATTTAATTTTCCAAAATTTATTTAATTTTCTTTTCTTTAAAATATGGAAAATTACAGTGAACACAAATTTTAAGTTTCTTAAACAAATTAAAATTAAACACTACAAAGTGAATTAAAATAAACACACACGCATACTTTAAATTCACTCAAACCAAATTAATTCAATTGTCAACTTTAAACAACTTAGGCAAGAATTTATTCAATTACTTTAGTTCCAACTTTATTTAAAATAACTTAAAATAAACTTACCCAAATAATTAAACAAACACCATTTTAATCAAGATTGCGAGTTAAACCCAATTTTATCTTTTTACCCTAAGCATACGTTCTAGGTGATTTTTGCAAAGGATAAAATAAATTCACCATCCCACAATGCACCGATGTACGAGGAAAAACCCAAATCGGAAAAATTACCTCGTACGGACCTGGCCAAATGAATTCACTAAGTATGGTATGTATTATACAAAAACTCGACCAGGGGATTTTCATAACAGACTCTACTACCTTCAAGACTTGATGCGCTCCTTTGATCTTCAACCTTCTCCTAGAGAATAACCGGGGACTCCTCCCCAGTCTTGGACTCCATCGATGGGGCTCTTGGACACCGACACCCTCACACGAAGTCTTTCTTCGAGAGGGAACACCGCAGCGTAAACAAATGTGTCTCCTTTTGTTGGGGAAGAGAAACAGGACCCAAACTCTTTTCTTCTTGGGTAGAAAAGTGAACCCAACGCCAAAACACTCCAAGCAAATATATAGAAGTAGAAACTTGGATAAACTAAACTTTGGGTGTAAGTGTTTTTGTAGAAATTAGTTCATGGTTACATAAAAACACTAAACAATGAACTTTTGAACTAAATTTTTTTTTCTCTAAAATGTTCTCTCAAATGTGTTTAGAAAATGTCAAAAGTTGGTTTTTAAAAAGAGGTTCCCGCACTAAATAATTATGGTAGAAAGTTAGTGGGCAAAGTAGTGGTAAAGTGGGGTAAAAACTACCAAATTTGTTCTCGCCAGAAATCTCGTTCGAATGAGATTTTCGTTCGAACGACTTTTCTAATGAAGAGTCAGTTGTAAAAATGGGAAACTCGTTGGCAACCTCGTTCGAACAAAATTCTCGTTCGAACGACATTCTCGTTCGAACGACAATTTCGAAGGAAATGTCAGAATGCTCATTTTTCAATTTTAATCCCAAAAAACTTTATTTCAAATAAAAATTACACCTTTAAATAATATTCCAAGTCTCCTACAAATTTATAAAAGCATTCATACCTTTGGAGACTTGAAATATGATGTTGATGACATGAAATGTGACACTGAAACTCGATAATGTTGTTCTCTTGAAAAGTAGGCTGCAACGTCTTCAACTTTAACATGTCATGGGCTTGATGGATGGTCAAGAACTCTATCCTATGACTTAAATGTTTTTGTTCGAAATTGAGCCAACACTACATTAAGACTCAATCGGAGACTTGTGTCCTTACAAATCTCCCCCTTTGGTTATTTCGGGATAAAAAACAAAACAAAATCCTAAAGGGCCGTCAAGCTATACTAGACTCAAAAACTTCCCACCCAAAAATAAAAATAAGAAGATTGACTCAAATACCACTTAGGATAAATAGATTTGCCGATGAAAGTTACCACTTTAAAAAATTCCTGCACACTTAAGCAAACTATCAAACGCATTGGGAATATCAAGAATATTAGATGCATGTAAAATAAATACTCCCCATAAATTAATTCTCCTTTATCAACTATGATCAACCTAAGAAGATAGCTCTCTCCCCCTAAGTTAAATCCCCTTAACTAAGATATGATTATAATAGGATTAGATACCATTTCTCCCCTATCATTCTCCCCCTTTTTGTTCAGGAATAGACAAAGGTGATAGAATTAATAAAGTGTTAAGAAGATGAAAGCATATGGACAACAATAGACAATAACTAATCCAAGAAAGAATAAAGGATGCTAACTATAATGCAAAAAAAATGATATCAATTTGAAACATAAGAGACTAAGCATGTGATATCAAACAAACATTTGGTAATCAGTTAGATACCAATTATGAATTAAAGCATAGGTGGACTAGCTAAAATGGCAAAGAACCAAAAAAAATTACCATATATATGTAGACATAATGAATATCACTAACGCACACGCACATATATATAGGAATAAACACCACACATGACATAAAATACATTAAGCTTTTCACACTCGTATGGCAAAAATGTGTCCAAATACATGCGGTAAATGGAAGTGTAGGGGTGTGAACTAGTAACAATTAAATTTTGACCTAATCACTTAAAACATGTTCACAAAGTTCTCATTTGATTGTAAAAATTTATCACATTTAGATATAGCCTCATGTGACAATATAAATTGAACTCAATGAACAAATATACAAATTGCACATAAGCCTAGAATTTTGATGATTCTAGAAACCAATAGAGTCATGTCAATAAAAGCTTAACTAGGATTCAAAGTCATCATGCAAACCCGTTAGTATATCAAACCAAACTCCTCACAGTTTTCTATTGAACAAATTAACTAAACAATTTTGGATTTGGCAAATATTCTTTAAATGCTACATTTTTAAGGCCTAAACTTCAATGGTGGATTTTCACGAAAAGTAATTTTGTCTTTCGCAACCCGATTTCATTGATGAAAAACTACATCGGATAAACATATTTTTTTATTATTTTTAAATTCGGGAAACGGTTATTACATGCACAAATCTGTGACAACCCGCCTAATAAAATAATAGGTGGTCAGCCCAATACTCTAATAATCACAGGAATCATAGATGGCCCATCCTCAGCGTCACTGTCGATTAAAATAATAGTACGAGATAACCACCAATCATTTTAGAAAACGGACTGTCAAATTTAAAATTTTGAAAGTAAAAGAAAACACTTAGACAATCCCATTTGCAAAAATGGTGGATATCAAAAATCAACGAATAAAGAATGACAAAATAATAAATAATCTCTTAATAAGCTGTCGGTGAACAAACCAATACAATTAGTTACACCGAGTATTACACATTAAATATTACAATATAATATATGAGTGCAACACTTGGGCAACCCACCCGAATAAATAAACTGAACATAACTAGAGTATAATGGAAGGAAGCCTCTAATAAAAATGACCTACAACATCTGCAATATGCTATAGCTCCATGACATCCAAAATGGAAATGTAAATGCGGGTGTCCATGCAGTAGAGCACCTGTACGACAAGGAGTTGCATGCAAAATAAATAAATATAGACGGGTGAGGGCCCGGTTTGATATGATTCCCATGTGACTAAAATGCATCACAGTTAAGTGCGTAATTCTCTCGCAATTAACATAATATTTCTCACCTCTCATTCTAAAAGCACAACCTAGCGCAATATCATGAGATTCTCTAGTTAACCCAAGTACTAAGGGCTAACTTCTCCTCACTCTCAACACTATGCCCTATTCATGCGTGGTGTGTCTCGCAAAGCGAAATCCAAACAAGGAACCCCCCCCCCCCCCCGATACACTACTACTTAGGCAAGGTTGATCATCGAGATCCATTAAGCCCTAAGCACGTAATTAAAATATATATAAATGTGTATGCATATCCATGGGAGGTCTCATGTACAGCTACTCAAGGATACATAAATAAATCCATCCACAACCTAGGGGCACAATTCCTATTTCTTTCTTTAGGAATATACATATATGATAATTCATTTTATCAAATGTTTACCAATTAATCTCATTTCCATAACCTTATTTACCAAATTTTATTTCCTTTCTTCCATCCAAGAAAAATACATTTTTAAAGCAAGTTTTATTATCATAAAAATGCTTTATCCTTTTTCTTAAAATCCCACTTCCCTTCTTCCATCCAGGAAGTGTAATCAAAATTCATTTTTATTATCATAAAAATACTTTTGCATACCATATGCTTCCATCTCCTCCATCCGGGAAATGTATCCGAAGCCAAACCATATATCCCATTTCCCTTCTTCCATCCGGGAAATGTAATTAAAGTCAATTTATTATCATGGATTGCTTTAACATATCTAAGACCGTACCTCCGAGTTTCCCCACTGGACACACCCCTAAATGGCTATCATCTTCCAGGGCCCATCAAATAAGACAACATGGGAACCTAACAACGTTGGGAAGCGGCCATATGCCTGCGGGATAGTCAAGAACACACCCAGAATCTCCTAACCAGCGCAGTACAATAAACGCCAATATGGCCTAGGGACTATATCCACCCTGCATTCATTATCCAGGGGGCTTCACCACGTGCGCGCAACTTCCCTTATGATAGCGATTTAGAGAGGTGTGTAATCATAAATTAATATTTATGAAAAAATTACTTTTTGCTTTTGAAAACATCCAATTTTACGTTATCAAAATCATTCATTTGTACTTATTTCTTTTAGTACTACATATTAGCATACGTCTTTCTTATTCTTAGTGTCATATTTTATAATGACCTAAGACCCGAAGTGCCATAATACTCAAACTAGTCTCCAAAGGTTCGTACAATTTAATAAACCATCAAAGTGGGTCTTCATCAATAATAGACTCCCAAAAGTCCCAATATTAACATCTGATCTCCAATTTATCTTTAGGTTAGCCTCCTATATCATACGGACATAAACCTATACAAACTAGCCTTCGGGGTAAGCCAACACATCCCATATCATCCTAGGACATTAGTCTACCCAAAACATCCCTCTAGGACTCCCCATTACTTCCCAAAGGAAGGCCCCTAAACCTTGGACCTAAAATAAAAAGGGCTAAAAATCAAACTAGGAAAAACTCACAAAAACAGGGTAACCGAATCGATTCGCCTAAAAGCTGAATCGATTCGATGAGCAAAAACTGACATTCTGTAATAGCCGAATTGATTTGGACCAATCCCGAATCGATTCAGTTTTCCCAGACATGTATCCTTCCCCTTATCCGAATCGATTCGCCCCCAGGGTCGAATCGATTCGGTCTTGCAGAATGGCCCATTTTGGGCTATGAGTTGAAGAACCCTAAAATCTCCAATACCCCAAATCTTAGATATTATCCAACATCAACAACAACTAATTCTCCCAAATTGTTTCTACACAATTTATAACAAAAAACTTATCCTCAAACCAAATCAAAACTAAGATTTAAGGGTTAAATCATCAAAATCATCAAAGAACCCATTTAGGGTTTAAATCTCCAAAACCTAACTGTACATGCAATTTATCACATTAAATCAACATCTTTTCTCCAGTAGTCTCGAGGTTGTAGTCTCGGATCCTCCTCCGGTAGCAACGAAATCCGGACTCAAATCTCCATTTCTCTCTCTTTTCTCCATTTCTCCCAACTCTCTATTCTCTCTCTCTCTATCTCTCTCTCTCTCTCTCTCTCTCGGCTTCTAACACAAGATAAGGGAAATAAAAGGGTTGGGAGAATTAACCGGGTCTTAAAACATAAATGCCCTCTTTTAATTGTTAATACACAATTAAAATGACTCGTATCCACATAATTGAGTCATAACACCCCAAAAGTGCACAAAACTCAAAAATACTACTTGGCACTTATTTCGACTATCTTGATTAATCAAAAAACAACCGCACCCCCTATTTTGGCATTCGGGAAAATGTGAACAAATTTTATATTCTAAATTCATTTTATTTATGAGTCACAACCATCGTTTTACATATAACGACGCAATATATCACAATATAATGCTATTTACCTTCTCATAACGGTAAATAGACAAAACATAGTAAATATTATCCCTAAATCTCACGGGAAATAATATTTACTCCAATATCCCCTATTTTATAAAATTAGCCCATCGGGCAAAATAATATAAAATAGCCGCTCAAAAACCTGGGTTGTTACAAAATCCTCCATATTCATAGCAAAATATAGATGACTAAATTAATTGGAGAACATCTCACTTAACTCAAATATACATGTGATGTTTAAATTTCAAATGAGCTCGTGCATGTGTGAATTGAGGCATATAAAATATAATCCATTAAGCAACGCAAAATCCAACTACTCCATGTAGGCATGGAAAAGAACATTTTAAGGATTACAATCTTAACCAAAATTTCTAGCCACATGGAAGCAAAAAATAAGGGATTCAAACACAAATATATGCCATATAAACCGTGTCAAACTAAAATACACACAAAACAAAAATCTTTTTGAGTTTTTGAAATTTTTCACCAAACATGCAAAAATATTGACTCAAAAGACAAACAAGAAACATTTGTATTTATCATTAAGCCTAAATAACTCATAAAATAAAACATAAATGAAAACATAAAATCTTTTTGTATTTTTCATTTAATGCAAACTAAAATGAAAGAGCTATAATACAAAAGATAAACAACAATCATAATTATAGCATGAGATATGTGATAAAGGAATGACTAGAAAATGATAAACAAGAATACAATTAGCATGATAATATAGCATAAAGCACAAAAGCTCAAGTATGCAAACAACTAACACATTCAACCTTTAGACTTAGCAAAGTAGGTATCGTGTGAAAGTAAATGAAAATAAAAAATCATGTCTTGTAAAGATACCAAGTCGAATCTTCTAAACAAAACTAATGATGAATGATTATCTCGGGATATAGGTTTCTTGGCTACCTCGGTTGCCTTACATTGGGATTTTCTAGGACCTCTTTTAAGATAAAAACAAAACTTCCTAATATGACCTTTTCGACCACAATGTGAGCACCTAAAGACTCGGTGAAAAGACTTACCTAAGGAATCATCTACAGCATTGTTCTTAGAGTATTCTCCTAAAACATTGGTTTTGTGTCATTTTTTACTTGGACGGTTCCTAGTCCCTAAAAAGAGGAAGGAGAGGTTCTTCTTCAGGGGGAGCTTGGTCCACCTCTGACCCTTATGGAGCCAATTGGCTTCCCTACCATTTAGTGCACCCCACCGACCATGGGTAAGTTAGCTTTTACTTATAATTTTGTGTTGGAGCTTGTTTACTGACATTAAATTAGGGTTTTAATGATATTTTTTCCTTTTATACAGCTTGTCGAACCTAGCTACGAGGAGGAGAAGGATATGACGACTGAGGCCTTGAAGTTGGTCTCTATCCCTTTTTTAGGCCTTCGTCACCTCAAGGCATCTTTTCAAGAGTGGGTTGGGGCCTGAGCCTAAAGCTTTGATGTTGGGAGGTGTGCCAGAGGCTCCCAAAATTGTGATTGGGGCGTCTTAGGGGGCCGAGTCCTTTCCTCTGGTTCCAAGGAAGAGGAAGGTTGTTGATGTGGTCTCTTCTCAAGTTCTTGAGGCCTCTGAAGGTGAGGATGACAAGCCCAAGATTAAGATTGAGCTTCCCCCAAGATTGAAGAGGTATTTCCCATAGTTGGAGGTGCAATTCTAATAGAGCGGACCTACATTCCAAATCAAATTTGACTTTACTAGAGTCTTTTAATTTATTTTCTAAATATAAAATGTGAGACTCTAATAAAACATTGCGCTCTTCGAATGCGAGAAGATCCTTTTTCAAGGATTTCATTAAGCCCTTAAGGCTATCTCTCTCACCTTCTACATACTCAAGCTTCTCTCGAAAAGCTCTATTTTGTCCTAAGGTCATCAACTAACACACTCTCATCAATGACATTGGCACGCTCTTTTAAACTCTCTTCTAACTTCAAATTTGCCCTTTTTAATTTTATAGATTTGACATATAATTCTTGAAATGCAAATTGAAGTTCACTCACATCAACCTCATTTTCACTTTCACTTTCTATCTCTTCTCCACTCTCACTACCATCATCTTTTAGATCTTCAGAAACAAAGGACTCGAAAGTGTCATGATTTGAGATGTCATTGTCGGACAATTTCTCTCCATCACTAACATGACAAGCCATGAACGTGGTAAAGTTGTGTTCAATGGGGAATTCGGGTCCCTCTTCCTTATCACTATCACTAAGGGTTGCATTATAGGAAATGGGTTGTTTGCCTTCTCTCCTTAGTTTAGTGGGTCACTCTCTCACCCTATGGCCATAACCCTCACAACCATAACACCTATTTGACTCGTCCCTATTTAAATTTTCATTAAAAGTTATAGGGATCTTTTCAGCTTTGTCATGCTTAGATTTTTCAAATTTCTTAAAATCATTTTTAAATTATCTTTGTTTAATTTAAGAAATTTGCGAAATTTCCTAGCAAACATAGCCATTTATTTTGAGTCACTCTCGCTCTCATAATCCGAAACTATTTTAACCTCCTTTTGGGCTTTCAAAGCGACGCCCTTATCAATTTTCTTATCATTGTTGGAGGAAAACATGTCTAGTTCATAGGTTTGCAAATCACCTACGAGATCTTCTAGTTTCGTAGAGGCTAAGGTTGATAAAGAATCTAACATGGTCACTTTTGGGATAAATCTATTGGGAAGGGACCTAAGAATTTTCATTACTACTTGATCGTCGGGTATTTTCTCTCCTAAATTAAAAGATGAATTTACAATGTCGTAAAGTCTAGCATAAAATTCATCAAAAGTTTATTTTTCTTTCATTTTGATGGTTTCAAATTGAGTAGTAATATTTTGGAGCTTAAAGGCTTTTACAACACGTGTTCCCTCGTGAGTGAGTTATAGGTATCCCAAGCTTCCTTAGCAATTTCACACGTCATGATACGTCGGAATTCATCCAGTGTGACCATGCTAAATAAGGCATCTAAACCTCAGGAATTGAAATTAGCGGATTTAAGTTCGTTCTCACTCCAACGCTCAATGGGTTTAGGGACACGCTCATTCTCTATTAAACAAGTAGGTGGGGACCACCCATTAACTACGGATAACCAAACCCTCTCGTCAATAGCACTAAGTTCCTAACTCATACGTGCTTTCCAATATGCATAATTAAAACCATCGAAAATAGGAAATTTAGAAAATTGGAAAAAATCCATTTTTAGTCAAAATATTAACAGGATCTAAACGAAAGAAATTTTCGCTCCTCCTCTGATACCACTTGAAATCACCCGATAGGACCCCCAATTTTAAAAACTCACTTTAGTTTCCTATAAGTGCAGAATAAAGATGGTTACTAACAAAATTTAATTTTCTTTTCTATAAAAGATGGAAAATTATAGTAAACACAAATTTTAAGTTTCTTAAAACAAATTAAAATTAAACACTACAAAGTGAATTAAAGTAAACACACACACACACTTTAAATTCACTCAAACCAAATTAATTCAATTATCAAGTTTAAACAACTTAGGCAAGAATTTTATCCAATTACTTTAGTGCCAACTTGATTTAAATTAACTTAGAATAAACTTACCCAAATAATTAAATAAACACCATTATAATCAAGATTGCGAATTAAACCCAATTTTATCTTTTTACCCTAAGCATGCGTTCTAGGTGATTTTTGCGAAAGATAAAATAAATTCACAATCCCACAACGCACCGATGTACGAGGAAAAACCCAAATCGGGAAAAAAACTCGGACGGCCCTAGCCTAACGAATTCACTAAGTATGGTATGTATTTTACAAGGACTCGACAAGAGCACTTACACAACAAACTCGACTCCCTTCAAGCCTTGACGCGCTCCATCGATCTTCAACCGCCGCCTAGCGAATAATCGCGGACTCCTCCATAGTCTCGAAATCCACCGATGTGGCTCTTAGAGAGGGAAGCCTTTCTTCGAGAGGGAACACCGCAGCGTAAAAAAATGTGTCTCTTTTTGTTGGGGTAGAGAAACAGGACCCAAACTCTTTTGTTGGAAAAGTGAACCCGGTGCCAAAACACTCCAAGAAAATATATAGAAGTAGAAACTTGGATAAACTAAACTTTGGGTGTAAGTGTTTTTATAGAAATTAGTTCATGGTTACACAAAAACACTAAACAATCAACTTTTGAACTAAGAAATTTTTTCCCTCTAAAATCTTCTCTCAAATGTGTTTAGAAAATGTCAAATGTTGGTTTTTCAAAAGTGGCTCCCGCACTAAATAAGTTTGGTAGAAAGTTAGTGGATAAAGTAGTGGAAAAGTGGGGTAAAGACTGCCAAATTTGTTCCTGCTAGATTTCTCGTTCGAACGATATTTCGTTCGAACGACATTTCGTTCGAATGACTTTTCTAACGAAAAGTCAGTGGCCAAAATGGTAAACTCGTTGGCAACCTCGTTCGAATGGAATTCTCGTTTGAACGACATTCTCGTTCGAATGACAATTTCGAACGAAATATCAGAATGTTCATTTTTCAATTTTAAGCCCAAAAAACTTTATTTTAAATAAAAATTACACCCTTAAATAATATTCCAAGTCTCCTACAAATATATAAAAGCATTCATACCTTTGGAGACTTGAAATATGATGTTGATGACGTGAAACGTGGCACTGAAACTCGGTAATGATGTTCTCTTGAAAATTAGGTCGCAACGTCTTCAACTTTAACATGTCATAGGCTTGATGGATGGTCAAGAACTCTATCGTATGACTCAAGTGTTTTTGTTTGGAATTGATCCAACACTACATTAAGACTCAATCGAAGACGTGTGTCCTTACAACCTTAGCTTATGAAATGGAAGCCATAATTACACTGGAAGTTGTCTTGCTAATCATGAAAATAATTATTGCCGAATAAACTAAGAATGAAGAAACCATAAGGAATAAGTTTTACTTAGATAAGGAATGAAGAGAACAAGCATTGATCAAAGTGGCTATCAATAGGATTTGGCTAAGAAGTACAATAAGGGTGTTAATCCACGAAAGTTCCAAGTCGGGGATTACGTCCTTAGAAAAGTTCTCGACAGCGCAAAGAAACGATCAGATGGAAAATCAGGTCCTAAATGGGGGTATGGATATCCCTAGGGCCTGAAATGCAGCCAATATTAGAAATTTTTATCTTTAGCTCGATTTAGGTCTCGTTATTTTGTTTCCTGAATGATTTGAAGTTGAATGAATACAATTATCTTTATTATTATTCTAAATAGCGGGTCAACCTAGTTTATTGTAAATTATTTTATAAACTTATTCATGTTTATTCGAATAAATTTTAGTCGCCAGATTATACAACATCGACCAATATCTGATCATAGCTATGAAATCTTAGTAAGATTATATATAATTAAGAATCAAAGTCACTTGTTATTGTCAATAACAAATAAAAAAAATATTAAGACCTAGGAAATAACAAAGTCTATAGTGGATCACTAGGCACTAAGTGTTCGAACTTTGGTCGGCTAAAATTCTGAATGGGAAGATGGCCCCGCAACCAGGTGTAACAACCCTAATTTTCTACATAAAGGTTAGCCATACACAATAAGCCAAAGATGGGGCTTGTCTAACAATACATATCATTCTCAACATAAAACCATAATATAACAATTACAATTTTAAAACAAACAGACCATTTAAATAATAACTAGCAAAGAGATGAATCCAAATTTTCCCACTAGTAATAGAACATCCACTCAAGTATAACAAATATCAAGAAAGACTGGATAAAAATATTGGGCTTAAGCCCATACAATATCTAAAGTAATAAAATGAATGAAAGGTAAATAACAACCTAAACTAGATTCAATCGAACTGGAATTAGTAATAAGTAAGTATGATCACAAGTCTTATCTGCTCTCAGCCCTGCTATCCCTATCTAGGCAAACCTATGGGGAAAATATTTTATAATTTGGGTTAGTGTCCTAAAGTTGCAAGAACTAACTTAAAAAATAAATATACAATTATACAGTAAATTCACACTACACACCACCCATCAGCACTCTCGTGCACTAAGTATCTCATCCCTCATCTAAGTCCAATATTGTATGCATATCAACCCCAGTCCTAATGATGAAGTCTGGTAACTGCACCAATAGGATTATATTTAATTCATTTAGCACAATTCATAAACTGATGGGAATTATGTACACCTATGCTTCAAGTCCCAAGTGTAACCCCACACTACTACCCACAAAGAATGTCATAACATCACATTATGCATTTACGTAGTATTGGGTTCACTAATAATTGTCTACATCATTAGACTGCATGGATTTTTTCTTAATTAATTTATATAATTATATATGTACTTACAAACATACAACACACACAGGAATCTACCTTTACTGTCCCTTTCGTGCTCTATCGTTAGGTCCGAGGGAGTCTTTCATCCAAATAAACATCACAAAACACACACAAGCAGGGTGGTCCCTACATAGTACACCATTACACGATCCATCCCCCCGATAGTGACAATGGATTCCAGCCATCCCACCTACCTCCTCGTAAGCGGTGCTGCCACATAGGACCTAAAAATGTCCTACACAATGCCTAGACCACCTACGCCGACACGTGTTATGGTCCCGAGATGTATACAACCCCAACTGATAGACCATCCACGTACATGAGTATGTTTATACAAATATATAAATACATATTTTAACACATAATATGTATAGGTAATTAACCTTATAATTACCCCCAATAAGTCTCATCAATCTCCAAATAATATCCTCTAATAATTAACCATCTAGTTAACTATTAATTTCTCCATACAGTAAATAGTGATACAAAACTATTTTTAATTAAATATCCCCCCAGTTGGATGACCTCCCACATTCTCTCTTAAGTGCATAAAAATCACCTGAACATTTCCCTCGATCCCAACCTGACCCAGGCCTATAGGCAGAATAGATTTTCCTCTAGGTCCGAATCGATTCACCCCAGACCAAATCGATTCTCTTGGAAGGCCAAATCGATTTGAATTATGTTAGAAGCAAAGAACTGCGACATTTTTCTATACGGGCTTCGCATCCCCAACTCCAATTTCCTTCCAAATGTTTTACCCACGTTTGTTTCAATTAATATAGATTCCTCACAATCCAAAAACACTTTCTAAATGATTACTTAAACAAATATAACCTAAGATCATACCCCAAAATCCCAAAAATTAAGTCTAGCATTAGAGTTCATCTAATCCAATTTTGATCATACGTTCTATATAATCCTTCTCAAATTTCAACGGACTAATACATGAATTATAACGATCAAGATAGAAATTCTACAACATGGATTCTAAGTTTCAATTTCCAATTAACACAATAACAATTATGGGTTTGTCACGAAATCATTTAATCCTTGAAAACCATTATTTCCCAAGATTTTTTCAAAGAATTCATAGAATTCATTCCAATTACTCAAAATCATCATATAATCCAATTAACCAGGAATTGTTATGAGAATATGCATAAATGAATTAAGAAATAAATTGAAATTGATTTGGCAAGAGAATTCTTGCCTTAAACTATTGATTGGAGTCTCCCTCTCTTGAATCCTTGTTCTTCCTTCCTTATCTAGCCTTAGTAACCTCTTCAATGGGGTGTTGGTCTGATAGGTTTATATCCTTCTGGATGGGGATAGACCCTTAGGTTTCTAAATACCCTATTATAAAATCTAATCTCGTATTACCCATAAACCTTCACTTTTGGGCCCCCAAACAAGCTCGAAGCATTACTCGTATTGGCCCAATAACTCCATTAATGGTATACCTATGCTCCGTGCCCAATTTTGGATGTCTAAAACACCTAATCGAGTCCCTAATACATCCCAAAATTTTCCCAAACTATATTTACCCAAGTTACATACTTTTATTATGTTTAATCACAATGTAATAATAATTTAGTGAACATACAATTTATTTTCTACGAGCGAATACGTTATGCATAAATGGATCATATAAAACGTGCAATCACAATCCAACAAATCATTCATGAATTTTTTTAATATAATTCTACCAAAAATTAATATATTATGAAAAGTGGGGGTATTACATTCTCCCCCTAATAACGGAATTCAGTTCCAAAAATTCAAAACGTACCTGACTAGAAGAGTTCCAGGTATTTCTCTCGCGTGTCGTACTCTCTCTTCAACATTGACTCATCCTCATTGTGGTGTCCTCAATGCATACGTACTTAAGGAACAACCTTGGAATGAAGTCTATGCTCCCTACAGTCCAGAATAGCTACGGGTCATTCCTCGTAAGTTGCATCAGGCTGAAAATCTATCTCGTCAAGGTCTACGTTCTAGTAAGCTACCTCATCTCTAAGGAATATCCATAGTACCAAAATGTGGAAAACATCATACATCCTCTACAAATGATTCGATAATGCACATTTAAAAATTTTCTTTTATATAAATTAAGTCTTATTGTTATTATTTAATATGAAACCATTTTCATGAACACAAAGGATAATATTAAAACAAAACCATCCAAACGAAATAACCAATCTAGATTAATCAATCCAAAAAATAAATCCCAATCGAAGGACAATGAAATAAATAAAACAAACCCAACAATAGTTAAATCCTGAAATAATAAAGAGTACAAGTCTCTCTCTGAACTAAATGAAATATGGAAACGGGTGACACCTGCCTAACTGAGAATAACTAAATAGAAGACTGGAAAGATAAGAATGTAGTCCTCTACTACAAGGACCTGCAAATTCCACAATAGTTGTATCACGGAAATGGTCCAAAGATCTAGGCCTGACGCCCCTATGGCTGAGCACCTGTAATATATATATACAAGAGGAAGAAAAGATAACAGGAAATGGGTCAGAGCCCGAGTGTAAAACATCTTTAAAATAGTTTAGCAAGTATTTAAAATGCTTACCAGTTGATATTACATACATGTTAGTACCTCGACACTCACTTGAGAATCCTCACCTCTCAACTAGTGTGCACGCCTAACGTACTACCGAATTAACCTAGTTAAGTCTAACCAAGTTAACTAGTCCAACCCAATTTTAAATAACCAAGCCTAATTCAAGAAATCGCATGACTATAGTGTATATCTTATAACCTTTTCTTATGAATTTACCAAGCTAGTTATATTCATCACAATTTAGACATAAGTTCTCAACCAGTTAACTCATTTAATATTAATTACTCTATTCTATGTACTTACGAGAACAGTAGATTAATCACATGTACATATATTTATCGCTCATAATATAAATACTAATAGGGCACCCCACATAAGTCTATGGTGTTGGCATACTCTTCTATCAAGTCCCCGTATCACTCGTACAAGAGGGGAATATTAGTTCGAAATCACTCTCGAACTGTATTAACACAAAACACGCATATTTGAGTCGAAGCATAGTTCCAAGTCACTAAAAAGTCAGTGCATACCCTCACGTATATTAGGATCATATGACTATCATCGTCGGATAGCCTATACCAAGTATGCTATTTTCTAGAGTACAAGTCAATATCCCCCATAAAGGTCCAATCGAGATAAGACTGTCCTGGTGCAGAACCTCCGTGATAGCAAGTAGCGCGGGTATGATTACAAATAAATATACAACAAAATATATATATACTAATACCCATATATATATATTCATGTTATTCATCTAGGTATACCCACGACCCATAATACATGTGAACTATGCCCGATTTCTACACATAAATAAATCATTCTTTTTATTTTCTCAATTACCGCAAACCTTAATTACTTCTCGACTCTCGAAGTGTATCCTCTTTATAATTATAAAATCAGTAGGTGTATAGTCACTACCCTACTGGTATAAGTCCATCTCAATTCTCACGAGACCTAATTTAACGTACGCACGATTTTTTATTCAATTTATACCCCCAAAATCCCACAGTTGAATCCCATATAAAGTCGTATTATCCGGAGCCCACTTATACCATACTGGTCCTTCTCAAGTCGCATTATGATATATAAATTATATCCAAAGGTCCTTACACATCGGGATTGGATTAACATTTAAAAAGGAGAAAAAGTTCCCATTTCCAGGATTGAGTCGATCGATCGACCAAGCAGGTCTTGCCCAGAATTATGCAAATTAAGCCTAGGGTTTCTTCCAACTTAAATGATCAAAACTCCATTAACATGTCCCAAACTCCCAACCAAAATTATCAACGTTATATAAACCAATATGGATGATTTCTAACGTAAAACATTCATTAATTCCTCAAGATTAGTCATTAAATGGGATAATTCAAGATATTATCATTTAACCCTAGTTCATCAAAAAATTTCAAGAATTCATTTAATTTCCAGATTTCTATCTCTACTGGGCATAAAATTTCATGGATAACATTCTACATATGACAATATATTCATTCCAACATGGTTTCTACTTCAAAATTTCCATAATAATCTCCCAACATTATTTTCATGAAGATATAAATTAATTAATTCCTCCACTAGGATGGATGTGTTATCAACTAAAGAAAAGCCAGTTCGATACTTGCCTGGAAATCAAAGGTCTGATCCAAAGAATTAAAGTGGTATAGGAATGATCCGCTTCTTCCGATCTACGCGTTGGTTGTGGAATTGGTGAGAGTGGTGTAGGGTTAGTGGCTCTCCTCCTTGGAAGCCTTCTCTCTTCTCTCTTACTTAGCCTCTCTACAACTCTAATATTTATAACCCTGGAGGACTCTAAGTCTCATCAGATATAACACTTCAATTTTTTGTAATACCCCTTAATTTTGATACCTTTTAAGAAGGCATTTATTTGGAATTAATTAAATATTTGAAATTAATTATTACATGACAATATAGTAATATATGATATATGTTAAATATTCCTTGGTGAATCAAAGTAATATGTGGTTATGACTTTACTTACGATTAATTTTAGAAGTTGTCACTAATAGTGAATTACGACAATTTCGATGAATAAGTTAGACGCATGTGAATAGTAGTGTCGGGACTAGATTTATATAAAATAAAAGAGGAATATTGGTATGTCATCCAAATGGTTATTTTGATCACGCCAAACTGTTCAGAAGTTTTTTTATAGTCGAAAAAATCTACTCGGATGTTTGTATAGGGTCTCGGGGCACTTTGGAGCCGAATAGTCACCCCGGAGGGGTAATATGGTCATTTCACTTGGAAGGTGAATAGTGTACACGAAATTGGGAGGTTAGTTATAAGTCTTAGGGGCTGAGATTATTCATTTCATTCTACAAACTTATAGAGGAATAAATTGAGAGGAAGTGAGGAGTTCTCTGGGAAAAAGGAAGAGCCTTTGTGGGAACACCAAGAGACAAAGGATCACCACCACCAACCACCACAGGAAGTCTACCGAAAAAGGGAGAACCACCAGTGGACATTCATCCCCAAAGGATAAGATCTTCAGTAGAGGCAAGTGATTTGATAATTGCAATCTAGTTTGTATAATGTCCATGTTAGGATAATTAGGAATGAGGAGAAATTACATGTTTTGGAGATAAACTAGTTGATGTTAAATCATTTCGGGAAAATAGAGATATGTAGGATTAATCTCATGTTGTTAATGGAAATTAATCCGTGAAATAAACATCACATGTTGGAGAAATCCAGAAAGTTATAGGATTGTTCTTAAGATATCATATATTTTAGTTTTTCTGGAAAATATGAAATATATACACTTTAATCCAATTTCTTGATGATTCTAGATTGTTTAGAATAGTAGGAATAATTTCCATATGTCGCTCTATCATGTGGGATGAATTATAAGGAATTTGATTCGGGGAAGACACCAAACATATGTGTGTTATGTTTTTATGATTCGGGGAAGACACCGAACCATTTGTCCTTTAGACATTGAGAATTGTAACTGGACATGATAGTAGAGTATGCCTGCACCACAATTGTGACTGAGAGGTACTATTTTAGTATATAATATAGGGTGAATATATATACTGTAATTAAATATACTATGTGATATTGTAGTTGACTGTGAATAAAAGAAATGGAATTAAGTAAAAGAATACTTAATCCTAAGACTTTGGAAAGTCAATTTCATATTAAAGAGAATAGAATATGAATAATTATATTACGTATGGTATGGGACATACGGGGTTATTATATGGGATAGAATCGTGTTGTGGGAACTAGTTAAAAGGAAGTTACTCAGTTACGCACTTTAGATGAGATGTGAGAATATCAATTGAGAGCCGGGAATCTAACATGTACATAATAAATGCTTTATTGCACTTGTTAAACACTTGTTATTTTAAAATCATTTACAATCGGGCTCTGACCTGTTTCCTTTCATATTCTCTTTTCTACTATATTTATATCAACAGGTGCTCAGCATCAAGGATGTGCAGCTTTGGGTATGGATGTTTGATCATGAGTTGCTATTCCTGGAGATGCAGACTTGTTTAGATGCTTCATTTCTTTGATTCCTATGTCTTAGTACTTTCCTCATTTAGGGCATGTTGCCCAGGATTCCAATTATTTCATTTAACTTATTAGAAGTATTGGGTTTATGTTGGAACTTTCATTTTGGTCTGTTGAATGGTGTTTGATGTTTTAAACTGGGATGTTTTATCCAATTACATGTAATCTTGTTATTCAGTATTCAGTTGTGTTATGATACTTCTCTATTATTGTTCAGTATTGTGGTAATGGTTATAAATCATGAAAAAAATTTAACACTTAACTTAATTAAGTATTGGTTAAGTTATTTAAAAAAGAAAATGTGTTTTTCGACAGTGATGCTGAGAATGAACCAACTGTATATTTTGTTTAATTTAATAAAGGAGTAGCTACCCGGTATTTAATTAGGCGGGGTGTTATAGGTGGTATCAGAGCATCAGGTTCTAGAGTCTTTAGGATCTGTGTGTCTTACTTATTCTTTCTGCTTAGCAACCTTTGATATAGATCCCTATCATTAGGATTGTTGAGAATCATATTTGTGCTTTTACGACTTTAACTATTTATGTAGTATTTTAAAAATGCCAATTTTGATGTAGCTCATTTCAGATGCCTCCTTGACGTGCACAAAGAGCCCCAGGTGTCGCGCAGCCAGCACCATAGCCCGCTCTAGCACAGGGCACTATGAATGCGGCAGATGTTCCTGCCACTGTTGCTCAAACAGTAAATTCTACCTTGGCGGCTGCCTAGCAAGCTCCTCCACCAGCACCAGCATAAGGGTTTCCCACTGCTTGGGAACGAGTTAGGGAGTCCTACTAAAAGGCACATCCAACAGAATTCAAAGGGGGTTCCGACGTTGTAACCGCTAGCCAATGGAAGAAAGACATCCAGCGGCATCTGCGTATGTATGAATGTACGAAGGTTCAGAAATAAATTCTAGCTACGTTCAAGTTTGTTGGTGCAGCTCTACAGTGGTGGGAGTCCACTACCACAGCAGAGAAGAGGGATACTTTGCCTATTCTGTACTTCTGGGTGCGGTTTGACTATAAATACTTTCCTTCTGCAGTTCAGACTGAGATGTGGAGGAAACTCTTAGACCTCACCCAGGAAGGGAAATCAGTTGCTGAATATGAAGAAGAGTTTACTATGCTGACCAATTTGGTTCCAGGAGAGGTACCTACTGAGGAGAAGAAGATTCAACTATTTAGGGATGGTCTTAGTTGGAGGATTTGCCAGCATCTGTTGCAAAATCTTTCCTTACAGACCTATAATGATGTATTAAATGCTGCCTTATTTCACTGCCAGTACCACCGTCTTCATGTCAAGGGAAGTAAAAAGGGAATTGAGTTCAGTCAGGAGGGTCGTACGGGAGGAAATAATGGCAGTTGATCATCTTCAGCTCAGGGACAACCGAAACAGGGTGATCAGAATTTGTAGCCGGGAGATTATGCGAAACATCTAAGGTCAGGAGGATTTCATTTTGGGCAGGGGGTAACAGGTAAGTCCACTAGGGCCAACAGCACAATCAGCAGGTCCATTAAGTCCAAGGCAGAGGTGGTAATGGTCAATCAGGTTGTGGTCAATAGGGTCATAATAGGGGGCAATTTGTAGGTATATGCTTCACATGTGTCAAAGCTGGTCATAAGAAACAGAATTGCCCAGATAAGGGTAAGATGCCACAGTAACAAGGTGCACACTTGAAACCTCTGAGGCCTATGTTTCCAGCTACTCTTCCAATACCGGCCTAGATGCCAGCCTTACCGGCTATTTTCGCAGCTCCAACATAGCAGGGGCAATAGAAGTATGGACGTGTGTACAACGTTCAGCAGGTAGAATTTCAGTAGCCACCACTAGTGATTGAGGGTATGTTTTCTATCTCTGGAGTAATGGGTCGAATTTTGTTTGATACGGGAGCATTACATTCTGTCATATCCACTAGTTTTGCTCGAGGGGGGCGAGCCACAAGGGTGTTAGATATATCCCACAGTACTATTACTTATGTAGATTCACCAATGGGCCATGGCATGCCTATTCTCTTTATATGTCGCTGTGTGAGTATAGAGATTGGGAGTTTGATTTTACTAGCTGATATGCTTGTATTAGAGATGTCTGAATATGATGATATTATTAGGATGGACTAGTTAGTCACTTATAGAGCCACGATCGATTGTTTTGGTAAGAGTTATATTCGATATTCCTGGTCAGGAGATGTTCATTGTAGCGATACCTCATCCCAAGGGAGGATCGTCCATTCATTTATATTACTTAGAGGAATATACCTCTACGGGAGTTGTAATTTCCCTTGATTCAATTCCTGTTGTTAGAGAATTCATCGATGTATTTTAGGACATACCTGGATTACCGCCTAGTAGGGAAATTGAGTTTGTGATTTGACTTAGCACCAGGCACTCGACCTATAGCCCGTGCTCCCTACTATATGGCTCTTACATAGATCATAGAATTAAGGAATCATATTGAGAAGTTATTGGGACAGGGTTTCATCTGTAGGAGTACCTCACCATGGGGTGCCCTAGTTCTGTTTGTGAAGAAGAGGGATGGATCCTTACAATTGTGTGTTGATTATAAGGATCTTAATAAAGTCACGATTCGGAGTAAGTATCCTTTGCCCCGCATCGATGACTTGTTTGATCAGTTGAGAGGTGAAACTTACTTCTCAAAGATAGACTTGAGATTTGGATATCACTAATTGAGAATCAGAGAACAGGATGTATCGAATAGTGCTTTTCTGACTCGATATGGATCTTACGAATTTTGCATTTTTCCATTTGAGTTGACCAATGCGCCGGCTGTATTTATGGACTTGATGAACCGAGTATTTAAAGAGTTCTTAGATCAGTTTTTCATTGTCTTCATTGATGACATCCTAGTTTACTCTAATACAAAAGAGGAGCATGCTGAGCATTTGTGGAAGGTCCTACAGACACTACGTGAGCATCAGTTGTATGCAAAGTATGACAAGTGTGGGTTTTAGCTTCAAGAGGTTCAATTCCTGGGGCATGTAGTGTCAAAAGCAGGTATTTCAGTGGATTCTAGCAAAGTATAAGCGGTGAGAGAGTAGGGACAACCCACGACACCGAAGGAACTATGTAGTTTCTTAGGATTAACTGGCCACTACAGACGATTTATCAAAGGCTTTTCAAAGATTGCGTGATCGATGACAAATCTAACTCGTAAAGGCGTACCGTTTGTTTGGAATGATGCATGTCAATTGGCGTTCGATGAATTGAAAGATAAGTTGACTTCTGCTCTGGTTCTAGATCTACCCAGGCTAGGAGTGGAGTATCTAGTATACACTGATGCATCCTTACAGGGACTCGGTGGGGTGTTGTAGCAAGAAGAGAAGGCTATAGCTTATGCCTCTAGAAAGATTAAGCCTTGTGAGAAAGAACTACCCTACCCACGACTTAGAGCTTGCAGCGATCATATTTACCCTTTAGATATGGAGACACTATTTGTTGGATGAAAAGTTTCGCTTATTCACGGATCATAAGTCACTATAGTATTTGTTCACTCAGAAGGAGTTGAATATCCGGCAGCGCGGGTGGCTTGAATTTGTGAAGGATTATCAGTTTGAGATACATTATCACCCGGGAAAGGCTAACGTGGTAGCCGATGCTTTGAGTTATAGACCTGAGGGTGAACTAGCCTCAATATGGAAGGTAAAGTGGAAGGAACTAGGACATAAGTATGCAGTTGCTAGGTCATTTATATCTGTTATGACCATTACTCATCAGATTATAACAAGGGTAGTACAGGCCCGGGCAACTGATCCATTCTGTCAGGAGAAAATTAGATAACTTTTGGTCGATGGAGTGGATTCTTACTCAGTGAGATCATAGGGAGTCTTATGCTTTAATGGTAGACTGATTGTTCCGGAAGGGGAAGAGTTGCATCATACGGTGATGTCTGAGTCGCATGGTTCCAAATTTGCAGTACATCCCGATGGAGACAAAATGTACCAAGATATACGGAGACAGTATTAGTGGAGTGGCATGAAGAAAGATATTGCCGAGTTTATCTCTAAAGGTTCAATGTGCCAATTGGTGAAAGTGGATCATCAAAAGCCAATAGGGTTTCTTCAACCGTTAGAGATTTCGATGTGGAAATAGGAGAGCATTTATGTGGATTTCATCATCAGACTACCTACCACTAAGAGAGGTCACGATTCTATATGGGTAATTATGGATCGATTGACTAAGGTAGCTCACTTCTTGTCGGTACGTGCTGATTATGCTACAGGGCAATATGCACAGCTCTTTATAGCCAAGATAGTAAGATTACATGGAGTTTTTCTTAATATTACGTCCGTTCGAGACAAGATCTTTATTTCTCAATTTTTGTAAAGTTTTCATGAGGCCGTGGGTACTGAAGTGCGGTTGAGTACAGCTTATCACCCGTAGATAGATGGTCAGAAAAAATGCACTAACCATATGTTAGAAGATATGTTGCGTATGTGTATTCTGGATTTTGGAGGGAGTTGGGAGCAGTATCTTCCTTTGGTAGAATTTGTGTATAATAATTCCTATCAGTTTACCATTGGTATGGCCCCATTTTAGGTATTATATGGTAGACCTTGTCGCTCTCCTACACTTTGGTTAGAAGTGGGGGACAATAAACTACTTGGGCCGGACGTGATTCAGGATACGTCTTCCAGAATTGAGATGATCAGAAGTTGCATTCGTATAGCGCAAGATCGACAGAAGAGCTAAGTTAATGCTAAGAGGTTCTTCAGGGAGTTTAGCGAGGGGGGCCAGGTACTTTTTTGAGTATCTCGAATAAAGGGGATAATGAGATTTAAGAAGAAGGGGAAATTGGCACCAAGATATGTGGGACCATTTCCTATCATAGAAAGAGTGGGACCAGTAGAATACATAATTGGGCTTCCGGAACACATGCATCGTATACATGACATGTTCCACATTTCTTCGTTGCGACGGTATCTTCGAGATGAGTTGGATCATACTCATATTGCATTGGAGGAAGTGGAATTGTAGCCAGATAGTTCTTATGAGGAACGACCCGTGATGATCTTAGACCGCGATGAGAAACGCTTGAGGTCGAAAGTAGTTTCGCTTTTGTGTGTCCAGTAGGCACACCATAATGTGGAGGAATCTACCTGGGAGTGTGAGGACGATATGCGTGAACGTTATCCAGAGTTATTTGTACCAGGTATGCTTTTCTTTTCCAAATTTCGAGATAAAATTTCGTTATTAGGGGGAAGAATGTAATACCCCGTAATTTTGATACCTTTTAAAAAGGCATTTATTTGGAATTAATTAAATATTTGAAATTAATTCGGAATTAATTATTACTTGAGAATATAGTAATATATGATATATGTTAAATATTACCTGGTGAATCAAAGTAATATGTGGTTATGACTTTACTGACGATTAATTTTAGAAGTTGTCATGAATAGTGAATTACGGCAATTTCGGTGAATAAGTCAGACGCATGTGAATAGTAGTGTTGGGACTAGATTTACATAAAATAAAAGAGAAATATTGCTATGTCATCCAAATGTTCATTTTGACCATGCCAAAGTGTTTGGAAGTGTTTTTATAGTAGAAAAAGTCTACTCGAACGTTTGTATAGGGTCTCGATGCACTTTGGAGCCGAATAGTCACTCCGGAGGGATAATATGGTCATTTCACTTGGAAGGTGAATAGTGTACACGAAATTGGGAGGTTAGTTATAAGTATTAGGGGCTGAGATTATTCATTTCATTCTACAAATCTCTGGGTAAAAGGAAGAGCCTTTGTGAGAACACCAAGAAACAAAGGATCACCACCACCAACCACCACGGGAAAGTTGACCAGAGAAGGGAGAACAACCAGTGGACATTCATCCCCAAAGGATCAGATCTTCAGTATAGGAAAGTGATTTGATAATTGCAATCTAGTTCGTATAATGTCCATGTTAGGATAATTAGGAATGAGGAGAAATTACATGTTTTGGAGAGAATCTAGTTGATGTTAAATCATTTCTGGAAAGTAGAGATATGTAGGATTAATCTCATGTTGTTAGTAGACGTTAATCCACGAAATAAACATCACATGTTGGAGAAATTCATAAAGTTATATGATTGATCTTGAGATATCATATATTGTAGTTTTTTCTGGAAAATATGAAATATATACATTTTAATCCAATTTGTTGATGATTCTAGGTTATTTAGAACACTAGGAATCGTTTACATATGTTGTTATATCATGTGAAACAAATTATAAGGAATTTGAGATGCTAAAATAAGTTTTTGAATTTTCAAAAGTTATGAAACCCGTAGGATAAAAGTTGCAGAATTATGGGTTGATAACTGGGTGATCGATCGATGATCGATCGACCTCCCCAGAATTGATGAACTTGTTCCCTTTTAATTCTTGTTTTAATCCCAAAAATTTTTGGAACTTTTACTGATTATTATTTGAGCATAATGGGATTTATGAAAGGGCAGTAGACCATAGCTAAGACCCGGATTTATGTTATTATGTTTGGGATTTAAATTTGAGAGAATTATGTTAATTAATCGAATGAATTGCGGTTGTTAAATTCACGTTTTGGGTTCTGAATCGTTTTTATGGAGATTAAGGATAGGACCAGTAGGTAGGGAATTATTTGAATCACCTGGAAAATCCTAAGTCCATATGTTTATAAACCTAAGTGAAAGAATACAGTTATGAGAGAATAAGTTTTATCGAATATAACTCTAATTAAAGATTAGATTAATTCACAATAATTTGGGGAGTATGATGACATGGACCAGTAGGGTATAAGTAAATTTTTTACTGAATATATATCAAAGAAAATTTATTTAATCTTCGAGAAGTGAGATAGGCTCGGGAATAATAAATTAAGGAGCAAAGTCAAAATATTTAATACGTAGGATTTGAGAGATTGATAATACTACGTATGGGAATTATATTATGGTTGTGTGAATACCTTGTTGATATTATATATAGGTGGATGTATACCTAAAGTATTGTTTATTATGTGTATGACATACCTACGTTACTTGCTATCGGGGTGGAGGTTTTGCGTTGTGGACGGTCTTATCATGTGCATCCAATTTGGGAGAATTTTTTAATTCGTACCCTGATCATAGGACCTTGGATACATGCTATCGGTTTATATTATAGTTTCAATGGTTGAATTGGAACGTAGGTATGTTCGTGACCCATTTGGCTGGGGAGTATGCTCGCCTCCAACATATGTGTGTTATGTTTTTATGATTCGAGGAAGACACCAAACCATTTGTCCTTTAGACAATGAGAATTGTAAGTGGACATGATAGCAGAGTATGCCTCCATCGCAACTTTAACTGAGAGGTGCTATATTAATATATATTATAGGGTGAATATATATACTGTAATTCAAATTACTGTGTGATATTATAGTTGACTGTGAATAAAAGAAATGGAATTGAAGTAAGTAAAAGAATACTTAATCGTAAGACTTTGAAAACTCAACTTCATATTAAAGAAAATAGAATATGAATAATTATATTACATATGGTATGGGATATACGGGGTTATTATATAGGATAGAATCTTGTTGTGGGAACTAGTTAAAAGGAAGTTACTCAGTTACGCACTTTAGATGAGATGTGAGAATATCAAGTGAGAGTCGGGAATCTAACATGTACATAATAAATGATTTGTTGCACTTGTTAAACATTTTCTATTTAAAAATCATTTACAATCGGGCTCTGACCCATTTCCTTACATATTCTCTTCTCTACTATATCTATATTAACAGGTGCCCAGCATCGAGGACGTGCAGCTTAGGGTATGGATGTTTGATCATGAGTTGTTGTTCTTGGAGATGCAGACTTGTTTAGATGATTCATTTCTTTTATTACTATGTCTTATTACTTTCCTCATTTAGGGCATGTTGCCGAGAATTCTAGTTATTTCATTTACCTTTTCAGATATTGTATTGCGTTTATGTTGGTACTTTCATTTTGGTCTGTTGGATGTTGTTTGATGTTTTAAACTGGGAAGTTTTATCCAGTTACATTTTAATCTTGTTATTCAGTATTCATTTGTGTTATGACACTTCTCTATTATTGTTCAGTATTGTGGTAATGGTTATAAATCATGAAAAATGTTTTTAACACTTAACTTAATTAAGTATTGGGTAAGTTATTTTTAGAAGAAAATGTGTTTTTCGATAGTGATACTGAGAATGAACCAATTGTATATTTTTTGTTTAATTTAATAAAGGAGTATCTACCCGGTATTTAATTAGGCACGGTGTTACATTTTCGTCCATAATTATGGCCTAAAATTGAAAATTACCAAAATGCCCTCCCGGGTTACCGATTAGGCATAAAAATGTCCCGAGACGCAAACTACACCCTGGGTACACTTTTCTGACTATCTCGACCCTTCTTAATGCATTGGCGCACTCAAAATGACCATACAGATGACTTAAAATTAATTTACTTTTTATTCCATTAATTTAGTCCCGACATGACACATGCGCATCCGGACTTAATTTCTATGATTGTCGTATTATTCACTCGCGACAATTTTAATAAATTCACTCTCATATATTACTTTACTCATCTAGTAATATTAAACATATAATTACTAACTCTCATCACGCTAGTAAATATTTATTTAAAAATCTAGATTAATATTAAATTAAATTATCCCAGTTTAATTTAATAAATCCCATAATTAAATGCCATAAAAAATATGGGGTATTACATTCTTCCCTCCTAATAAGGGAATTTCATCCCGAAATTCGAAAAGTAAGGCATACCTGGTAAAAACAATTTCGGATACTTTTCACGCATATGTGCCTTGCATTCCCAAGTGGACTCCTCTACATTATGATGCTCCCATTGGACCTGTATAAGTGGGACTATCTTCGACCTCAATCTTCTCTCACTATAGTCTAGGATAGCCACTAGTCTCTCCTCATAAGAACTGTCGGGCTATAAATCAATCTCATCTTTCGCAATATGAGTGTGGGCCAAATCATCCCGAAGATACCGCCTCAACGATGAAATATGGAACACATCATGAATAAGATGCAAGTGCTCTGGTAACCTAAGTCTGTATGCCACTGGTCCAATCCTCTCGATAATGGGAAATGGTACTACGTACCTCGGAGCCAATTTCCCTTTCTTCTAAAACCTTATTACTCCTTTCATAGGAGCCACTCGCAGTAATACTTGGTCTCCCATGCCAAACTCCCTGAAAGACCTCTTTGCATCGGTGTAGCTTTTCTGCCTATCCTGGGTAACCCAAATGCGACTCCTGATCAACTCAATCATGGTTGACGTCTCCTGGATCACCTCTGGCCCAAGTAGCTTGTTGTCCCCCACCTCTAGCTAATAAGTGGGAGAATGACAAGGTCTTCCATACAATGCCTCGAAAGGTCCGATCGTAAACTGGTAGGAGCTATTATAAGAGAACTTCATAAGAGGAAGGTACTGCTCCTTCAACATATGATTAGTACGCTCAGTCTGCCCATCTATCTGCGGGTGATATATCGTACTCAACCACATCTCGGTACCCACAGCCTCCTGAAATCTCTCCCAGAAGCGTGACACAAAAATCTTATCTCTATTAGACACGATATTCAGGGGCACCCCACGTAACCTCACTATCTTCGCAATAAATAACTGGGCATATTGTCCAGTAGTGTAGTCTGTTCGTACCGGTAGAAAATGCACTACCTTAGTCAAACGATCCACCACTACCCATATATAATCATGACCCCACTGTGATGTTGGCAACCTAGTGATAAAATCCATGGAAAAGCTCTCCCATTTCCACATAGGGATCTCTAGCGGCTAAAGTAACCCTATCGATCTCTGATGGTCCACCTTTACCAGCTGATAAGTGGGACACTAGGACACAAACTCCGCAATGTCCTTCTTCATCCCACTCCACCAGTACTATCGTCTCATATCCTAGTACATCTTATCCCCTCCGAGATGTACCAAAAATAGGGATCCATGCGACTCTGTCATTACTGCATGACGTAAGTCCTCCCTTTCCATGACCACTAATATCCATTAAATCATAATCCTCCATCCAAACTCACAGAATAGGACTCCGCGCCCTCAACTAGAAGTCATATAATCTGATCCTGGAAAAACGAATCATCTTTTTAGGCCTGGATCACCCTCGTAACAATCTCTGGTGTGACCATCATGGCGAACATAAAGGATCGAGCCACTACCTTCTGATGTCCCAATACACTTTGCCCTACACACTTCCACCACCTCACCTACTATCCTATGGTTCAACGCATCAGCAACTACGTTAGCCTTCCCCGGGTGGTAATGTATCTCAAACTGGTAATCCTTTACAAACTCCAGCCACCTGCGTTGATGCATGTTCAACTCCCGCTGAGTGAACAAGTATTGTAGTGACTTATGGTCTGTGAACAGGCAAAATTTATCCCTTAACAAGTAGTGCCTCAAAATCCGTAAGGCAAACACGACCGCTGCTAGCTCCGAGTCATGGGTGGGATAATTCATCTCGTGAGGCTTGAGCTTGTGGGAGGCATAAGCTATAGCCTGTTCCTCCTACTGAAGTACTCCACCAAGTCCCTGTAGGGAAGCGTCATCATCGAAAGCCAATTGACAAGCGTCATCCCATACGTACGGTACCCCTTTACGAGTCAGATTAGTCAATGGACCCGCTATTTTTGTGAATCCTCAAATGAACCGCCTGTAATACCCTGCCAATCCCAAGAAACTACGGATCTCTGTCAGTGTCATGGGCTGCCCCCACTCCCTCACTGTGGACACCTTTCCTGGATCAACGAAAATCCCCCTAGGGGAAATAATGTGCCCTAAGAACTGGACCTCTCGTAGCCAAAACCCGCACTTCTCATACTTAGCATATAGTTTATGCTCTCTCAATGTCTGAAGAACCCGTCCCAAATGCTCGGCATGTTCCTCCTCAGTATGGATTAAATCAAAATGTCATCTATGAAGATGATGACAAACTGATACAGGAACTCTCTGAACACTCTGTTCATTAAGTCCATGAACACGGCTGGAGCATTGGTTAGCCCAAACGGCATAACCCGAAACTTGTAAGATCCATAACACATCAAGAAAGCAGTCTTCGACACACCGTGTTCCCTAATCCATAACTGATGGTATCCCGACCTCAAGTCTATCTTTAAGAAGAAGGCAGCTCCTTTTAATTTGTCGAACAAGTCATCGATTCAGAGCAATGGAAACTTATTCTGTATCGTGACTTTGTTCAACTCCTAGTAATCTACACACAACCTCAATGACCCATCTCGTTTATTCATGAACAATAGGGGAGCACCCCAAAGTGAGGTACTCCTATGGATGAAGCCCTCTCCCAATAGCTAATCAATCTGATCATGCAACTCTCTTATCTTAGCTGGAGCCATACGGTATGGTGCTCGGGCTCTCAACTAAGTTCACAGCATCAAATCTATAGTAAAATCTATCTCTCAGCTAGGCGGTAGTCTCGGTATCTCCTAGAACACATCGAAAAATCTAGCGAACTATGGGAATTGAATCAATAGGGATCACTACCTCCTTAGAGGTCTCCTCCTCTATGTAATATAAATAGGTGGATGACCCTCCTTCAAGATGAGGCATCGCCACCAGAAACATCTTCTGACCAGGAATAGCAAAAATAATACTCCTACTGAAACAGTATATCATGGATCTATAAGAAGCAAGCCAATCCATGCCAATAATGGCATCATGCTCGTGTATATCTAAGACTAATATGTCTGCAGGAAAAATTAGACTCCCAATCTCTATACCTACTCCCCAGCATATAAAGAAAATCAATGACCCATTACCCAACGGTGATTCTACACATGTCACTGTACTATCTACCAAGTCTAATAACCCCGTGGCCCGTGCAAAATTAGTGGCTATGAAGCAGTGTGATGCCCCAGTGTCAAATAAAATGTGCCCCATAGTATTATGGATAGGAAACTTACCCTTAACTGTGGGTGGCACCTATGGTGTTGTTGCTTGGTGGACGTTATAAAAATATCCATACTGTAATTGTCCCTACTGAACTGGGACGGCAAGGATGGCTAGTAAGGCTGGCATCTGAGGTGGTGCGGGGAGGGCGACTGGGAAGATCGGTGTCTGTGGCTCCTGACGGTCGCCCTACTGCTGCGGGGCCCTATCCCCCTCGGGACAATCATGACGTCTATGGACATTCTTGCCACAACTAAAGAATCTTCCCCTGAAGTTTCCTCCCCTCCGTCCCTGCTATCCCTGGCCTTGATGGCTCTTACCACCGCTCCACTAGCCCTGTTGATACCGTTGTTGGCCCTGCTGATAACAATGTTAACCCTAATGGCCCTGCTGACTAGACTGTCCATGTCTATAGCCTCCTTGTCCCTGCCTAGAGTCACCAGATCAGAATCGCTTAGAAAGGTCCCCCTGATGGGAACTCTGCTCACCCTAGCGGACCTGCCCCTGAGCTGCTGGTGCCCCACTGGCACAACTATGCCATGTTCGGCCCTACTGGCTGGACTCTCCGGTTCGCTTTCTCCCCCCGCTAGTGGAAGCGGTGGTCCTGGCAATGCAATAGGTTGGCATTGAGTACATCAGTATAAGTACCCAACAACAGATTACCCAAGAGGTGATGGCGAATCCTCCAGGTCAAACCATCCATGAACATATTAATCTTCTTAGTGATCAGCCTCGTGAACTCCTCCTTATACTCAGCGACAGTCATACTTTCCTTCTTGAAATTTAACATTTTTCGCCTCATCTTAATCTGCACGATGAAAGGAACGTATTTTCGATCGAATCGCACCAAAAATCTCTGAATCGTCTTATTATCACTCTCCTCTAAGGTGGTAGTGGACTCCTACCACTGTAAGGCAACCCCTACTAGCTTGTAGGAAGCCAGTAATTGTTTTTGAATGTCTGTGCACTCCTAGATGGGAAGATTCCTCTGGATGTCTTTCTTCCATTGGCTCGCGATGATAATATCAGAACTTCCCGAGAACTCTGGGGGATGTGCCCTCTGAAAGGAATTCCTGACCCTCTCCCATGCAGTGGGAAACTGAGCTGGAACTGGCGCTACAGCCTGAACCTGGGGTGGGTCCTGTTGCACCACCGCTAAAGATGCATTCACCACCTAAGCAACTATGGTGAAAACTTCATCTGCATTCATCATTCCCTGAGACTGAGCTGCTGTCTAGTCTGCTCTGGCTAGGCATTTCTATCCCTCGGGGCTCATCTTGGAGGCATCTGAAACGAGAGGGAATTTTATTAGTCCACAATTATTATCAAATCCCAAATAGATGAAGGCATAATAGCATAAACAAGAATACAACAATCCTAAAAATAGGACTCTATATCAAAGACACTAAGCTGGAAGCACAATAAGCCGTACATATCCTAAAGGACTCTAGAACCTGATGCTCTGATACCACCTATGACACCCCGCTTAATTAAATATCGGGTGATCAATCCTTTATTAAATTAAATCAAAGTGTCCGGTTGGTTCATTCTTAGCATCACTACCGAAAAATATATTTTCTTCATTAATCACCTAATAAATAATTAAACTAAGTGTCAAAACATTTAAAAAAAATTATACATTATGTCCTACTGTTATTATTTAATATGAAACCATTTTCATGAATACAAAGGATAGAATTAAAACCAAACAATCCAAATGAAATCACCAAGCTGGATTAATCAATCCAAATATTTAATCCCAATCGCGGGACAAGGAAATAAATAAAACAATCCCAACAATAGCTAAATCCTGAAATAATAAAGAGTACAAGTCTCTCTATGAACTAAACGAAATATGTAAACGGGAGACACCAGCCCTAACTGAGAATAAATAAATAGAAGACTGGAAAGATAATAATGGAGTCATCTACTGCAAGGAACTGCAACTTCCACAATAATTACAGCACGTCAATGGTCCAAAGATCTAGGCCTGATGCCCCTATGACTAGGCACCTGTAATATATATATATATATATACATACGAGAGGAAGAAAAGATAATAGGAAACGGGCCAGAGCCCGAGCGTAAAATATCTTTAAAATAGTTTAGCAACTATTTAAAATGCTTCCCAGTTAATATTACACACATGTTAGTACCTCGACACTCACTTGAAAATCCTCACCTCTCAACTAGTGTGCATGTCTAACGTACTACCGAATTAACCTAATTAAGTCTAACCCAGTTAACTAGTCCAACCTAATTTTAATTCACCAATCCTAATTCGAGAAATCGCATGACTATATTGTATATCTGATAACCTTTTCTTATGAATTTACCAAGCCAGTTATATTCATCACAATTCGGTCTTACATTCTCAACCACTTAACTCATTTAATATTAATTACTGAATTCTATATACTTACGAGCACAGTAGACTAATCACAAATACATATATTTATCACTCATAATATATATACTAATATAGCACCCCACATAAGTCTATGATGCTGGCATACTATGCTATTAAGTCCACGTATCACTCGTACAAGAGGGGATTTGTAATAACCTGGATTTTTATATTTATTTTAATTTAATTATTTTTGTGTCAAAATGACCTTTTACGGATCAATAATAGTTTTCGCGACGCTTGTGCCCGTATGTATGTCCTGTAACATGAAAATAAGGTCATCCCATTTAATTGCGTATTCAAATAATAATTTTTCATATAAACGGATAGTAGAGCGAGATTAAAACTAATAATTTTAAATTATTATTTGAATTAAAAGTGTGTATAAATTAGCGTAATTCAAAAGTAATGTCAATGCGAAAAAATACAAAGACATGTCCTACGCGCTCCAATACTAATTGATAGTTTGTTGGAATTTTAGGAATTAAAAAAATTTATACCCGTTAAAAATTATACGCGAGTACCAAATATACTCAATTGAATAGCTATCTTAAGTGACTGTACCTGTCTAAATCCTATAAAATAAAGACAACACTTGCCTTATTTTTATGAAACCAACAAATTACTCTCTCTATATATAAAATTTCCCACAAACCCACGATATCAAAATCTCCAAACCCCATTTCCCCAACAGTAATGCTAGACTGATATAGAGAATTGACGCAGAATGGTGCGACACAGTGACGTGTTGCACCGATATTAGCTATTATTTTATGAGTGTGGGTCCGCGCCAGTGATACTAGCCAATATCGATGCGACACATCATCGTGTCGTAAAAAATGTGTCGCAAAACTGTGTCAGTTTAGCAATACTCTTTCCCCAAACCCCCAACCTCTGCCAACTTCCCTCTCCCTCACCCAGGCCACCGTTGGCTTCTCCTCTTTCCCTCAAACCATCACCCCCAACTGTCGACCTCCTCTACCACCGAATCGCTGCCCCTCGTTCTCCCTCACCGCCGGTCTCCTCCTTCCCTGACCACGCCGTCGGACCATCCCCTGCTATTTCTTCTTCATCTGTTTTTTTTCTCTTTCTCTCTTGCTGCCATAACCAAAGCCTTGAGCTTTTATGGGTGGGTAAAACGAAGCTCCGACCATCACCCTTGCCATGGTGATGGCCGGCGAGTATAAACACCCCAAACAAGGGTGGGTTTTTTTTCCTCGTGTCATTGATTTAGTTTTTTTCCTATTTTTATATATGTGTTTATGTGTTCATATGTGTTTATATGGTTTGAACAATCGACCACCACCCCTGCCATTGTGGTGGCCAACGGTGGCCAGAAAACCCAAATCGAGGTGGGTTTGTTTCCCAAATTTCAATTTTTGTTAGGTTTTTTTTTATATAACTATATTTATATATATAAATATATATCGACACATACATATATATTTTTTTCCCAAGAAACTGTTTCAAGAAAATAGTGTTTTGAATTGGAATTTTGTCACAGACTCGATTTTGACTCGGTTTGATTTTCAGGTTAAGAAATTTCATTTGGGTATTAGTATTTGGAGAAAACAGTCAGAAATTTTGGTGTTAATTTTAATTATTTATACTCGATTTCATATAAAATTATTATAAATACGAAACCCTGACCCGTACGAGTAAACGTTTATTTTTTTGAATATATTTGGAACCATCGTCATTTTTCTAATAAAATTGTGACTTTTCATTTAAAAATATATTTAAACGAGTCACGACACCAAACTATTAGAGGTTATGTCATTTTCGTAACCCAAGATTATATTACGAGTTATATTTATTGAAATTGTGATTATACAGATGTTGGACTATTTATTTTGGTTGAATTGGTTAATTTTGGAAGTGGCACGACCACTGGATTATTGTGCAAATAAAGGGGGGAATTTTCAATTTTTTTTTCGAATTAATCTTGTGTAAAGAACATTATTTTTATAACTATCCGTACCAAATGTTGTCACTCGGAGAATATAAAATATCACAACCAGGGAATACTACTTTAATTAATTTAATTGCGCAATTATTCTCGGACCAATTATGAAAATTAATAATTTTTCACATATCAAGACAATACTCTAAAAACATGTCTTTATTTGAAGATTTTGTTAAAATAGTTCAACTGAATATTTGACCCGAATAATATTTTAATAAAATATTAAATTATTGTTTAATCAATTTATTTAGAAAAATTGAATTCTTTGATTCCATTTAAAGAATATTTTTTCAATAAAATTATACTATTCAAATATTGAATTATTACGTAAATCGTTTTTACGAAATTCAGAATATTCCTTATTTCGTCAACAAATTATAGAAAGGTTGTTATGGCACTAAACGTACTTACGGAAAATATATAAACGATATTTATATATTAAATTCTTTTAATAGCATGAGTTTTATTCATATTTACCGAATGTCGTAAGTTGTCATCCACCCAAATCATTCTTCCCAAATACCGATATACCTACTTTCATTTAAACCCTGGAGCAAAACTATATACGGGAATTGGAATACAACAATGGAACATCCTTGAATGTCACGTAAAGCTCGTAAATACTGGTAGGTGATTTCTTATTTAATATTATTTCTCGCAATGCTATTAAATTAAGCCTATCGTTGATATCACTTTGTGATAGACCCAATATATCTTATTCTCATTGTGGAACTCATTTGAGTAGTTCAAATTGCTTACGTATAATTGATTCATATTTTGAAATGATTATGCGATCATATTATTTCATATGATCCTTGTTAACCCAGTTACTTATTTATAGCATGCATTACAATCAGGGAATAATATTTTGTTATACCCACGACTGTATTATTTGGCCTGAAGGACTCAGATGATTTAGGTCATGGTTATTTGCTACCATATGGAATGTCATTTAATGACTTAGCACAGTTACTTTTATCGCTAGTTATCTAGATTGATTGTCTCCAATTTAATTGGATTGATTTAATTATATGTATTTGTTATTTCCCTAAGCCTCTAGACAGATAATTATGGGTTATTTGTTTAGAAACCATCAGCAGCGTTTAACCAGGTCAAACCCCTGATATTTCTATTTTTATCAATATCATCATGTATCATTATGTTTATCTCACTATGACTGTTGAATCAAATTTCTTATTGTACTCCTGATGTTATTATCATTCAAAGAAATATTCTATCTTGAAAATTATGTTATACTTGTTATAGAATTAAAATCATCTACTAGGCAAAGTTTTTCTTATTCTTTCTTTTTCAGTTATGTTTATCAGGTACCTATAGGCTATGATGAATATTTCAGAGATCAGTTGATACAAAGAAGCAAGGAAAGGCCATATTAGAAGAAAGGATCATAGATGACAGGATAAATATTTTTGTATAGAAGTCTGTAATAAGAATAAATTCTTAGATTTTAGTTCTAATCCATTTGAGTATAAATTAATGCCCCAGTTGTTTCAATATTCCTGATATGTTTATGGTTTAGAATTATTATCAGGTAACCCTCACGCTCGGTAAATCCGGACGTGACAACGTGGTATCAGAGCACCAGTTTCGTACTCCTATGCGGGACATAGTTGGGTTTACCACTAGGATAGTAAGATCGTAAGGATATGATATTTATATTTGAGTAAGGACATCAATCTCGAAATTACCATTATGATATCAGGAATTTTTATTTGGAAAGGGTTTTGGAAGATACAAATGATAATGGATATTGGAAAGCATTTAGATAGATGGATTACGAGAATAAATCCTTGAACTACGAATTAGAGATATGTGGTTAAGTTCTGATATTTAGATATATGTGATCTAACGAATCATTAAGAATTTTTGGATTCTCAACGATATAATTGAGGATTTAGAAACATACTAAGAAAATTATTGTAGGATGGGATTGTATACAATATACTCCATAAGTATGTACGTACAACATTGTTCTTTTGTCTACACTATTCAATTGACCCTCTCCTTGAAAATGAATTACTTCATTTGGAATTCCAAAAACTTTCATCTTTGAAAGTTATTTCATTTCTTTATTTGAACTTTTATTATCATCTTTCGCATTATACTCTTATTATACTGTATACTACTCCCATTAGATTACGAGAAGATACTTATGTTAGAATGGTACCTGTTTAGGAATAGATAAGAAATTATTCAGAAAGTTCGTTAGTGAATATTGGAAGTTTTTAGAAGAAAACTAAAAGCATTAGAAATATTACGAGTGACCATTCTACTCTTTAGAACAAAATGATATTACTTACTGGATCCTACCTAATGATTATAATTTTACTCAATCCTACATAAGTTGGTTACAAATTCTGATTATTGCACCAGTACTATACGCCTCATAGCCATTATTAATTATTTTCGCAGTTTACTGTGATTCAGGATAATATGAAAATTTTATTGCCATAAATACTACGGTCTCAGTAGTGAAATATAATTCTTATTCTAAACAAAAAGCCTAATTGTAAGTACAAGAACGCTTATCTATGACCCCTACATGACTTGGATATCCGAAATATATTTTTCTTATAAGCCATTTTCCAAAAGGAACCTTAACATGGAACCCGGATAATTTTTCAGTTGGATAATATGGTTTTTTCAACCCTCGTATGTAAATGATAAAATTAACAGCTTCCCTTGTTTTTTTATGTTTTGGAAAGTAAAAAAAGAAAAAACCGCGTGAATGTTAACAACTCGCGTTAATGACTTTTTGCATAAACTATCAAAACAACTTGAGCTCTACATAAAATAGTAGTTGTTTACTTTAATAAACTAGAATTTTGCATTTTCTGAAATCCTTAGTCCCAGATTACTTATTCCGTTTCTTATTAAGTTATTTTTAAATTATCATTACTAATTAACAGTAATCTAATTTATAAATTATTGCTTGAATCTTATGCTTTAACTATGCAGATTTCATGACCACATCCGACAAGTTGCGTTCGACAACATGTATTCCTATTACGTTACGATAAACTTTACATTAGCTATCTCCTTATTCGATATAGTTCAAATGCTTGCAACGTATGTAAAATCCTTTAATAGATAGTTAAATTAGTGACCTATTTAATTTTAGAACTCTTTTGTTAAATTAGTGACCTATTTAATTTTAGAACTCTTTTCTACAAATATTTACCTAGTATCTCGGAAGGATTATTCAAAACATAGTACCCTTATGACATTTTAGAATTTGAAATCATGGACGGATTAGGGATTAAATTGAATCCTTTAGCATCTAAAATTGTTACACATTTCGTTATCAGTTGTACACCATAATTATCATTCATCGATTCAAACCTCGTTACATCTACTTATGTCCACCCTATTACAATGCTTCACATATCTAGTTAGCTTCACCCAAAGAATACTTTCTAAGTTTCATATTTTTGTTATCTTTGGATAAATATAGGAGAGCCTAATCTTGTGATCGACGATTATAATACCCAGTAACTTCAGGTCACCCAGGGTTCAAATACGTCTTCACCGGATACGACTAGAGTTGGAAGCATAAACGTGGAATGGAATGAGTACCGAAGCAAGTTAGACTATCATTCAGAAAAATAAATATTGTATCCGACACCTTATATTATAACCTTTCTATGAACCTTGACGATTTGATAGTATACAATGTTGTTTATACCAAAGAACGTTATGACCTTTAGCGAATCCCGCACTTTTCCCAAATGTCACCAGTATCATTGCCTATCTGAACCTTAGAACGACAATCTTTGATGTTCCTTTTTTATGAAACAGGAACCAGAATGAGAACCAAGAATTATTTTACGATAGGGAAATGAACATATAATTTAGAAATAGATTACATGTCCCTGTTCAATATCACCAGAAGTTCACCATTCTAGATGCAAGATATATCCTACGAACTTAAGAACATATCATGCAGAGAAATAATATCAGTAAAGGATGATATAAAAATAATATTAAGAATTTTTCGAGGAAATATCGTACTTGTCACCAAGACTAAACAGGGCACTAGTATTTTCGTAAATTCCTTTAACTCATTATGATCCCGAAATGGGAATAGGATCACATCACAATGAATTCTATTATTTAAATATTACATACGTGTCAAGGATACAAGTCAGTATGAATGGTAAGTAAATCGACTCGTCATTTTTACCTTTTTCTTCCAAGGAAAACTAGTTAATTATTTTCCCAGTAGAGAAATTTATATTAATTTGGTTAGCGTGAACAAATCTAGTAGCTCACAGCATAGAAACACAAACGTATTTATAAACTCAAATTACATGAAATTTTGGGATGAGAACATACTCTTTTAAATTATACCTACGACCTAAAATACAGGAGCTTAGATGAAACCTCATCAGGATTTAATAGTATTTTACCTTGATTATATAACCCAATTCTAGTAAGCCCAAGTATTAAGATACATCAACATATATATATATATATATATATATATATATATATATATATATATATATATATATATATATATAAGGAGTAGAAGTATTTTACTATTCAATAAGTTGGTAACTTAATTAGGGGCAAGGATTTGGCCACCAAGGCAACAATCCAATGGTTGAGATTAAAATACCTCTAATACCATTTTTGTCCCTTAAATATTTGGTTTCCCCCTCTTTTAATACCCTTCATTTCCTTTCATCCTTTAACCCAAAATTCAAATACATGGATAAAATAGAAAATTAGCACATTGGAAGCTTTTATACACCAGTCTAGTACACTACTCTCTCTCTCTCTCTATCAATCATACAACTCTCTCTCTCTCTCTCTCTCTCTCTCTCACTCTCTCCATTTGTTCTTTAGTAATCAGAAGGTAAATCTCTTTGCTCTCTCTCTCGAAATCTAGTGTTCAAAGGTTTTAAATGGATATCTCACACTCTTACACGTACACACTCACCCGTCGCCCTCCATCCCTCGCCTCTTTCTCTCATCCAAAAAACCATATTTTCACATACACGTAATTTCCCTTTGTTAAACTCTTGCCATTTCTCTTTGTTTAGAAACATACCCACATACACTGTATTTAGGGTTTATTTTAGGACTTTGTTCATTTTGATTTTGGTTAAGATCTATTTTGATTTTATTCATTTTATTTTATATTTTTTTACATGTATGTTTATGTGTACATGTATGCTTATGTGTTGGTATCTAATCATTTTTTTGTGTTTTGTTATTTATTTTTTCTTTTGCAGGTTACTGATTATACTTGGAACAGCCTAAATATGTATACTCCTTTTATTCTCTTTATTATGTGTCTGTTTATAGATTTTATTTTTCCCCCTTTTTTGGGGAAAAAGTTTATTTGACAATGGTTCAGCTAGAAATTAGTAGCAAGATGTTGAATAGTATATTATCTTTTGGGGGTTTGAAACCATTACCATTTACCATTTTTAGTTCACCATATATGTCAATCACACACATTGATGTTTACTTGGAATGAATTTTATTGAAGTTTTCAAATTTGTTTCGTATTGATGCTGTAACTATAAGCTTTTCGTGAATTTTATTGAAGTTTTTATCTCTATTTGCTAAGCTCTATTATCTTAATGAATGTTTTATATGTTGTATGTGTTTGATACTGATATGAAATTCATCTTAATGATTGTTTTATATGTTGTATGTATTTGCTAAGCTCTATTGTCTTAACGAGTTATATGCATTTTCTACTCGAATGTTTTATATGCATTTTCGACTCAATGGATGCTATACTTTTACATTTTTTTCATACTTCTCTTATTAGTATTTCTTTTGACAATGTGATTTTAGAAATATATGCCAGTTGATTAATTTATTCTTGATGGTCAGCCTCCTTGATTTTAGGGATTAAGCTTATTAATGATGTATGAGGGGATCTCACATGGACCTTGGGAGAACTATATTTGGTTTCTATGTATAAGTTCATATGAATTAATTTAGTTTTTTAAGTATGTTTTCATATATACTATTTGTAAACTATCAGTTATGTTGATGCCTTTAGAAGCATCATTTAAAGACCTTGAAATTTTGGCATTTTTCTTTATTGAATGCCAAGTGCTTGAAAAAATGCTAAGGTGAGCTCAGTCGCTTATCTTATTTCTGTTGTATTCTTTTAATTTCCCATGTATAATGTGCTTATCCCTTTCCTATTTTTTCAATGATAATTCAGTCCGTATAATGTAATTAGTATGAAATGACAACGATTGGTATTGAAAGTAGGGAAGTTGTTGCTTTTGATAATATACTCATCCCTTTCCCAGTTTTTCAATGATAAGTCAGACCTGCTAATGAAATGTGATCATCCCGTTCTTAAGGGAATATTGATTTTGACTAGTGCAAGTTGCTCCTAAAACCTGTCTTTTTCTTATACCTGATTACTTAATGTCTAAGAAAGATTATCTTACACGTTTAGTGGATACTTTATCTTTGTCGGAAGCACTATTGTGTCGATTGAGAGAATTTTTATTTCATTTTCTCTCAATCTATTCACTAATTTTTAGTTCGGTATATTAGTTCTATTCCTGTTTCCAGGGCCTCCTTAATTTAAGGTTTGTAATTTTTGGAAGGAAAATATTCAGAATTTCATATCTGATTTTTTTTTATGTCGAGATCCAAGTATTCAGTTGGAAGGAAAATATTCTAATTATATTACTAGCAAATATTCAAATTATATTCATGTAATTTTTGGAAGGCAAATATTTTAATCATATTCATGACATCTTGCAAGAGTGGGTTGAACTTTTTTTCTTCTTCTTCCACATGTTCAATGTCCAAGTATTCTGTTGCCCTGAACTTCTATTGTTGTAATCTTGGTTTTTACTTACTTTTGATCGTTAATTTTACTGTGACTAATTAACATCACTTTTCAAATTAGTTTGAATATTTGTGTTGAATGTATTAGAACTTTTAATCACTTTTCATATTAGTCAATGAGCACAAATAAAATAAATTAACAATATTGTTATATTAACTCGCCGTACTAGGGCTGTAAGCGGTACGGTTTGATCGGTAAATAGTAGATACCAATACCAAAACCAAACTCTAGATGGTAAAACCAAACCGTACCAGTTTACCACCCGGTACACCAAAATCAATACCAAAACCAAACCGGCTGGTATTTCGGTTTTTTCGGTAATTTTGGTTTTTTTCTGGTTTCGGTAAATTCTAGTTTTTCTAGTTTCTTCTATTTTTTTTTTGTTTCAGTAAATTCTGGTTTTTTCTGGTTTCTGGTTTCGGTAAACAACACTAAAAGCCCCCAAAAACCAAAACCAAAAACAAAACCAACCAACTTTTTTAAATATTAAAACCAAAACCAAAACTTACTTTTTTTTGGTTTTGGTAAATTCGGTACGATAATTTTGGTAAATTCGGTACGTTACGGTAATTTCGATACGGTTTTTTCTGGTTCCGGTAAATTCGGTACGGTATGGTAATTTAGGTACGGTTTTTTTTGGTTTCAGTAAATTCGGCACGGTAATTTCGGTAAATCAGTTTTTTAAATATTAAAACCAAAACCAACCAACTTTTTTGCAGTAATTTCGATTTCCGTAAGACTGGTTTCTGGTATTTTAATATATGAAACCAAAACCATTTTTTTCGGACCAAAACGGTACGGTACGGTAAAAACCCGTACCGCTTCCACCCCTATGCCGTACGCACTAATTAACTCGCTGTACGCATATATATAATATTATTGGGAAGTTTGTTAATGGTAACTGGGCAGATTATAATGCTGAAGACTATATAGTAGTACTCACATTTCAACAAAAATTGCCTATAATTATATTATGGTTGATTTCCAGCAGAAGCTATAGGCTTGAAGGTACATGAATAAAGAAAGATGCTATGGTCTTAAAGGTATATGGATAAAGAAGCTATGGTTGGAGTTGAATGCAATATGCCTCATTTTACCCTTCACATTTCGGCCATTGTAATAGTTTTTTAATTATTAGTTTTATGTTTTTCTTGGCACCAATTCAAACACTCGACTTCCTCTACTTCTCTTTTCACACACTCTTTCTGCAAAACTTGATGAGAACAATTATCTGTTGTGGAGCCAATAATTTATCTGATGAGACTCAGGATAATATCAACCAATAATTTATTAAGTAGGATCAATAGGATCAACTTATATTTTCATCATTATTATCATCAATGACGTGGTGAATGCTCACAAGAATAGTTGGTTGTGAAACTTCTGCTCACGTATGGAATACTCAAGACCAAGTCTTTTGTTGATCAATTGGCTTCTTTTGGCCATGTTCTCATGAAAAAAGATCACGTTGATGCAATCTTTGAGGTACTTCCTTCTACATATGATACATTTCTTATCTATCTCTATCACTTCTAAATCTAATGAATAATCGGTTTTTGAAATTGAGTCTCTTTACTTGCACAAGAAAGTCACCTTGAAAAGCATCTCAAGGAGTTATATTCAAGCAATTCTGGTATTGTCAATCTTGCAACACAATATTAACCACTGCGGCAGAAGTTTTACAATAATTTCCAAGGCGGTCAAGGAAACTTTCATACTCCACTCTTTGGCATTAAAATTTTTGAAGTTTTAATGGAAACCTGAATTCTAATAGAGTTTTTAATGGATGTCGTGGTTTTAATGGTGGTCATGGCGGTCGTGATGGCATGTCTTAGTGGAATTTCAATAAGCCCCAATGCCAATTGTGTAGAAAATTTGGTCATGTCACTTTTAGATGCTTTCATCTTTTTATTTTCTCTTTCAATGTACCATGAACACCTGTTGGGTACAATGGTAACTCAGTTTCTTCCCCAAACATGTGTGCACAAATGGATGATATGTTTACTTCACCAAAAATTGCCACTGATACTAAAAATTATCACCGACACTAATTGATATCTGGATTGAGGTGCCATAAGCCACTGTACTCCATACATGAATAACTTGATGAATAAAGAAACTTTTTATGACAATGATTGCATTTATTTGGGAGAAAAAAATGTTTTTCTTGGCACCTTAGTTTAAAATTGTGTGTGTAATTTAAGTGTGAGATTAGGAATTTAATTATCTTCTTTTAGGGTTTCTATCAATGGGTTCAAAACTAATTTTCTACATTTCATGGGTTTCTAACAGGTGATGGTAACTTGATTTTATTCTTTGGAAAATCTGGGCACTTATGAGCTATAGAGCCAGATATTCTCTTATTGAGGTAATCTTGAATTTTTCCTTCTTTTTTAGTTTATTAGCTCTTAATAATAATGAATTTTCAATGTTGACCCTATTTGAAATATATTGTTGTGGTAGTGTTTGATGACAAGGTTTTCGGCTCGAAGCAACTTATTTAGCGAGAGACTTCTTCTCAGGTTTGGGACACAAAAGGCGATCCCAAGGGGATAGAATACAATATTAATGTATTATGCTATAGGACTGCATATCAGTCCTCAGATATACAACAGGTTTTGGATTGCTGCAGTTGTTCACATGCTTTGGAGTATATGAGACCAAAGGAACAAGAAGCAATTTGATGACAAGTAGTTCTCTCCTAACTCTTTAAATAGGAGTGTGTTGAGGTATATCAAAGCAACTGATGTCATTTGTGGGGGTCATGTTAATAATTCAGCGTAAGATATGTTGATAAGTAGATATTTGGGGGTTTCTTGCAAGTCAGTGAAAGGTCCCAAGATTATTCCATTTAATTTGCAGACTACAGTCAATTCTTGATTGGTCTATAAAAATAAAATTCAGTATAGGCAGCATGTGGGGTTTTTTACAACTTATATTGTGAAGGGTATTTTTTTGCGAGAAATTAGGATATAAAATAACTTTTTATGCAGAGTTTTATGCTGTTTTAATTGCTATTTAACTATCATATGGTTACGCAGATTAAACACTTGGACAAACAAGTAGCCCTGAAAAAGTTGTAATGGGAAGCAACTATTCATGCTTTTATTAAAAGTTATTTTTCCATTTTTCATTTTTGATATTCTTTGCAATTATCAATATATATATATATATATATATATATATATATATATATATATATATATATATATATATATATGTAGATTGAGGTAGTTTCTAATGTGATAATAAATTGATTTTGGCACTTACAGGTCATGGTCAATACAAAAGGGGTTGTGGCTGTGGGGGTATCAATATTAATATTTAGAAGCCCAGTATCGGTTACTAGGATGCTCGGCTACTTACTAACAGTTTTGGGGGTTATCCTCTATCATGAATCTAAAAAGTGTACCAAAACCATTGTTATGTAAAAGCATCTAACTCCATTATTTGCCAAAAAGTCTACACTGAATTAGCCTCTCTAAAGCACTAAATAAGCATGGGCCTTCATTAAATTGTTGAATCTATTATATTAACTGCTTAGTTTTCCATAGTATTTTGAAGACTCTTTTTTCATTGATAATCTCCACCCAAAACTATAGAATCTGATTCAATGTATACTTGCAAGTAATTTATGTATTTATATATCCTAATACCATCTCTTATAGCCAAAACTGAATAAGGTCTTCTACTTCTAACATAATTAAATTCATATTTTGAATTGAGTTTCGAATCTTCAGTAACTGACTAGATTGTTTCCCCTCCAGCCACTATGGTAGGTTAACTTTTGAACTTTTCACAATTCACGATTCAATTTCCCATCTTTATTAATTGACTACTATTTTTCTATTGTTTCCCCTCCAACCATTGTGTTAATGATAAGTCAAAAAACTCTCAAACACTTCTATTGTTAAAACTTGTGGTTTCATATTATTAGTGTTTATAATACATTCCTTTATGATTTGGATTGGTTGTAGTTTTTGGAATGCTGAATACTCGGTACGGTTAGTTTTCTTATCTTTTTTTTAGAGTTGTATTGATGTGTGTTTAGTGTTATGCAATTTGAGTTTGATATATTTACACGGGTTTCAGATCTGAAGCGACTAACATGTAAGAACTCAACCCTTGATCCTTGCATAGGTACTTTGAAGGTACTCGATAATGCGGTCAAGTTAGTAGAGGTGTCGTTGGGTTGTTAGTTTTAGGTTAGTAAATACTTTAAACTAGATCAACCTTTTAAGTTATTAATTTATTTAATTTAGATTGAATGAGCATTGCATTGTTCTATGCATATATGCATTAGATGAACCTTTCAAATAAGAAATTGAGAATAACTTTAAGGCATTGCATTGTTCTATGCATATATGCTATATGTTACTAAACAATGCATGCTCATAATCCCATTATTTCAAGATCAGGTATCTATATAGTTGAAGAGTTCCTTTTACTCCTAATTTTTGGGGCTTATATCGCTACTTAAGTTCCTATCAATGATAAAATGTTTATTTAGGTAGTGATTGTAAATGAATCACACTTTCTGAAGAATTCCCAAGAAAATCACTCCCGATGGAATTTGGTGAGCTGATATGCTGCGATAACTGTCCATCTACATTCCATCATACATAATGCACAGGTTTGTCCGTATACATTCCATCGGCAATGCTTATATGCACATCCATGGGGGAAGGTTTGTTATTTCTAAAAAATGTTTTTTGTTATTTTTAAAGTGATTCATGTTTTAAGATCTAATCCATTTTTTCTATTATGTTTTGCAGATTGACCCTCAATTTGATATTCTTTTGCAGAATGGGGTAACTTGGCACACATCATTAATGTTTTATCATCTAGAAGTTAGTATAAGTTATTCTAATTTGATCATTGGGGTGAGGTGTCACGGGGTAGAGTAAGAGCATAAATGAGTGAAATGATTGAGTGAGCATAAAGAGCATAAGTTAGTATATGTTTGTTAAATTATATATTAAATTACATTTGTCTATTGTGATGATTAAGATTAAATAAGCCATGTTTTACTCTATATTATGTTAATTTTCTCACTGACCATTTAATTCATTAAATTAGCTCTATTTCTCTCTATTATTTGTCAATTAAGTCTGTTGTTTGAGAATTTACAGTTAGGGCTACTATTTTAGAACTCGGCCCCCACGATGTCCACATTGGGGTTTGAACTTCATTTTTAGGGGGGTTGATTTATTTATTTTTGTGTTCATTTTTGTTTTCCCAGGTGCATAGTAGATTACACTATAATTTGTTCTTATGTGTGGCTTCAGGTTCTATGGGATACTATGTGTTAGTACAATCTCTCTCGCCCATCTCTTTCGAGCTTCCCATATCTCGGGTAATTTAAGAAGTAACTCACATAGTGTTTGCCCATTTCTATTGTTTCCCCATTGTAATGCATGTTCTTTGTGTAATTTAAAAAGCAACTCAAATAGTGTTGCCTTTTCTTATCACATCTCCTATTTTATTCTATATACATAGCTTTGAATATGATTTTTGTTGGAGTCGTATATGTTATAATATTTCACTTGTCAAAACTTTATATCGTTGCCGCAGGATGAAACTAATAGTTTTTAATAATTTTGTTGTAGGTTCCTAATGTGAAATCAACATTATTTTGATGGGATTGTCATGCAAGAAAATTAGTTATTGATATCTGCAGTTGAGTTTTTCAAGTAAGGGTATTGTAGATTAGAAGTTTAGTACAACTTTTATCCCCGTGAAAATGATTGTTAGTTTAGTACAACTTTTTTAGGAAGTTCTTTTTGTAAAAAATATTTGTTAGATGAATTTTGACTTTCTGAAAATTATTGGATTGGTTGTTATCCGTACGCAGGGTGTATAGTCCAATAAATAAGGAGATCATTTCCATTTTTTTTAATTGACACTGCATTTTTTTAAGCACAATGCGAATTCAGTTGATGAATATTTTATATTTCATGTTATATGTGAATATATTTGACGAATTTAGAATATTTGAATGTTGTTGGACTATTTGTTATTTGTGAAACCATGTGGATAGGCCTATAAATAAAGGAGATTATTGCCATTTATTAAAAAACTACACTTTGTTTTCTTGGGGAATGAAATTTTTATCATTTTGCAATTATATACTTTGGAAAAAAATTTCGTTTTACGATTACGTTTTTTTGAAGTTTTCTCCGTGCCTTCAAGCACGGGATTTCCACTAGTGTATATATATATATATATATATATATATATATATATATATATCAGTTGAGAACAATACATTCATATAAAGCATATTCCTGATAGTAGTGTCGTTATACAAATGCATAGACTTCAGTGACTTCGTTTACATTTTTGTAAGAACTATGTGTAAAGAAACTATTTTCATTCTTAGTAGTACATCATGGATTATGAAAATCATATGGATTATGAAAATCATACCCATATATGAGATTCAAATTTTCCAAATTTATAGGATAACCCTGATGTACCTTAAAGAATCCTTTAATCTTGCATGAATACGAAAGATCTTTGAAGGGTAATTCTACAATGTTAGACATCATACCGTAGTAACCTTTAGTAAATTCATGAAACCCGAGAACCAGTCAAATTAATGGATCTACTTAAAATACTCAACCCTTACTAGACGCTACCTTATGGTAACTTCATAAGAATTAAACTCTATAGATAGGTCAAGCTGATGTTCAGAAAGTTAAGTATACATTACGTCAAGATCCCAGATATATTCTTCTTTAGTATTTGAAACATTAAATAAACCGCTCTCAGAATTACAAAGCATCGTGGATTAAAAATGGCCTTGGTATTTAGATAAAACAAAATATTCGATCTAGTAATCGTAAGCAACATTTTATCAACGCACTTTGCATATATTTACCATAATTAGTGAAACTTGAAATCATTAGAATTTTTAAGTCATTATTAGCATAATTCTAACTTAATATTTCTCAACTTTAAGGACAATTACCCTTGTCACTTATTACTTATATCACATAGCACCTAGAATTAATAAACCTTGAATCAAATCTTCACAAAGTAGTTGAGAAAATCTTTCCGATTGTAAAAATGAAGGCTAAAACCTTTTGGATTGATCAAGTGACAATCATGTAATACCCCGTATTTATGAATATTCTATTTAATTAAATTGGAGAATTAAATGAGAAAATACATCTTAATTTAAATTACGTAAGAGGAGTAATTTAATGGAATTTATTAAAAATTGTAATCTTGGAATATCAATCGGGAGATGGTTACCGATTTATATTGCCTCATTATATTTACTTAGTGCGAGTGGTAAATAGTTACTTAACGCGTGTAGACCATGTTGGGGTGAGAACGAGTAATATTTTTAAGTGACTCAAATAATAATTTAGAGGTCACAGATGAGTCCGGAAGGGTCAAATTAGTCAAAATAGTATACCCGGGGGTACTAGTTGAGTCCTGGGGTAATTTTGGACTAAACCGAGACCATTCGGGGGCGTTTTGGTCTTTTAACATGAGAGGGTATGGAGACCTACGAAATTTAGAGCTTTATATCAGTCGTATGATAGAGGGGTTAGGGTTATAAAGCCCATGAAAACACACCATAGCCAATAGAGAGAAGAGAGAAACCATTCTCAAGGCAAAAGGAAGAATTGGGAAGGATTCAATGGAGATTTTCACTATCAACTTGTTGAGGAAGAAGGATTGAAGGATGAAGATCATCAATCATCAACAACAACCACGAAATAAGACCCTACTGATCATAAGGCAAGTTGTTTATTGCAAAAATTATAAAGTTATAATACCCATGTGTAGGGTTTTTGAATAATTTTGTTTAAATCATTATCTTGATTGGAGAAAGATGATATTTATACATGTTGGGATAGGAATCGCATGTAGAATAACTTACCTTATGTAGAGGATTAAGATTCAGATTAGATTTGATGATTTTTCGGATTAAAATCTGGATTTGAATGATAATATGGGAAGAACACCATAACTAGGGTTTCAAGAAATTCTGGGTTTAATTCACTATTTCTTTAAAGGAATTGGAGTTTTGAGGTATTTTACACGTTAGAAATTGTCCTAGTATATGTGAAAATATGTTAGGATCATTGGGTCAAAGTTTGGTGGACTATAATGGAGTTTGAAGATTTGTTAATGGAGGAAAAATCTTAACGAAGAAGACAAACTGCGTCTGTCCCTGTTCGATCGATCGATCGATCTCGAACTATCGATCGATCGACTATGTCGATCGATCGAACCCAACCGTCGATCGATCGACGCAAGCTGTTTCCCGACAAAATTTTTTGTGTTTAATCCTTCGTTGATTTTCGGGAATGAATGAGTATCCAAGGATTTACATTATACTTATATGGAGTGAGAATAAGACCAGTAGGTATATTGTTGAGGTCCGATAAGGCCATTGGGTGTAGGGCTTGGATTACGGACCGATGAGAATAAATCCGATTTAGTAGAGTATCGGGGACTTCGAAAATTGAGTTACGAGGCGAAGTAAATTCAATTTAAGTAATAGACCAGTAGGGTAAGAAATAACTACTGAAATTATATGTAAGGGGTAACTAGGACCCTTAGAGTTGTGTGAATACTCAAATAAATGCGATTAATGAGGTAAATTGTAAAGAGAATATTGTACGGTAGATATATGAGATTAAAATATTACGTACGTATATAATGAATTGGTCGTGCGTGTACCTACTGAATTATGTGATCTTTTAGGTCGAGAGATTTGTACCTAAATTAATTATGTTAGGGTCGATGAGACATTCCGAACTAACATAAAGTTATTATATGTTTGGGGTCGATGAGAAATGCCGAACCAAACCTTGAACTGGTGTCTCGATGAAAGAGTCCTGAACCAGAATATGTGTATGTATATATTTTTAAAAATAGTTGGGGTCGATGGATAATTCCGAACCAACTCTCACTTGGGGTCGATGTATCATTCCGAACCAAGAATCATTTACGTGTGTATATAAATAATTGGGGTCGATGTATCATTCCGAACCAATTCTTACTTGGGGTCGATGAATCATTCCGAACCAAGATCACTTTACGTGTATAAAAAGGGCAAAATAGTAATGACTGATATTTAATATATATTGTGTGTGAAATATATACACTTGATGATATTCTACTTCTTTGTATTAGTAGATTGATATATATTATGTATTTAAAGATACATACTGAATTGGTAAGTTAAGTAGTGAACTTAATTACGAAATGCACCTTTAGATAGAGAAAATCTATTTGGTAATTCAAGTAGCGAAACTTAATTACACAAGTGGGAAGTCAACAATTGTGAGAATTGTAGTAATTTTAGTAGTGAAACTAAATGAGAAGTCTTGGAAAATAAGATAGATGAAATGTTACTTGAGAATTAATTAACATACGCGAGATGTTAGTGAAACGGTTTTACTATATGGGTGCTACTGGAACTTGGGTACAGATAAGTTCAGTTGACTACTTTGGTTTTAGTTAGCTTGGGAGGTATGGCTAGATAAACTAAGTGTAGAACGTTAGGTGTGCACAAAAGATGAGGGGTGAGTTAACTCAAGAGAGTGTACGAGAACCTAACATGTGTAATCAATAACCGCATTTTATAATGTGATAAACGCTTGTTAAATATTTTCAAAATGTTTTGAGTACTAACTCTTGCTATAAAATATTTTCAAAACCTTTTAGGTGTCCAGCCGCAGGGATGCCATGTATGATGATTCCATTCCAGGGACTCGGAGCTGTAGCACAGTGGATGCTTACAGGATTTGGACTAGACGATATCTCTCATTCAGATCTAGTACAGGATCTCACACTATTCTATGTATGGACTTGTTGTCCGGTATTAGTCTCAGATGTTAGTTTCAGACTAATGGTTATTTTATTGTTGTTTGGGATTTTTAGCCGATGGTTTATTAGGTAATACTTTTGTTCTGTTGTACTTTTACTTTGTTGATTGGGTTATAGTACATAATTATTTTTACTTTGTTCCACATGGTTGTTTTATCTGTTTTAAGAAAGATAAAATTTGTCCCCGGTCTAATTTTACTTAGGGGATTAGTAATAAAAAAGTTTTCGACAGTGATGCTAAGAATGAAACATTTGAGAAACCTGTTTTAATTTAATAAAGACCTGATCACCCGATGTTTAATTAGGCGGGGTGTCACAGATGGTATCAGAGCATCAGGTTCTAGTGTCCATAGGATATGTACGGCTTACTACGTTTTCAGGGTATCGTTTGATTGATATTGAGCCCTATCTTAGGATTATTGTACTCCCCTACATACGTAGTTACGTTCTCCTGCTATTTAGTAGATGTAGTGTTATATATACGAGTTCGATTGGGCATGGTACTTCGAATATGTTGGTAGGACTAGCATTGGCGTTAGAAGGACTGCAGGAGGGAGGAGCTCGGCATAAAACATGGGGTGTTCGAAGATGGTAATCATAGGAGAGATGACCGTTGTCGAGGTCACTCCTAGCGTGTAATGGAAGTAGATGTTGCAAGGGTTGTTGAGGCATAGCAGGCATTTTCCAAGTGTCGCGACGGCAAGGGGGAATGCTAATCTAGACCCGCCCAATGCAATGATAGTGGGAGGGAGTCTGAAGAAATTTTTGATGAGAACGAGCTGTAATATGTGATAAAATGGCGACTGTGCATGGTAACCAATGGAAGTAGAATGTACAGAGGTTTTGGCATTTAGGGATAGAGTTGAAATACCCAGAAGTGAAAATTTGGGTAAAATTTTTGAGGCAACGTGGCGGGGATACCAGTCACCACATCCGGACCGAGGGTCCATATACAAATAGAGGAACCTTACATATAGTTTAACCGCAAAGTTCTCCAATGATGATTCAGAAGCAGAGGGAATGGGAATATCTAAACCCCTCACGTGAAAGCCTGGTAGAGGCCAATCGTGAGAGAGAAATTTATCCATTGAAGTGAACTTGTACAGAGGAGATGGGTATAAGGGAAAAAGAGCCCTTGAGAGAATGGACTCTCGAGTTGTAATTCGCAATTTTTGGTAAAACTCTTCTTGAACGACTTATGTATATGAAGGCAGTATGGTATTTCTTACAAGGTTGGGGTAAATGCTCCTAGGGGCGAAGTTAAGAGAGTTTAAAGATTTAGTCAAAGAGTAAGACTGAATGTAATGGGGCTGGTGCAAGCCATAAGTGAAAACCCACTAGAGGATTTAATGATTAGATTCTAAGTTGGGACTGTTAAGCCCCATAGTGCGTTCCTCTTGGTCAGCAGAACTAAAGGAACCAGGATGATAGTGCTCAGAATTGAGGCTACCAAGTCCGAGAGGAGGGATGCCCCAAACCGGTCAGTGTGGCCTGGAGTAAGGGGATTTTTGTAAAGATGTCTAATGTGGTTTTAAGGGCCACGCGTTTTATTTTAGCTTGAAGTTATTTGAGGAAGTAATAACTCTGATAAGTTTTGCATTCCGGAGAGGACAAGCGTGTTATGTCCGGAAACCATCTGAACCACCAGAGCGATGGATAAGGAAGTATATGGGTTTTAGCCTCGAGTGAATGGGGTAGGTGACGATACCTCACCTGAAAGAGGGTCGAGTTGTCATTATTCATCAATAGGTGACGGACTTCAGGGATTATGAACATCTCATAGTAATTGATTCCGGTGTATAGGAACCTAAATGATGTGAGTCAATGTATGTCGTATGACTGCTGAGTGGAGAGATCGAGCTCGCTGTTGTAATTAGTGCTAAGGACTTAGTGATAGTATAAGCGCAGTGCCACTTGACTCCTTTAAAAATATTGGGGTATGGTTGCACATATTGTCGAGGAATGAAATTTGAGTATCTTGACTATGTGTTGTTCCGACAATGCTCAGTAAGAATACATGGGGAGAAGTCCCTTGTTTAGATTCGGTTGCGAAAGGGAATACGACTGAATTTTTTATGCACGACAGGAGAAGAGACATTGTTAGATGCTAGGGCATCAGTGGAGCCGGTAGTGTTGTGAAGAAACACTGAAAGGCTTACCTCACCACAAAGGGATAAGTGGGACTTTGTGGGCAAGGATTTGATTTTGGTCTATAGGGTATTGAGAATACCCACAAGATTGTAGTCACGTCGTGTAGACTATTCTGGAGTTGAAGAAAAGCATGTTACGGGTGCGACATTTGCAATGTTTTTGCAAATGTGCACCAAAAAAAAAGGTGTATGGGTGCCCTAGTCAATTGGATTCCTTAGACATCCGAGATAAAGGGATGAGGAAATTTTTTTTGTACGAAGGTGGGGAAATTAGGAAATAAGTCGTATCGATGAAATGGGTTGAACGTCATGCAAGATAGACGATGATCCAAGATTATATGTGCTGAGAGATCCAGCACACCCTATGGGATGAAAGTCGGTGGGAAACCATTCAAAGGTTATCTCTTGATATGGGAGACCTAACTGTGGTGAAGAAGTAGCGCAAGGTGCTACTTGACTGAGTGTTGTGAGTGACTTACGTGTTACTAAAATGTTGATTCTTATAAAGTAACCAACCCCAAAAAGTGCGCCAATTGCGAAGAGTGCACGGATTGTAAAGTATAATAAACCCGGAGAGAAAGGGGAATAGAGTACCACTTGAGGAAAGATGACGTAAGTGGGAAGCGATGTTGAGGAGAGACATAGTGAGATTTTCTCCAGATACACCTCTAGTTAATAGAGCGAGATAGACTCGAAATGAGCAATCGGAATGTGGTAGTGAACCTAAATTTCCAATGATGGAATGAGGAGACAGACTTATAAATTATTGATGGGTTGTGAACATCATAATTAAGCCAACATTTCGTTGGGGTGGCGAAATGGGGTGACCGGGATGGATTAGTATGTAGTTGAAAAGAGAGAGTGCACGATGCCGCTCTACATGATTGTGAATCAGGATGAAATCCCAAAAAAATTCCACCCTGTGAGAGATGGTCAGGAAGGAATAGAGATAAAGTTTTATTTTGAGTACGTTGTGTTACCTACGACTCAATGTTAGTGAGAAAGAATAATGATACGCCCTTATGATAGTGAAATTTTGGAGAAGCCCACTGATCAATTCATAGGTTGAATGTATGCCTATAAGAGCATATTTATAGGTAGAGTGAGTGCCTATATGGACTGTACATGAGGATTAGGTTCGTGAGTACCGATTACGAACAATACATGTACTTTGAGGTGTGGTTCGAGGAGACATTTCGAACTTTTAGTCCTTAACGCGTGATATGAGGACATTCTATTGGAGTGTGACATTTTAGGGTATATGAAATGTGAAATATATGGCTCACAAATTTTCTACTCATGTGCGATGAGATATATATACATATATTGGTGCTCGAGATGTTATTCCGAGACAAATAATTAATCAATATTGGTGATCGAGGTGGAATTCCGAGCCAATAACCCCAAAAGTGTTATAGAAGGGGGATGGTTATAAAATAAGTGTTGATAGTATATGTTATGTGTACGATATATATACCTATTGATTTTTCCTACTTATGTGCGATAGTAAGTGTGCTTAATCTCTGTATTGGGGTCGATGATGTTCCGGACCAATACATGAGGGATTGATTTGGGGTCGATGATTTTTCGAACCAAATCGATGATAAATATTGGTATCGACGGAAGGTCTGAACCGACATGTGCATTACATTTACCTTGGGGTCGAGGGATTCCCGGACCAATGTAAATGATAGGATTATTGGGGCCGATGATTTTTGCCGGACCAATTTTCCTTAAAGTGTATATTGTGTGTGAAATATATACCTTATAATATTCTACTTATGAGTGATAGTAGACACTTAGATGTTATATAGAGATATACATCAAATGGGTAAATTAAGTAGGGAGAAACTTAATTTCAAGAATTAACGTTGGATTGGGAAAATCTATGAGAAATTAAGTAGTGAGACTTAATTATGATATATGCGGCAAGGGTAACATGCGATAAGAATTTATAATGAAGCAAGGCATGTACTTGGGGCGACCGTTAGGATGTTATGATTTGGTATTGGGTATTAGAGGATGCAATTATATTTAAGGTCCTTAGCCTTAATACCAGCCTTATCCTAATTTCGAGGACGAAATTCCTTTGCAAGGGGGGAAGTATGTAATACCCCGTATTTTTTAATATTCCATTTAATTAAATTGGAGAATTAAATGAAAAAATACAGCTTAATTTAAATTACGTAAGAGGAGTAATTTAATGGGATTTATTAAAAATTGTAATCTTGGAATATCAATCGGGAGATGGTTACCGATTTATATTTCCTCATTATATTTACTTAGTGCGAGTGGTAAATAGTAACTTAACGCGTGTAGACCATGTTGGGGTGAGAACGAGTAATATTTTTAAGTGACTCAAATAATAATTTAGAGGTCACAGATGAGTCCGGAAGGGTCAAATTAGTCAAAATAGTATACCCGGGGGTACTAGTTGAGTCCCGGGGTAATTTTGGACTAAACCGAGACCATTTGGGGGCGTTTTGGTCTTTTAACATGAGAGGGTATGGAGACCTACGAAATTGAGAGCTTTATATCAGTCGTATGATAGACGGGTTAGGGTTATAAAGCCCATGAAAACACACCATAGCCATTAGAGATAAGAGAGAAACCATTCTCAAGGCAAAAGGAAGAATTGGGAAGGATTCAATGGAGATTTTCACTATCAACTTGTTGAGGAAGAAGGATTGAAGGATGAAGATCATCAATCATCAACAACAACCACGAAATCAGACCCTACTGATCATAAGGCAAGTTGTTTATTGCAAAAATTATAAAGTTCTAATACCGATGTGTAGGGTTTTTGAATAGTTTTGTTTAAATCATTATCTTGATTGGAGAAAGATGATATTTATGCATGTTGGGATAGGAATCGCATGTAGAATAATTTACCTTATGTAGAGGATTAAGCTTCATATTAGACTTGATGATTTTTCGGATTAAAATCTGGATTTTGAATGATAATATGGGAAGAACACCATAATTAGGGTTTCAAGAAATTCTGGGTTTAATTCACTATTTCTTTAAAGGAATTGGAGTTTTGAGGTATTTTACACGTTAGAAATTGTCCTAGTATATGTGAAAATATGTTAGGATCATTGGGTCAAAGTTTGGTGGACTATAATGGAGTTTGAAGATTTGTTAATGGAGGAAAAATCTTAACGAAGAAGACAAACTGCGTCTGTCCCTGTTCGATCGATCGATCGATCTCGAACTATCGATCGATCGACTATGTCGATCGATCGAGCCCAGCCGTCGATCGATCGACGCAAGCTGTTTCCCGAATTTTTTTTTTGTGTTTAATCCTTCATTGATTTTCGGGAATGAATGAGTATCCTAGGATTTACATTATACTTATATGGAGTGAGAATAAGACCAGTAGGTATATTGTTGAGGTCCGATAAGGCCATTGGGTGTAGGGCTTGGATTACGCACTAATGAGAATAAATCCGATTTAGTAGAGTATCGGGGACTTCTGAAATTGAGTTATGAGGCGAAGTAAATTCAATTTAAGTAATAGACCAGTAGGGTAAGAAATAACTACTGAAATTATATGTAAGGGGTAACTAGGACCCTTAGAGTTGTGTGAATACTCAAATAAATGCGATTAATGAGATAAATCGTAAAGCGAATATTGTACGGTAGATAAATGAGATTAAAATATTACGTATGTATGTAATTAATTGGTCGTGCGTGTACCTACTGAATTATGTGATCTTTTAGGTCGAGAGATTTGTACCTAAAAATTTCTTATCCACTCATTCAAGTTAATGAATATTTAATGAATAGAGAAAAATACAAAAACATGTCCTACGTGCTCCAATACTAATTGATAGTTTGTTGGAATTTCAAGAATTAAAAAAATTTATACCCGTTAAAAATTATATGTGAGTACCAAATATACTCAATTGAATAGTTATCTTAAGTGACTGTACCTGTCTAAATCCTATAAAAGAAAGCCAACACTTGCCTTATTTTTATGAAACCAACAAATTACTCTCTCTCTCTCTTTATAAAATGTCCCACAAACCCACGATATCAAAATCTCCAAACCCCATTTCCCCAAACCCCCAACCTCTGCCGACTTCCCTCTCCCTCACCCGAGCCACCGCCGGCTTCTCCTCTTCCCCTCAAATTGTCAACCCCAACTGTCGACCTCCTCTACCGCCGAATCGCTGCCCCTCGTTCTCCCTCACCGCCGGTCTCCTCCTCCCCTGACCACGCCGCCGGATCAGCCCCTCCTATTTCTTCTTCATCTATTTTTTTTCTCTTTCTCTCTTGCTTCCATAACCGAAGCTTTGAGCTTTTGTGGGTGGGTAAAACGAAGCTCCGACCATTACCCCTGCCATGGTGATGGTCGACGAGTATAAACACCTCAAACAAGGGTGGAGGTTTTAGCCTGATGTCATTGATTTAGTTTTTTTCCTATTTTTATTAATGTGTATACATGTTCATATGTGTTTGTATGGTTTGAACAGTCGACCACCACCCCTGCCATGGTGGTGGCCGACAGTGGCCAGAAAACCCAAATCGAGGAGGGTTTGTTTCCCAAATTTCAATTTTTGTTATGTTTTTTTATATATTTATATATATCCACATAATATGATAGCATGGTTTTTGAAATTTTTTGAAAAATATCTACACTTTTTAGATGTATGATATTTTCCTCTTTCATGTCCATGCATGAAATGTCAGGTTAAAGTGTTTTTAATTAAAAAGGGTTTTGTTTTTATTTTTTTAGAAGGGAAATAATTTTAAATAATTTAATTAATATTTTTTAAAAATAATTATATATTTTATATTTTTTTAATTTATATTTTTTAAATATTTTTTTATTTTTTAAATTTATATTTTTAAATTTTTTTTTATCACGGGGGCAAATTTATCACCATGCCATCGGCACACACATCGACACACACACACACACACACACACACACACACACACACACACATATATATATATAATTTTTTTTCCCTCAAGAAAGTGTTTCAAGAAAATAGTGTTTTGAATTGGAATTTTATCACATACTCGATTTTGACTCAGGTTTGATTTTCAGGTTAAGAAATTTCAATTGGGTATTTGTATTTGGAGAAAAGAGTCAGATGTTTTGGTGTTAATTTTAATTGTTTATACTCAATTTCGTTTAAAATTATTATAAATATGAAACCCCGACCCGTACAAGTAAACGTTTATTTTTTAAATATATTTGGAATGGTTGTCATTTTTCTAATAAAATTGTGACTTTTCTTTTAAAAATATATTTAAACGAGTCACGACACTAAACGATTAGAGGTTATGTCATTTTCATAACCCAAGATTATATTACGAGTCATATTTATTGAAATTGTGATTATGCAGATGTTGGACTATTTATGTTGGTTGAATTGGTTAATTTTGGAAGTGACACAACCACTGGATTATTGTGCAAATAAAGGGGGGGAATTTTCAAAAAAAATTCTAAATTAATCTTGTGTCAAGAACATTAATTTTAAAACTACCCGTACAAAATATTGTCACTCGGATAATATAAAATATCACAACCAGAGACTACTACTTTAATTAATTTAATTGCGCAATTAATCTAGGACCAATTACGAAAATTAATATTTTTTCACATATCGAGACAATACTCGAAAAACATGTCTTTATTTGAAGATTTTGTTAAAATAGTTCAATTGAATATTTGACCTGAATAATATTTTAATAAAATATTAAATTGTTGTTCAATGAATTTATTTAGTAAAATTGAATTCTTTGATTCCATTTAAAGAATATTTTTTCAGTAAAATTATATCATTCAAATATCGAATCACTACGTAAATCGTTTTTTACGAAATTCAGAATATTCCTTATTTCGTCAACGAATTACAGAAAGGTTGTTATGGCACTAAACGTACTTACGAAAAATATATAAACGATATTTACATATTAAATTCTTTTCATAGCATTAGTTTTATACATATTTACCGAATGTCGTAAGTTGTCATATACCCTAACCATTCTTCCCAAATACCGATATACCTACTTTCATTTAAATTCCGGAGCAAAACTATCTACGGGAATTGGAGTACAACAATGGAACATCCCTGAATGTCACGCAAAGCTCGTAAATACTGGTAGGTGATTTCTTATTTAATATTATTTCTCGCAATGCTATTAAATTTCGCATATCGTTGATATCACTTTGTGATAGCCCAGTATATCTTATTCTCATTATGGAACTCATTTGAGTAGTTCAAATTGTTTACATACAATTGATTCATATTTTGAAATGACTATGCGATCATATTATTTCATTTGATGCTTGTTAACCCGGTTACTTATTTATAGCATGCATTACAATCAGGGAATAGTCTTTCAATATACCCACATCTGTATTATTTGGCTTGAAGGACTCAGATGATTGATGGCCTAGTTATTTGGTAAAATATTTTTTTTAATTTTCATTTTTTATCACGAGGGCAAATTTATCGCCGTGTCATCGGCTTGGATATCGACACATACATATATTTTTTTTCCCGACAAACTGTTTCAAGAAAATAGTGTTTTGAATTGGAATTTTGTCGCAGACTCGATTTTGACTCAGGTTTGATTTTCAGGTCAAGAAATTTCAATTGGGTATTTGTATTTGGAGAAAACAGTCAGAAATTTTGGTGTTAATTCTTATTATTTATACTCGATTTCGTATAAAATTATTATAAATACGAAACCCCGACCCGTATGAGTAAATGTTTTATTTTTTTGAATATATTTGGAACCGTTATCATTTTTCTAATAAAATTGTGGCTTTTCTTTTAAAAATATATTTAAATGAGTCACGACACCAAACGATTAGAGGTTATGTCATTTTCATAACCCAAGATTATATTATGAGTCATATTTATTGAAATTATAATTATGCAGATGTTGGACTATTTATGTCGGTTGAATTGGTTAATTTTGAAAGTGGCACGACCAATAGATTATTGTGAAAATAAAGGGGGGAATTTTCAAAAAAAATTTCTAAATTAATCTTGTGTCAAGAACATTAATTTTATAACTACCCATACAAAATGTTGTCACTCGGAAACTATAAAATATCACAGCCAGTGACTATTACTTTAATTAATTTAATTGCACAATTATTCTCGGACCAATTATGAAATGTAATGTTTTTTCACATATCGAGACAATACTCGAAAAACATGTCTTTATTTGATGATTTTGTTAAAATAGTTCAACTGAATATTTGACCCGAATAATATTTTAATAAAATATTAAATTGTTGTTTAATCAATTTATTCAGAAAAATTGAATTCTTTTATTCCATTTAAAGAATATTTTTTCAATAAAATTATATTATTCAATTATAGAATTATTACGTAAACCGTTTTTACGAAATTCAGAATATTCCTTATTTCGTCAACGAATTATAAAAAGTTGTTACGGCACTAAACGTACTTACGAAAAATATATAAATGATATTTATATATTAAATTCTTTTCATAGCATGAGTTTTATTCATATTTACCGAATGTCGTAAGTTGTCATACACCCAAACCATTCTTCCCAAATACCGATATACCTACTTTCATTTAAATCCCGGAGCAAAACTATATACGAGAATTGGAATATAACAATGGAACATCCCCTAATGTCATGTAAAGCTCGTAAATACTGGTAGGTGATTTCTTATTTAATATTATTTCTCACAATGCTATTAAATTTCGCCTATCGTTGATATCACTTTGTGATCGACCCAGTATTCTTATTCTCATTGTGGAACTCATTTAAGTAGTTCAAATTGTTTACGTACAATTGATTCATATTTTGAAATGACTATGCGATCATATTATTTCATTTGATGCTTGTTAACCCGGTTACTTATTTATAGCATGCATTACAATCAGGGAATAGTCTTTCATTATACCCCATGACTGTATTATTTGGCTTGAAGGACTCAGACGATTGATGGCCTAGTTATTTGGTAAAATATTTTTTTTAATTTTTATTTTTTATCACGGGGGCAAATTTATCGTCGTGCCTTTGGCACGGATATCGACACACACACACACACACACACACACACACACACACATATATATATATATATATATATATATATATATATATATATATATATTCCCAACAAACTGTTTTAGGAAAATAGTGTTTTGAATTGGAATTTTGTCAGAGACTCGATTTTGACTCAGGTTTGATTTTCACGTTAAGAAATTTCAATTGGGTATTTGTATTTGGAGAAAACAGTAAAAAAATTTGGTGTTAATTTTTATTATTTATACTCGATTTCGTATAAAATTATTATAAATACGAAACCCCAACCTGTACGAGTAAACATTTATTTTTTTAAATATATTTGGAACCATTGTCATTTTTCTAATAAAATTGCGACTTTCCTTTTAAAAATATATTTAAACGAGTCACGACACCAAACGATTAGTGGTTATGTCATTTTCATAACCCAAGATTATATTACGAGTCATATTTAGTGAAATTGTGATTATGCAGATGTTGGACTATTTATGTTGGTTGAATTGGTTAATTTTGGAAGTGGCACGACCACTGGATTATTGTGCAAATAAAGGGGGAATTTTCAAAAAAAAATTCTAAATTAATCTTGTGTCAAGAACATTAATTTTATAACTACCCGTACAAAATGTTGTCACTCGGATAATATAAAATATCACAGCTAGGGACTACTACTTTAATTAATTTAATTGCCCAATTATTCTCGGACCAATTATGAAAATTAATTTTTTTTCACTTATCGAGATAATACTCGAAATACATGTCTTTATTTGAAGATTCTCTTAAAATAGTTCAACTGAATATTTGACCCGAATAATATTTTAATAAAATAGTAAATTGTTGTTTAATCAATTTATTCTAAAAAATTGAATTCTTTTATTCCATTTAAAGAATATTTTTCTAGTAATATTATATTATTCAAATATCGAATTATTACGTAAACCGTTTTTACAAAATTTCGAACATTCCTTATTTCGTCAACGAATTATAGAAAAGTTGTTATTGCACTAATTGTACTTACGAAAAATATATAAATAATATTTATTTATTAAATTCTTTTCATAGCATGAGTTTTATTCATATTTACCGAATGTCGTAAGTTGTGACCATTCTTCCCAAATACCGATATACCTACATTCATTTAATTTTCGGAGCAAAACTATATACGAGAATTGGAATACAATAATGGAACATCCCTGAATGTCACGTAAAGCTCGTAAATACTGGTAGGTAAGTTCTTATTTAATATTATTTCTCGCAATGGTATTAAATTTCGCCTATCGTCGATATCACTTTGTGATAGACCCAGTATATCTTATTCTCATTGTGGAACTCATTTGAGTAGTTCAAATTGCTTACGTACAATTGATTCATATTTTGAAATGATTATGCGATCATATTATTTCATATGATGCTTGTCAACCCGGTTACTTATTTATAGCATGCATTACAATCAGGGAATAATATTTCGTTATACCCACGACTGTATTATTTGGCCTGAAGGACTCAGATGATTTAGGTCATGGTTATTTGCTACCATATGGAATGTCATTTAATGACTTAGCACAGTTACTTTTATCTCTAGTTATCTGGATTGATTGTCTCCAATTTAATTGGATTGATTTAATTATATGTATTTGCTATTGCCCTAAGCCTTTGGACAGATAATTATGGGTTATTTGTTTAGAAATCACCTGCAGCCTTTAACCAGATCTAACCCCTTATATTTCTATTTTTAGCAATATCATCATGTATCATTATGTTTATCTCACTGTGACTATTGAATTCAATTTCTTATTGTACTTATGATGTTATTATCATTCAAAGAAAGATTATATCTTGAAAATTATTTTATACTTGTTATAGAATTAAAATCATCTACTAGGCAAAGTTTTGCTTATTCTTTCCTTTTCAGTTATATTTATCAGGTACCTATAGGCTATGATGAATATTTCAGAGATCAGTTGATACATAGAAGCAAGTAAAGGTCATATTAAAAGAAAGGATCATAGATGACAAGAGAAATACTTTTATATAGAAGTTTGTAATAAGAATAAATTCTTAGATTTCAATTCTAATTTATTTGAGTATAAATCAATGCCCCAATTGTTTCAGTATTCCTGATATGTTTATGGTTTAGAATTATTATCAGGTAACCCTCCTGCTCAGGAAATGGGGACGTGACATGAATACTAGTTCGGAATCACTCTCGAACTGTATTAACACAAAATACCCATATTGGAGGTGAAGCATAGTTCCAAGTCACTAAGAGGTCAGCACATACCCTCACGTCTCTTAGGACCATCTGACTATCATCCTCAGATAGCCTGTAATAAGGATGTTATGTTCTGGGGTACAAGTCAATATCCCCCATAAAGGTCCAATCGAGATAAGATTGTCCCGGGGCGGAACCTCTGTGATAGCAAGTAGCGCATGTATGATTACACACAAATATACAACATTATATATATATATATATATATATATATATATATATATATATATATACATACACTAATACCCATATGTATATTCACATTATTCGGCTAGGTATACCCACGACCCATAATACATGTGAACTATGCCTGATTTCTATGCATAATTAAATCATTCTTTTTATCTTCTCAATTATCGCAAAATCTGAGTTACTTCTCAACTCTCGAAGTGTATCCTCTTGATAATTATAAAATCAGTACGTGTACACTCACTACCCTACTGGTCTAAGTCCTTCTCAATTCTCATGCGACCTAATTTAACGTACGCACGATTTTCCATTCAATTTATACCCCCGAAATCCCACGATTGAATACCATATAAAGTCGTATTATCTGGACCCCACTTATACCCTACTGGTCCTTCTCAAGTCCCATTATGATATATAAATTATGTCCAAAATTCCTTACACATCGAGATTGGATTAACATTTAAAAAGGAGAAAAAGTTCCCATTTCCAGGAGGAGTCGATCAATTGATGAAATGGGGTCGATCGATCGACATTATTGAGTCGATCGATCGACCAAGCAGGTCTTGCTTATAATTCAAAAAATTAAGCCTATGGGTTTCTTCCAACTTAAATCATCAGAACTCCATTAACATGTCCCAAAATCCCAACCAAACATCATCAACGTTATATAAATCAATATGGATAATTTCTAACATAAAACATTCATTAATCACTCGTACAAGAGGGGAATACTAGTTCGGAAAGGTATTATTCAAAGGTTTGTCTAGGTTTTGAGCTCTAGTCTTATTCCTATGTGGCACAGGATGAAACATCGAATCTGCTTGTCGAATAGGAGGGAAGACATATTTGGTCTTTTGTTCAACATTATGCTTAGAGTTGCTTGATTCACCAATGTCTAACTTCAATTGTTTTTTATAAAAATCAATTTTTAAACATTAAAAATTTGGACAAGTTTCAATAGGTCTTTTGCCACCAGACACAAACTTTATGGTTTTAAAGTTTTTAGTTTGTGTCTTAGAGTTGGGATAAAAACCTATTCCAGTTCTGTCATGTTTTTCTTTTAGCTACACGATCTTTAAAACACTTAGAATTATTTTCAGAGTTTGCAAATTTTTTGAAGACCGTGGATGTCTTTTTTTTTTGTATGTTCCAATTCTAACAACGTTCCTTTATATTTCTTTTCCAGAATTTCATTAGAGTTAGACAACTCTTTCAGTTTTTTTTTAAAGTTTTGGGTTTCATTCTCATGAGTTAGACATTGAGTAGTATACTCTTCATCATTTTGTTTGATCATCAGACTTAAGGTTTCTATCTTCTGGGTAAGATCCTTGATAGTTTTTTCAAGCCTAGTTCTTTTCTTGAGAGTTTTTGTGTACAGTGTGTGAATGTCAAGAAGGTCGTCATTTGTGAAGTCGATAAGTGTGCAGTGTGCAGTGTCCCTTAGCGGTTCATTTTTAGAACTCACACACCCATTGACATTAACAATAGATAATTCCCTTTGACTCACACACACGACATTTGAAGCATTATCAACATTCTCAAGTAATAATGCAGATAAACCAATAAACACAATATCAGTCATGGTATGATCAGATTCCTCATCATCATTGTAGATTATCTTAGCAAAGAATGATATACAAGGGTCAAAAGTGTTAGATAACTCAGGTTCATCATTTTCAGATTCACTTAAGTCATCCCAAGTCTTGCTTAGATGAGCCCTATTATGTTTGTGAATTTTGTCTAAGTTAACTCAACAGTCACTAGCCATGTGTCCTAACTTTACACATCTATAGCATTCAATATTTTTAAGGACTTTCTCACGTCTCTTGTGATTGTCAGACTGGTATTTATCTTGTCTTATCTCATGAGGCGTGTTGTTAGATTGATTTGGATAAGTAGGTTTGCCTTGTCTTTTTGCTATTTTATTTCGAAAGTTCACTGATAAGCACCAAAAATTGTACATTTTATACCCCGAATAGATGTATTTTATTTGCTAATTCTCGGCAATTTGGGTCTTATGCGCTTAAATGTTTATTTTGTAGGTCTAATGTGCATTGCAGAGTTTAAACGCTTAAATCAAGACAATTGCGCGTTTTATAGAGCTAAGACCCTTGTCCCGTATCCTAGCCTACACGAAACTGAGCCTAAGTCTAGCCTAAACCGTGTGTGTGTTGAGTTTGTGCCCTTTTATCAATTTTTAGATTTTTAGTTTGTGTTGTTTTAATTTTAGGTTCATTTTAGAATTTTTAGATTTTATTTTCTATTTTATTTTTATTAATATAATTTTATTTTATATTGATTTTTATTACTTTTTAGTCTTAGTTTTTATTTTATTTTATCTTATTTTATTAGGATTAGAAATTTTTAGGATTTCATTTATTTCTTAGTTTTATTAAATTTTATTTTTTAGGATTTTAATTTTTAGTTAAATAGAAATCTATTTTTTTTTCTTTTTTTTTAATTGAATCTTTATTTTTAGAGTAGGAATTTATTTATTTTTAGATTTTTAGTTTTTTTTAGTTTAATAATTTTAATTAGTTAGTGTCATTTTTAGGGTCCAACTTAAACACACACATAAACTCCCCATATCCTAATATCACTCACAAACTTATCCTACACCCTAAACTAATACTACACCCTCATCCCCACCATACACCATACACACTCACACACCCTAACACCCTCACCCTCACCCTCATCTTCCCCAACAACACACTTATTCTCTCTTCTCACACCCACCTCCATTATTCATCCAACAACCTCACCCCCCATAACCAAAAAAAACCCACCTCTTTCCACCATTGGAACCCCATCTCCAGCAACCCCCACCTCCGGCGCAGGCGACCACCTGCTGTCCCTGACTCAGCCCCTCCGACCGAGATTTAAATCCCCGATCCCAACCAACCCACTGTTATACCCAGCACCGACACACCCCTATATCCCAACCCCCAAACCACATTCGACCCATGCCCAAGCTCCAAACCCATACCCACTTCAAAACCAAAAATCCATGAACCCATTTATCTAGTAAAAAAAACGTGACCTGCCACCAAACAATCCCAAGCCAAAAACCAACCCAAATCCCACATGTTTAATAAATGCCTTTTGTTCCCATTACCCATAATACCCTTTCTTAATACTTATTAAAAATTACCCCTCTAACCTCACAACCCACATACTCCCATGTGCACCCAAATGCACATTTAACCCAAAACAGATTTTATCACCTCACTCACCCCATGTGCACTTCCATTACCCAATTTACCCCCATGTTCACATTCCCCATGCTCCATGTGCCTTGTATTTAAAGAAAGTTGAAGACCAAAAACTAGGGATCTCAAAATTAGTTTAAAGCTTGGTGTGATAAAATTCTCCCTACCCCTCTATGTTGAGTATTTGTATTTTTAGCAAATACCTCAATATAGAAGTGTGTGTTGAAAATTATCTCTAGGATAAATTTCACCCCACCCCTCTATTATGAATTATTGCATTTTTAGAAATTAATTCAAAATAGATTGATGTAGTGAAATTTATCCCTTATGGGAGGTAAATTCTAACCCATTCCTTTATGTTGAGATTTTGTATTTTTAGTAATTATCTCAATATAAATTAATGATCTAGAATTTTTTCTTTGGGTGAATTCTATTGTACAATTTTATAATATTAGGATTTGCATTTTTAGCTAATCTCTTTTATTATTTAATTGTCCATTATGAATTCATCCACTATCCTTTTTATTTTTATTTCGTAATTTTTAGTTTAGATTAGAAGAGCTTTTAGATAGGAAAATTCTAGAGAGAGAATTGTAGAGAAAATAAACATTTGTAAATAGTTTTATTTTTTTAGATATTTGTGAGAAATTAATTGTTGAGTGATTCAAATGAGTGTTTGTATGTAATTGAATATTGTGGAAAGCTCATTTTGAATGGATGTTGCTCAATTTCAATGGAGTATTAGAGCCCAATTTTGCAAATCAAGGAGACTTGTTTGAAGATTTGTCCTCTTACCCTTCTATTTTATGTGTTTATGCCTTTGATTATTAATTTGTCAAATTTTATACCATGTTAGGCTAAAATCCCTTTCAAGGGGTGGGGTAAAACCCTTATTTGATGTTATTTTATTTTAATTAGTTTAATTACTTGAAAAGTCCCTTTGAATGTTAATTTTGATCCCTCACCCTTAGATTTACGCCTCGAGAGAGGGTAAATGATTTTCGAGAGAAAATTAAAATTCTAGTGATAATACCCATTTTAGATTCGAACTAGAGATAAGGGTTTCTTAAGTGGGGTATTATAGCTTGAATTTCAACTCTAAATTGATTTTTTAAGATTGACATAAATTCTAATTGATCGATCCTAGCGGGTGATTTATTAAAAGAAGTGTTGATACCAAATTTAGTCTGCTGACATGGCTCAATTGGGTGAAGACACGTGGCAATCTACGTGGCAATAACAAACACTTACGAAGAACACAGACGCTCCGAGGAACCATGCTACAACGAGGAACATTGGTTCCCCGACCAACTCAGACGCTCCGACTTACAAGAACTCTCCGAGGAACTTTTGAGTACCGAGGAACTTAGACGGTCCGAGCAGCTTAGGCGGTCCGAGATGCACCTCGAACAAAGCATTAATAGCAGGATAACCAACAGTTTGTCTGTTCATTAAATGCTTATCATTCAGATGTATACACTTAAGGGGCATTTAATACATTACCCTTTCACATGTACAGCATTTAATGTATTACCCTTTCACATTACAGCCTCAGGGTTATAAATACATTGTATTACCCTCATTGTAGGGGGATCGGAATTTCTTGAGAAAACTTGTAATCGAGAATTCCCAAACAGTCAGCAATAACAGAAACAGTGGACGTAGGCCATTCTTATAAGGCTGAACCACTTTAAAAGTTCTTTGTCTCATTTTATTTATCTGTGATTAAATAATTAGATATAATCTAATTTTTTACATCAATAAGAAGTGTGATCTATTTTTCTAGAGTTGTGGGGTGTTAAACTTAATATTCTAAAATGTTATTATTAAAATTACATTTGTAACGAGAGTTGATTTATAGTTTTGATATTAATTTGGGAGAATTCAATTAATTAAATTAATTAATTAGAATAGCTAAAATTTTTGGTTTAATCCCACTCCTTGATTGTTCTCACAATTATTTACCTCACTTTATTTCTCATTTTTAGTGTTAGACTTTATTTTTCATTTTAGTCACTTTCTAGTTAGTTATTTTCATCTCATAATTTAGTTTAGTCTTACTTCACCTCCCCCTATTGTTTTAATATTGAAAAAGCTAAAAAAAAATAGAAAAGTGAAAAAGCACAAAAAGAAAATAAAAAGTGAATTGCAATTGAATTTGTCTCTAGCTTACTCCCTAGGAAGTGGATTGATACCCTTACTTACCGCTACATTTGAGTTTATTAATTTTGTAGGTATTTAAGGATTTTGATTAGAGAAGGACTTTTCAAACAAAAGACAAAAAAATAATACACGCAAAAGTCATTTCTATCATTCACAATTTTCTTAAACTGTTTAGACATTAAGGAAATCTGATTATCCAAAGTATCTAAATTATGGTCCTCGTCAGAGTCTAAGAGAATGTTAAGTATGCTAAATTCAGGTGTGATCAACTTAGATGAAAAATAAAGATTAAAGGTAGACTGTCTCTTTTGGGACTGGGTTAATTGTTTCTTAAATTCTAATTTCATTTCCATAATTATCAATTTGCTATTGAGGAGTTCAGGTGTAAGATTTTGATCATCCATATCCTCAATTGCATATCTCTTATTATCAATTTTTTGTGGAAGGGATCTTAGTATTTTAGAGACAATTTCTTTTCTATCATAAACAATCCCATTAGCATGCAATTTGGTCACAATGTTTGTCAATCTAATATAGAAGTCATCAAATGACTCAGTCTCAGTCATGATCAAGGAGTTATACTGTTGCATTAACATTTGAGTTTTAGAATCTTTAACTCTGGTATCACCCTCATGTGCAGTCACTAGGGTGTCCCATTCTTCTTTAAAGGTAGAGCAGAATGATATCCTCTTGAATTCGTGTTCATCGATAGACATGAATATGGCATTTTTGTCTTTATTGTTATTAAGTGAAACCTGTTTCTTTTCTTTAGTGAATTCACTTAGTAACTTTCTAATCCTCACAGTACTTCCTTCAGTGGATGGTTTAGTAGGAAAAGTGTAACCATTTTCAATAACTTCCCAGACATCATCTCCCAAAGTCCCTTGGATGAATGCCACCATCCTTACCTTCCAGTAAGGGAAGTTTGTTCCATCAAAGAGAGGGGGCTTGGACAGGTTACCTAGTCTCTCAAATTTCTCGTCCATAATTTGTTTTGAGAAAACAATTTCAGAAACATAAGATCTAAAGAATTTTTTAGAAACCAAAGCTCTGATACCAATTGAAAAAATTACCACTTAAGTTGTTTAATACAAGATTAAAGTATCTAAATGGCTCCGAACAGTTTGTTGAAGAAACACTTTTCTTAAAACAAATTTCAAAAGATGTGTAAAAGAGTATGAACGAGTAATTTCAGTTATAAGTTTACCAGTTTTGAAAAACAAAACTTTAAACAAAATAAACCAACACAACCTTAAGAAAGGGATGAGAGGAAGAGAAAGCGTACATAAGAAATTTTAACGTGGTAAAACACCACCCATTTGGGGAAACATCCACGGTGACCTCTACGTCACAAAAGTAAAAAGTCCACTAAAAATGAGTAACAAATTACAAGCTATATAACAATCAAGACATACAATCAAACCTAAACTAAGTTAAAAAATGTACCAACTCCTCTAGCATTTTTTGACTTCCCCCAAGGTTATGATGTTGCTGATGTTCTCCCAACTTCGTAACTTTACTCCTTCTAGCCTTACGTCGACTCTAAAAGTTCAATATCTCAATACCAACACTTTTTAGTGTAGTAGTGTGAAGGTGTATGTGGTGTGGTGCTCTAAAATCATGCATGAAACTCACACACACTTAATTACAGACAATATGAGTATCAAATTACATACAGATCTCTCAAGATGCAAGGGTTTTTAAAATTAACTTAGTGAAATAAATTAGACTTTGGATCTTTCAAATAACCTCATATCAAGAGGAAATCTTGCTATACAAACTAGCCAAGATTCTATACACTTTATTTATTTGAAAACATTAACTTATTTCACAAAATGTGAAATAATTTTGAAAGTGAAATCCCCAATCAAGATCCCAAACTAAATCTAAGTCTGAAAGTTTCAGTAAGTTGAAATCAGAAAGGGTTTTGTTGGTTTAGGGTTTGAAAACAACATTTATTTTGAAAACAACCAACAAAAATTAGATTTCTTGAAACAAGAAATCAAATCTAGAAAATAATTAAGTGACCTGTATCACTTAAATCAAATCTCAAATTTCTATGCGAAGAAATAGAGACTTAATCAACGTGATTAAGTTGGCAAAGAGATATAAGACAATAAAGGAAGAAACTTCACAATCTCGAACTAAAAATACTCAGAAAAAGATTTTCTGGTTTAGATTTGGTTGAAGTTTGAGTTAGGGTTTGTAAAAAACTCTTCGAACTCTCTCTCTCTCTCTCTCTCTCTCTCTCTCTCTCTCACTCACTCTTTATCTCTCTTCTCTTTATTTTCTCTCAAAGGTTAAAATGCCAAAAGTTGCAAAATTAAAGACGAAGTCTCCTTATATACTGAGAGAAGAAGGATCTGGAACATCGATGGAAAATGAACGATCGTGATTAATTCGAAGTTAATCTAATGGTTACCAAGTCACCGCTTTTAAAAAAGTTTTGATTGGTTCAAAATTAAACACGGGGATTAAGAGAAAACACATGCAGTTCGTTGATTAGAATAAATCCAATGGTCCACCGTGAGGCTTAAGTATGTGAGAGGAAGAAAACACATATATGGCCGTTATATAAGCAACACGTGTAAGGCTCAGATGCAGTGTAAAACGCGTATTTTTGAATTGTTAAAAATATAAATTGTACCCACAATATTCTCAAGCGCTTTTGGTTTCTACCCAACCAAATTTTATGCCTTAAAAACATATTATAATATAGCCCCAAAGGCTTTAAAGCCATTATTTTTAATTTCTAAAAATCATTTTAAAATCTTAGAAATTATTTAAAAATTCCCAAAAAATAGTAAAAAATTAATTTTAAAGGATTTAACTCACACACAATCAAATATAACATGATATAATGTATGTATGCAATCCTAGTGTGTGGTGTTTGTGAGTTGTAACAACCCTCGCTTTTAGGAGGCTAATTTTATATTAATTTACCGCATAAGGTAATTATATAAAATGTGGGGACTGGAGTAAATATTAATTCAATGAGTTAGAAGTTAATATTTACTATATTGATACATATTTACTGTATGTGAAAGTAAATATCATCAGGTTGCATGTTTTATAGTGTCATGTATTTTAAATGACATTATGGTTTAAATAAAATTGGAACTGAAAATAATTAATAAAATTTATCGGATGCCAGTTTAGAGGTTGTAGTTAGTCTCGGAAGGTGCGAGACAGTCAAAATAAGTGTCATATTGTATTTTTGGGTTTTGGGCACTTTTACCTGATTTTAACTTAAACGCGTATTGGGAGTCATTTTAATGTGGTATTAACCACTTAAGTTGGGAGTTTTAACTTAAGCCACGATTTTAGTCTTCTAAACCCCCTTACTTTCCCATTTCATACCAAACACAAGAGAGAGAGAGAGAGAGAGAGAGAGAGAGAGAGAGGAAGAGAAAAATGGAGAAAAAGAAGAAAAGAGAGAGATTGATGATGGATTGTTGCTCCTACCTCGAAGAAATCTGAATTTGCAACCCTAAGGCAAGTTTTCTACTTGCTAATATGTGATTTAAGATGCACAAATTGTATGATAGTTGTGTATTTAAATTTATGGTTTAAATGTGGAATTTATGGGATTTAAGCCCTGATCTTAGTTTTTGATGATGAAATTTTGGGTTATAGTTGTTATTAATCATGTAGGATGTTTGGGGTAGATTATTGTTATTGGATGTGTATAAAAATGAAGAGAGTTGAAGTTTGGAGAAATTAGGGTTCATAACCCTTCGTAGCCATTTTTGGCAAATTTGCAGGTCCGAATCGATTCGGCCCTATGAGCGAATCGATTCACTAAGGGAAATTTACAGGTCTGCAGAACCCGAATCGATTCGGGTTAAGGCCGAATTGATTCGGCCAATTACAGAAAGTTTATTTTTCTGTCCGAATCGATTCGCTTTTTGGGCGAATCGATTCGTTTTCCTGTTGTTTTTGAGTTGTTTTTATAACTCAATTTTTACCCTTTTTCCTTAGGGATATGACCTAGGAACCTTCTTGAATGAATTAAACTTAGAGTCCTAGAGTGTGAGATGAGTTAGATGTCTACCCTACATTAGGAAAGGGTTATATGGGGACTTTTTCGAGGTTATGCCTATTGATGATAGGGCATTCTTTTCTTCTAGTTAATTACTATAAAACTAGAAGATGTAGTGTTATGTTTGGGAGACTTTAGAAGCTCAATTGAGCTATACTAGTTTTGATGGTTTATGTTATCACCCCAAAAGAATGTTGGGAGACTTTAGAAGCTCAATGGAGCTATGTTAACCTTGGTGGTTCATAATAACACCATAAAGGTGAGTTTGGAGAATAAATTGAAAGTTCATTCATTCCTTTGAAAGATGATAATCTCGGAGTTTTAAAATAACACCCTAAAATGCTTGGAGATAATGAAGATTTTATTTACTCCTTTGAGGTTGTAGTGTCGATATAAGTTATCGTATGGCTCTGGATAATAATTTATATTATTTACAAATTGTAAATGATACTGGTTTCAGATAAAATGAAACATATACATGGAAATGGTAATGATGATGGTAAATGATAATTTACTTAATCATGAATTTGGTAAATGATAATTTACTTGATTTTGAAAATGGTAAATAAAATGGTTGGAACACACCTCTCTAAATGACATCATAAGGGAAGTCCACGCGTGAGGTGAAGCCCCATGGCTAATGAATGCAGGGTGGATATAGTCCTAGGCCATGTGAGCGTTTGTGTTGTATATTTTCTGCGATGGGTAGGAGATTCCGGGTGTGGTCTTGACTATCCAGCAGGCACATGGCCGCTTCCCGTCGTCTTGCGATATAGGTGCCCAGGTTGTCTTATGATAGGCTGTTAAGGAAAAGATATATGAGATAATTGGTACATACGGTGAAGATTTTAGTTAAATGTTACTTATTTTATTGTTCCTGCTTAGCTTATGTTTTAAATTGTGTAGGTAGCTTCTTATTTCTATTTCATCATGATTTATCATTCATAACTGTCATACTTTTTATTCATCTGGTAATCATATAGAACCGGGACCTGACCCGTTTAAATTTCTTGTTGCATATGCATCTTGTATTCGCTCAGGTACTCCACCGCAAGGATGCCTGATTTGAATTCCGATCCCGGTGTCTTTGGAGAGCCGTGATGCTTTGCGGGTATTTACGGGGCATTTGAAAATAGACGTTGGCATTTTTGCACTCTAGACAGGATCAGGACTTTTTACTCGGGCAAGAGGCCCAATCTTTTGTACTTGATTAATGTAATGTATTATATAAATTTATCAAAAATTGTTTAATAATGTTGGATGTATCAGCGGACCGATAACATATTTGGTCCTCTTATTTGTCACTTGTTGTTATAGTAATATATATACATCCTTGAGGTTTCCCCTATCTTTTCAGGATTTGGGTTGTTTGTTTTCTTTTATTAACTTTAAAACAAAATTTTTGGCAACCCGTTTTCTAAGATTTTGGGTGGTTATCCTGGATACTCTATATTTTTTTGTGATGCTGAGAACGATTACATATATGATTCCTGTTATATTAGAGTATTGGGCCGGCCACCCCTTATTTTGGTGAGCGGGTTGTCACATGAGTTACCTTTAAGAACTTAAAGAGGCATCGTGTGGAGTCTGAGGTTCTTTGGTAACTAGGGATGGGACTAAATTTTTTTCACAATTTCCAAACTAGATGAGCACCTATATAGTATAGACTTAAGTAAGTCAGAGATATAGGGTGCTTCAAACTACAATCACTCAATTTATTATATTTTTTTCTAAACTAAAAAAAAACTAAACTACTCTAAAAATAATGGTCTTCTTCCTCTCTCTATAACTCTAGAATCCTCCTCCTCCATTTTCTATAGGTCTTCTTCTTCCTTTTATAGTGTGCAAGTGGTTAGGGGTAGATTTGATATGTTTAAGTGTTGAGGGTGTAGGATAGGTATTACACACATATGTGTATGGGGTGCGAGGTGAGAGAGGTTAGATTGTTTTTTTTAAAGGCGCATGTGGAAGAAGTGGGTGTGAGGGTGTTAAAATGGGAGAATGAGGTAATTGGGGGTATATTGGGAATCAAAGGCAAAATCCATATTAACACACGTGGCATTTATTTGGTTTTGGGTCTTTGGTTTGTTTGTTCGCAGAATGTAGAAATGGGGTAGGAGTTTTATGGGTTTACAATGGGGTTAAAATGGGTTTTAGTGGAATGGGAAATGGGTGTGGGGGAAATAGAATATATGGGTCATAGAATCGGGTATGGAGGGTGGATTAGGTTTGTGGTTGCTGTTGGGTTTGATGGTGTTTTTTTTTTTGGGTTTTAATTAGGTGTTGGGTTGAAAACGGGTTATTGTGTATGAGGCAGCAGGTGGGACACTACACCAAATCCGTCGAATTGTCACGGTCATTGACCTTGACAAGTTGGACTTGTCAAGGTCAATGACCATGACAATTCTGGGGTGATAAATTTTTTTCTCACGGACTTGTCACGGCCATTGGTCGTGACAAGTTCATTAGAATTGTCATGGTCATGTCACGGGCCTTGATCGTGACAAGCTTTATCCCGATTAAGGACCGTGACAAACCCGTGACAATGTTTAAAAAATTGTCACGGTTAATGACCGTGACAAGCCCGTGACAACTTCCTTTGTCAAGGACTTGTCACGGTCAATGACCGTGACAATTTTGGGCAGAATTGAAAAAAATATGATGGGCAGTATGGCCATTGCCACTGCCCAGTAGTATATATGTACCTCTTATAGCAACATTGTACCTGTTCAAACATTATATATCCAGATAAAATAGAGATAGTGAAAATATACATTCAAAATAGAGAGAATATGCATCACCATATAATCCAAATATAATTCAAATGTAATAATTTAAAACAATTAAATTCAAACTTAAATCAATGCACTAAATGTCTGGGGTATGGTTAACGCTGAGGAGGTGAGTAGACCACACGATATACGAATTAACACATCCACTAATATACGTCGTACCGCATTGTTCGCGCAACCACAATTGGGAGTTCTCCTTCCCAGGCATCATCCTATGCACCACCTCAGCGTAAGACGTCCAATCAGAGTAGTGCACGTCCGTCTTTTTTGTCCGATTTTTCCTTCTCGATTGGCGAGATGCCAATTTTCGCTCCCCGATCTCATTGTCAATGAACCTTTGCCATTGTGCCAATGATATCAGCTCCTTTGGCGGGATGGATTCACGCCATTGGATAATGAACTCTCGTGTCTTCCCAAAGTACCAGGTCCGCATATTTTTCTTCCACGTCTTGTGTTGCTCCCTCAACTGCTCCAAGACGGAATCGCGTAGCTTTGGATCCATATTGAATTGTTCATGTCCAACAAATACAATATTAGTTGCAAATAAATATAAATATAAATATAAAATAAAAATGAAAATGAAAATGAAATTGAAATTAAAATTAAAATATTCATATAAATATAAATATAAATATATTACCTATAGTGCCACCCAAACAGCTAACTTGAGCTCATATGGCACCGCCTTCCAACTAATGTATCCCGGGCTGATGATCGTCTTTACCAGCTCGAGGGATCTCGCTAATAGCCCCGACTTGTTCTCGATGGGCATCCCTAATTTGCCATATTTGGGGAGACTAGGGGCCGAGGAGCCCTCGTCGCCTCCGCTACCACCGAGACCAGACGACATCATCATAACTAGCATCATCATCCTCGCCTTAATACATGAAGGAGACATTTGCTGTAAAAAAATATTATTAGTACATATAAAAATGAATTAAAAGAAGACATGCAAATATGTACAATTAGTACAAATAAAAATGAATTGTTACTGTTAAACATCTCAATGGACAATAATCCAGTAGTCATACCACTTTTAAAGGTACGAAGCATATATTAAAGGTACGAAGCGTATAAACAAAGTAATTTTCAAAAAAAGTTAAAAAATTCTACCCCCATATGGACAATAATCCAGTGGTCATGCCACTTTTAAAATTAACCAACCCAACATCGATCCACTATAATCCAACAGCAATGTCAACAACAAATGTGTATCCCATACTCCTTCTAATTCATCTACTCAATTAATTATTTTCATCAATTAAACTAATAATTAAAGTATATAATTATCAATTTACTAATTTACAATGAAAGTACACACACACGCACATAAACACACACACACACGCAGCCCCCCACCCCTACCCCACCACCCCCACCCATCCATGCCCCCTCCCCCACCCCCTGCCCCACCCCCTACCCCCACCCTGCCCCACCCCCTCCCCACCCTCCACCCACCACACACGTACACACACACACACGCACAACCCCCCCTGCCCCACCCCCTACCCCCACAGTGCCCCCCCCCACTCCCCCCCCCCCCCCACACACACACACATATAATAATTACATTATAATAAATTTTAATATAACTCTTTCTTCGACTCTAATACCCCCACCATACAACTACTTTCAACACATACTATATCCACCTCCACTTGCCACCAACTCCACCCTATCACATGCCACCATATCCACCACCACTTATACCAGTGTCACTCGTCTGCACCACAGCTTGCCATCAACTCTACTACCACCACTTTGCAAAAAACTCAAAATCATAACTACAAGTACCACAATAATTATACCAGCGTAATTAATTTGAAAAATTAACACCAAAATAGCCATATTTTCATAAATCCAAATGGACTTTTTTTCAACTCTTGTAGGGGGAAAAAGTTAATTATATCTTAACCAAAAACACAAAGTACCATTATTATTATTATTATTATTATTATTATTATTATTATTATTATTATTATTATTATTATTATTATTATTATTATTATTATTATTATTATTAGTATTATTATTATTATTATTATGAAAACATGCAAATTAAACCTTGAAGTTTGGGGCTAATTTCAATTTAGACTCGACATTTCAAAAGTTACAATGTTAACCCTAAATTTTTAACATGGTTGTTCACTAACGGTTTCTTTCCTTTAAAAACTTAATGCGAATTAGTACAATTCTATGTGTACAACCAATGTGTAATGTATCAATTATTGGCGAAGTAGGTGCTATATTACCATTTAAAATTATATTACCATTTAAAATTGCAATAATATATATATATATATATATATATATATATATAATTTATTGCATTAATAATAAATTAATTAAGATAAAAATTTTAAATTAATTAAGATAATTTTTCTATCTCTCCCCCATGATCTCCATTAGTACACACTTGCCACCGCCCACCGCCCACCCCCCACCCTGCCCCACCCCTACCCCCACCCTGTCCCACCCCCCTCCGCACCCCCTACAAATTAATTAAGATAACAGGGTATGATTGAGGTTCAAGCCGATTCTGGTTTATGTGTGTGTATAGCGGACCACCACCAACTGGTGGTGGCAGATGGTGTGTCAAAGGTTGGGTACGGGGATATAAGGACCGAATAATGGAGTTCAGGTGGGAATTGGTTTGTGATTATGGAAGTTATAGGAGAGAGAGAGATGAGAGGAAGAAGATGGGGGTGTCTTGTGTGTGTGAGTGTGTATGGTAAGTTAGGTGTGTGTGTGTGGGGGGGGGGGGGGGGGGTATTTAGTTTGTATAATAAAATAAAGATAAATTAAATTTCTAAAAATAAATATTTACAAGCTTATAAAATAAAACTAAAAAAAACAAATCAAACCTACTAAAAAAATCAATTCCTAATCTATTTAATAAAAAGACTCAAATAAAATAAAATAATAAAAAAGTAAAAATCATTAAACTGAAAAATGAAGTCCTAAAAAATATAGAATCTAATAAAACTAAAAAAAATCCTAAAAAACTTATCCTAATAAAAATAAAATAAAATAAAATAAAATAAAGACTAAAAACTAAAAACTAAAAAAATCAAAAATCAAAATAAAACACCACTAAATAAAAATATATATATATAAATTACAAATAAATTCTAGAAATATATACAAAATATTCTAAATAAAATATATAATAAATCTAAAAAATTAAAAACGACTTAAATAAAACATCTAAAAATTAATAAAAATACAAACTCGACATACACAGGGCTCGGAGTAGGTTTAGGCTTGGTCTGAACTAGATTATGGTTACGGGATAGGCTATTTAACCATATCTTTGCTGAAATTTGCCTCGAGATGAAGCTTTTGAAACCGTAGCTGCAAGCAAGCTTATAAGATACACAAATATGCGTATAAGACCCATTTTGTCGAGAATTAGCAATTAAAATACGTTTATTCGGGGTATTATTTAAACACTTTTGGGTGCTTATCATATGCCACAAATGGACCAATAGGATTTCTCTAAGGTGAGAAAATAGAAACCTCAAAAGACCTAGAAAAAGAAATATGAATATATGAGGGTGTTTTAATGGAAAAATACAACGGGTTTGTGCCACAAATCCTAATGTTGAAAAATCGTACCATGACACTATTGCTTAATAGAATCGTAAAATTTTTGGATTTGTGTGCATGTTGTTTATTTAGTTTATTTAATTCAATATATTAATTGTCACATATGGCTAAAACTTGGTTTGATGATATTTAGTTATCAATTAGAGCTTCTTGATCGTTTCGATGTGTTTAAATTATGATTCATTTATTGTAGTTCACGCCATTCATTATGTATCCATGTTTTAGCATATTGATACTATATTAGCATGTAATTCGTACTTTTATATTTTATGTTTTGAGTCTGTTTTGCTATTGTTTTGCATTTTCAGTTGCTATTTTGAGAAAAAAAATTCACTCAACAAATCCTACATATTTTTAGAACTGGAATATGGAGTTTGTTAAGTCGTTTAAATGACTTATAGATGTTGTTCGAAAAGTGGATCTAACGAGCCTAAAAATGAGTTATTAAAAGTGTTAGGTATGGTCATTAGATGGGTCGCGAGATAGGTCATTTCTTAGATGCTTCGCACAACGTCGTTTTGTTTTGGGTCGTTTCTTAGCTTGATCTAACGAGATCTATATATCGTTCAAACAATATTCCATTGTCGTTTGAATGAATTGAGTTTACTTTTTGACTCTCGGTCTGTCTTTGTAGCTGCTTCATATATATGTTGATATTACACTATTTTGGTATATCTAGGTTGGTTTGGAAAATCTACATGCGGTCAATATTACTTTTTCTTGATTGATTTTTAAACTGCATTGATTTGTTTAGTCACATCATTCTTGATATTGATGATTCATATTTGTGACTATTTGCTAGTAACCATTTGGTATCTTGTGATTATTATTAGCTGGCTTCATCGATTATCTACGTATGCTTCATATGATCATTCTCTGATAGATATCCGTTTATATGTTTATCTTTTTCTCTGGTTGTCCATTCAAGACAAAAAAGGGGAGATATCATATGTGATGTAGGGGGAGTTTGTTTGATGAGAACTCATGTTCTTATATATTGATATAATGTTTTGATCGTGTTGTTTACACATTGGAATCATTTATTTGAGCTATTTTGAAAATTATGTATACAAATTGGTATCATATGTCTTGATCACACGTTAATATTTGGTTTGTTTTACAAATTGGTATTATAAGCTTTTATATCATTTGTGCCTCCGTACTTTACATGGTATTTATTTGTTTCGTGTGTGTAGTGATTATTCAGAGATTGGAGATTTTGCGACTACATCACATGGACACAATTCATGCTGTCGGTTCGACATTTATATACTAGATCGTGTCCTGTATTTTCTTTTTGGGTTTATGGGATGGTATTTAGGTCATTAGTCTTGACAACCCGGCTTAGGCATTTCATTATTTTGGTTTTTTCACGAAATAGTCAAAGGGGGAGATTTGTAAGGAAAATTTTCCAAATAGTCTCAATTTGTATGTATTGACACTATTCCGTACAAAACCCAATTTGAGTTATAGATAGAGTTTTTACTTGTCACGATTCCCTCATAGTTTATGACGTTGTTTTGAAGACATAGTGGCCAAGCTTTAAGATAGATCATGCGGTGTTTATTGGTACACGTTTCACTTCTTCATATCATATTGCACTATGAGATACTCACAGGTATGAACGCATAATGTTTATGGGACTCGAAAAATGTTTTAAGGATGTTATTTTATTAATTTTTTTTAAATGTTTTAACTTTGTTTTTCTGAGATAAATACGTTTTAGAGTCGTGTAGATCTTTCCTTTGAGTTTTGAAGGATCAAACGACATTTGCTTGTTTAAACGACATCAGGAGGTCGTTCTAATGACATGTTTATCTCGTTCAATTGAGATTTGCATGTTCATTCTAACGACATGCCAATATCGTTCTAATGACGAGTCGACTTAAGGTTTTTTACTTAAGCCGATTTTTGCTCAGAATTTCGAGGTATGCAGAACCAAAATTATAGAACATAACCCTTTCGTTTTTCTGCACTTTTTTACGAAGGTTTTTCAAGTTAAAAACATCCTTCGTGTTTCAAGATTCGATCTTTCATATACATATGCAATAGAGATCTTAGTTTATCACCATCTGTAGTTTGTTCATCTTTGTTAAACATTGTTTTGTCGAGTTTTGTGGTGAAGACGTGGTAGACTCCGTGTTTTGAATCATAGGCGGCTACCGTAGCTGTTGGGTGGATACTGAGACATATGTGGACTCGTGTGTTGTGGACTTGGCGTAGTTAGACTCCTACGTTGCACTGTGGAGGAGCAGTTGAAGCATAGAAGAGCGTCAAGACTTGTGAGGTATCGATTTGTTGAGTAAGTCTATTGTGTGTACTTTGTAAAATCGTATCATAGTGATTCTCTGGCTTGGGTCGTCAATGTTTTTTCCCTTAGTGGTTTCCTTGTACATTGGCGTTGTGCGTTTTGTGGACTTGATTTATTTTACTTGCTTAATGACCTAGATGCATGTTTAAGATTAAGAAGATAAAATTGGGTTGATTGAAATTGGTTCACAAAGTTGGTGCATAATAAAAATTGGAAAAGTTTCGTGTGAAAATTGAATTTAGGCTTAAAACACACTTTAGTTTAAAAAGGAGCATTTACACAACGCATACACACATACACTTATTATACATATATAGATATAGAAGAAAGGGGAGAGAGAAATGAGTTTAAGAGAGGGGGTTCGGAAGTTCACGATTTTGGCTATATCCATGAGCTTAAATCACCACACCGCAATCATGGAGGTGAGGTGGTGCTGGCCATGGTGGAGCGATAAAGTTCTAAAATATGTCTGTGTGTGTGTGTGAGAGAGAGAGAGAGAGAGAGAGAGAACACATTTAAGAATGAGAGAGGAGAGAGAAGTGGATTGGATTGAATTAGTCAGAATAATTATGTTTTCCTTTTTTTTTAATTATTAATGAGTATAATGATAATTTTACATATAAATAACGGTCAAGCTTAGTCAATTTACAATTCCATACAAAATGAGGGCTAATATTGAATTAGTATTATTGGGAGCATGCTCAAACAACAATAAATAATTCGGAGCTATATCCACTAATTGAGTAATTTTATGAACCTGATCAAAAGTACTTCATGTTTCCATGTCCGCGAACCTACTTAAATTTAGCTGGATTCTAGTCTACTGAAGCTCGTTAAGTGAACGAATCTAAGGCCATTCTCAATTTCGGGTCGTTAAATTGGAAAGCAATCTGAGCTTTTAGGCTTTAAAACAAGCCCCACTCAAGTTGTTTGCATTTCCAGTCTACCTCTTGTTAAGCATTAAGGTACACTAGCTAACTGGTTACAATATGATTGGGTGGATGGCAATTAGTAGGGCTTAAATGAATAATTCTCAAGTCCAGGTCCATAATAAAGTAGACCCTAAATATTCGGCCCAGCATTTTGCCATAAACCTCGTATAATTTGGACAATCTTTAGACCCAATTAACTAATCTGACAGAACCTCCTTTTCTTGAGACGCTTGCCAAATGCCTTGTCCAATTTTGTCCAACTACTTCAGAATACAAATGGGCTTCCAAACGTACCCATTTTAAACTTTTTATAACTCTGCTTTAGGCTGAGAATTGAATTGTGTTGATTTGAATTTAAATACTATATTTGGATTTAAAGAAATTTAAAATGAGCATTTTTCATTATTTGTATCACGCATCGTGTTATAATCAAATTGTCTCATTAGAGCATGTTATTGCGTAAAAGCATAATGCCTCACTATAATATGTTATGGTGTATCACGCATTGTATTATAATCGAGTTTTCAACTTTAAAGTTACATTTTTGATAGTTTCATCTGTAATTATAATTCATTTGACAATCTTTTGATAAACTAATACTATTGTGGGCGGTCACAGATTCAAGCATTTCTATATAATTTGATTTTGTAAGGCTGTTTTCCTGTTAGAGTTGATTTCCTGCAACATCAGTTAATATATACAATTCATAAAATAAAATTTAAAAAGGGATGTACTCACATGAGCTGTTCATTGCTTAATTAAAGGGAGATCACATCTATTTAAGATATATTTTTTAGCATGTTTAGAATGAAAAAAGCTACTGTCAATTATGTAAATATCTTATATATTAATTTTCTAATAAAGAAAAAAAAAACTTATAAATAAATGAAGAAGGGTTAAAGGGTAAATTCCCATGGGATGTCACTAACATGGAGTTTTATTACACAAAAAGGAAAAATAGTAATATGTGTAGAGAACATTACGTCTATGTGCTCAACACGAATAAATATACGATGCGAATGCAATACGTGTCTCTCATGTTTTTCAACTGAAATAAAAAATTTCAATGTGAATACATGTCGTGTCCTCCTTAATATTAAGCATGCACATGTCACATGACATGTCACATATTATTGTAAAAAACATGTTAAGTTATTTTTTAAAAATTCCCATAATAAAATATTTCTTCTCGAATGATCTGTTTGTTTAGCTCGGTCAATACTTGAAATGGATTTGGCGGTCTCATTCCCACTCTTCCATGTTTAAACTAAAACTATATGCGTAAAGAGTGGACTCGGTAAAACAACATTACATGATGATGTCAACTTTAAAGTTACGTCTAAATCCATGATCCATCTACCGGAAACAGCAAGAAATGTCAAATTTATTGTTTACTGTACCCGGGCTTATCTTTGGCAAATGGACTGTTCCTATAAGAAACATAAGTATCCTATAAAGAATATAAGATGTGCACGCTATAAAACTGGTTGAAATGTTCATTGGTGTCCAATTGTTGAAGATGAGTCCGACATTTTGGACAAGTGCACATCTTGAACTTTGACTCTCTCAATATTTTGTCACTCTAACTTTCAATTTTTTTAATTCATCCTAACTTTAAAAATGACTATAATTAATTCTTTGTCGTCCCACTTCGTTAATTTTTTAGAGGGAACGTTAAGCATGTGCGTGGCACATGACTTATAGTAAGGGCATTTTTGTCAAAACATAATTTATTTTAAATAAAATCTGAAAATACTAAAAAATATTTTAAAAATATCAAAATCCTTGGAAAAAAATTGCAATTTTTTAAAAATATTTAGAAAATACTAATATATATTTAATAATTCTGAAAATTACAAACTAATGAAAAATATTTTCAACATTTGGAAATTATGAATATATATATTTAAAACTCAGAAAATTATAGTATAGCATTTAAAAGCTATGAAAATATTAAAACAATATATAAAAATAATAGGAAAATATAAATAAAAATTATTAAAAGAAATTAAAGAGTAAGGAAAAAACTGAAGAACATTTAAAAAACTAAAGAATAAAGAAAAAACTAAAAAACTAAAGAATAACATTTAAAGAACAAAAAAACTACTACTTAAGAATATGGAATATCCTAAAAAAAAATTGAATCAATAAAATTTTATTTTCTGCAGATAAAAGATGGTTTCTACCAATAAAAATTTATTTGCAGCGAATGAAAAATGGATTTCTAGCAATAAGAAAATAATTTCCTACAATAAAAAAATAGAGAATTAAGGTAAAGGTCATGTTCCTTTCTATATTTAGATTTTTAGGACAATACTTTTCAAGTTTATAAATTTAGTCCCTGTGTTACAATGGCATTTATTTGTGTGGTCCCTTTAGAGTTAGAAGTTCATTTTTTTTGTCCGTGCCAGCGGCACCATTTTTCCCCATTTTTCATGGTGTTTTTAGTACAGGGACTAAATTTATAAAATATTTTGGAGTATCCTATTTTTATACACTTTGAGAATTATAAGGACCTTTCCCCAAAATTCCTCCCAAAAAAATGATTTCCAGTAATAAAAAAATTATTTCCTACAAACAAAAAATGATTTTCATAAATAAAAAAAATGGCTTTCTCACTATAAAAAAATATTTTCAGCAAATAAAAATAGTATTCAGCAATAAAAAATAGTTTCCAGCAAATAAAAAATTATTTTTGACAAATAAAAAATGATTTTTAGCAATAAAAAAAGGGGGCTTATACCAATTAGTCCCTAAAATAATTTTTAATATGCATTTAGTCCAAGTTTTTTCTTACTTTGTTCCAAAAAGTCTCTTACCACATAAAAACTCGCCTAAGCTCTGGCAGGGGTGGGGTGGGGGTGGGTGAGGGAGGGAGGTGGGGGTGAATGCCGCTAGTACGAATCTTTAACAATAAGAAAATATTAATTAAATGGGTATTTGAGAAACTTTTTTGAACAAAGTAGAATACTTGGACTAAATGTGTATTAAAAATATTTGAGGAACTTTTTGGTATTTTGGTATTTGATCCATAAAAAAATGATTTTCAGTAATAAAAAATTATTTCAAGCAAATGAAAAATGGTTTCAGGTAATAAAAAATAATTTCCAGTAAAACACAAGGCCCCATTCCTACTAAAATGTTTTTAGGCAATATCCTCTAAAAAACTATTCCAACATTGATAATAAAAATAAATAAATAAAGCTGATCAACCCCCGATCAGCCCCGCTTCGGCACCGAAACCCACAGTGATCAACCCCCAACCAACCAAGCCTCTTGGCCCAATGGTATAAGGCTGTCACTGGGACAGTCTTGGGGATGGATTGGGTTTGGTCCCCAGTTCGATCCCTGGCACTGTCAAGATAATGTTTGGCCAGCGGAAGCCACGAACCTCGAATGGGGATTAGTCGAGGTGCGCATAAGCTGGCCCGGACACCTCATGGTATGCTACCAAAAAAAAAAATCAACCCCCACCCACCCACCCTAATAAATGTAACAGGTATACTATATAACTATTATGGTGACATCCGGCTTGTATGGAATGGTGAGTTGCTTAGATTGGACTCTCGATTTTGATGAAGAGGAGAGGTAGAATTGGTCAGCTCAGTTGATATGCCCAACCCCACTCCTGCCCAACCCTCACCCGCCCAACCCCAATCAGCCCCCACACACCCAACTCCGATCAGGCCCCACCAACCCAAATGCACTCCCGCACCCACCAAACCCATATCTACACCACTGTGTGTGCGTTTGGGTGTTTTTTTTTTTTTTTTTTTGGGGGGGGGGGGGGGGGGGGGTTATTCGTGTATGTGAGGGAAGAGAGACAAAGAGAGAAATGAAGATGAAAGAAAGGTTAAAGAGAGAAAGATGAAGAGAGGAAAGAGGGGAAGGGAGAGAGAGAAAATGTGAGGTTATAGGGTTTGTAATTTAAATGTTAAAAGACAAGAATACCCTTGATAAATGGCACATAAGAGGCACATTTTTTTTTTAGTCGCTGTCAGTATTTTGGGGTTAGTTGTAGTCATTTTCAAAATTCAAAAGGTTGACTCTAGAAATCGAAAGCTCAGGTGTTGAAGTGGTAAGGAAGTAAAATTAAGGGCGACCAGGTGTGATTAACCCTATTTTTTCCCCTTTTAGTTGGGCACTAACATAACCGCGAACAACATAATTTGGACACAACACAAACATAACATGAAATCATATATAATCTTCATTTTTAAAAAATCAAGTAAATAATATAATATCGTACATAAAATTAGGCAGAACTCTATTTTTTTAAGTGTGGGGGGTTATCCATCCTGAACAAAGATTACTATTTGCAGTCCGTGACCCCAAGTTTATGTTGGTGGGAAGAATCGATCTTATGACCATGGGACTCCAAGACCATTAGTCATGAGTGATCAAACCACTTGAGCTTATAAGTCAGAATTATCTTAGTTGGAGGACTATCAAACTAAAATCTACAACGATATAATCAATTGGTCTCATAAGAATAATATAAGACTCTTAACATCAGAAGTTCCATACACTTAATTGGTATTTTCCTATTGATAGTTGTCCGTTATTTTCATTAGTCAATCCCATTCTTTGTGCTTCTTACAAAAGGAAACAGAAGAAGAAGGGGAAAAACATTCTTTCAAATTCTTCTCTTACATATCGAAAAGATAAAAAATTTGTTATGCTAATTGAATTAGAATTTTTATTTTTAGGTACTTCTTTATTATTTGAATTAATTTAATTGTGTAATATTCTTAATTATATTTATGCTATCGTGTACTATATAAAAACATATGGCTATCTTAAGATACATGTGCGCACATAATCATGTATGTTGATGTCATACCCTCACCATTTTCAACGATGTAGTTATAATGTGATTTAACGGATTCAAGCCCGGGATTCTTGTTGATCAGTTTCCCTTTTATTCTTATATTCAAGACATGATCCTTTATTTGAGCTGCAAAACAAATGTTTGTGGTTTCAACTAAGTCGAATAATCTGAATAATTTCTCCATAATTGCCCCCAAAGCTTTGCAGTCTGGTAGGGTTGAAGAGGTTTGATCACAAACGACATTCGACGCTGGTTAACATTGATGTATGGTTTCCAGTTGAAGATAAGGTTGAAGTAAAACAACATTTGTAATCTTCTGAAGTAAAAATTCATTTTGTTATGCTCGTTAAGTTCGAAGGGCATGCTTGTAATTTTACCCATCTTTTTATGGGTATGCTAGTAATACGCATGTTGAGGAGGCCAAAAGGTGAGGCACGTATATCAGTTATCACCTAAGGCTCCATTCAAATGATGATTACCTTGTAAGTTTAACCAAACAGTTCAAAAGACTTATCCTACCGCCATTTTTCATTTCCACCATCACTATTCATGACATCAGAGCTCTCAACCACTTTCTTCACATGTATGTCTTCTTCCCTTCTCCTTTTTTATTTTCTCTATAAACGGTCATCTACTCTTTTTAATTTCTTAATTTTTTTCATTTTCCTTTTAGGATTGAAAAAATGGTTTATATGGTGAATCATAAAACTGTAGGAGAGCTTAGCAAGATTTTTTATATTCTGGACTGGGTAGTGATTGAATATGCTGAGGAGCCAGTCGATTGTTATAATGTAAAAGGAGGGCACTGAATACATATGCTTATGAAAGAAATTCCTAAATTCAAATACTTGAATTCCTAAGATAATTATGTCTGGAGTTTTGCGAGTTTTTTAGGGTAGTACCTACTCAATGTATTCCAAACCTATAGAGGATTATGAATGGGGTGCATAGAATCAATGAATTATACAAAATCGAAATCTCCGAGATTAGGTATTGCTACTCATGGGTTAAAACGAACAACACCATCAACTTGAAGGCAAGGAAGGATGATAGGGTCCTTATTGTGAATCTTCCTCACTCCAATAAGTGTTATTAGAGCCATTGATTTATTGCGAGGAAGTGTCAAAATACACTGATTCTTTAGGGCGTTGAACCCTACATGGGTTTTAGGTTCCCTAATAGAGGGCAAAATATACGTTGATTGCTTCTTTTTATTGTATTTTATTATTGTCGGCCAAGTTCCACATATAATATTTTATAATATCCCTTCTTTATTTTGTGCATAATATTCTAGTAAAAAAGTACTCTCCACTTCTCATGTTAATTGGAGTGAGCTTGTGAAAGTTTCAAATTTGGAGAGGCCTTTGTCTTCTAATGCTGAGCATCCCAGATCGGCATCCTTGTTGCTCTAGTATGCTAATACCACTGCCTCCTTCATTATTAGGCATGTGGATAGAATTACTAAGATCCCAATCCCTTCAAGAAGTGAAATGTCTTCAAGTGGGTTCATCTCAGACTCTTTTGAGTCTGTGGACATCAATGTTACTCATGTTTTACCCCCGACCACCTTTGAAGATGAAATGACCCCAAAGAAAAGGATTCCCACTTTATTGAATGAGTCTAACTTGCCCACTTCACCAAAAGCATAACCTTCCAAGAAGAAGAAGATCAGGGGAATATCGAACTTTGTAAAATTATAAAATTCCCCTAATAAATTTCAAGCATAGAAGAACACTAACGCCGGGACTTCTACTTCTACTGTTGTCATTCCACCAAACAGGTGGATGCCCCTTGAAGGGGAAGAGTTAATAAATAATATCGGTGGCTAAGAACCCTAAGTTGTTCCATATATTTCCAAGGGTGGACATTCTAGACTTGGATAAGGAGCACGTCGGTTAGTAAACTATTGACCAATTCTTCCCTCACACTTACTTATCAGGATTTTTGACTTAGGACTTTTTTATAGTAATAAATAATGATATCCTTTTTTCTTGCCGTTTGTGGCAGAGTTCGTCAATATCCTTGACAAGAGGGCCTACCAATCCAAAGAGAACAACGACCTATAGTATACTTTGGAAAAATTTCAAGAGGCTTGTAAGGTCTCCAAAAAGGCCGACGATGAGAAAAGTCCACCGAGATGGAGATGGCCAAGATGAAGAAAGAGAATAAGCAGGTGAAGAAGGTTATCGAGGATAATTTTTAAATCATAGTTGAATCTTTAATGGCAAAGGAAAAGGCCTATAGCCAGGGCTTTAATGATGATTTTGGTCAGGCCAAAAAGTTATTGTTAGGCCAAAAAGTTATTATCATATATCTGTAAGTCTAACTTCAAGAAAGGCGGAGATTCAACCTTGAACAAGACTGAGGTACCCCCCAAGTCTAAACTTTATGGGGAGCAGGATCTAAGCTCCCCATCAAAAGGCGAGGCCTCAAGTAGTGACTATGAAAATAATGGGGCTTTGTAAGAGAAGAAGGTTATTGACCAATAAAAAGGTCTAGTTAATCACGAGCAAGTGAAGGAGAAGAAAGGCCATGCTAGTTGGGTTTAGGTTAAGTTTCCTTATTTTTTGTATTTTCCTATTTTTTGATAACTATGTTATAAGGGATTTCCCTAACCTTCAACCTTTTAAAGATAAATTCATTTTTTCTTTCCCATTACTATCCCCACATGTTCATTACTTGTAAGTGCTTTAGTTTCCGTTTATGTATTTGAATGCCTATCTTTTGGTCTTTGTAGCTTGATAATGACTTATCAATGGTGTTAATACTTTAATAAGGTGTATAACTTGACTTGATACTTAGTCTGGAGGTCACCAGCCAAGATCATGATGCATTTATTTATGTTCGACATGCACTTCATTAGATGATAAAGTGCCTGTGATAAACAATCATGTTTGGTTATTAGTTTATAAATCGAAATTTAAAGGTTGGTGATATCACCAAGCTATTGAAAAATAATAACCATTACCTAAGGGAGAAGTTTGACGATGTTGACGAGGACTTATAAAAGATGAGATGACTAATCAAGGCATGAGCCGTGAGATAATTAAGTTAAAGTACCTCTTCAAAATGGGTGGTCTTCGCGTAGTTTGGGTTATTGGTTTCGATGAGGTCTTGATGGATTCCTCCTCCTTATTGATGAATCTAACCAAGTAGATTATAAGCATAACTATTTTAATGCTTTATATGTCTTGAAGGTTCCCAAGGGCTCTAAGCTTTGGCACTAGTTCCAAATGGAGTGCCTTTCTAATATCCATCCTCCTTTCAGGAGTGATGATTATTGAATTACTTTTGATATTATTCCCCTCTAACTGATGAAGAGTAACTTATTATAACATGGTATTGATGATGAGATCCAACCCAATCCTGATGATATGCTAAGCGTTAAGGTTGCTGAATTGATAACTCGCCAGAGATAACAACTATCTTTGTTATGTTGTCATGTATTCACTTTTGTAATTTTGTCAGCATGGGCTTTTGTAAAATGAATGTCTCACAAATCAAATTATAAGTTAACTCTTATGTTTTGCACTTTCATATTTTTATGCCGACCATGTGTTTATTGTTTGCCTTAACTTTTTGAAAGTGTCATCGCACAATCTTAGGCCTAGGACAAACTATAGTGAAATGCTCATGGTGTAATACCCCGTGTTTTCATAATAAATTATTTTTTGGTAGAATTAAATTAAATAAATTTGTGAATGATTTGTTGGATTGTGATTGGATGTTTATATGATTTATTTATGCATAATGTGTTCACTCATAAAAAATAAATTGTATGTTAACTAAATTATTGTTACATTGTGATTAAACATAATAAAAGTATGTTACTTGGGTAGATATAGTTTGGGAAAATTTCAGGATGTATTAGGGACTCGATTAGGTGTTTTAGACATCAAAAGTTGGGCATGGAGAATACGAATACCATTAAAGGAGTTATTGGGCCAACATGAGTGATGCTTCGGTCTTGTTTGGGGGCCCAAAAGTGGAGGTTTATGGTTAATACAGGATTAGAGGTTATAATAGGCTAATTAGAAACCTAAGGGTCTATTCCCATCCATAAGGATACAAACCTATCAGCCCCACACCCCATTGAAGAGGTTACCAAGGCTAGAGAAGGAAGGAAGAACAAGGATTCAAGAGAGGGAGACTCTAATCAATAGTTTAAGGAAAGAATTATCTTGCTTAATCAATTTCAATTTGTTTCTTAATTCATTTATGCATCTTCTCTTAACAATTTCGGGTTAATTAGATTATTTGATGATTTTGAATAATTGGAATGAACTCTATTGAGGTGGAGACTACTGCGGAGGTCAGTGTTTTGCTAAATTCCATCCCAATTGGTATAAATTTTTCGGATATCTTTTGAGATATTACGGGGTTTCCACTTAGTGAAGAGATAGATTTTCTGGCTGACTTGATTTTAGGTACGAGGCCCATCGCATGTGCACCATATTGAATGGCTCCTCTGGAGATAAGAGAGCTTAGAGATCAGATTCAATAGTTATTGGGTCAGGGATTTATTCAGAGGAGTATTTCATCTTGGGATTCTCCCATTCTGTTCCTTAAGAAGAAGGACAAATTACCGAGACTTTGTATTGATTATAGGGAGTTGAATAAAGTCACTATATGAAACAAGTATCCATTTTCTCTTATTAATGATCTGTTCGACCAGTTGAGGGGTGCATCGCATTTTTCTAAGATTGATTTTAGGTCGGGGTATCATCAGTTGAGGATTCAGGAGCAGTATGTCTTGAAGACAACCTTTATCACAAGATACAGATCGTTTGAGTACTTAGTTTTGCCTTTTGGCCTGACCAATGCACCGGTAGTATTTATGGACCTGATGTATAGGGTGAGACTAACTAGATCAGTTCGTCATTGTGTTCAGATGACATATTAATTTATTCTCGGACCACAGAGGATCACATATAGCATTTACGGGTAGTCTTCCATACATTATGGGATTATCAACTTTACGCTAAGTTTGAGAAATATGGATTTTAGTTACGGGAGGTTTAGTTCTTGGGCTATGTAGTATCTGAAAGGGGGATATCAATGCATCCAGGAAAGGTCTCTACAATGATGGAGTGGGGATAGCCCACTCCACCTACGGAGCTGCGTAGTTTTCTGGGATTGGCAAGGTACTACCATCGGTTCATTCAGGGTTTTAAAAAATAGTGGGCCTCGAACGAATTTGATGAGGAATGATGTACCATTTATTTGGGATAATGTGTGTTAGCAGGCCAAATTGACTTCGGCTTCGGTACTTGCTTTGCCTTATGGAGGGATTGTTTATAAGGTCTTTAAGTATGTGTCCTTGCGAGGACTTGAAAGGATGTTGATGTAGGAGGAGAGGTCGATAGCTTATGCTTCATTGAAAGCTTAAGTCTTATACGTGGAGCTATCCCACCCATGATTTGGAGTTAGTAGACGTGTGACACACCCCAACTCAGTTACTTATAACTAAGTTTGAAAGTTAAAGTGAGTCAAATCATAATTATCTTAAGCAAACTATAAACATGAGTATCCTTTTCCAGTTATTAACATGAACCACTAAAACTAAAACTTTTGACAACTTTAAGGTAATTACGCTTATTCAAACTTACTAAAAAGATAAGTGGGCTTAAATTACACCATTTATGTTTGACCAAAATCATGGTTTTATGCATCCCTTGCTAACCCCACCGACCTCCTAGATTTGACAGTGATATCATAATACATGAAAAACATAAACATATGAACCATGAGCAAAATAGCTCAGCAAATGCATCACTACTACACTATTGCATAAAATTAAATGCAATAAATCATAACCCCGTGATGATATATGCCTAATTATCCGGCCCATTCATAAAGAATTACCAATAATATACTTATTCGGCTCATTCATAAAGAATGACCAATTATATACTTATCTGGTTCATACATAAAGAATGACCAATTATATACTTATCCGGAATATTCATAAAGAATGAGCAATTATATACTTATCCGGTTCATTTATAAATAATGACCAATTATATACTTACCCGGTTCATTCATAAAGAATGACCAATTATATACTTATTTGACTCATTCATAAAGAATGACCAAATTATCCGAATCATGATTCACATATCCTGTCTGCAATAGACAATTCTCCCCCATTCTTAGTCGAGGAGTAACCCCTTATCTTTAATAGATAAATCTCCCTCATTCCGGGTTGGGGAGAAACCTCCCATTTCGATAAACTGAAACGAACAACTTCATATTCAATATTATTCTGATCATATCCATAACCATGTATAATACATCTTACCAATAAGTGATATTCAGATCATATCCATAACTATGTATAATACATCTTACCAGTGAGTGATATTCAGATTGTATCCATAAACATTTGTAATACATCTTACCCGTGAGTGATATTCAGATCGTATCCATAACCATTTGTAGTACATCTTACCCATTACTGATATTAAAATCGTCTCCATAACCATGTATAATACATCTCTTTCCAGTGAATACACTCACCTTGATAATTTAACAGGCTTTTCTTTTTCCTTTGTCTCGCACTTGTTCAACCAGTTCTTCTTCCTTTACTATCATTATTAAATTATTATTAACATTATAAGAATATCAACAATACAAAGAGAAACTTAAATGTAACTCAATTCATAAACATCATATGATTCCATTCACATCACTTATCATAGATGAAGTTCCATCTAAATTCGTGTCAAGATAGTTAACATATCCAAATCATATACTAAGCATGATTTAATTTCTTATTGGTAATCCAATGATTATCATATTAGGTTTCCAATACAACAGGCAAAACATGATTTCAGGTTCCTAGACAAGTTATGCCCATTTCTTCAATACATAGCAAATCTTCCCTATCGGCTCATCCATCGTTTAGTCAACTTCCAGGAATTTTCATAATTTTTTTTACTTCATAACTTTCTATGATATTCCACCCAATATAAACAAACATATTGGATAGTAAGAAATTCAAGTTTCATAATTTTTAGAGTTCATTTGTTATATCATGCCAAACATCGAACACATGGTATGCGTACTAACACTTTTGGGGCAGATTTTAAACTCAACATTCCAACTATCACCCAAGATCCATTTCTTGGTATTTTTACATAATATTCGGGTATGTTATAAATATATGAGTCTATTTTCATCTCCAATTAGAATTACTCAATTACAGTAAGTATACAAAAAGATATAGAAGTTTGACTACACAAGGTTCCTAATCAAAGCAATTTTAAGGGTATACACGTTCAATTTTTGCGTAAACTTGCATCTATTCATACATATAAACCAAGTCATGAAAGTTATATAAACAATCTATGATTTATACCATTTCAATAAGTGACACAAGAAAAATAACAAGACTTACATATAGAATTACCTTAATGACTTTTCCGTAATTTCACATAGATTTTTCTCCAATTTTTCTCCTCAATCCTTCTTCTTTGACTTCCCACTTCTCTTACTCTCAAGCCAAACTATTTAATGGATGAGTTTTGGTGAAGGAGGAGGTAATATGAAGGTTATAAATTCATCCAAACTCACCTCCTTCTTTAACTAATCAAAATCCACTATTTGTTATACTAATAAGATGAAATATCATTTAACGAATGGACAAATTTTCCCATACTACCTAATTCCAGCATAACTTCTTTCTCGGACCTACGTTTAACACATAGTTTCTTGTGTTACAAACTAACTCATATATATTAAACTATCTAGTTTTTACCTTAAGCTAATTGTTATTTTATAAGGGTCAAAACTAGTCTCCAACCTAAATATTCCTATCGAAATTTCAAAATTTTGTATTTGTAACTAATTCGATTTTTCATGCTTTATGAAGGTAGGATTAAACTAAACATAATAAATTAAAATGATATATATTAATAACACATTTTCCATGCCACATAAGCTAATAATGATTTAAGCATAATTTATTATAATCATATTCGGGTTGTCACAACTTTCCCTCCTTAGAAAATTTTGTCCCCAAAATTTAGTATGAATTTCACTTACCAAACAATTGAGGATACTATTTACTCATGCTATATTCCCTTTACCAAGTTTATTATTTAATTTCATTGATCCTCCACAACACTTTAACTACAGGACTAACCTTATTCCTTAATAATTGCTCCTTTCGATCAATAATTTCCATCGATTGTTCGATGTACGACAAATCTTCTTTCATAAAATCTTCAGTTTCTTTATCATTTACACGTAAGGATAATCATATAATGATTTCTTATCAATGAAAACCAATTCCCAACACTTATATTACTTCATACCTTTATATATGTATGTCAAACATTCACATATAATAGATTATCAGCTGTATCAGCATATATTCACAATGAGTGAACATTCTTAACAAACCTAGTATCATTCTTTACCTTTATCCCTTCCTTCCTATAGCCCATCCTTATCATCATGTAATATTTCAAATCATAATTATCATATTACCATATTAGTTTATTACACATCACATTTTCATCTTCCATCCAACACTAAATATATGTGTTTGACTTGAACTACTTTCTGTATCATTTCTTAAGTTTAAGAGTATGTTAAATATCATCCTTATAATTTCTTAATTTAATTATAGCCTCATTACTATTCATCTATCGAAACTGAACAATCATTCACTAAATGTTTATTCCTAACCTAGATTTCATATTCACCTTCATGTATATTGTGCAGTCATGCACTATGAACTCAATCTAACTTCTCACTATATTCGCTTTTTCAGTATCATTTTATTGTTCTTTAACTAAACATACAATGACCTTAGAAAGTCATTTATCTAACACAATAACTTTACAATCATAATCTTATCCTAATGTTTATTAATATGATATTCTTATAAAATATCATTAGTACACTCTTCTTACCCGTTTGGTAACATGGATGTTAAACATACCATCACCACTTCAAACTTTAACCATACTTACCAACCCCGTAATACTTATCTAACTATTATATATCATATTTCTTTCAAACAACTTGTACAAATACCTTAAGCCCTTACGGTATCTCACATAGCATATTATCTTTGCACATACTTCTTGGTGACTCCGTAGAATGTCAATCATATTCATTATATGTCTTACTCTTAGTGATAACACGTACGTACAATGACGAATACAACTCAATATCCACCCAAACCAGTTGTCAATATTCCAACCCGATTAACATCTTTCCCATACTCATACACAACACATACTCTTAAAAGGGCTCCCCAATATTTTTAAACTTCCAACCCTTTAACACTTTGTCTCAACTCTACTATTTATATAAGCATTTCAAAACATTCCAAGAGTAATATTCACTACATATACTCATACTATTAAAAAATACATCTCAATCCTTATTACTCTTTTCTTCTACTTATCATAATTCAGTATGAACCCATATTCGAATCAATTTTGATATATTGACAAGTAATTGAATTTCAAACCATTTCATATATTAAATTTAAACATATACAACTATTAATCTTCTCACTTCACCTTTACCATATGAATCTTCATTTTATTCACACTCTAATAATTTACCATCTCATCCTTTAACGGAATATGGGTTCCTGTACCTTACTCTCCCATATAAATGGGCACACACCAAACCATGGTTTAATAAGTGACACAACTCAAGTCTACATATTCCTGTATAAGAAGAGATTACATCCAATACTTCATAATTTGCGTATACCACATTTTGTCTTTAAGAATTTTCCTTTAATGACATGTTTGTCTATACCAAAAATAAAACAATGCAATGATTCATATTAAAATACCAGTATTCGTTGTCATCCCTGAATAAACCTTAATATCTCATTTCCTTTATTGCAATATCCTTACATTACATATCCCATACAACAATATATACATAAAACTAACAAATGTTAGTCAATAAAGACAATTTACTTATAACTCAAAATAATTTCTACTTTCACTGCCAAATCTAGGCGCTCTTCCCCGCAGACCCTCCAAAACCTAGCTCTGATACCAAAGTTGACACACCCCAACCTAGTTACTTATAACTAAGTTTGAAAGTTGAAGTGAGTCAAATCATAATTACCTTAAGCAAACCATAAACACGAGTATCCTTTTCCAGTTATTAACATGAACCAATAAAAATAAAACTTTTGACGACTTTAAGGTAATTATGCTTATTCAAACTCAGTGAAAAGATAAGTGGGCTTAAATTGAACCATTTACATTTGACAAAAATAATGGTTTTATACATCCCTTGCTAGCCCCACTGAACTACTAGATTTGACAGTGATATCACAATACCTGAAAAACATAAACATAAGAACCATGAGTAAAATAGCTCAGCAAATGCATCACTACTACACTATTGCATAAAATTAAATGTAATCAATCATAACCCCATGATGATATATGCATACTTATTCGGCTCATTCATAAAGAATGACCAATTATATACTTATCTGGTTCATACATAAAGAATGACCAATTATATACTTATCCGGATCATTCATAAAGAATGACCAATTATATACTTATCCGGTTCATTTATAAATAATGACCAATTATATACTTATCCGGATCATTCATAAATAATGATCAATTATATACTTATTCGACTCATTCATAAAGAATGACCAACTTATCAGAATCATGATTCACATATCCTGTCTGCAATAGACAATTCTCCCCCATTCTTAGTCGAGGAGTAACTCCTTATCTTTAATAGATAAATCTCACCCATTCCGGGTTGGGGAGAAACCTCCCATTTTGATAAACTGAAACGAACAACTTCATATTCAATATTATTCTGATCATATCCGTAACCATGTATAATACATCTTACCAATAAGTGATATTCAGATCATATCCATAACCATGTATAATACATCTTACCAGTGAGTGATATTCAGATCGTATCCATAACCATGTGTAATACATCTTACCCATGAGTGTTATCCATATCATATCAATAATCATTTGTAGTAAATCTTACCCGTGAGTGATAGTAAAATCATCTCCATAACCATGTATAATACATCTCTTTCCAGTGAATACACTCACCTTGGTAATTTAACAGGCTTTCCCTTTTCCTTTGTCTGACACTTGATCAACCAAGTCTTCTTCCTTTCCTATAATTATTACAATATTATTAATATCATAAGAATATCAACAATCCAAAGAGTAACTTAAATGTAACTTAATTCATAAACATCATATGATTCCATTCACGTCACTTATCATAGATGAAATTCCATCTAAATTCGTGTCAAGATAGTTAACATATCCAAATCATATACTAAACATGATTTCATTTCTTATTTGTAATCTAATAATTATCATGTTAGGTTTCTAATACAACAGATGAAACATAATTTCAGGTTCCTAGAGCAAGTTATGCCCATTTCTTAAATACATAGCAAATCTGCCCTATAGGCTCATCCATCGTTTAGTCAATTTCCAGGAATTTTCATAATTTTTTTACATCATAAATTTCTATGATATTACACCCAATAAACATATTTAATAGTACGAAATTAAAGTTTCATAATTTTTAGAATTCATTTGTTATGCCAGTCCAAACATCGAACACATGGTATGCGTACTAACAATTTTGGGGAAAATTTTATACCCAAATTTCCAACTATCACCCAAGATTCATTTCTTGGTATTTTTATATAATATTTGGATATGTTATAAATATATTAGTCTATTTTTATCTCCAATTGGAATTACTCAAATATAGTAAGTATACAAAAAGATATAGAAGTTTGACTACACAAGGTTCCTAATCGAAGCAATTTTAAGGGTTTACACGTTCAATTTTTACGTAAACTTGCATCTATTCATACATATAAACCAAGGTATGAAAGTTCTATAAAAAATATATGATTTATACCAATTCAATTAGTGACACAATAAAAATAACAAGACGTACATATAGAATAACCTTAAGGACTTTTTCATAATTTCCCACAGATTTTTCTCTAATTTTTCTCCTCAATCCTTCTTCTTCGACTTCCAACTTCTCTTCCTCTCAATCCAAACTATTTAATGGATGAGTTTTAGCTAAAGTAGGAGGTAATATGAAGGTTTTAAAGTCGGCCAAACTCACCTCCTTCTTTAACCAATCAAAATCCACCATTTGTTATACTAATAAGATGAAATATCATTTAACGAATGGACAAATTTGCCCATGCTTCCTAATTCCAGCATAACTTCTTGCTCGGACCTCCGTTTAACACACCGTTTCTTGTGTTATAAACCTAACTCATATATATACAAGTATATAGTTTTTACCTCAAGTCAATTATTTTTTTATAATGGTCGAAACTAGTCTCCAACCTAAATATTCCTACTAAAACTTCAAAATTTTGTATTTGTAACTAATTCATTTTTTCGTGCTTTCTGAAGGTAGTATTAGACTAAACATAATAAATTAAAATTATATATATTAATAACAAATTACCCATGTCACATAAGCTAAGCATGATTTAAGCATAATTTATCATAATCATATTCGGGTTGTCACAACATGGTATTTGTTTTACGTATTTGAAGGCATTATCTGTTGGGGGAGAAATTTTAGTTGTTCATAGACCAAAAGAGCCTACAGTACTTGTTCACATAGAGAGGGTTTAACATGAGACAATGGAGATATATTGAGTTTATGAAAGACTACCAGTTTGATATCCAATATCACCCGAGGAAGGCCAATATAGTGGAAGATTCTTTGAGCTGTAAGTCGATAGTTGAGTTAATTGTAGTGTAGAAGGCGAAAGGAAAATCACTTCGTACTAATGGTGAGTTATCACGTTACTTTATGGTAGTTCTCACTATCATAGCCGAAATCATCGTCCGGGTCATAAAAGCACAGGCAGGGGACCATGTTTACTAGGAGAAGGTCAAACAGTTATTAATAGAGGGGGCAAAACACTATTCAATTGGATTAGATGGGATTGAGATTACAAGGTAGGTTGGTAGTTCTAGAGGATGATTAGTTACAGTGTGTCGTTATGATGGAGGCACATGGGTCAAGTTTTGTAATATATCCCGGTAGGGATAAGATGTACAAGGACATGAGGCGCCAGTATTAATGGGCAAGTATGAAGAAGGACATAGCCATTTTCATGTCCAGGTATATCACATGCCACTTGGTGAAGGTGAACCATCACCAATAAGCAGGTGTTATATAGCCTCTCACGATTTCAATGTGGAAATGAGAGAGAATTTATATGGATTTTATCACAGGTTTATCTATGTCACAACGGGGACATGATTCTACTTAGGAGATCATTAACCATTCGATAAACGTGGCTCACTTTTTTCCAGTTCGAACAGGCTATACTTCAAAGAAGTATGCCAATCTTTTTTTTACAGAGATTATCAAGTTGTATAGGATACCGTAAGGATACTACAAAAGTTGCATAGGATACCGTACAATATCATGTTGGATAGGGACAAGACGTTTGTATCCCACTTTTGGAGGAGTTCCCAACAGGAATTGGGGGCGGAGTTGAGGTTGAGTACCTCGTACCACCCACATACAGATGGAGATAGTCTTTGATATTGGAGTATATGTTACGAATGTGCATCTTAGACATTAAAGGTAGTTGGGACCAGTACTTACCATTGGTGGAGTTTTCTAACAACAACATATACTAGTTTACTATTGGGATGACACCTTTTAAGGCATTATATGAGAGGCTTTATCATTCACCCTTATGTTGTTTGGAAGTGGGGAGAACAAACTTATCATATTGGATTTAATTCAAGATACCTCGAAGAAGGTGAAAATGATTCGGGCTAGGATTCAGATTTCCCAAGATAGATAGAAGAGTTATGCTGATGCAGACCGGAGACACTTGAATTTTTAGGTCGGTAATTAGGTTTTAATTAAGGTGTCTCCCATGAAGGGAGTGATGCAGTTTTGAAAGAAAGGGAAGTTAGTTCCTCGGTATGTGGGACCATTCCTTATTATTGAGAGGAATGAACCAGTGGTATATCAATTTTGACACTTAGCTTAATTATTTATTAAGTTATTAATGAAGAAAAAATATTTTTCGACAGTGATGATAAGAATGAACCAACCGGACACTTTGATTTAATTTAATAAAGGACTGATCACTCGGTATTTAATTAGGCGGGGTGTCACATTTTGTTTATCTCATTTTTTTTCTTATTAGATTTACATTCTAATTAGTATAGTTAGTTAATTAATAATCCCTTGAAAAAATAAAAAATAATAATAATAATAATAATATGCAAATAAATTTACACATGCCTTCATATATTTTGTGTTTCGTTCATAGATTAGTATTGACTCCCTTACTAACCCTATGCATATTTTGAGTTATTTGTAGGTTCGAGGGAATTTTGATGGAAAATGAGTTGCAACAACGACATAGACATTAAATGTAATTTCTTTTTTATCAACACATATTTCTTCATATTGCCTTAATTTTTTCTCGGGCTCTTTTAAACGGTGGTTTTCACGATGAGTTTATTATACTCTCGCATCCCTTTACTGTGCGCAGTCATCATTTTTAATATAATTAATATCTATCCTCACGGGTAACAAATCTTACATGCACACCTCATCCTAAGTCTAATTTCACATAAATGAAAAAATTGAGAGGAAAACGTCTCACCAAACTCAAATATGCACGAGAATTCGAAATTCATGTAAGCTCGTGCATGTATGTGTGATGGCATATATACAAAGTCGTATCAAAATGCAAATCAGCTTCGAAATAACCCCATTAATTAATGGTTAAGATCAGTCTAGGCATCTATAAATATTAACGAATGTCCTAGCCACATAAATAATGAAATGATGGGGGTCCAAGCATACCAATAAGCCATATCAAACATCCAAACTCATGACGCACAAAAATAAATCGAAAATCTTTTTGTGTTTTTCCAAAAATATTTTTTACCTAAGAATAAAATATTTTTGTATTTTTCAAAAATATGTGAAACCAAAAATCTTTTTTTATTTTCTCAAATAAGACTCAAATAAATGAGAAATATAATAAAAAAAGATAAACATGTCATAACACTATCATCCATAAGAAATATCATGAGAAGTATCACATGAAAGAAAACGAGAGTCATGAAGTTTAATTCCTAAAGCCACTAAGTCCGATTTCCTAATCCAAGTAGGTGTGTAATGACGCATGGGAGTTTTGGGAACCGAAACCACTTTATTCCTGAACTTCCTAGGATAATTTTTAATGTCATTACAATAACGCCCAAGGTAACCCTTCCTACTGCAATGAGTGCAAGTTAAATCACGACAAGGAATGTGGCCTACATGTGGACCTCTCCTAACATTCCTAGTTGTCTCTCCCACACGATTGGTAATGGCTTTCGGAATGGGTGAAATACGACCATTGAAGCCTATACCACACCTATCATCCTTGATTTGGATGGTGCCTAAAATCCTATCCAACGTTTTCGACTTAACCTTTAAATCAAACTTCACCTTACTCGAGTCTCTCATTCTCTACTCAAGCTCACTAATCCTAGAATCAAGCAAACGCCTAGACTCCTCAAATCTAGAATCTTTTTCTTTAAAGCCTCCACTAAACCACGAAGACTATCTCTCTCACCCTGAACGTATTATAATTTCTCCCCAAGAGTCTTTTCCCATACCCTAAGTTCCTCAATCAATGCATTGTTATTTTCTATAAAACGCTCTTTTAACCTAGTTTGTAACTTCAAGTTAGCCTTATTCACCTTCATCGTTTCCTCATACAAATCATTGAAGGCAACTTATAACTCGCTCACATCCATATCCTCCTCCTCACTACCTTCACCCTCACTCACTTGGGATTCACACAAAATGGCATCGGAAGTGTCATTCACATGAGTATCTTTATGAGAATATTTATCTTCGTCGCTCACATGACATACCATAAATGTAATAAAGTTGCGCTTAATAGGGGAATCTCCTCCCTCTTCTGATTAACTATCACATAAGGCAACATTATATGCAATCGATTTCTTGCCTTCTTTATTAAGTCTAGTGGGGCACCCTGCTACCTTATGGACATAACCCTCATAACCAAAACACCTATCCGACTCATCTCTCTTATCATTCTCACTTAAAATCTTAGGGACTTGATCGGCTTTATTGTTATTGAATTTCTCATATCTTTTGGCATCTTTCGATTGCTTTTGGAACTTAATAAAAATTTTTAACTTCTTAAACAACGAAGCTACAACCTCAAAATTGATGTCGAATTCATCATCCAAAACTTTTATTTCCTCCTTACGGACTTTCAAAGCAATTCCCTTTTCTTTCTTTAACATTTGCTTGGATGTAAACATGTTAAGTTCATAGGTTTGTAAGTTACCTATAATCTCTTCTAGTTTCATTGATTCAAGCATACCTAGGGAGTTTAAAATGATAACTTTTTTTATCAAATCTACTAGGCAACAACCTTAAGATTTTTTTATGACTCGGTTTTCGGGTATTTTTTCTCCCAAGTTAAACGAAGAATTGACAATATGGGACAATCTACTGTAAAAATCATCAAACGTCTCACTCTCTAACATCTCAATCGTCACAAATTGGGTAGTGAGGTTTTGAAGTTTAGATGCCTTAACTGTGGTAGTTCCCTCATGAGTAAGTGCAAGAACATCCCAAGCCTCTTTTGTTGCCTCACACATCATAATACGATTATAATCTTCCGGGGTGACAGATGAGGAAATAACATTTAAACCTTTAGAATTGTAAAGTGCAAGTCTATGTTCGACTTCTTTCCATGACTCAACAAGTTATAAACTAGTGGCCTCTATATCTCATGTGATCAGTGGGGACCGCCCTTTTTCTACCGCTAACCAAACACGCTCATCTACGGCCTTAAGTGCACTTTTCATTTGCATTTCCAAATAAGCATAATTAGTGACATAAAAATAAGAGTTCTAAAAGCATCAAATTTTTTTAAATTCATTCTTAAAAATACATGGGATCATTCACATAATAAAACAGTGTTTCTAGCTCTGATACCAATTTGTAAATGCCCCTTTTTAAACTATAGTGTGTTTTAAGCCCAAATTCAATTTTCACACAAACTTTTCCAATTTTTATTATGCACCAATTTTGTGAACCAATTTCAATTAACCCAATTTTATCTTCTTAATCCTAAACATGAATCTAGGTGATTAGGCAAGTAAAATAAATCAAGTCCATAAAATGCACAACCCTGATGTACGAGGAAACCACTAAAGGAAAAAAATCGATGGCCCAAGTTAGACAATCACTATGATATCATTTTACAAAGTACAAATAGTATACTTACTCAATAAATTGATACCCCATAAGTCTTGATGATCTTTTATGTTTCAACCGCCCGTACACAGTGCAATGTAGGATTCCACCTACGCTAAGTCCACAACACACGAGTCCACACACGTCTCAGTATCAACCGAACATCTACGGCAGCCGCTTATGATTCAAAACATGGAGTTTACCGCTTCTTCACCACAAAACTCGACAAAACAATGTTTAACAAAGATGAACAAACTACAGATGGTGCTAAACTAATATCTCTATTGCATATGTATATCAAAGACCAGATATTGAAATATGAAGGATGTTTTTAACTGGAAAAAACCTTTGTAAACATCTGCAGAAAAACAAAAGGGTTCTGTTATGTAATTTTGGTCCTGCACACCTCGAAATTCTGATAAACAGTCGCCTTAAGTAAAACACCTTAAGTCGGTTCGTCATTAGAATGATATTGGCCTGTTGTTAGATATCTTTTGAATGAGATCAGCATGTCGTTAGAATGACCTGCTGATGTCGTTTGAATGACGACAAATATCGTTTGATCTTTCTAAACTTAAGGGAAGGATCTACACGACTCTAAAATGTATTTTTCTTAGAAACAATGAATTCAAAACATTTTAAAATCATTTTTTAATAAAATAACATCCTTAAAATATTTTTCGAGTCCCATAAACATTATGCGTTCATACCTGAGAGTATCTCGGAATGCAAAATGATATAAAGACGTGAAACGTGCAAAAATAAACAAGGTATGATCTATCTTGAAGCTTGGCCTCAAAGTCTTCAAAACAATGTCATAGACAATTGAAAATCATGACAAGTAAAAAATCTATCTATGACTCATTAGTTTTTGTCCAAAATAATGCCAATACATATAAAATTGATACTATTTAGAAATTTGTCCTTACAAGTTGTGTTGAGATAGAAAATCAAAAGAGCATGAGATGGGATAAGGGTGAGAAATGTCACGTAGAGAGAAAAAAAATCCTTGTAATATATTATAAACATGAATAAGAATAATATATATAAATATTATTAGTTCTTATAGATACTTTAATATCTTCATGCAATCACTATATAAAATTGACTACAAACAGTTATGGAAAAATACCTTTGTACATTGCTTGTTGATATGTTTGTTGTTGTTGATGTATCCTTGAATGACTCTTAAAGGTTCTTTACACTTCCTCCCCTTCCGAAATAGCCTAGAATTGAACGAAATTGGGGCAATTTGGAAATTCAAAATTTTCCTTTCATAGACTAGATATAGTTGTGCATTTTGAGCGAACCATTTGGTGGATAATATCTCACTATATATAGGGTGTAAGGGGATCCTAAATTCCATTGGTGTCTCATCATCTACCCCCCACCAAAGTATCCTAAGGGACTCACATTAATTCCAAAAGTCATGTGTCTCTTGGAATATTTTCCAAGACTAAATTCCAATAATTTGTAATCAAATTCGTCACCTTATATAGACCACACTAATGGGAGCAATAATTTATTTAATTTATAATTACATAATTTCGTTGAATTTCATAATTAGTAAATAATTAAATAATAATTCCAACAATCATTAGTTGAAAAAAATCCATTAAAAAATAAGGGAAAGGGTAATGAGAAAGAAAATATGAGATAGAGAGAAGAGAATCGAAAAGGAGAGAGAGGACTATCAACCAATCATTGGCAAATCAAGGATAGAAGCCACATATCAACGATAAGGCAAAACCCACGCATTGTGTGTTTGTGTGATATTGAAGTTTTAAGAAACTCACTTCTAAAATTACTAAACCCAAAAAACACGAACCAAATGAATGCTAAGGATTTTTTAATAAATCCACTTAGAACCAAATCCCCATTTAAATATCTATGTGCTTTATTAACAAGTTTCATAGTGACAAAGTTAGGAATTATAATAAGGATTTTTTTTACTTAACTCTTACTTTTTAATGAAATTAAGTCGAAGGGATAAAAGAGTGGGTTTATATCAAATAACACATTAAAAAGGGAGGGTTAAGTATACAAATATTTAATATTTAATGGTATTCTCACTTATATATATGTATATATAGATACATACATACTTAATTAAATATACCTAAAGAACATATCACTTATTACAAATACTAAAAATTGATTTTGTAGCCAAAGTTAGTGGGGATGATCTCCAAAGTGAACAGGTTATCCATAAAATAGCTCATCAAAGAATTCAATTTAAAAGTGTGTGTATGTCTATGCAATCACTTGCACATATTTTTTTTATTTTTTAGTCTTGACAAGTAAAATGGAAGAATTTGTACTTTTATAGTCTACTAATGGTTAGAGATTTGACCAATGATATTTCTACAATCTTCATAATTTTGTTTTTCTTAATTGTATTTTAAAACATTTTGTCATTATTTTCTACTATTGTGTTTGAGAATTTTTATGGTTGTATTTAGGAGAACAAAATAGTTTTCAAAGATAGAAATAGATTTTCATTAACCAAAACTATCATGTGTATTTGGTCATAATTCATGTGCATTACAATTGTATTTGTATGTTATAATAATTATAGATGTTGTAATTGCTTGTACTCATGTTAAATTTTTTGGCTAGATGTCTACATGGTTTCTAATTTTTTCTAATTGTTTTTATTCCTAGGTATATATATATATATATATATATATATATATATATATATATATATATATATATATATATATATATATATATATATATAGGAGAGAGAGAGAGAGAGAGAGAGAGAGAGAGAGAGTTCTTGATGGTATATGTTCTAAGTGATTGGTTCACCTACTTATTGTCTTACCATATCAAATTAACTTAATCTATAATATTTATTTATTTAATTAAAATTTTACTCATACATATCTTGTTATAATTTTCTAGACATTGTAGGATGTGTTTATTTATTAAAGATTGGGGTCCTTGAAAATGCGATGGGGTCTAGACTTCTTAAGTTATTAGAATGATTGATAGTTCCGTAATACAGTAGACCCCATTGATTGAGCTATATATGGATAATAATTAAAATTATGTAATAGAATTAGATGTAAAAGGACACCATTAATTAAGGTAACTTTGAATATCAGTTATTCGATGAAATTTTATCTATAAATGTTATAATTTTGTTCTTGCGTATGGTCTCACTATTGTAGTGGAGATATAATTCGTTTGTTGGTTTTAATTATGATTTATCATTTGGATTCTAAAGCTCGATTTACATTGTTTGTTCATCTTCGTAAAATCATGTAAGTACCAGTAGATTTCACATATTGTGCATATTGTTCATTTTTTTGTTTTAATGTTTTGTACATACAACCGCTTGAAAGATCATATATATATATATATATATATATATATATATATATATATATATATATATATATATATATATATATATATTCATGATACTATTTCAAATGTTTATTACAAGTAATATTTGATAGTATATAAGTGGGAATTTTTATGTATGTAAATGTATTGATTTATTTGAATCAAATTTTAGATGTTTAGTGTTTTCTAAAGTACATGCAAATTATGAAAATATTACGTGTACCTTGTCATAATTCATATACATTAGAAATCTATTTGGTTTCTAAAATTTGTTTATTTCATTATTTGTGTTCCTAGGGAAATTGATGTAAAAGGATAACTAATAAATTTAGTTATATGTAAAAAAAATTATGTATAAAGATTTTGAAGATAGTATTATTAATTATATACACAGCAAGGTGTGTGATAAGTTTAATTATTTTCCATTAAAAAAAATTGTATATATTATTTTGGGGAAGAAAGTAGGTGTTTATTTTATTTTTATAAAGTTAAGACATGTTTTGTGATCAAGGCTTTCGGGACTTGGTGTATAGGTTCAGGAGCCACTCATCATATTTTCAATTATTTGTAGGCCTTCTGGGCAACCAGGAAGCTCATTGAACGATAAATGTTTCTATTCATAAGTGATTTGGGTGTGGTTTCTTCAGTACAGTTGGCTATTACATTTTACTGTGATAATAACGGATCAATTTCTAACTCAAAAGAACCAAGGACTCATAAGAGGGATAAACACATTGAGCACAAGTATCATTTAATACAGGAGATTGTGTGAAGAGGTGAAGTTATAGTGACAAAGATTGCATCCGATAACATCACAAATTCTTTTAATAAAGGATGGTTTAAGTTCATTTTGAAACGTGAATCATGTTTGTGAGAATGCCATATATTATTTCAAATATATTGTATAAGTAGATCAATTGTTATTATTAGGAACTTTGGTTAGTTTGGTTATGCTTTCTTAGAGAAGATCACAATTTCGGTTCAAGTGCAATTGAAAACTTCATAGCCTAGATATGGAGTTGGCATCCTATCTATAAAACTGAATGTACAATCTTAATAGTCTATCTTGAAACTATAACCTAACTCTAGGGTTTATGTGGAAATGAACAAACACATACACAACTATATTTAAAATTTACAAATTTAAGTTAAACTTAGCACCAATTAAATCGATCGTTGTGTTAAATGATTAACCAATTTTATCTTAACCTAAAGCAAGCATCTAAGTGAGTATAGAAGATAAAATAAATTAATCACACAACGCCCAGTGTACGAGAAAACCCAACTAGGAAAAACCTCAGGCGACCCATCCAATGTAATTCATTATTTCAGAATGACAAAAGGACACGAAAGAAGACTTACACGACTGATTTGACTTCCTCACAAACCTTAATCCTCTTTGCTCCTTCGACCTTCTACATAGAGACATGTAGGAGTCCACATACGCACTGTTGCAACATGTGAGTCCACACACATGATAGGTTTCCACCGATCCAAGTTCAACAACTGTCACACAATACGATTCCATCGTATGCAAATAAACTAGGCACATAATTCACCATATGAAACTCTTTTCAATCAAAATGTTGAGAAAACAAACTTGGTGCACATAAATGGAGATCTCAAAATAGTTGAGTGAAAACTAAAGTTTGGAGGATTTTGGTTATAAATAGATGTTATATCATGAATATGATATGGTTATAGATCAGTTAGGAGATGAAAATTGAATTCGTTTCTCCCATAAAGGTTGTCGTCTCAACTACCAACCTGGTCGACTAAGGAAATTATGGTTGCCCTAGTATCACAGACAATGAGTCTATCCCAGTCATATCATAATAGTTTAACATCATTATGTAACTCTGTCAAAGAAAGCATATACTATGTGATTAAAATACATTAGTAGAACAACTCACGTAACGGAGATAGGCAAATATTTCCCCATGTGATTTATGATAAAATTTATCATTATTCTCCCACTTTCATGTAAAAGGTGTATCTGCCTAACCTATAAAAGCACGACACCTCTCCATATCTATTATCTATCCTCTAATTACCTATAAAGAACACGTTATCCCTATTTGTAAAGGAATCAAGATATTATTTTCTTACCACTATACTGTCCAAGTTTAGAGTGAACTTGATATCTTGTAATATCCATTCTTTCATGGATTTACCCTCTGAATCAGTACATTAGACACCTGCACTTTTAAACATTCGCATCTCTTTGGTCCGAACCACATAAATTTAGTTTCATTATCTTCCTCTCATGCATCTTTATTATTTTCTCTAGATTAATTGTGTATTTTTATCTGTGATTGTTAATAGTTACTATACCTTTGCTAAGACTAAACCATATACTCATTTTAGATAATAACAAATTGGTATCATCTCGAAAATCGATAAACCATTTGTTTCTTTCCACCATTGTTGATTTTTGAAACTCGTGGGTACCCAATTATGAGAAAATAGTGAACTATAATTTGATCCATCTGTGTTTCATTGGGTTAGGGTCTACTAATTTGCAAATTCCTTTTGATTCTATTTGATTCTTGGATTTCATTATCGGATTTAGTTTTCCTTCCTTTAAATCCTCTTTTTCCGTAACTTCCACTATCATAATTATCGTACTTTATTTTTTGTATTATGGTACTCTATTTTCCTACAAATTCTATAAATATGGGCAAAACCCCCAAAAAATAGTTGAGTTGCTGAGGGGGTTTCGCCTTCCACACCTATGGGTAATAGGCTACCTGTATGGAATATTACAGAGATTGGCTAAAGGCTATCGAGCAGTAACTAGACCATCTGGTCGTTAGAAATTTTCGTTTTAGTACAAACCAAGTAAGAGGATGGTGCACTTATTAAGCTTCCGTCAGAAATCGAATGAAATACCAGTGAGTTTATCTCACTCTTTAATAACGAGAAGATTGGGTTAATTGACTATGACAAGAAGATAACAATCACTACAATTATGAGGGATTTATTACTGGCACTGGCCAAGGAACTATCGAGCAAGATGGCTGAGATTTTGACTGAGTTTGGATAAATTATGAATACTGAAGAAGCGAAGGTAGCAAAGGAGTTAAAAGATGATAAATTCAATGCTGGAAAGTGATCAAAAAAGAAGGAAAATTTTAAGGACAATAAGGAGTCTGACAGACTGAAGAAGTACAATGAATATACCCCACTTATCACATGTGTGAACTATATCCTTGGCGAGATCCGAGGAAGAAGAGACCTGTAATGGATGGGTAAATTAAAAGCTCTATCAAATTGGAGGGGTAAGAGAAAATATTGTGAATTCCACAAAGGATTACTACCATAACACCAACAGTTTCCTGGACTTGAAGAATGATATTAAAAATTTGATCAAACGAGGCAAACTGACAAAATATGTTGACAAAGGTGGTTGATCATATAGAAAGTATGAGAAGAAACCAAGGAGGCAATCTAAGTACCCTTGAAAAAAGGAGGACAAGAATAAAAAGGGTTGAGACGAGGACTTATAGGATGATCCAAATTTGCTTAACAAGCTAAAGGATCCTATGAATGACGTAGGCATGATTTCTTTCAATTATCACTTTATAATTAGAGGTGACATTGGCGGTGGAGACGAACCGGTTGAAAGGAATGCCTACCACAATGAGGTGAACGCGTGTGCTCAAGTCAGAGAGGTCAATCTTGCAAATGCTGTGGCATCTCATCCTCAGAAGGTAAACAAAGATCGTCTCATTATTGGATTTTTAAAAGATGATTTGTCAGGTGTACTTTATCCATATGACGACTCTTTGGTCATCACCATAATGGTGCATGAAAGATGGTAGCAAGCTATCTAGTAGACAATGGAAGCTCACGCTATTTTAGTACCGTTATGTAACTCTACTAAAGCAATCATGTACTGTGTGATTCGATTACATTAGCATCACACCACATGTGGGGGATATATGCAAATATTATCCCATGTGCTTTTTAATAAACTTTATGATTATTCTCCCATTTTCATGTAAAATGTGCACCTACCTAACCTATCAAGGCATGACACATGTTTCACTTTATTCCTTCTCCTATAATATCTTATAAATAGCACTCAACACCTCATTGTAAAAGGATCAATATATTATTTTTATATCGTTATGATGTCCAAGTATAGAGTGAACTTGAGAGTTTGTAGTCTCCATACGTCCATCGCTTTTACCCTATGAATTAGTACATTAGACACCTGCTCTTGTGGACGTAGGCACCCCTTTGGGCCGAACCAAATAAATCTAGTTTCATTACCTTCTTCTCAGCATTGGCTCCAGATTAACTTTTTTGTTATATCTATATCAATTATTGTTTTAGGTAGTATACCTTTGCTAAGACTAAATTCGTACACTAGTTTCCGACGATACCAATCGAAAATTGATTTTTGCCAGAATTCTCAAGTAAAAAAGTTTCCAGCATGCCTATTTTAAACAAAACATGATTTTTAAGGCCACGGAAACTCCCTCAAATGAAAATAGCATGCTCATTAAAATGAAGTACACAATTTCGTTCGAATGACATTGTGCATCTCATTTGAACATACTTAAAACGGATCGTTCGATCCTCATTTGAATGAAAACCCATTCTTGTTTAAACCATATTGAAACCTCATTCAAATGAAGACCTATTTTTGTCTGAAAGACAAATAAAACTTGTTCAAACAAATTTTTCACAAAAAATAAATTTTTCTGTAAAAACCCTTTTTATGAAAATTAGCCTCAAACATAATTTTAAAAATAACACCCAATGATAACGGGAATCAAACTAAGATGCAACCATACCTTTTGAGATTCCATGGATTTTAAAGATAAACTGTGGTACGAAACACAACACGATGATGTAGACGTTCTAACTTGTACACAATGATCTTTAATCAAATAGACGTCACAGGCTCTAAAGAATAACCACTAAAGACCTAACCTATGACTCAAACGATTTTATCGAAGTGAAATTAAGCTAAAACATACAAATTGACTCGATTTGAAATTTGTCCTTACCAATTCCCCCCTTTTTCTATTCCGGGGTAAAATCCAAAAATAAAAAACCTATGGGCTATCAAGCTCATTTAAAGACTCAATCCCCAATCCCGAAAGGAAAAAGTATAGGCTTGACAGATACATACGTTGAGTAACTTTACTCTTGTGTAAACATTGCCACATCATTGCAAGCCTTCACATTTAAACCCATCTTTCAAATTTGACTTGATTATATAACAATATAAGCCACACACGAAAAACCCTTCCCCTTTTTCTAACAATCTCCACCTAAGACAGGATGCCTCCCCCTATGATAAAATTTTCTACCTCACAGTTAAAGAGTTGAATACCATTTCTCCCCCTTTTGTTCAACAATAAACAAAGAATAAGGTGCATAATATAAAAAATCTCCCCCTAAATGTAAAACAAGTAAACATAAGGAAAGAAAGTAAAATCATGCGATGATGTGAAGTGTAACATGCAATAGCAAACTCAACTCGATAATACAAGCTCAAATAATCCAAACTATGAACAAAACGATACCAATTTTGATGCATAAATTATATATCAATGATAGTAAACAATCAAATATACCAATATGTTCTTATAGAATATCAATTTGAAACCATTCGAAATTGAAGACAAAACATATGACATGCATGAATTAAATGCAAATGTAAAGACTTAAAACAAAACATACCATATACATATAGCTCAATATATACCAATGACGTACATGCATATATATATATATATACACACACACCACAAACAAGACACAAAACACATAAGTTTATGTCTAAACAAAGGTTGTACGGAGTGAAGGGGCATGAATTACATACAAGAGAAATATGACCCAATCACTTAAAACATATTTAAGAATATCTATTTGACTGTAAAAATTTGTCAACTTAGGTTTAGCCTCAAGGTGAAATATAAATAACTCATAAAGGATAAACATACACAATATACACTAGCCTAAAAATCTTGATGATTTTATGATCAATAATGTCAAACTTTTAAGCTGAACTAGGACTTATTGCGCAAATCCGTTGATTTTCTTCTATAACACCCTCAAAATATAAACATATATATAATTTTCCTCTTATTTTGAAGATACCAAAATTTGAATCATTATTAAACAAATTTTTACCTTGGTAGTATTTTCTTTTCTTTTATTTTAGGCTCTTGTCAATGGTGGCCTTTCATGCAAGGGAGATTACTTCCTTCGTCGCCCTGTTACATTGCTCACTTATAATTTTTATCATCAAATTAAACAAGCTCATGGAAAATGGTTCTTACATGTACAAATATTCCATAGTAAAAAAAATTATGTATATGACAAGATTGATAGAAAAACACCTCACTTGGCTCATGCAACATGGACAATAAAATCCAAAAGTGCTAGTGTAAAGTGCGTGTTTAGGCATATACAAAGTAAATCCATCAAAGAAAATCAAAGTCGAACAACTCCATGAAAGCATGATTAAGAATAACCCTAAGCATCGAAAATCATAACCAGAAGTTCTAGACATATGAATACATAGAACGAAGTGAATTCAATCACACTGATATGCCACACAAAATGTGAAAACTAAACAACATTAAAACAAAAATCTGTTGGATCTTTAAAACATTTTTCAAAAAATACGCCACTTGAAAACTAAACTCAAAAGATAAACAAAAATATTTTTGTATTTTTCACAATAAGACCAAATAAATGAAAAAAATCAGAATATAAAAACTCAAACATCATAAAACTAGCAAACATATATAATATAAAGTATAAAACATAATATGTGAAAACATGCAAACACAATCAACCATTAAATTTAGCATGGGAAGTATCATGTGCAAGCATTTTAGAATTAACAAGTATAACATTTAAAGCATCCAAATTCCTAATCCACATAGGTGTAATGTGACGCTCTTTAGTTTTAGGAACCTCTCTAGTCTTAGACTTGCTATGACCTTTTCTATGAAAAAAGTAAAAATGCCTAAGGTGACCTTTCCTACCATAATAATGAACATGTAGACACAACGAGGAATGTTACCTGAGGATTGACCCTGTCAAAAGATTTGTAATGGCTTTATTAGCGAAAGCAATGGGATTATCAAAGCCAATTCCAAAATTTTCCTTTTTGATTTGGACGGTGCCTAACATCTTATTCAAATTTCAGATTTAGATTCCAAATCAAATTTGGCGTGACTCGAGTCTCTCAATTTCTCTTCTACGTCCTCTATCCTAGACTCGAGCATATGATAAGACTCATTAAATATTAGGGAGTCCATCTTAAAATCTCCATTAAACTTTGAAGGTTATTATAACAGCCCGTATTTTTAAAACATACAATCTTTTGGGAATTTAAATCTTTGGGTTTAATAATGAACTATTTTCATATTTAAAAATGTTAGTTTTGATTAATATAAAATTAAATTTTAATCGAAATTGAAATTGGGTTTAAATTCGAGAAATTTTATCCTTGTAGTAAAAATTGAGATTTTCGATTTTTGCCAAAGAAATAGAACCGGTTCAGCTTTAAGTAGAACTGGTTCGCCTGGTCAGTTTAAAAAAATTAAACTCTTTTGTTTTAGAGTTGTGTAGGACTCAAATTCTTTTTGGTATAAAAATACAAAGTGATAAGTTTAGAATTTTTAAAACACATTTTAGCCTTCTTCCAAAAGTAAGAACCTCCCATAACTTTCAACTCAAGATTTAAAGAACTTAATTAAGATTTATCTAGATCATCCAAGAACTTATTTTTATTATTTTTCCAATAGAATTATACAACAATCAAATCAGATTTTTTGAACGATTTTTACAGACATGACTACATCTATTGTTCCTCTTTAGTATTATGCATTTTAAATGTTGCCTAAACACTAATAGTTACTGTTTTCCTAAAATAAATTAGAAGACTAATTAGGGAAAGTGAAACTAAATTTTGAACTATTTTTATTCAAATCTTAAATATGATTTAAGACTCAAAACTCTTGCATGATTAGATTAGAGGTTGGGATTTCATTAGAATTTATGACGTTCACTTGTAGAATAATTCGTAGGGATGTTGTATATTGTCTTCGACATGTAACACCATGTTAATTGTGTGCATATTTTAGAGTAGATATTTATTGTTATATGTTTCCAAAAATATGCATGTGGATAGATTTCTATAAATTATTGAGAAAATGAATTGTTTTAATTAAATCAACATAGTTGGGATAAATAATGATCTTTCGATAAATTTAAAGAATTGTGGGGACAAGTCGAAGATATGCTTTATGTGATTTGTTAATCATATTAATAATTGACACCGTCGGGATGATGAGATCGCTGGGATAGTTATTGCTCTCACCTTATTTTAGATTGCTTCTTAGGTATAGGACTAGTAGGCAGGCCTTAGTTGTTGGTAATGCTTTCTAGGTATGGAACTAGTTAATGTAGGTTTTACTGATGGATGATTCTGGGGAGGGGATGAATTATACGTCGTTTCTGTTGGATTGTTATCCTAGGTATGAGGCTAGGTGGTAACTCTTGTAGGTAATCTTACTAAATGATAGGTTAGGAGATACTTGTGTTTTGGAGACCTCTAGGTTTGGGACTAGGGGTGGTTTGAACACTTATGCTCAATAAAAGGGTGGGGCTAGTAGAAAATAATTAGAGCTTGAGAAAATTGATAATTAATGTTTAAGACAAAGGATTTAAAAAAAAAATTCTCTGCAAGTATATGCAGGATTAACAGTTATCAAGTCGACTGGCTATAGTGATGTGAGTGTATGTTGGCTTCACAAATATGTATAGGCCTGACAAAATACGAGCGAACTATCTGTATTGATGAGTCGTGCGTAAAACATCATGAGTATGTGCAGTGCTAACGATATTAAGCGAACGGACCCTAATTAGGATGAGTAGATAATATTCATATGTTGGGCTCTGACCCATTGTGTTGACTAACATTTCAGGTATAGTGCTATAGTAGCTGCACATGAGTGATTGGAGATAATTTGGGAGTGCAACTGGAGATTTGTTTTACTCGCTTTTTTAGTTTTGCTTTACTTTCCATTTCATCGTTTTTATTATGAGACTTTCATTTATGGATTTGGTGGGCCAATCGGTTCCATAGTTATGTACGGTTTCAGTCAGATATTTATAGTTGGATGATTTCACTTGAGTTGATATTTATTTGGAGTTGGATTTATTTTAAAGATAGCAAGGTGATGAATTTTTAATTTTCATGAATGGTTATATTTGTTAGATAAATTTGATTATCATCTTATGAAAAAAGTTTAAATGTCTCATATTTTTATCACATGCTGAGAATGATAACTTATTTAGTGATGCTAAGTAGTTTTGTGGCGACGTCTGGACACCTCGCTTGCCACAATGCGCGAGGTGTTACATATGGTATTAGCGCATGGACTTAGGTATCGTAGGTTATGAGTTCGTTTTAGCTTTCGCATTGCCTATCTTTGATTCCTTTTGATTATTTGTACTCTTAGTTATTCTGAGTCTGATTGTTGTTTGTTCCTATCTTTTTATATGGTGAGCGCTAGGCGATTTGGTGATAGGAGAGAGGGTTTGATGTCTAATTCTGCAGTTCAGGAGATGTAGGGCCAGTTTGTTTTGGGTGCCGAGGGGTTAACGACTTTCATTTGCGAGCCAACGACGGTCGGTATTGAGATAGAGAGACTAGGTGACTCTATAGGCGTAGTAGCAGGGTATACCCATTGTATATGACAGTGTGAGATCCAGTTTTCATAAGGGAAATCCTCCCACCTTAGCAAGGACTCCTGACCCAACGATTGATCACCAATGGAGGAGAGATATGGAGAGGAACTTGAGGATGGTATATTTTACTGATGTGCATAAACAGATGTTGGCTACATTTAAGCTAACTGGGGATGCATTACAGTGGTGGGAGAGTGTCACTACATTTGAGGATAGGGATCGCTTGAACTATGGATTATTTCTAGTGAAGTTTAATGACAACTACTTCCCTTATTCGATTAGGAACACGAAGAAGAGGGAGTTTCGATATTTAGAGCAGGGTTCAAGATCAGTTGCTGAGTATGAGTTCACTAATCTGTCGATGTTTGTAAGGAAGGAAGTGAACACCAAGGTGAAGAAAATGAAATGTTTCATCAAGGGTCTGTCGTGATCTATTAAGCAGATAGTGTTAGGGAATTCGATGTACACTACTTACACCCATGTGGTGAACGTCGCACTATTGTTGTGGAAAGAGAAAGTGAATTACCAAAATAAGTTGTGTAAAAGGAAGGGGTTGAGTGAACCGGAAGGGAACGTGATGAATAGGAAGAACAAGGGTCGCAATGTCTATCCATGGAAGGGACAACAAGTAGGTAAGGAGCAACAAGTCTTTCAGCAAGGGAATGTAGGCCATCAGGGCCCTCAGGGATATGGGCGAGGACAATAGGGTGAGGGGAGCCAATTAGGAAATTTGAACCTTTTAGGGGTGCATGTTAAAACTTTGGAGAGATAGGACATCGATCTACCAAGTGTCCGAAGAAGCAAGACCCACAGGGTCAAGGAGCGCAGGACCAACATGGTTAAGGGCCTTTAGAACCGGTAGCACCAGGTGCATAGGGAATACATGCAACACTTGTAGTGGTTATGTTTTATTTACTTTCTACTCGGGAGCCTAAAATAAGGAAGGCTCAGGAGGAGCCAAGGCGTGGCTAGTGGGATAACATGGTATGTAATTATTTTTCTAGATATGCATAATTATATATAGAGAGAGAAAGGATCAAGTGTGGTCCCAGTTTGAGGTCCCTAAATGAGGTCCATTTTTTAAAAATAGTAACAAAATATTTTTGGGCCGATTTTTTTATGATTTTTAAACATTTCAGTAGCATCACAAAAAATAATCAGCTCAAAATGATTTTTCTTTTGCTATTTAATTTTTTTTTGTCAAACTATGTCAGTTTTTAAATTGTTAAACACTGAAAAAGATTGACCAAATTTTTTAAAATAGTAAAAAAATTCATTTTAGGTTGATTTTTTTATATGCCTCTACTGAAATGTTTAAAAACATAAAAACAATCAGCCCCAAAATATTTTTTCCTACTATTTTAAAATGGACGTCAAACTCGGGGACCTCTCTCTCTCTCTCTCTCTCTCTCTCTCTATATATATATATATATATATATATATATATATATATATATATATATACATACAAGGGTGTACCCGTGCCGATGACACAGTTGAAAAAACGTTTTGAATATTTTCTAATAGTGATTACATCCAAGTACGAATGGAAAAACGTTCTGGATATTTCATAATTGAGATTCCATCCAAAAGAAATCTCGAAGCGAGAACCTGATACAAATAGACATGAAGTTATATATTAATGTGTGAACCCTTAATAATTTCAAATTATATCAGACATGGGTTAGGATTGCATTGACCCGCTTTGATTGTTAATAACCATTAAGACCCTTTCACGTTGGTAAAATAAGAAAAAAATGTTGGAGCTCCTAATGTTTTTTGTAGCATAACCATATGTAACTTACATACAATTCAAATTAATTCGTTACCTTAATGGGTAATACCGTATGATCACAAATAGTAATGTATTAAAGTTAAAACTTGGTTTCTTACAAAAAAAATACAAAGTCTTTTAAAAAGTTATGTTTTATAAAAATTTGTATAAAACAAAGTTTACAAAAAAAATAATACTTTTTTAAAAAAAGGGTTATGTTTTATAAAAATTTGTAAAAAATAAAGTTTTAAAAAAATATAGTTTATACTATAAGTTCCGTCCAGTGTTTATTAAAATATTGATGTAAATTTTTTTTTTTTTTTGCTATGACTAATGCACAAGTTTTTTTAAAAATAAATAATGAACCAATATGTATACAACCAACACAATCATACACACATATAATATATATATATATATATTGCTAGGGGTAGAAATTTTAGACACGATATAATAACATGACACGTAAGAACATAAACTTGACCCGAAATTGACACGGTATGTTGCATTTGTGTCGTGTTCATGTCATATTTTTTTTAACACGAAATCATGTTGTATTGTGTTCACGTCATGTTTTTTAACATGAAGTCGTGTCTTGACGTGTTATTCGTATTTTTATGCGTCTTATTGTGTTTTGTTAGTGTAAAAAATTATAATCATTTGGTGTCGTGTTTTAAATGGGTAAATGGGGTTAATCATGTGTATCCCAAACACGACACTGAAACACAAATTATCAACCTCGTATAATGCACTCCAAAACTACACTCAAACCCATAAACATTCACACCTAACATAATACATCTTTTATACACCCATATACGCATAATATTATATGCACATTGACCCAACACATCCACACATACCCACCCAATATAATAGTTGATTGTTTTTACTCTCTCTATGTGCTTTTTTATTGAACCGGGTCATTGGCTTTTTTTCTGTCTTCATAGGTTTGTCACTAAGAAACAATTGTTCATCCATACACACATACTACTTCAATGAAGGAATCTAAATAACAACAACCAAAGAAATAAAAATAACTACAATGACTTTCCAAAAAAAAAGGTGAATCAGTATAGAAATCAAAGGAGCAAAGCTAACAAAAAATAACCATGCTCATCATACACTTCATAGCACAACGATGGAGTTTCCATGGCATTAGTTCCCAAGCACTCTGTTTGCTTTATACATAGAAATTTAGTTCCCAAGCACTCTCGTTCCATGGCATTACAATGTACTTTTTATAAATAAAACAATTTATGGACAAAATTTATAAAGTTAATATAATTATATTTCAATTTTTCCCAAACATCAAGTAATATCATTATGAAAAATTAGGACAGAAAAAAAACATTTAGAGATTCAAAATAAAGTGGGAAAATAAATATGTCATGTTGATCAGCCATTGCAAAAAATGAAACTAAAGATAATGAAGAAATGCCAATGACATAGTTCAAAATTATGAATCGCGTTTGTCATGTTATCGTGTGTCTTGTTCCGTTAATCATGAGTTTATTAAGGTTATGGTGTCTACTTATGTTTACTTTATTGTAAAATATAGGCAATCGTGTTGTTCATAGTGTCATTTTTATTTGAATTATGTTCATGTCACCTAAAAAACACGAATTTGTGTGATGCTTATGTCTAAAAAACATTTAAAACATGGTATTGTATCAATAATCAATGTAGCAAGAATACAAAAAAGATAAAAATACGAACCCTTTAATTTTTGGACCCTTAAAATAAAGAACCGTGAGTTTACTGAAAATTGTACAACCAACCATTAATTAGCCTTTATAGAATGAAAATTAAAAAAATATATATCACTAAACATCACACCAATAACCGGGAAGTTCATTCTTGCTTGCCATTAACCTGATCGATTCTTATCACGAAATACATGGTTAGTTGAACTTTTTTGTGATGGGCGTATACATCACTATAAAGTTGCATCAGTGTATTAGAAAAGTCAATGGTTTGGTACCATATCAATAATATCTCAAAGAGGACATCAGTAAATCGACTTTTGTATCCCATACAAAAATAAAAGATTTCCTTTGAATCTCATCCCCTAGTTAGGATAGACCAAAAATCATACATCTCACAAAATTAACAAAATAAAGTATGATAAATATATGGATGGATATTGTGGATACATAACAACTTATAATTATGATTGAGAAAACGAAGACAGTGTTTGGCTTCATAACAGTTGATGGTAAGAACACTAAATGGATTGAACCATTTGCCTATGTTTTCAAACATCTTAGGTGCAAAAAAGAAATAGATTGTTAGAAACGTAAAAAATAAATAGATTGTTAGAAACGTAGAATTTTAGAAACCACCAAATGGATTTGCCAAGTAGAATTTTTTCAAATATCTGATGTTTGATTCAACAGAAACCTGTGTTGGGAGAAATAAAAAAGACGGAAGTAATAGATCAAATAGAAAATAAAAAAGAAATTAACATGGAAGAAATTAAATACACGTGAGGGAATGTCGTTTCATACCGATACCCCAAAGTAATAAAACCGTCATTAAGAACGTGGGTCTCTTCCACATCCTGTTGTTAGCCATAAGTCAACGATAATTTATCGACGACCGCAAAATACGCCACTCTCCGAAGGTAAAAAAAATAGTTGGACCACCGTCATGTATAGATTTGCCTTCATATGTTCGATCTGATTTTTCCCTCTCCGATCTACCTATATCTCTTTGATTTTCCTTCAATAGATGATTTTTGCGATGAATAAATGATTTTTTTCTAAAGGAGATGACGTGGAGTATGTACATGGTTAAAGGAGATGAAGCGGAGTATTGAAGCCCATCAAGAAATAAAACCCACTTTTCAAAAGGTTTAAAACATTGAACACAGAGACACAAAGATCTAGTATGAGAGAGAGAGTACCATTAAGGATACCATACCCAACTCCTTTCATACAAACACAATGACACCATCGTTAAAAATCTTATGAGATACAACGCAAAGGGGAAGAAAAAACCTTTGTTTCTGGTTGAAATAGATTACTAACAGTGGCTAAAAAGTACAGGGGTGAGGTTCACACCTTTTAGTTGGTTGGGTTGGAATAAAATTGAAGACCGATTTTTTGTGATGATGAGAAAGAGGTTTTGATTTCAGATTAAAGTTGGAACCTTCCTAATTCTTCTCGAGCCACGTGAGGCAGGTTATCAGACCTTTAAGACTTAAATCTCTTTTTTTAGCAGCAAATTTAGTCGTGAGTGTGTGTAGCGTTTTAAATCGTTAGATTCAAACCTTTAAGACTTAATCATGTATATAGATAATAAAATCTGTTTATATAGGTTTTTGTATCCAAAGTTATATGATGTGGCATATATATATATTGTACATTGCTCGTGGGGTTAGTGCATGTAGGATTGGTTGCATGGGCGTCCATTCGTGGGATTCTACGGGTAAGTATATATAAGCCTTATTTTATTTTACACATTTGCGCTTCTTTGAATTTCGAGGACGAAAGTCCTATGCTAGTGGGAAAGTATGTAACACCCCGTGTTTTTAAAACACATAATCTTTTGGGAATTTTAAATTTTGGGTAAAAAAGAATTTTTGAAAATCAACTATTTTCATATTTAAAAATGTTGGTTTATATTTATATAAAATAAAATTTTAATTGGAATTGAAATTGGGTTTTCATTAGGGAAATTTTAGCTGTGTAGTTAAAAATAGAGATTCTCTATTATTGCCAGAAAACAGAACCGGTTCAATTTTAAGTAGAACCGGTACGCGTGGTCAGTTCTACAAAAATAAAACTCTTTTATTTTAGAGTTGTGTAGGAGTCAAATTCTTTTTGGTATAAAAACACAAAGTGGCAGGTTTAGGGAGGATTTTAAAACACAATTTAGCCTTTTCCAAAAGCAGGAACCTCCCATAATTTTCACCCTCTCCTTTTTTCCAAACCTGAACCCTTTAAACTCAATTTTCAACTTAAAATTTGAAGAACTTAATCAAGATTTCTCAAGATCATCCAAGAATGATATTTTATTATTTTTTCAAGAAGAACGCAACCATCAAATCAGATTTTTCAAACAATTTTTACAGGAATGAATACTTCCATTGTTTCCCTTTAGTATTATGCAATTTAAATGTTTCCTAAACACTATTAATTATGATTTTCCTAAAATAAATTAGAAAGACTAATTAGGGAAAGTAAAACGAAATTTGCGACTATTTTTATTCAAAACTTTAATATGAATTAAGATTCAAAACCCTTGCATGATTAGATAGAGGTTAGGATTTCCTTACAATTTATAACGTTCGACTGTAAAATAATTCGTAGGGATGTTATAAATTGTCTTCGACATGTAACACCATGTTAATTATGTGCATCTTGTAGAGTAGATATTTATTATTATATGTTTTCAAATATATGAATGGGGATAGAATTCTATAAATTATTGAGAAAATGAATTATTTTAATTAAATGGACATAATTAGGATACATAATGATCTTTCGATAAATTTAATGAATTGTGGGAATAAGTTGAAGATACGTTTTATGTGATTTGTTAATTGTATTAATGATTGACACTGCGGGGACAACGAGATTGTTGGGATTGTTATTGCTCTCACCTTATTTTAGGTTGTCGGCTAGGTATGGGATTAGTAGGTAGGCCTTAGTTGTTTGTAATGCTTTCTTGGTATGGGACTAGTTACTATAGGTTTTACGGATGGATCATTCCTGGGTGGGAATGCATTGTACGTCGTTTTCGTTGGATCGTTAGGCTAGGTGGTTAAATGATAGGTTAGGAGATACTTGTGTTTTGGAGGCTTCTAGGTATGGGATTAGGGGTGGTTTGAAGGTTTATGCTTGATAAAAGGGTGGGTCTAATAGAAAATAATGAGAACTTGGGAAAAACTAATAATTAATGCCTAAGAAAGAGAACGGGCATTTAAAAATGAAATTGCATTGTGAGTATGTGAAGGACTGACAGTTATCGGGGCGACTGGCTATAGCGATGTGGGTATATGTTAACATCACAAGTATGTGCAGGGATGACAGAATACGAGAGAATTGTCTATAGTGACCTGTCATGCATGGAACCTTATGAGTATGTGTAGTGTTAATGATATTGGGCGAACTGACTATAGTGAGGGGATTTTGGTGTGGTATAGAACTTAATGATGATAGGAGTATGTACATGACTCATAATAGGGTAATCTGACTATACTGATGTCACATAAATAAGATTGGATATATAAATTTAATTAATCATCATGAGTTGATAATTTAATGTAGTAATACCAATTTTTAGGACTTAATCGTTGGGGTGGTTTAGTTATGTGACTAGTTAGTGGTAGTTTATTGTACTCGCATGTTAATTTATATATCGTTTAATTTAAAATACTCTATTGGGATGTTTATCTTATATAATGTTAATGTCTGGGTTTACAAAGCCTAATTGGGAGGAGTAGCTAGTATTCTTACAATGGGATCTGACCCTTTGTGTTGACTAACATTTCAGGTATAGAGCCGGAGTAGCTGCACATGAATGATTGGAGATATATTTAGTAGTGCAGTTGGATATTTCTTTCACTTGCTTTAGTAGTTTAGATTTACTTTCCATTCGTTCGTTTTTATTATGAGACTTTCATTTATGAATTTGGTGGGCCAATCAGTTACACAATTATTTATAGTTTCAGTCAGATATTTATAGTTGGATGATTTCACTTGAGTTTACATTTTTTTGGAGTTTATTTTGGAGATATAATGGTGGTGAATTGTAATTTCTATGATGGTTATGTTTGTTGGATAAATTTGATTATTATCTTGTGATTTTATTTAATTGTTTCATATTTCTTTCACATGCTGAAAATGAAAACTTATTTAGTGACACCCGACATAGTTTGGCAGCGGTGGCTGGTCGCCTCGCTTGCCAGAATGTGCAAGGTGTTACAGTTATCACACTCCATCTAAACAAAAAAGAGTTTCTTCCTAAGAGTCTTCCCACGTTCCCTAATATCATCAATTAATTTACTATCATCATTACCAATAGTACTTTCTCTCAAATTAGCTTCCAACTTTAAGTTATCATTTTTCCACTTCAAACACTCATCATATCACTCCCCTCCTTTTATTCTTCCTTTTATTCTTAATCACCATTCACTTGGGATATACACACTTTGGCCTCAAAATTATCATGCACATAATTATCATCATCGAAAGACTTTTTGTTTAGGCTCACATGAATGGCCGAGAACGTGGTGTAATTATGATCAACAAGGGAATTAGATTTCTCTTCCGATTCACTATCGCTAAGGTTAGCATTATATGCCTTCAGCTTCTTGCCTTCGTTCTTTATCTTAATGGGACACTCAACTACCCTATGTCCATAACCCTCACATCTAAAACATCGATTCGATTTATACCTTTCAAAATTATCATTATGATTTTTAGAGAATTTTACAGCCATGTTAAATTTGCTTTTCTCAAAATTCTTTTCATCTTTTGATTATTTTTAAAACTTGATAAATATCTTAAGCATCTTTACAACACATGGACATATCATTGGAATCGATGTTTGACGCATGCCTAGATAACTTATGGACACTTGCTATGATACTACTTGAAAGTGTAACTACATGCTAGGGTGTCTATGGAAAAGCAAAAACACACAAAACTAATTTAAATTTTTTTAAATTTAAATTAAACTTATCACCAATTAAACCAATTGTTGTATTAAACGATTGACCAATTTATCTTAACATAAACCATGTATCTGGGTGAGTATAGAACATAAAATAAATTAATCACATAACGCCGAACTTACAAGGAACACCAATTGAGAAAAATTTCGGACGACCCAACTAATGAAATTCTTTATGTCAATTACAAAAGGACATGATAAAAGACTTACACAACCGAATCGATTCCACCATAAGGTTTGATGCTCTTCGTTCCTTAGACCTTCTACACAGCGGCATGTAGAAATCCATTTGTGCACTACCACAATGCATGAGTCCACACACGCCTCGATATTCACTAATCCATGCTCAATAATCGTCACACAATACAGAATCCATTGTATGCAAGCAAACCAAGCATGCAATCCACCGTATGAAAATTTTCTCAATCAAGATGATGAGAAAAACCAAACTTGATGCACATAAAAGAATATCTGAAGCATATAATCATTGAATCTTGGATCTTAAACTAGTTGGGTTAAAACTAATGGTTAGAGGATTTTGGTTATAGATAGGAAATTGATTTTTGCCAAATTTCTCAAGTAAAAAAGTCCATAGCACGCATATTTATACAAAAGATATTTTTTGAGGAGGTAGAAACTCATTCAAAAGAAAATAATGTGTTCATTCGAACGAAGTACACAATATCTTTTAAATGACATTGTGAATCCTATTTGAACAGACTTCAAACGACATTTGAATGAGATTCCACTATAAGAAAACAAATATCATTCGATCCTCATTTGAACATCGTTCAACAAAAAATCATTCTCGTTTCAACTAACCAAAAACTTTGTTGGAATGAATTTTGTAAACTTGTTCAAACGAATAAGAAAGTTCGTTTGAATGACTTTTCACAAAAAAAAAAAAAAACTTTATATATAAAAATCGTTTTTATGAAAAATAGCCTCAAATATTATTTAAAACAACACCCAAATGATATCTAGGAATCAAACTAAAACTCATCCATATCTTTTGAGATTCCATGGATGTTGAGGACAAAACGTGGTATGAAACATGACATAATGATGTAGACATACTAACTTAGCCGATACTACAGAGTAGTACCCATTTAACCCTCCCATAAGAGTTAGGCTTGTTGCGAGCACAACCAAAAACTAAAGAAAGTAATAACGGTCGAGCAGGACCAAAGTGGTGAGTGAACCCAAATAACAAGCAAGCTAAGACAAATAGAGTAATATTGGGCGAACAGGTCCAAGGAAAGAATAAAGTAATAACTAGCGAGCAAGAAAAAAACAAGAGTGAAATAATATTGGATGAGTGAGTCCAAATCACAATCAAGCTTAAATAGTAGGCTGGTTAAACAATATTAGGATATCAAGCCCAAAATAGATATGAAGTAATAATGGGTGAGAAGGTCCTAAGTGGCGAGTAGGAGTAAAACAAAGGTAAAGTAATTTTAGACGAGTGAATTCAAAATCGCAAGCAGGGCAAATAAGGCCAATTCAGTGAGGAGGCATTATAAGAGAAACCCAAAGTCATTTTAAGAGCGATGTTTATATAAAAGAGCATTTACTAAAAAATTTATTGTTTGAACATAAGAGTACTTAGTAAAAAACCTTAGCCGAGCAATCAAGGCCCGAGTATATGGTTATTTGGAATCTTTTGAGATTTTTAGTTTGAAGGTTGAGAGGCAAGTACTGTTGAGAAAGATAAGACTCAACCACTCCAGTAACCTAGAAAAGAGAGAATAAGACCATGAGTAGCCCTAGAGGTCACTCACACACTCACATGAACTTACACAACTCACATTTTGTAAAATAAGTGAGTAGTCAAGGTATTTCTCACAAAGTTATTTGGGAAAATTACAATGGCGAGTGCCCCTCAAGACTGCTCGCAAGTTTTCAAAATTGTTTACCAAGTAACTGTTTGAAATATTAAAAAAATCATACTTTTGCCACTATGCACGATATATTTTCTTTTCAACTTTGGTTGCAGCAGATGTCTGCTATTAGAGTGGATGGTGACAAACAGTAAAATTTAACGAAAAATACCATTCAGATATTGTCGTAAGGGAATATCCCTTTGGTGCACATACGTCACGTCAACTCTAATGTTTATCTATAAATAGAGTAGCGAGCCAAGGTCAATATGAGCAGTGTTACTCTGCCCATTTTCACATAGAAAGTATTCTCTCCACGCTCTCTCTTTGGCATTTGAAGTTCTTGTCTCTTTACTCTCAAAGAATCATCACTTTCAAGTGATTCCATTCTTTTTGTTATTACTGAAAAGTTGTACTTAATCATTGTCTTCCTTATATTGTAATCAGAAAGCTATTATTGTATTGAATTTTTTTTTAAATTTATTTATTTCTCTTGAAACTATAGATATCTTGAAGCCTGTTTTCACTGGAGTAGTTCACACTTCACCCTTTCAGACTATTTATAAAGCCCAGTAACACTACCTACCTATAGCTACAATCTTCAATTAAACATACGTCACAGGCTTTTAAGGATAACCACTCAAGACCTAACCTATGACTCAAACGGTTTTATCCAAATGGAATTAATCTAAAACATACAAATTGACTCGATTCAAATATTTCTCCATTCATATATTAACAATGAAAACTCATCTGATGGTTCAAGAACTTGTTTGATAGTTCAAAGTGGATTATAACGGTACATCACAAATGTGTTGAACATGAACAAAGATGATATTCACGTCTAGGTTCTAACTAGGTTAGACTTTCATAATCTAATAAGTTAGCAAAGGGTGATATGCGTGTTATTAATCGTAATAAAAATAACATAAAAATGGCCACATCACAAAGATATACGTGGTTTGATAATTGCCTATGTCCACGGAGAGGTTCCTATGTTGTTATTAATATATGTCAAAGTTCAAAAATTACATCTCCCTCGATCTTAGGGTGAGGGTTATATTTATAGTAGTATAAAGTAATTTAGTTGTTCAAGGAACTCTCCCAGCTTGTTATTGACTCATGTGTTGACTCTGGATTATCACATCCGAGATTATTGGTAACTAACTAAGACTATCGATATCCAACTGAAAAGTGTTTGTATTTATCCATGCGATAAGCATTTATATTAATCTTTGTATGGTTGGACTTGACCAGGGCGGCGTGGTAATCCTGTTGGGCCTTCTTGGACCATACATAATTGGGATTTTATGATTTGGACCCCATAATTGTCCCTATAATTCTTGACTAGAATTAGGATAGAGTTGGGCCAAAGAACTTTAAATCCTCTGTAGGCCCAAAATATTGATCCAAATGATGCTCAAAACTGTTGGTCGGGCATTCTCGTAATTAGTCAAAATACAACGAGGGTATATTGGTCATTACTGGAAATTTGAACCGCTAAAATATATTGTTGAGCCTCGTTCCTTATGATTATCTTCATGCACTTCAAACATCACTATGTTTCAAAATCTGTATCTGTCATTTTGCTCTCTGTTTCTTACTCAAAAAGACTCTTGGAGCTTTCATTCACCTCACTTGCTTCTGTAAGTTCTTCTTTCTCTTCCTCTTCCTTTAAATTGCTCGTAGTTCTCTTCTTCTAGCTTCTATTACATACTTCTTTTGTTCTTCTCCTTTTTCTATTAAAAATGGTGAACACTCTTTATAGGAAAATCTTATATGATTTTAGGAAAAAAAATACTCCATTCCTTCTTAGGTCACAATTGAATGTGCCCCCATACCCAAAAATGCTATTATAGTTGATGGGGGCTATTGGATTTATACTTTAGCCATAGTTCAGGGAGGACTAACCTTTCCACCAAACCAACTTTTTTAGAATTTTGTGAATCTTTTAGGGTCATCCCAGCTCAGTGTGGCCCCAATAATTGGCATATTGTTAATGGGGTGTAAAGGATTAATGAGATATATAAGACTAATTTGGGTATCCAAGAGATTAAGTACTATTACTGTTGGTCACACACCAACGATGGTCTTGCGTACCTGAAGGCGGGGAAAGACAACAGGGTGCTCATTGTAAACCTCACTGATTTCAATAAGTGATATTGGGATAAGGGTTTTATTTCCAGGAATTGGCAATATCCGCCTCTCACCAAAGGCGATGAATATACTGGGTTTTTGTGCCCAATTTAGCCGGGTGACATAGGTTAAAACTTACTCCTTATATATCTTATTATATATACATGAGTGGTGCTATGGGTACCAAATAACTCCTCCAAATCTCCCCCAAATAGCATTGATGAGTTGTGTCCTGGAGGGACCCATACCATAAGGTATAACACTTAAAGCTATTTGGGGGAGTTATTTGGGAGACATAGCATTTTCATATATACATATGTATTAGGAACTCTCAGCACCCTCCAATTCTCGAATCTGATTTTTTCATAATTTAGATATATTTTAATTAAACTAATACAGGTGGCTATATCTTGGGTTCCAACGTTTTCCACATAGTCTCTCCCTAAAATAAATTAACGCGCCAAAATAGATTTTTTCCGTATTTGAAACTATCTCACTTCTTTAACTACCCCATCCACATTCGTCTTCTAATAAATAGGTTCCCCCACGTCTCTACCCCTCTTTAATAGCCACTTTGTACCGCATTTGTGTTTTCTTTCTTCATCTCCTTCAATAGTGTAATCCTTTCTCCCTCTGCATCTAGGTATGCTAATTTTCTTCTCTCTCTTACTTGCTTTCACTGCTTAAAAATAGTTACTCAGACGATATTTGTTATTTTTGATTATAAACTAAAAGCATATATATTTGGTGGAGAGATGATGTGAGGCTGAAAACTAAGGTTTAAGTATGTTAATGATTCTTTTATATAAGTCGTGGTGGCTACTGGGTTTACCATTTTCATCTCTTATATGTTGTATATGGGTTGATGAGGCTACTGGGTTTACGTTTTTCCTACTCTGTGGGTGAGTTATATATGCATATATACATATAAATGGTGTGCGTGAGTATGTCAAATAATAGGGGCAGAAAACTCCAACTGTTATGTGGGACTTACTTCATTACATATATAGGCTAATGGGACTTCAAAATGGGTCAATAATATTTGTTTTCGTCTTTAACTTCATAGATCAGACTTAAATATCAGAAAGAAAAAAAAATGAAAGAAAAAAAAAGACAAAAGAAAACTGAAGCTGAGTAAATATTATCTTGATACAATTACATTGGGTACTTATAAATGGTTAGTTTTTTCTTTTTTCTTTTTTCATTAACACTACCATTCGGTAAAAAAATATCAAAAGATAAAAAGTCTATTTTTTTAAACAGTAGAAGATCCCCTCCGATAACTGGGTAGCCTGCCCCGCCCTTTTTTTTTTGTTTTTGATCAAAGGCATTGCAATAGGTTTCACAATTTCCATTGCTTACTAAGATTTACGTTCATAAAGGATTGAATACCTAAATTTCAACACTAATAGAAGATCACAATCATGCTGGCATCAATATGACATCACATTTTCAGTGTTCTTTTCTTTTTGGCATTTAACCTCCTATGTCCCCTGATATTCTAAAGATAGAGGTTGTGTTGTTGATCATAGGAGATATTGTTGGTTTACAAAGTTTAAATCTGCCTATGTAGTCGATAGTTGTTCACGATGAAAGTTGATTAATAACATCATACATTTGTTTCTTTTTCACTTTTTTTCATGCAAGCTGAGTTGTGATCTTGGGTAAGATAAAGAAGGAAGAACCTTATATTCGTCTCTTATTTTTTATTTTTACTTTATACCTGTAGAAACATTTGTTTGTTCCTAAAAACAAGAGAAACATTACACACAACCCATGCTAAGCGTGATAGAAGTTGTGCCCTGTCAACTTCATTTCTCTTGCTACCCAATGTGGGTATGAATTTGTTGTTATAAATATACGATTTCTTAGATAAAACTTATATACAAATTTGTTGTTAGTGGTATATAGTTTATATATTTTGGTTTGAGACTCTAACACGTGCTTTTTAATGCTATACGTATATATAGTTGATAGATCTGTTATAACATATATGGGTTACCCACAAAACTCATAATTTTTTTATAGTGGTTTTGTATAACAAAAATATACAAAATTCGGTATATATATGCATATGTATAACGTATATATAAATTTACTACAAAGTACATACTTGCGTATAAAGTTCTCATAATATAAGTTATATATGAAAAACACATATATGTTGGTATACAGTTATCATATCGGCATCCTTTATCTCGCGTGCAAAAAAAAAAAGACTCAGGGAAATTGAATCTGAGCTATCTTTCACGATTTCGAATGCAGTCATCTGAAGATACTGCAGTTTTTACCATGCGATTAGTTTTTTTTCCACATGTTAGGGAGATTATATTATTCTTGGTATGAAGTTACCATATATGCCACTGTTTAAAATCTTTTTTTTTGCTAGAAATTATTTTTATATATTGAAAATAATCCTATATTTTTTAGAATTAATTTGTATTTGCTGGAAATTATATTTATACGTTGTAAATAATTTTTTACTAATGATATTCATTTTTTGTTCGTTGCATATTGTTTTTAAATGCTTGAAAAAAATTTAAACCGCTGAAATATATTTTGTTATTACTAGAAATAATTTTAATTGGTGAAAAAAATTTATTATTTCTTAAAATCATTTTTCACTTGCTGAAAATTATATTTATATGGTGATTTTAAATTGTGGAACCCTTTTCTCACTTGCTGAAAATATTTTAGTATTTGCTAAAATCATTTTTATATGCTGAAAATAATTTAATATTACTGGAAACTCATTTCTTATCCTACACATAATTTTTATTTACTGGAAAAAACTTATTATTAATGAAAATCGTTTCTTCCCTGTTGAAAATTATATTTATATGCTGGAATTAATTATTATTGTTGTAAATTCATTTTTATTTAATGAAAATTATTTTTAGTCTGAAAATATTTTTATATTGCTGTAAAATCATTTGTTTATTCCAATAAATAATTTTTATTTGCTAAAAAAATTATTATTGTCGAAAATCATTTTTATTTGCTAGAAATTAAATTTATATGCTTGAAATACTTTTATATTGATTGTAAGGACATAAATTTTCAATTGAGTCCCTGTATTGTTTTGACTTAATTCCGTGAACAAAACTGTGTTTGTAATATGTCATAGGGAAATTTTTATTTTGTCACAATCCCTCTTGGTCTATGACGTATTGAAGAAATTGAAGACGTTGCGGCAAAGCTTCAAAGAATTAATCATGGCAAAGTTTAATTTGGTGCAAGTTTATTCTTCTTCAAGTTAGTTACATTCCGAGATAAAAAAGGTATGAATGCGTATAATTAATGGTTCTCGGCATTGTTTTTATAAAAAAATAAGGACGTAATTTTATAAAGAAAAATGTTTTGAAAGTGTTTTAAATGTTTACACTACGTTTTATTCTGATAAGCTTGAAATAGAGTTTGACTTTTTTAGATCTCTTTTGGAAGAAACGTTTTAAACAAAAAGTCAAAAAGTCAAACTGACACGCAGCGTCGTTCAAAGGACATAAGAGCTCGTTCGAGCGAGATGCTCATGTCGTGCGAACGAGGTGGCATTTTCGTTCGAGCGACATTATTTTCGAGGTGGTGATTTTTTTCGTATTTAAAGCGTGTTTTCATCAGATTTTTCAAGTGTGCATTCTAGAAAAACAGTTTACGATCCAGTACGAGTATTGCACATGTATTTAAAGGTTTCAATGCTTAAACACATCCTTAGAGTTTGCAAAGATCCGTGTTATCATTATTATATGTTTATGTGATCTTGCTGCAACAAGAAGGTTTGTTCTACAATTGAACATCAGGGTTTCATGGTGAAGAAAAGAGAAGGATTTCTTGTTTGATATCGTAGACGTATCAAAGCCATGAGATGGACACCGAGATATACATGAACGCAAGTGTTGTGGACAGGTATCGTGGAAGACGAATTTTCTGCGTGGGCACTATTGAAGAACGGTAGAAGATCAGAAGGAGCGTCAAGACCCGTGGGGATCGAGTCATTGAGTAAGGCTAATCTATCTTTATAAAATCTTTGTTCATAGTGATTGTCTGGCTTGGGCCGTCCGAGGTTATTTTCTCATTTTGTATTTTTTCCTCCTACATCCAACGTTGTTTCCCCGGCAACGACGCCATTTGATAGGCAGGGTTTCTCCGCGGCACGAGATTCACCTACAAGCCAGTCGTTTTGAATTCGGCTCACCTGAACTATACAAAAACCTAAATTACGACTACACTCAACGGGTGAGTATAGCGGTAAGTCGGGTATCGAAAATCCATAGAGACGAGTTGCTAGAATTTATATGATTTAATACTCCGAAATAAAAGTGTTAAAGATGATTACAAACTAAAAGAAAAGATGCATAAAAGGGAAATGTTAATCTAGGCAATGTATTGAAACTATATTATGAAAGCGAGTAAAATTATAGATTGCGTTGAATATCCCTCACCCGAGTTAATTTGTATAAAATGGTTACATGGGTCGACGAGTTATTAAGAACGCGTCTCGTTTCGGCAGTTAATTAAACCAAGGGTTGTCACGCCCTAAATCATCATAAAGGCCTAATAAGATTTTGGCGTCAACAAATATCCTAGAAATTACGTGCGAAAGGTCGTAAGCACGGAACGTACATGATATGCCCCGTCAAATCTCCTAGGCGTAATAACTAGGACAACGCACTAAAATAGACCCATAAACACCATCACCAAAGCAAAGCAACGCGTCAACTCGAGTGAGTTCAATTCAAACACAACCTAATTTAAATTAGCTAGAAAGCATGTTAAAAACGCGGTAAATGAAAGCGTGTAAATAAACGCGGTAAATCTACACTAGATAGCAAGTAATCAAAGCATGTAAATAAAGCATGTAAACCTAAATTAGAAAGCTTGTAAATGAACTAGAAAGCAAGAAATGAAGAAATATAAAAACTACATTAATGGAGAGGATGATGAATAGTCAACATTCAAGCCCAAAAGTGTGTCAATCCAAGAAGAAATGAAGAAGAACTAAGAAAATCACCCAAACCCTAACCTATTCAATCTTCTAAAACTATCTAAAAACGTTCCATTCTGAATATTACAACAAAATTGGTATATATACCAAGTTAGAATAAAAGAAAAGAAGAAAGAAAATGAAAATAAAATATCTGTAGGAAAAAACATGGGATCTATCGATCGAGCCTGGGGGTCGATCGATCGATGATTAAAGAAAATAAAGTAAAGCAAAGATAAAAATGGTTTAATCAAGATAAAAATGGTTTAAAGTAAAAATTGGTTTTTCACAATTTGGTTTGGTGCTAATTAAAAGTTGGATAATTATTTTGGTGAAAATTGGTTGATTTGAAACACACATAGGGACCACCCCATTTCTACAAATTGGTATCAGAGTGGGTTACGCTAATTTATTACGTGATTCTAATTTTTGTTTATCTGATACATTTTGACTACTCGTGTTGTCAAATTGGTATAAGAGCCAGAAAACATATTTTATTTATTTGTGACCCCGTGTGTTTTCAAAGATGAATTTTGGAAATAATGAACTTTTTCGAACTCCTATTTTTGATGGCACTAATTACACCTATTGGAAGATGAGAATGAGAAGTGCATTCAAATCTATTGATGAACGTATATGGATAGCAGTTGAGAAATGTTGGACACCCACTGTCACTATTTTAAAGCTTGTCGAGTCATGGATCGAAACTGAACATAGACTTTCACAATATAATTGTAAGGGCTTGCACGTTATTTCTTCACATGTCACACCGGAATAATATAATAAAATTATGACTTGTGAAACATCAAAAGAGGCTTGGGATATTTTGTCACTCACTCACGAGGGCACTAGCACGGTTAGGGTGTCAAAACTTCAAAATCTCAGTACATAGTCTGATACCATTAGGATGTTAGAGAGTGAAACTTTTGATGAGTTTTATGTTAGGTTATCCAATATTGTCAACTCGTCATTTAACCTAGGTGAGAAAATTCTTGATAATCGTGTCATTAAGAAAATCCTTAGGTCTTTGCCTAGTAGGTTTGATGCGAAATTGACTATTTTAAACTCCTTGGGTAAGTTAGAGTCGACTAAACTAGAAGAGATTGTAGGTGACTTACAAACTTATCAAATCGACATGATTACCTCCAAGAAAGTGCCTAAGGAAGAAAAGGGTATTGCTTTGAAAACTTGGAAGGAGGAAATCAAAGTTTCGGATTCCAATTTTGAGGATGTAGCTTTGTTGGAAAAGAAATTTAAAAAATTTATTAAGTTTCAAAAGTAATCGAAAGATGCCAAGAAATTTAAAAATTCAAGAACAACAAAGTTTATCCCACCTCTAAGGATAAGTTTGAGAAGCCTAAGAGAGATGAGTCGGATAAATGTTTTGGATGTGAGGGGTACGTTCACAAAGTTGAGGAGTGTCCCACTAGACTTAATAAAGAGGGCGAGGAACCCATTGTTTATAGTTCCACCTTAAGTGATAGTGATCCGGAAGAGGGAGAGAGTTCCCCATTGATCGTAACTTCGTTGCGTTTATGCCATGTCATGTGAGCGATGATGATTCTCATGTGAATGACACTTCCGAGGAGGTTTTGAGTGAATCCCATGTTAGTGAGCGAGAAGAGAGTGAAGAAGAGGAAATAGATGTGAAAGAGTTGCAAGTTGCATTTAATGAGTTGTATGCCGATACGGTTAAGGTGAAAAAGGAAAATGCAAAATTGCAAGCTAAGTTGAATGAGCGTGCCATAGAAAATATTAATAGTTTGATTGAGGATCTTAGGCCACGAGAGAATAAGTTTAGGGATAAACTAGAGTTTGTGGAGAAAGAGAGAGATAGTCTTTGTGGTTTGATGGAGTCTTTAAAAAAAGGAGATTTTAGCGTTTGAGGGGCCTAGGAATTTGCTCGAGTTTAGGATTCATGAGTTGGAGGAGAGATTGAGAGACTTGTCTGAGTTAAGTTTGATTTGGAGGATAGGTCGGAGAAGTTAGATAAGATCCTAGGCACCGCCCAAATTAAGGGAGATAACGGAGGTATAGGTTTTGATGAGAGAGTTGTTCCCATTCCCCCCGCACGTGTGAGAAACACTAGGAAGGTTAGAAAAGGTCCATATATAGGTAATCAATCCCACCATCGCTACATTTGCATGTTTTGTGGTAGGAAAGGTCACCTTAGGCGTAATTGTTACGACATTAGATAAGCTGCTAGGAAGTTTAGGAATAAAGTTGCCTCGGTTCCCCAAACCCCTATGCGTCGTTTTACACATACTTGGGTTAGGAAATCGGATTTAGTGGCTTTAGGAATAAAAATTCATGATTCTTGTTTGGGTGCACTTGATTCTTCCCATGCTAAATCCAAAGGATGATAGTTTTGCCTTATTTGTCATATGCTAGTTTGCTTCATGATATATTCATTGCTAGTATAGTGACATCCTATTGAAAAAATACAAAAGATTTTCTTTTTGAGAAAACTTTTGAAAAACCAAAAAGATTTTTCTTTTATTTGAGTTAAAATATGAAGAGCCAAAAAGACATGTTTGATGTGGTATATTGGTGTGCTTGGACCCCCCCCCCCCCCATCGTTTAATTATCCATGTGGCTAGGACATTTGGTCATTATTATCGATGCTTAGAATGATCTTAACCATTGTTTATATTGGGGTTGTTTCGAATTTGATATGCATTTTGATTCGACTTTGTATATATGCCAACATTGCACACATGCACAAGTTTATATGGATGTTTGACTTCTCTTGCATATTTGAATTTAGTGAGGCGTTCTTATCCCAATCTTTTCATCTATGCGTAAGTAGACTTAAGGAGAAGTGTGTACGTAAGAACTGTTTACCGTGAGGATTTGAATTAAAAAATCTTGAGTGATTCACGGGAAAGGGCTGCGAGAGTTCAAAATTAACTCATCATGAAATCCACCGTTTAAAAGGTCCTAAAAGAAAATGCAATATGCTAAGAAAAGGGCCAAATTAGTTTAAAAGAAAATATGATATTATTGAGGGAGTTTGGATGGATTAAAAAAATTTAACGGGTTTGCACAACTAATCCTAATGTTGAAACATTGCAATTTGACGCTAATGTTTGTAGAATCGTCAAAATTCTGGATTTTTGTGCATGTAGTATGTTTAGTTCATTAAGATCACACTTTAATTGTCATATGGCTATAATAAAGTTTGATGATTTATCGCTATCAATTAGAGCCTTTTGATCTTTTCGATGTGTTGGAATTGATACTCATTTGTTGTAGTTTCATGCCATACATTCTATGTCCATGTTTGATCACATCGGTACTATGTTTGCATGTAACTCGCATTGTTTGTTTTTATGCATTTTTACGTTTTGTGTTAAAAGCTTACTGTTTTAGCACTATTTTGCTGCTGTCAGGCCCTTCATGGTATTTTTTTTTGGAAATTTTTTCATCGGGTAAAAATATAAGATATTTCTGGGAAACTGGGAAAATTGGGCCGTCGCGAGATCTGGTTCGAACGACATTACCTTGTAGTGAGATGTATCGTTCGAGCGACGTCCTCATCTCGTTTAAGCGACGTCCTTGGCTCGTTCGAACGACAACCTGAATTCTTGCTTCTGATTGGTTTGCAGTCCACTGGTTATTATGGTATATTTTTTGTACTACTGGAAGCTTTCTGGACTGATTGGTTTATATGCAAGTTATATTGGTTCATAATTGATATTTTTCATATGATTTTGTTTATCACACCTGATTAGATCGCTATATTCTTTGTGTGATTCCTTGGTTTACTAGCTAAGAATTTGTCATTACTTGATCGTATTTAGCTGGTTGTTTCATGATTATCTAGCGATTTCAAATCTCAAATTAATATATTCTCATGCTAGATACTTGTTTATTGGTTTATCTTTTCACAGGATTGTCTATTCGAGACAAAAAGGGGGAGAGATGTATGTGATGTAGGGGGAGATTTGAGCAATTTTTTTTATTACATCTTTTACAAATTGGTATTACAAATTGGTATCATTTTGTTGCTCAATTGTTTAACAAATAATTTTTAGAGTTTATTCATATTGGTATCTATTGTCATTTGGTATCATTTGGATATATATTGGTTTCGTTTGTTCCTCCATACTTCACTGGGTATTTATTTGTCTGTTTCATGTGTGTAGGTATGCTTCAGAGATTCGAGATTTTAAGTCTAGATCACATTCAGACAGTTCATGCTTGCCCGTGCTTCATATTCTAGTCTGTGTCCTGTAATTTTTTACTTTGGATTTATGGAATGGGATTTAGGCGTCATACGGCTAGACGACCCGACTTAGGCATTTCACTTGTTTGTTTTTATCCCGGAATAGTTAAAGGGGGAGATTTGTAAGGACATAAATTTCCAATTGAGTCCCTGAAATATTTTGACTTAATTCCGTGAACAAAACTGTGTTTGTAATATGTCATAGGAAGATTTTATTTTGTCACGATCCCACTTCGTCTATAACGTATTTAAGAAATTGAAGACGTTGAGGCAAAGCTTCAAAGAATTAATCATGCCGAAGTTTAATTGGTGAAAGTTTATTCGTCTTCAAGTTAATTGCATTTCGAGATCACAAAGGTATGAATGCGTATGATTAATGGTGCTCAGAATTATTTTTATAAAAAATGAGGATGTAATTTTATAAAGAAAAATGTTTTAAAAGTGTTTTAAATGTTTACACTACGTTTTATTCTGATAAGCTCGAAATAGAGTTTGACTTTTCTGGATCTCTTTTGGAAGAGATGTTTTAAATAGAAAGTCAAAAAGTCAAACTGACACGCGGCGTCGTTTAAACGACATAACAAATCGTTCGAGCGAGATGCTCATGTGGTGCGAACGACATGACATTGTCGTTCGAGCGACACTATTTTCGAGGTAGTGATTTTTTTCGTATTTAAAGCGTGTTTTCATTAGAGTTTTCAAGTGTGCATTATGAAAAAATAATTTACGATCCAGTACGAGTTTTGCACATATTTTTCTAAGGTTTCAATGCTTAAACACATCCTTAGAGTTTGCAAAGATTCGTGTTATCATTATTATATGTTTATGTGATCTTGCTGCACCATGAAGGTTTGTTCTACAATTGAACATCAGGGTTTTATGGTGAAGAAAAGAGAAGGACTTCTTGTTCGACATTGTAGACGTATCAAAGCCATTCGGTGGACACCGATACATACGTGGACGCGTATGTTGTAGACAGGTATCGTGGAAGATGGAATTTCTGCGTGGGCACTGTTGAAGAACGATAGAAGATCAGAAGGAGCGTCACGACCCGTGGGGATCGAGTCATTGATTAAAGCTAATTTGTCTTTGTAAAACCTTTATCCATAGTGATTGTCTGGCTTGGGACATCCGAGGTTGTTTTTCCGTTTTGAGTTTTTTCCTCTTACATCCGGCGTTGTTAGTATTCTTTGCTTTACTTTACTTGCTTTAATCACTAGATGCATGTTTAGGATTAATCAAGATAAAAATGGTTTAAAGTAAAAATTGGTTTTTCACAACTTGGTTTGGTGCTAATTAAAAGTTTGGATAATTATTTTGGTGAAAATTGGTTGATTTGAAACACACATAGGGACCACCCTGTTTCTACATTGATTAAAATCATTTTTTAATTGATTAAACCACATTTATTTGCTGTATATATATATATATATATATATATATATACATTGTATCGTTTATAATGTTTCCTAAAGAATAAAAATACGTTTCTCTCTTTATATAGGTTATCTTCCTACATTCTACTAATTATTTTTCAAAACAAATTGTCTTAATTATTCTGTTTTTATTTTCACATACCTTTTTTGTTTTTATTTATGGTTTATGAGATTTTTTTCTTTTGTTTTCACATGCAATGTCCAATGCCTTTAATTTTAATTGATGTAATAAAGTGTGTTAATAAACTAAATAAAGTATCGTCCTTATTTATATTAAAAATAAATTCATGTAATGAAATAATTGACGTACAAAAATATTAAACAAAATATAAAATTAATTAACAATGACAATACCTATAAACAAAAAATAATAAGAAGAATACTTATATACATAAAGTTTGAAGCGTACAATATGTAAACAATGTGATCGAAAAGCTTTACACATACCCGTGCACATAATACCCTTTCTGATCATTTACTCACGATGCCTCATTCCAATTACTTTCTAATAAAATAATAAAGTGCGTTAATGACATAAATAAAATACCACACTTATTTATAGTACAATAAAAATAAAAATGAAATAAATTAAGAACAAAAATATTAAACGATAATACTGATCAATTAGTTACAACCCCTCATGCCATTAACTTTTAATCAGATAATACCTTTTGTTTGAATTTTTTTATCCATAATGTAGATTGACTCAGACCTTGCAAACACTATAAGTCTTACATGTTATCTTTATTATTACTTATCCCGAGTTATTTCACATTTATCATCTAAAAAAATGACTACGAATTTGATTGTAGATTCATTTCATAAAAAATCAAGGGATAAAGGTTAATTTGTGTTCCGCTAAGGTGTGTAGCGACTAATAGTGAGTTCATATTTTATTTACCATTAAATTTCATTAAAGGTGAAAAAGCTAAGTTATTTTCTTCATTCCAAAATCTACGAAATAGACTGATAACAAGAATGAGGTATGTAGTGTACACAATTTACATTGTGTGTTTTAATGTGTGTTGTATTTTTATTTACTTTTCATTAAAATCTATTCATGTCTTTTCAACTTTTTATGACATATATATGGATTTACACGCTACGAATACGATGAAAATTCGTATTTGCAGTGGCTTTAAAAAAATGAATATCGTTGTCATTTCTGCAAAAGTAGTTTTTGCCGTTTTTAAGGACTACTTTATTTTTAAAATTCACTTTGCAATGTTTTTTTTTCTAATTTGGATTTTGAGATGGTGATTCGTTCTACGACATTATGGTTCTTGCCATTCATTTCATCATATTCATTTTAAGTCGTATTCTTTATCCACCATACTCATGGTTATGGCTACGATCTTCTTTTTAAATACTGGTAATAATTCTATTTTTTTGAATAAATTATTTTAAAAAGCGTTATACCCGATCGTGCATCACACGGGTCACCACTAGAGTAAATGTATATATATATATTCTAGATTATCTTTATTAATAGAATTTCTCTTTCTTGGATCTAAGTAGCTCGTTCGAGGAAGAAAAAGCCCTCTTTTGCCCGTATCAAGATGGTTGGATTACTGAAGGCTTGGAAGGTGAGGGAATTGCTTCTGGTGACGATCATTCCCGCTTGGACTCATTTCTTTTGGAGTATAAGAACACTACTGGAAGATTCATTACTCACCAAGTAGATGATATCCCTGACCTTTCCCTTCCATATGAGGAATCTTCTTCCTTCGAATCTCTTGATGTCGACTCCATCCTTGTTGACGAGGAGGATTTCACAATGCCCAGGAATATTGTTTTATTGATTGATGATGATGACGTGGAGGTTGGGGCTTCTTCCCTCAAGACTAAGTCTTTAAAGAGGAATGAGAGTAAAGGCCCCAAGGTCACTCACTCAAAGTTGGCCATCTGAGAGAAAAACAAGAAGGATAAGGCCCCCATTGCCCCCCAGCCTTCTAAAAAAGGGGATCTCCCTCCTCTTGTGAGGACTTAACAAACCATGTCCATATCTAGGAATCCCTCCCTACCTTATGGTCTCTTGAAGGGGGTTATGCTCGCAACTCATCGTTAACAGCTCAAACAACTCTCCCCTGAGCATCTTTCATCTTGCATTGCTCAAAATATATCACTATTAAGGAACTTCTCTTTTTCCTTTCTCCTTTCCTTTTTACTTTGTTTTTGCTATTATGATATAGGATTCATCTAATACTTTCCTTATTTCTCTGTTTGCAATTTTGGTAGATTTTGTCCAACTCTTGAATAGTCATCTGGATAATGTCTAAGATCAATGATGAGCTCACTGAAGCCCTAAGAAAACCACAAGAAGCCATAGCCAATGCCCAAAGAGTGTATACTAATGTGAAAAAGTCCACCAGTGACACCATAAATGCACTGAAGATCGAGATCGACCAGTTAAATGTTATGAATACTCAAGTAAAGGTTGAGCAATACTGGTTGGCCAAGGAGGTGGAGGAATTCCCTGTGTCCAAGGATGATTGTTTGAATAAAGGATTTACTGAAGCCTATAAAGATGCCAAACTCCAGTTAGTGTACATCCGTAAATCTAACTTTAAGAAAAACTAGGATGTAACCTTGGTGAGGACCAAGGTCCTAACTAAATCTGACCTCTTCAACGAGTATAAACATGGCTCTCTACCAAGGGTTGAAGAGGAGGCTACTACTAGCATCCTAGCTGACCAGACTAGGGATGTGGTGTCCAAAGGAAAAACTTCAGAAGTTTAGGATCAGGTGAAGAAATAAGAATTCTTAGATTAGGACTTGTATTTCTAGTACCATTTCTTGCTTTTCTGTTTGTAAGGGCTTTGCCCGTTTTGGAATTTATTAATAAAAAAGACTTCTCTTTATTTGTAACGTTGTTTGATTGTCTTTGATGAACTTTTTCCTATATTTGTGTTGCTTTGTGTAGTCCATTTTCGAGGATGATAAGTTGTTGTTTGGTGATTTAAATGTCCTTCTTGGTCAGAATACTAGTGCTCAGGCACGCCGAGCATTTGTAGCTATTCGCAAGTCATTTAAGAAAATAACTAGTGCCTAAAAAGACCAGTCATCCTTGGTTACAAAGTTTAAGAATGACTTGAAGGACGTAGGGGATGTTGGAGCCCATATTCTAGAAGAGGTGAACAATTTGAAAGCTCAGCTCACCGAGGTAAAGGATATTAGTATATGGGTTCCCTTCTATAGTTTGAGAATGATGACTTCAATAAAAATCTCGCTGATGCAGAAGATAGTAGTCTAAGATCTCATGTCATGGTGATGTGACTTATCCATAATGTGACCAAGCTTCCCTACCTGTTCAGGATGGGCCTTTGGGTGGCCTAGTCGATAGGCAATGATGAGGGCTGGTCGGATACTCTAGTCAAACTTGAGGAGGCCAAGAGTTTGTCATATAAGCATGGTTGGATAAATGACCTGGGAGTTTTAAAACTTCCCAAAGATTCTCAGCTTTGGTATATGTACCAAGTTAATTGTCCAACATATAGGCACCCTCCCTTTGGCAGCGTTGAAAAGTGGATCCCTTTGGATGTCGTACCTCTTCAGCTGACCTAGAGTTTTTTGGGGTCCTATAACAGTGATGATAAGTTCCAGCCAAATCTTAATGATTGTCAAAGAAAAGAGATTAAATAATTCCTTACTCACCGATCATAGATAGTGTAATTTTTATTTCTTATAATGATCTTTTGTAAATTTCACTTTTTATAATTTATAACTGAGTGTTATAATAAAGTTAATTCAGTACCAATTTCACATATTTGCCCATTACTTTATGCCACGCATGTATTATATTTGTCTTGTATTACCTTTTAGGTTATGTCATCACAATAACTTAGGCCTAGAACATACTATGGAAAAAATGCACCTGGTATAAGGGTAGTCCACCCGTTCAGGATTTTATCCGACCAAGTTGAGTTAGTCTAGTGTATGGGATCCCTCGTAGGGATTTTTCTTTCCTTGGAAATTCATGAGGTCGTTTGAGTTTGTACTGACAAAGACCTGAAGACCTTAATTTTAATCATAATTAGCAAGGTTTCCATTGTAATTAAGCTAGAGTCTGATTGGCATTTGAAAATTAATGCCAATTGTGAGCCAATTATGTTGGAACAATGAAAATCAATTGAATGGCTAAGTAATTGATCAATTAATCAGTGCCTTTATTAATAACTTAAATATGAACTGGTGCAATATAAGTTTTGAAATGAAAATTTGCAAAAACTAAATATGATGGAAATAAAATTAAAAATACAACTCACTACAAGAATTTACACCATTAGCAACATACATATTATGTTGCTAAAGTTAGAAATATGTTGCTAAAAGGTATTAGCAACATATTTTGCTATGTTCCCAGCTTGTTGTCTATTGTCTATCTAGGAAACCCTTTGGCAACACAATATGCTTGTGTTGTAGAAGGTATACTTTTGGCAACACGCAATTGTGTTGCCAAAAGTATTTTATAATTTGTCAAATTTATAATAAAAAAATATTATTTGTGTTGCCAAAAGTTACTCAACAGCAACAAAAATAGTTGTGTTGCTAAAAGCTATAGATTTTGGCAACATAAGAGCTGTGTTTCCAAAAGGCTATACCTTTGGTAACACAACTCTTATGTTGCCAAATATATTGCTTTTGGCAACACAAAACCTGTGTTGCCAAAGGTATAGCCTTTTTGTAACACAACTCTTATGTTGCCAAAAGTTATACCTTTGGACACACATCTATTCTGTTGCCAAAAGTTATCTTTTCGCAACCAAATATTTGTTGCCATATCCAAAGTGATAGATGTGGATGATAACTTTTGGCGATAAAAAATTGTATTGCCAAAACTACTAGAGTTTTATTTATTACTTATTATTTTTTTCGCAATTGGAAACATTTTTAACATTGCACTTTTTTCATCAAACATACAACCTTATAATCCAAAATAAGATTGAATATTTGTCATACAATCATAAGTAATACAAAATTCTACAATTTTCAACCAAATCTCATAAATATGAATTACAAAATAGTTCATCACAATCCAAGTATAAAGGTACAAAATAAATGCTTCCCAAATACGAACATAACAAATCCTAACACATCAAAAGATGTAAACATGATATAACCTAACACATTAACACATCAAAAGATGTTAAAAAAGTCCACGTAAACTAAAACGATGGTGATAATATGGATCCCCTACACTATAAGAAACCCCAGCTCCAAGCCACCACGAACATATTAACTCCAAGCAAAATCCATCATCAACCTGCACAAAATACAAAAATAAATGACTACATGAGTTTTTATAACTTCAAATGCATGTATGTTTAACTTAATCAATTTAAAACACTATTTAATTTCAGAAAATTTTGACAGAGTTTCCTTTGTTTATTCATGAAATCCAACCTGTTTTTAACATTAAAATAAACCCAACAGCAAAAAATACACATAAACCACCATTAAATCTCTTTCACCGATTTCATATCTAAAAATAGTATCCGAATAACTACATAAACTTAAATAAGTATCCGAGTAGCTACATACCTCGATCCTCCGTATCCATTGGCTTTTCCATGTGTCGCAAATCCATTTTCATTTTACACAAAATACAAAATAAATTATAATCTATTCGACTTCAAAGGATAATAATAATTTATAACTATTATAGTTATATATATATATATATATATATATAAACATTTATATATAAATAGTTATATATAACTGTTATATAAACAATTATAATAGTTTATATATACAACAGTTATATATAAACAGTTTACTAAAAAAAACTCCTATATATATAACAGTTTATATATTTAGATATATATAAACTGGTGTTCATATTTTTTTTCATATATATATGTATAAAACTGTATATATACTGTTATATATATATATATATAAACTCTATTGCCTGTTTATACTAATGTGCACCCATTGATGGGATGTTTTTATACCTAAGTAATTTTTTGCAAATCTACATTGTATAGTAAAACAGGAATTCCCGTGACTGTGATCGGTTACTACGAGTTACAGTGGTCCCATTCGAGGTGTTCGTGCCTCTTACGGGACAATCCGTGTGAGGCGTTCGTGACTTTTACGGGACCGTTTTGTGGTTGTTTTACATTTTCACCGTTCGATGGCATGTTTTTATCCTCAAGTCTAATTTTTTACAAATTTACGTCGTACACTCAAACCGGAAGCCCCGTGACTATGCGATCGGTTCCTACGAGTCACATTGGTCCCGTGCGAGGCGTTCGTGACTCACACCGGACCGTTTTGTGGTTGTTTTACATTTTCACCCATCGATGTCATGTTTTTATGCTTAAGTCTAACTTTTTATAAATTTACGTCGTACACTCAAACCGGGAGTCCCGTGACTACGCGGTCGGTTCCTACGAGTCACATTGGTCCCGTACGAGGCATTCGTACCTCTTACGGGACCGTTTTGTATTTGTTTTATGTTTTCATCCTTCGATGTCATATTTTTATCCTTAAGTCTAAATTTTTACAAATTTACGTCGTACACTCAAACCGAGAGCCCCGTGATTATGCGGTCGGTTCCTACGAGTCACATTGGTCCCGTGGGAGGCGTTCTTGACTCTTACATAACTGTTTTGTGGTTGTTTTATATTTTCACCCATCGATGGCATGTTTTTATGCTTAAGTCTAACTTTTTGCAAATTTACATAGTACACTCAAATCGGGAGCCCCGTGACTATGCGGTCGATTCCTACGAGTTACATTGGTCACGTGCGAGGCGTTCGTGCCTCTTACGGGACCGTTTTGTGATTGTTTTACGTTTTCACCCTTCGATGGCATGTTTTTATCCTTAAGTCTAACTTTTTACAAATTTACGTTATACAATCAAACCCGGAGCCACGTGACTACGCGGTCGGTTCCTACGAGTCACATTGGTCCTGTACGAGGCGTTCGTTACTCTTATAGGATCGTTTTGTGGTTATTTTATATTTTCACCCATCGATGGCATGTTTTTATGCTTAAGTCTAACTTTTAGCAAATTTACGTCTTACACTCAAATCGGAAGCCCTGTGACTACGCGGTCGGTTCCTACGAGTCACATTAGTCCCGTGCTAGGCGTTCGTGACTCTTACTGGACCGTTTTGTAGTTGTTTTACGTTTTAACCCTTCGATGGTATGTTTTTATGCTTAAGTTTAACTTTTTACAAATTTACGTCGTACACTCAAATCGGGAGCCCTGTGACTATGCAACCGATTCTTACGAGTCACATTGATCCCGTGCGAGGCATTCATGACTCTTACGGGACTGTTTTGTGGCTATTTTACATTTTTACCCTTCGATGCCATGTTTTTATGCTTAAGTCTAACGTTTTGCAAATTTATGTCGTACACTCAAATCGGGATCCCCGTGACTACGCGATCGGTTCCTACGAGTCACATTGGTCCCGTGGGAGGCGTTCAAGACTCTTACGGGACTGTTTTGTGGTTGTTTTACTTTTTAACCCATCGATGTCATGTTTTTATGCTTAAGTCTAACTTTTTACAAATTTACATCGTACACTCAAATCGAGAGCCCCGTGACTACGTGGTCGATTCCTACGAGTCACATTGGTCCCGTGCGAGGCATTCATGACTCTTATGGAACCGTTTTGTGGTTGTTTTATGTTTTCACCCTTCAATGTCTTGTTTTTATCCTTAAGTCTAACTTTTTGTACATTTACGTCGTACACTCAAACTGGGAGCCTCGTGACTACGCGGTCGATTCCTACGAGTCACATTGGTCCCGTGCGAGGCGTTCGTGACTCTTACTGGACCATTTTGTGTTTGTTTTACTCTTTAACCCTTCGATGTCATGTTTTTATCCTGAAGTCTAAATTTTTGCAAATTTACGTAGTACACTCATATCGGGAGCCCCGTGACTACGCGGTCGGTTCCTACGAGTCACAATGGTCCCGTGCGAGGCGTTCGTCACGTTGGTCCCATGGATAGGTTAACTAATTTTATCCATGAGACAATTAATTTGAGTAAGATCGCACAAGAGAGTGGACGCATGTTTAAGGCTCAAATCTAGAGCATGTATCCATTTTATTGGAATCTACAAATTAGGTGGATTTCATCTATTCCAACTGGTGCATTTAATGCAATTAGTGCAACAATTTAACTATCAAGATGGTCTTTATCGCATCTTTCATCTTGCATTGGATCTTAGTTTATTTCTAGTGTAGTATGCTATACACTTCGACTTATTTTGATGTTGAATTTATCAAAAGGGTTTAGCATGATCAATGGTGGATGTATTCTAAAGGAGACCTGCTTATTTGGATGCATTATGCACATGGACAATAGATTTTCACCCACAGTTGCTTTTAATATGGATGTTCTTATTTTTAAATTCATGAGTTAAAATTAAAAAAATGAAAGCAAATATGTTCTTATACGAGTATCTGGTTGATGAATTTCATTATTAGAGACTATTAAAAGTCCGTGAATTTGAGTAAATCAAAGAAAACATCGTTGTTTTTGTATGTTTTTTCCTTTTGGAAGTTATTCATAAACACCTTAAGCTGTTTATACATCTAGTATCTATTTTAGGGAAAATAGTTTGTTAAAATATTACTACGCAAATGCTTAGAGAAATGTGGAACATGATAGATGATGAGAATTTAGAACATAAGAATCTCCCTCAGAAATAATGGTGAAAAAGTAGTGATTTTCTTTGTTTGTCATTGTGATTAGTTTTCTTGGCAACCAAATTTATTTTGAAAGAAAATTTTACCTTTAGGCTTTGAAATTTTTTTAAGTTTTGAAAATAAAATGTTTTTTTCTAACTAATGTTTATTTATTCACTCAGGGAAGTCTTTTATGTTTTATTTGGCCTTGCCTATTTACTTGTTATTTATTGTTGCTAACGGTTTTGTTTTTGAAAATTTGGTTTCTATGTTATAGGTATTATCTTGATTTTATAAGTGCACATTTTGATATGATCGGGTGGTTTTCATTCTGAGAACTGAAAAAATGTGGATGTCGGAGCCAAAAATGTTCAAGTAAGCCTAAAATTAATGGATACTTGTATTTTGGTCATTTTCTTTGTTTTTCTAAAATGGGTACTTTTATTTTTGGTTTTTCTACACTTGGTATTTGTGGGTACGATTAATGATGTTGAATTATTTGATGGGTAATGGTGTTTTTGGTTCTTTTGTTACAGTTGGTGGAGAAGGATACCGAAACGACTATATCTTTATTTTGGACAACCATTAATGCAGGAGATAGAGTGAATAGTTCTTTGAAAGATATGACTATATCTTTTGTTTTGAATTTTATCTTTTGAGATATATTTTTTAGTTTTCAGATGGAAAAAAATGTTTAACAAATTTAATTTGTTACTGATTGGCCGAGCAGTTGATTGAATTGATTTGGATGAGGTCATTGGGGCCAATTTTTTATTTATTTATATCAATATTTGTAAATGTTTAAAACCTTTACTATACGCCAAACAGTAACGGTTCTAAACACTTATATAATGTCAAACAACAACGATTCTAAACACTTATTAATTGTCAAACATTAATAGTTTTAAACATTTATTAAATTTCAAACACTGACGATTTTAAACGCTTATTAAATGTCAAACAGTAATGGATCCAAACACTTATTAAATGTCAATAAGTAACAGTTTTAAACACTTATAATGGGTTAATTAGAGCACACATATATAAGTAAATATTAACCGATTGAACCGTTACTAATTTCAATTTTTAAGTGTTTTGAAACGTTATAAATAAATTATAACTCGCTATTTTATAACGGTTTAAAACCGTTACTATTTAATTTGTAAGTGTTTAAAACACTTATAAAACAACGTTTTTAGTGTAGTGTGCCTCTATTTGATTGGAGTTTGCTTCAATTACCTTCTTGTTGACTAGGTAGCCTAGGAACTTCCCTGCCTGGACACTAAATGAGCTTTTTCTCGCATTGAGCTTCATTTGATAATGCCTAAGGATTTCGAATATGTTGGACAGGTCTTTGAGGTGGTCTTCCTTGCACTATATTTTGATAAGCATGTCGTCATACTTCCATTTTTTCCCCATTTGTTTCTTCAACATTTTTATGACCAGTCTTTGGTATGTGGCTCGAACATTCTTAAGGCCAAAGGCATGACCTTATAATAATACATGTCCAACAGTGCTATGAACAAAGAATTATCTTGGTCGGGGCCGAACATAGAGATCTAGTGGTATCCCGAGTATTAGTCTAGAAAGCTAATTTGTTAATAGGCTAAAGTGACATCGACCATTTTGTCTATCTTTAGCAGAGAAAACTATCCTTTAGATAAGCCCTATTGAGATCGATAAAGTCTATACAGACTCTCCAGCTACCGATGCTTTTGCGGACCACCACTAGGTTTGAGAGACACATCTATAATTGAACTTCTTTGATGGACCTTGCCTCCAGAAATTTTCCTACCTCTGTTTTCACCGCCCTTGCCTTCTCCGGGGAAGTGTGATGAGCTTTTTGTTCGATTGGCTTGAATATCGATTCTACGTGAAGTCAATGGCAAGTGACTACGTGATTAATTCCGTCATATGGTTGCCATGCAAAATTGTCTAGGTTTGGCTTTAGAAAGGTGGTAAACTCCTTTCTTTCCTGGTCGGACAAAGTGGTGCCGATCAGGAACTTACTCTCTGATCGACTCTCGTTAAAAACTACCTCCTTCAGCTTTTCTACGACCCTATTAGCGGGGTGGATTCTGGTCTCCACCACCACTTATCGGTATGTCTTAGTTGCTATTTGAAATGAGTAGCCCTATCTTGAGGCATCTCTGGGAGGAATTCTTTATCTTTCTTTTTACCCAACTTGGGTCTAATGACGACGATGTAGGATTTTTGAGCAATGTCTTGATCACCTCTTTTCTCTATTATACCCTAATATGTGATGCACTTGAGTTTTTGGTGATAAGTTGAAGGTACGTCTCTTATAGCCTGAAGCCACCCTCTGTCAAGGATGACGTGATAAGGTGAATCGATATCGACCACTAAAAACTCAATGAGCTTTGAAATGTTCCCTTCCCTCACTGTCAAGATTACCTTCCCCAATCTCATGGTTATTTTTCATGCGAAGTTGACCAAAGGGACAATAACGTCCTTCAAATTCGACATCTTCAGTTTGAACTTTTAGAAAAGTTCCAGGCACAATACCTCCGAGGAACTCCCCTAGTCCACCAATAACTTGTCCACATCCTACTTTACAATTTTGAGAGTGATTAGTAGTGGATCGTGGTGTCGGGTTCTTTTCCCGACAGAATCTTCCTCTATAAACACTATGTATTTGTTGTAATCCACATCCTATAGTCGCTTGAACTTTCCATCTTAGCTCATGGTGGAATCTATTTAGAAGGCGTTCATAATAGATGTGACCTTCTTGAGTTGCATTCGAACTGTATTTACCTAAATATGTTTGAGGTTGGAATCCATATGTATTATAACAAACTCATGTCTTACCTCATCATCCAGTTCGTTATATAGTTTTTAATCATCATTTACGAAGACCTGGTCAGTCTTCTTCTTTATGTATTCGATCAAGTGCCATGCCTAGGCTAACTCCTCCAGATGAGCGTTAAGGGCCTTGTAGTTTTTTGTCTTGTATCTGCTGTCATTGTGGGAGGCATAATAAAGCATGTTGTTTCTCTTGGTCAGATCTCCTCCCCTTTTTTTGGCCATTTTAAAAACTGCTGGTCATTAATCTTCCTTGGGATTTTATAAATTGGCTCTGTAAAAACCATGTTTATGGTTTGAAAAGATTTGAAAGAATCTTCTTTCCCCCCATTCTTGGATCCATTTTTCTTTTTATTCTCCTTCTTAGGGGCATTCTCCTTGTCTTTGCCTTTGTTCGCCTTAGCACGACCAGTCTCTGTTTGGTTGACATTGACCACATCCTCTATTTTAGCGTACTTTTCGATGCGCGATATGAGGTCATCAATAATGTCATCTTCCTTCTTGGTAAGGTATTGATGCATCGTGGGCGTAGGAGTAAGATGATCTTAAAATAACTACGACAACCTGTTCCTAACAGTCTTTTACATAATTAAAAGTCTCCCGGTAATGCTTGGCGTACTCACGTAGTGTCTTCTATGGCTTATTCCTCATCGTGACCAGACAGTCCGTTCTCTTTGAATATGAGCTGCTGGTTACAAATCAAGTAGTGAAGGCCTTAGCGATAGCCTTGAAGCTCTTAACCGACCCGTGAAGCAGCCTCTCAAACCACTTATGGGTAATGACTCCTAGACTAGATGGGAAGATACGACACATAAGAGCGTCGTTATGATTCCATAAAGTTATGACATGTATATACTAGCGAACATGGTCTATGAGATCCATCTTATCATTGTAAATCTTGAACCACGAGGTCGTAAACTTATTTGAGTGTTTCTCCTCCTCAATGGCTCTTGAGAAGGGGGACTTTATTTATGTTATTAAGGCTCTTCTTGCTCGCTCCTTGGTGTACCTTACCCCTACTTATGATGGGTGTTGGTCCATTTCTTTTTGGACCAAGCTCCTTATATTATTCCTTTGGCACTCTTCATCCTAGTTCCTTCTCACCAAGTGATTTCCATGCTCCAAACGCTCATGATCGTGACCAGTGCTCCTTCCTCGGTTGTGAGTTTTGCTCGCCTGAGGTCTAGGAGTTCGACCAAGTTATTTTCGATTCTCCTAATGGAGTTCTCTTTCCATCTTCTCCAATCTTCACTGAAGGCGTGAATTCTCCTCAATTTGTAGGCGAGTTGCCTCCTCCTACTGTTGAAACCGTGCTTCATATGCGTCAACCATATGTGAGACCTGGGTTGATCTAGGCTACTTATGGCTCTCCTCGAAATGTTGATCCGCTTAACGAAATCTTAGATTCCTATCTTGGTGAACTTCAGATCTAACCTGGAGTAGATCTAGGTCAACTCGCAGGTCATCAAGCTAGGGTACACTATTTGGGCAGTGAGACATTTATTGCTATTCTTTTGTGTAAGTTGCTCTCGAAGAAAAGAAAATTAATTCCCATAGACGGCGCCAATTTTGAGTGAAATTAATCACAATAAATAATCTCTAGAAACTAAGTAATAGAAAGAATATAAAAACACCCACAACATAAATATATACATGGTTCGACAATTGCCTACGTCCATGGAGAGGTTCCTGAGTTCTTATTAATATCTCTTAAAATTTGAAAATTACACCCCCTTGACCTTAGGGTGAGGTTTATTCTTATAGCAGTGTAAAGTAAGTGAGTTATTCAAGAAACTCTCCCAGCTTCCTATTGACTCATGTGGTGACTTTTGATTATCTCATCTGAGATTGTTGGTAACCAACTAAGACTATCAATATCCAACTGATAAGTGCTTGTAGATATCCACATGATAAACATTTATATTAATCTCTTTATGGCTAGACTGGATCAGGGCGACATGGTAATCCTGTTGGGCCTACCTGGACCAATCGAAATTGGGCTTTTATGGTTTGTACCCCACGGGTTCAAATATTATTAATCCTCAGAATTATGAGGATTGCAATTTTTTCATAATTATTTATTTGATATAATGAGGATATATGTCGATTAATTATGCTCAGTTGGAATTTCGGTAAGTTGAATTCAACCTGATCGCGGAAGATTAATATTTTAGTTTTAGTGTAATTAAAAATTTAAGAGCCTAAATAAGGGGTTAACACTTTATCGGTAAAACTGCATGTAAAATATTAATAGTTTATCTTAGCTATGAGAACTTTCTGAGTGGTTCAAGAACTTATTTGATTGTTTAAAGAGGATTATATTGGTACATTGGAATTGCATATAATAGGACCAAGGGTGATTTTTGAGACTAGGTGATGAGTTGATTAGATTTGCATAATCTCACAAGTTAACAAAGGCTGCATAAATTCTTAATCTCGATGATTATGAAGATTAGTACATTAGCATAATCATTTCTTTGATTTTCAATGGGTGAAATTCATTATATTGAGTCAATAATATTTATAGGTTGGGAAATATTTGTGTGGATGTGTATGAGATCACATTCTGGAGGAATCTATGCCCTGAAAATATTCTGGATTGTGATACTCCCTTGATAAAGTTACAAGTTTTGATTTTACCAGTAAACTTGTCTAGTGGATTTATATCTAGTAGAATATCAAACAAGTTATGTTTGAGATTAAGGAAAAAAATAAGACGTTAATGAAAATTGATTAGTGAAATATTAAATTTCACCAAGCGAGTAGTTGATGATTAACGCACAGAATCATATTATGTGTCTAACTTTGCAAACAAGCCCTAATTATTCAAGTAATTTTGAGATAATGAAAATGAATTTCAGTTATAATTATTAGTTGAATTAATTACAATTATTGTGAGAGGAAAATATATTACAACGTGATATGATATTTTCATATTTCTATTTATAAGGCAATTTTATAATAAGTTTGGGTCCCTAGTATAGTGCATTTACGTAGAAGTCCAAACTCTCTGAAAACCCTAATTATCCCAAGTTCACTTCATGTATCTATATATATGGTTCTAGGTAAGGGTAAAAAGTGGTATTAATACTCCTACGAGTGTGTGTACATGTGTGTGTGTGTGTGAAAGAGAGAGAGATAAATTTACTATTTATATTTTTGTGAAGAGGTGAGGAGAGAGAAAGTGATTTCTTTCATAGTTCATCAAGTTTTTATCTCCGAAAGTTCTCATTACATATTCTTTGGTTGGACCATATTCTAGAATATCTAAGGCCTACTACGTATTTAAGGAAGTATTTGAAGGCAGAAGAGAATTAGCAACATCATATTCCTTATTGAATTTTTCTTTATATCGGATCACCTACAAGATCCACAAAGGTATTTTGATCTGAACTCTAGATCTATTCTTTAGATCTAGTCATTTTTATTATCAATTCACATCATCAAGCACCAAATTGATTATTGCTCGTCATTACCCTAACATATAAAGAGTCATTTGGTAAGATTGATGACTAGATTGATTCATATTTTACTGTTAAGGAAAAAGATGTTGATGGAAATGGAACATGATAATAACTGGTGAGAAATGTGAAAAGGAGAAGGGTGTTTTGGAGGAGGTTTGTATGAAGGTTTTAGATTTTAATTGTTTCTTGATGATAGCGGTGTGTGTTCTACTAATGATGGTTGCATTTTTATTGCTTGTTAAATTTTTTGGTGATGGTGAGGTTGGGGTGGTCAATGTTCTTTTGGTAATAAAGGTGTTGGTGGTTGTTGGTTTGGTGGTGGTATTAGTGCTTGTGTAGTGTTTAATTATTTTTCTAAGCATCCAGAAGTTAGGGATTTCGATTTTTGTCTATTTAATGTTAGTCTATCGATTTATGTTAGGGCTTATGAAGTTTGAAGTTGAATACAAAAATTGGATTTCTTTGAGTTATGTATGTTTATTCTATACTTGAATGTTTGAATTCTTTATTTGATGGAATATCTCCATTTAATTGGTTGTAATTGCTTAAGATGTTGACTATGATCAATTAGATTTTTTCATGTACTTTACATTAAATGTGTTCACTGTTGGACATACCAATGAACATGTCCAATACATTTATTGTAAATGGATATATTTGTGTAGTACGATGATTTGTTGGTGTAATTTGTTTATTTATGTGTATACCTTGTTTATTAATGTGTGCACTATAATTACTTTAATCTGTTTATGTATGCTAATTCAAGGAAGAATTTAGTTTTATTTATTTTAAACATGTACTAACATTACTTGTATCTATACTTTGTTTATTTATGATTATACGTTGGTGTATTATATGCATTTACTTTGGTGTATAATATGCGTTTACTTTGTGTGATTATGCGTATACTTTTACTAGTCACGTGTGTACTTATTTTATGCGTAACAGACTTAATAGAAATGGAGAAATATATCTGGAACTGTTTAGTATTTATGTTTCTTCACTGTACATTGCACAAGATGAACTAAGTATAAATAGGTACATAATAGAAAAGATATGGGTAGCCACTAATTTGCACATGATTGACCTATTTAACTAGTAGAACTTGCGTAAGTTTAAATTTCAAAAGCTATGTTGTTGGCTAGTCCGATATTGTTGGAGTATCTGCCGATGTTGGTTGTGCTGTTATTGACTGGGCTGATATCCCCCCGCAAGTTGATGGTGGTCGGGAGTGAATCATCAACTTGTCCCGAATGAATGAGAACCGAGTTGAAGAGAGTCCTTTGGTGAAGATATCCGCGAGTTGATAATCGGTAGAGATAAACTGAACTTGAAGGGCTTTCTTGGCAACTTGATCACGAACAAAGTGAAAGTCAATCTCAACGTGTTTAGTGCGCGCATGAAAGGCAGGATTGATGGAGAGATAGGTGGCACCAATGTTATCACACCAAAGAATAGGGGGTTGGTGAGGAGGAAGACCAAGTTCAGTTAGTAAAGATTTGAGCCAAATTAATTTGGTAGAGACATCGACAAGAGATTTCTATTCAGATTCAGTGGATGAGTGGGAGACCGTCTTATGTTTCTTGGATTGCCAAGAAATTAGGTTAGAGCTAAGAAAGATTGCAAACCCACCTGTGGACTTACGGTCGTCAATGTAACCAGCCCAATCAGAATCCGTAAAGGCCTTTAAGTGTAGAGAAGATGTTTTAGTAAGGTGGAGGCCGTAGGAGGATGTGTGTTTGAGATAGCGAAGAATCCGTTTAACAAGAGACCAATGAGTATCAGTGGGGGAGTGCATGAATTAGCAAGCTTTGTTTATCGGGAAGGAAATGTCGGGTCGGGTTAAAGTGAGATATTGGAGAGCACCAACAGCTTGTCGATAAGGAGTGGGATAATCTAAAGGTGTGCCATTGGTGAGGGAAAGTTTAAGGTTAGTAGGAAATGGGGTGTTGAGAGGTTTAGAGTTAGACATGCCATGACGATGAAGGAGGTCAAGAATGTAACGTTGTTGAGAGAGTAAAATCCCGTTAGACGTAAGGATAATTTCAATTCCGAGAAAATAGTGAAGGGGACCAAGATTTTTGAGAGAAAATTCATGACTAAGAGTGGAAATGAGAGATTGAATTAATGAAGGAGAATTACCGGTAATGAGGATGTCATCGACATAAATAAGGAGATAAAGAATAGTGGTTCCCGAGTGATAAATAAAAAGAGAGGTGTCAGTTTTGGATCCGGTAAAATGCTGGGAGGTGAGAAATTGAGTAAGGCGATGAAACCAAGCGCGTGGTGCTTGTTTGAGACCATAAAGGGAGCGATTGGAGTGGGTTTATTAGGATCTTGGAATCCAGGAGGTTGCTGCATGAACACTGTTTCATTAAGAAAACTATGAAGAAATGCATTATTGACATCCAGTTGAGATACAGTCCAACCATTAGAGATGACAATAGAAAGAATAGTGCGAATAGTAGTCGCTTTGACCACGGGACTGAATGTCTCATTGAAATTAAGGTCATATTCTTGATGAAAGCCTTTGGCAACTAAGCGGGCTTTGTATCGTTCGATCGTACCATCCGCTTTGCGCTTGATGCGGTAGACCCATTTACAGCCAATAATAGTCATATGAGTAGAAGAAGGAACAAGATTCCACGTATGATTTTGAAGGAGAGCGTTAATTTCAGCATGCATAGCATGACGCCATTGTGGGTCTTTGTTAGCAATAGTGAAACAAGTAGGTTCAACAGTGTTGAGTGACACAGTGTGAGCAGTAGGTGGAAGTTTTGGGACTGGGGAAGAATGAGGACGCAACGTCGTGTGGTGGGAATGCGATTTAACAGAGAGAGGGCCAAGGTCCACAGTTAAGGAAATACCATTGGGATTTGAATGTGGGCGAGGCAGTAGTGTAGTACCGGGTGAAGAAGTTCGGGTTGTAGGCTGCAAAACTGGTGCGGGTGGAGTGTTAGATATGAGGGGATAAGATGATGAGACAGCAGGTGTGGTAGCAGGTAGTGGGGAGTGGCAGGTGGTAGCTGAGGTACGGAGAGGTGTAATTGGAGCGGGGCAGCTGCGAGGGTGAGGTGTGAGTGCAGGCAGCTGGTTGGTTGATGGAGTAGGAAGACGAGAGCTGCTGCTGGCAGCCAGTGGAGAGGGAAGCGATGTGGGTACAGTACAAGGTGCTGCGATTAGGTGAGATGGAGAGGCAGGGGAAGGATGTGGCTTGAGGATTGTGGATATAGAGCCCCATGGTGGAGAGAAAGAGTGGACAGTAGGTGAGGCTGTGGGTGCAAATGGAAAATACTGTTCATCAAAACGAACGTGACGGGCTGTATAAATGCGACCGGAGGGAATGTGTAAACAGCGATAACCTGAGTGATTGGGGGTATAGCCAAGAAAAATGCATGGTTGAGAGCGATAGTCTAGTTTGCGAGCGTTATATGGACGAAGGTAGGGAAAGCAGAGGCACCCAATTTTTTTGAAAAGTGTATAGTCCGGTGTAGTGATAACTTAAGTGTATAGTCTAGTTTGTGATGATTATAATAACTTAAGTGTTTGTGCTTCAAAAACATGCATTTGATTTTGTTTATTTATGGGTTAGTGTTATCTAGGTTTTACTATTTACAGGCTTTTGGGTTTTTACGTTTAGGATTTAGCACTTTTTATGGTTCAACTTTGTCCAATGCATATTTGTGCGGTGCATATTAGTTATGAATGATCTTTGATTATGTATGCTTGTTTTTGTTGATGCATATGTATAATGGTTGATTTATGAGTATCGTATGTGTATTTTACATGTAATTTATTTTTATTCATGTAAATTTTTTTTTACTTTATTATGATGTTCAAGTTTTTTGGGTTTTAGAGTTTTGTATTTTAAACTTTAGGGTATTTTTAAGATTTAAGGTTGTTTTGGGTTTAAGGTTTTATTGGGTTTGGGATTTAGTATTTTTTAGTGTCTAAAGGTTTAAAAATTTATGGTTTTTCAGGGTTCAGTAATTTTTATGGTTTCGAATTATGATTTATTATTTAGGGTATAGGTTTAGGCTTTATAGATATATTTAATTTAAAATAAATCTTAACACATAAATCAAGAAACTAAGTAGTAAATATAGCAATAAGGGTAAATCTTGTGTTGCATTTGGTGTATGATGTTTACTTTTGAAACATTCATTAAGAGCAAATAGAAAATTGAAACTGGGCAAAATTATGCGTGTAAAATGGTATAAACATGATGATACATCTTAATTTAAGTATACTTTTGAAAATTGCACATACTTCGATCATTTTAAGAAATTTTTGCCTCTTAATGTAACTTAATTGATAAAAAAAAAGCGAGTGTACTTTTTGAAGACCATGACTAGGCATTGTAATATAAGATAGATGGCATGTATTATGGAATTGCATATAGTACTAATTAATAAGATTAAAGGATAAACAATTATACGTAATTATTTAAATATGTTTATTCCTTGCAAAGGTTTTTTGCTATTAATATATTTGAGAGAAAAATTAGGTGTAACTTGCGGAAAATGAGTTAGAAAAAATCAAATTATATTTAGTTGGAGACGTCAATAGCAGTTAGACTATATCTGTGAGAGGCTTGGGGTGTGTCGGTACCCCATTTTCATACACTTCTTATTACGTTCAGGTTTGCTCGAGAGCCACACTCTATTCCTCCCTTAAGAGGACCTCTATCCATTCAGATACTCACAATCTTGAGCCCTAACCAAAATTTCAAACTTTATTTTCTTGTAGACGTCCTAGTTTGAAAATGAACCAAAAACGAAGATTACATGTCTCTAAATTGTCTTTTGATTGGTACTTTCCATTCACGAATCAGACGGACGACCTGAAAGATATAAAAGAAACCACGAGAGAACTTCATGGACACATGCGGATAAGAATTGTCCCACTTGTCCTGATTGAAAGGTACTCCTTTACTACTCCATTAATTTTACCTCTTACTGATTGGCATGGTGGGCCGTGTTCTGATCAATGCCCCTTGGGAAGTCAACTCTTTTTTCCTTTTTAGGGCTTCCCGTAAAAGTAAACAGTAACTTCACTTTATAGGATTTGAAATTTTCACGCAACTTTTAACCTAATATTGATAACTGCCTTACACATCCTTCAAATTCAACCATGAACATCCCATAATCAGGGCCGGTTATAAGATTTGGAGGGCCTGTACGAAAATTAATTTAGATCCCTTTAAAATAATATTGTCCAAAGATATGAAAAAACTAAAATGGGTCTCTAAAAAATTAAACTTATTTTTTAGGGTTCATTTTAGTTGGGTGAGATTTTTGTATAGTTGAATCATTCTTTATACAAATTGTTTTTGGGTAGTTAAAAAACGGGCTCCTAAAAATTTAAACTTATTTTAAAAATTGACATTTTTATAAACATAAAATATTTTTGAACCCTTAAAATATACATATATATGTGCATACTCTAAAAGGCCATGTGTCATTGCCCACTTAACACATGGCCAGGGCCACCATGCCCATAATCACATCATCCATTCCATTCCAGTCATTTGAAGCACCTTTGAGGTTATTTTGAAGGAGGAGTCAATTCCCCCCCGTTAGTTATTATTTAAATTATCATCCTCATTTATATTGTTGAATTTCACCTTAATACATTATAGTAGTGATATTTTTTACGTCAAACGTTTTTATAGCACTAATTAAGCACTTTTAAAAATATTATTTATCCCGAAAACTATTTTTCAAAACCACAAATACACAAAATAAGGTTCATTAATTAATGGTGCTAATTTTTACAGACTTACAATAAAAGGGGGTTCATATCGATTTTTTTTCCTGAATGAGGTTTTCTCAATTTTAGGGTTTCAACAACCATTTTGGCCAAGTCTATGTCACAACTAGTTTACAAAATAATGTAAACCTCGCTTTTAAAGCCATTATCAAACTACGTGAGTATTGATGTCTTTACTTGGGGGTACATAGGCATTTTAGATCTATTTTGGTATTAAGGTCATATTTTGTACATATTTATCGTTTTCCCTTAATTAATTTTACTTTTTTTAAGAATTTTTTACTTATTCAATTATATTTATCATCTTGGCTGTGCGTACTCACTCATACATAATGATGTCATAATCGTTACAAGATCAAGTACATTTATTTTATCTCGTACGACTATTAGTGCTCATACTATCCATGATGATGTCACAATATATCTCTTGCTCCATGCATATAGTTATTACACACCCGCACTTACACCTTTATGCTTTTGCAACAATTTACATCAACGTCACTTTTAAGCATGTATACTCGCACATACACATACAAAAGCAAGCGAGATATATTTTGATCCACCATAGATCGAAAGGTTGGAGGACATTCCATACACCTTTCCTCTCATAACTTGGCCGATGTTATGAATTTTCTTTGATTTCTATTTAAACATTTGTCTTCTAACTCATTACAGAGTTATTTTCTTCTTTTGTCTGTTTTTGGTAACATTGGCTGAAGACAATGAGTTTTACACCATCACACATTTCAGTCGCACATATTGAGCTATACATACATCTGTTATCAAAACAATGCTCTTTTTTCATACTTGTACATTATTCATAATACACTGATAAAACTCATGCATTCTCACATTAAATTAATGCGCATTCGAGTATCGACCCATTTTTATCTCATATTGGAAGGTCACTATTTGAAGATTGATGGATCTATCTTCTTTTTCCATTTACCCTTGACATATATTGGTTGGTTCTCCCACATTATACCATTTAATCGAACTCATAGGGATTGACTCACCGCCATTGAGTAAATCGAATTTCCCTTCATGCGTATTATCACCATGAGGTATATAATGAGTCAATTCATATACACTTAGTTACATCAAATGGCTTCACATATACCGATGAATGATTTCCCTAATAGATAAGAGGTATATTGTGGAATCACACAAAATGGGATAACCCATACCTAAACCTTGCATAAACCCTCAAATAGGCGTCTATTTCCAGCTTTAATATGAAACTGTGTCAAAATTTTGGACCACCTTACTTCCCAATTTATTGATTGATACTCTGATCATTTAATAAAAAATAAAATCTGATCCTTTGAGTCTTAAACTCGATTTTAATTCGTCTTGCATTACAATCAACCCACCATACCCACCATTTGAGACACAAAATTTTGTCTGGCATTTCTCTTGCACTTTAAGTGGAACATAACACAAGTGATACGTTAAATCATATTAAATTGAAGGGTTTATATATTTTTTTCACCTACTCCCCAATTCATCAAGAACCCGTTTGATGCACCATCCATGTCCTAAGGATTTCTTTTCCCTCATGAATATATTATCTTCTTTAGATTTGACCTGCAATCTTATTGGTTACGATCTTGTAGTCATCTTTTTGCGAGTCCAATTGTTAGAACACCTTTGTCTATATCTATAAATTTTGAAATATTATCTCATAGTTACTTTTGTAGAACCAAAATCTTGAACACCATCCTCATCTCGATATAATGACTCAAATGATGATCAATGTTGGCAATCTGCAAGTTTTTTTTTTCCAGAGGTTAGTTAAGAATGAGATCCTGAAAGGATTGGTCTGACCTAGAATTTCCACTGAATCTGAATGTCTTATTTATTCCAACCCTTGGTTAGAGAATACACGAACCAATATGAATCCCTAAAGATTATATGTATGTTATGATAAACCTAGTCTACCCCTGGTTCTTAATACCCAATCCTATTGTCAACCTTTTGGTTAATCCAGTTTTCCTTACCACTACTAATTTCGTGTGACCTAATCCAGATGATCTCTATCTTCCACAACCAAGGGCTAATCCTTTGATCCAATGATCTCTTACCAACCCTCAAGTGGAAGCACTAAACTAAATTAAGGAAGACTTCAAAATCCTTTCTCAAGAATTAAATCAAGTCAAATTATGGGAGAATTTTGTGAATTACCATATAATGTCTCCTTATCCAAATGCTCACTTATTGGAAAAGTTCAAAATTCTAGACGTCTAGAATTTAAGTGGAAGTGGGATACCCTAGTCTATATGGGAAACTACCACCGAACCACGAGTCTTCTATGAGCCATAAAGTAATTCATAGCTAAGATTCTCCAAAAGTCTCTCATAAAAATATTCTCTAATGGTTCCTTTCCCTTGAAGACTTTAAGATTAGTGATTAGGAAGATTCCACATAAGAATTCATGAAAAAATATAAGTACAATGATGGGTTTGAAATTACTTGACGCAATATCAATCTACATAAACAAGATATCAGAGAAGTAATAAATAGTTTCATCACTCGATGGAGAGAAAATGAATCCACCATGATTAACCACCCCTTAAATGAAGAGAAACTCGGCATCAAGAAGAATATTTTTCTCCCCAATTTAAAAATATGGAGTTTTTACCAATTAATCCCGTTTACTAACTATGTAATCAAATAGGTCCTATAATTTTTTTTTTGCTCCAATAAGTCCATTGAAAAATTATTTTTGCTCCAATAGGTCTTATTTGTAAAGAAGTACTTAATATTCACTACATGTATAATCAAGATCTATTGCGAAAAAATGTTTTGATAGGACCAATTACAATATGTCTTATTTAAATAGGACTTATTTTTCAAGCTCCTAAAAATATAATGTGAAGAGAATACAATTCCCATTTATTCATCCTTAGGGAGGCTAATGTTGATATTGAAGAAAGCTTGTGAAGTAGATGTTGAAGGTTAAACATGAAGCTAAGACAGTTTCTAGGCGTTTCTCTCCTTGAAGGATTGAGGAAGAAGTAGTCGCAATAAATAATGTCTCTATAACTCCTAAAACCACTTAGTCTCCTAAAGAACTTCCTCATATTCTCGCCAGGAAAAAAAATTCGCTGAATAAGCCAATCTCCAAAGTTCTGTAAGCAATTTATTTTTATAACCCACTCAAACATTTAGAACTTTCACCTCTACTTGCTCCCTTACCCAAATACTTTCAACATAATGCTTTTGGTTCCTTGTATCAAATTTCATTTCACAATAATAACTAATTCCATGTCCATAAAATTTTCATACAAAATATATTTATAAGGGTATTATTACACTTCCCTCAAAGTTTAAATCAAGTATTACCAAATATCCCCTACCAAATCATTGAATGCCATCAATTCCATTCTCATAATAACATATGAATATTTCGCTCCTTAATGACAAATCAAGTAAAAAACACTACCCTTTACCCATATAGAAAATCTTTTAAACATAATCAAACCTTGCCCCCTTCACCTACTTCTCCCAAAAGTAACAAAAGATTACGTACTCATCTTGATACTGCACACGTGCATTATTGCTAAAACTAATTCTAAAGCCTAAAGTATGAACCTTACATCCATCCTCGATCAATTGGAGGAATTCGTACTGGATATCTCTATAGACTTACCCCTATGAAGCTATAATTACGCTAAGATCGGTAACCTTTACATGGGGGCTGGAAAGTCTAATGATTGGTTTACGCATTTGAAAGAGTTCCATCTCGATAGTATAATCCATTTTCTAGTCGAAAAAAGTAACAAACTTATAAAACTACGCGATCCTTTTTAGATGCTCATGATAATAAGGAAAAAGGTTTTGTTGTTTCCATCTGATAGAAAATTCTCCCCGATCTAAAAAGATCATTACCTAGAAGACTCACGGTGGTTAAATTTATTGATCTCTTCATCAATGAAAATCCACTAGATGTGATAAAGAATTAGAGTCATCCTCTGATCATGATTTTCTGTACAAACTCTAATATTTTACTCTTCTGATGTTCATTATTACACATATTTTTTAAGAACGCTTATTTGAGATAAATAAAGTATCAGTCAATCCTAAAATCGATGAAGAACCCGAATTTCTTATCTACCCTTCATCAGTAAGTCACTTGACCATGTCTTATCGTACTAGAAGGATCTAATCCTTTTATCAACTAGTGCACAAATAAGCAAAGGAAAATAAATAGCCCAGGATCCATCCATTCAAGAAATGAGCATTAAACAAAGACGAGTTTCTGATTATATGTAAAAGCGCAGGATAATATTTCTCTTTGGGGCCTCTCTATATCCTCACATCTTCATAGGAATGCCCTACTCAAGAATATTTCACAAGTTTCATAACTTCTCCTTCTCGAGAAAGCCACCAATGTCATTAAGATGATACCGCTAAGTGGTACAATTAGTTTTTCTAACATAAACACACCCAATCTACGGTACAATCAACCTTATTTTTGGATAGATACTAGAGTAATTAAGCTTGCGATTAGACCAGAATTGTCACGGCCATTGACCTTGATAAGTTGGACTTGTCGAGGTCAATGACCGTGACAATTCTGGGCGAGATAACGTTTTTTGTCACGGACTTGTCACGGTCATTGACCGCGACAAGTACGTCCAAATTTTGTTCCCGATTACAACTATTGTCTCATCATTTCTGCATATCCTCCAAAAGATGATAGAATTAGTGCTTTTTGACAATGGGTTACCATTGATTATCTATTCTATATGGACTTTTTATATTTTAAATTCATGTCTACCTCTGTTGCGATTAGGGCATGCGATGAAACCCACTAGAAGAATATGGGCTCTATAATAATCACGGTAGGGAATATATCTATGAAAGCTCAGGTAGACTTTCTAGTGATAGACATCCCCATATGTTTCAACTGCTAGGCCGATATTAATATATTGAATTATTCTTTACACAATAATCTAAATACATTATCAAAAAACAAAATCGTAACTATCATTGGGGACAATGACAATTATGACGTTTTTGGTACTACCAAACTAGTTGTTGAGATTCAACATAGTACGGACAACCTGCAATTGTTTGGATTTCAGATAATCCCATTAACACTTCCTACATTGGAATTATTAAGGAGAGAGTCTGTCCTGGATACAATCCCCATGAAAATTTCAATGTCCTTAGCATATGCAAGAAAATTCACTTCCTTCTAAGAAAGGGTCTTGGTCATTAACATCGAGGCATAAATGAACCAACTGGTTTAAAGTTTTCCCAGTCAACTCATGGAATAGGGTATCCGTTTCTCACAAAATTGTCAAGAATACATTAAAAGAAAGGAAACTATCTCCAAAAAAAATCCTTAATGATTAGTTTATTTAAGAGGGTAAGGATTTCCCCTATTATGGTTTCCTACGAGGCTGGTACGATCCGATGCAGAAAATGATGAAACCCGAATTCAAGATCTTCTTCAAAGATGAGATAACTTAAAATTGACAACTTCAACTGGTGATGTTTGGCTACACAATGGTTGGAAGGAATTTGCAGAGCATCACTCCATAGGATTATGACATTTCTTAGTGTTCGGATATAAAGGATAGACAAAGAGATTCAGTCTCCTCTCCACAAATAGGACACCCTAAATAACTATGTACTAATCACCTATTAAAGGTAAGAGGCGTATATTCATGGATTAGTATAAACAAAACTTAAATTTCAATTTCAAATTCAAATTCAAATTCAATTTATAATAGAGTATTCCTCCAAAAGTAACAACTTTAAGTCACTAAGAATATTATACAGAAATTATGCACTCCCAAACTATCCAAATGCATTGGGATATTTCGATACAAATTGGAATATTTATTACAAATTAAAAAATTGTTTAAAATTCGGGTTATCATAAAAAATGGATTGATATTCGGTAGGAGCAGCCAAGTCATCCGCACTACTATTTAAACGTTTTGGCGCGTGTTGGACAATTAATCACGGCTCATTGCTGATATACTCCGAGTAAAACACTTGGTTAACCTTTTGAAATGCACAAATAAACGGCTCATCGCTCAAGTGGTTGTTGCTCTTCAACTTGGATAAGTCAACCATGATCAAATTGGCGATAGGATCAACTTTACAAGCATTTTTATCCTCAACTCTTACCCAGTCACAGTAAAATATAACCTATTTGAATCTTATATAATCCAGTTCAAATATATTTCGGATTACACCATAGTAAGTCATTTAAGTTTCAACGAGGTTTTTATCTTTTGCTCTCGCTCGAAACAAAGTAAGAGCCTTGTATGAAATGCCCGAGTTCTGTACATTTGTACTTTTCTCGTACACTTTAGCGCTGAAAATGTAACCGTTCAATCGATATTTTTTGTACTCTTGTGCCACGAACAAGGGTCCAGTGGCTAGACGAGCAAGCCTTGATTTCGCATCACCCGTCTTTAAGAGCTTAAAGTATTGATAAATTAATTATATTAGATATAAAATTTGAGTGTAATGTAACATTATATAACAACCATTTTCATTATAATTACCTCTTGTGTCAACCACAGCTAAAATTCGCTGCCTGATTGCACCATTGTTTTTCGTCTTTTATTGTTCTCATAGGCTTTATATTTTCTGCATATTACATAATTAATAATCTAAAATAATGTTAAACATTATAATAATCTAAACTTACTTTTTCCATTCTTCAACATCTTCATGTGTGTCAAATAGATAACGAGCTACTTTCTCATGTTGCAAACTCGTTAATTTCACTCGTTTTCTCATCACATGACCACCATCATCGACGAACTCATTAGTGTCATCAACGCTAGTCGAGTCAGGCATATATTCCCGAGTATATATTAATGACTCCACGGGTATGTATTCCTCTACAATTGATCCTGCAATGTATCACGTATTCTTGATGTAATATTTAAAAACTTTCATCAATCTTTCAAACGGATACATCCACCGATATCTAACTGGACCACAAATACCAACAAGTGAATAATTATGTCAAAGAATGCTGGGGGAAAGTACTTCTCTAACACACAAATTGCTTCGGTCACCGCCAACTTTGCGGCTACTATGTGTTCTCGATTGACTACCTTCTCACATAAGAGTGAGAAGGTAATACAAATTTGCATAATAGGCCTCTACAAATCTTTGTGCTTGGAGAAACAATGCTTAAACAATAGAGGAACCAATTGCATGATCGCATGCCAATCGTGGACTTACACTTATGTAAATCATGAGTAGCATAATTCACAATCCTTTGCAAGTTAGACGACAAAGTATATGGGGCCTTCAAATTATATATTGTGTCTAAAAGAACCTTCCTTTCCCCACTCGTCAAAGTAAACGCACCAGGTCTTTTCGTGCATTTTCTCCATCCCCTACTATCTTCCCCTACTATCTTCTTTCAGCCATAGTTATGGCTTAAGTTTCAACGATTTAAAGTCTTTTCGTGCATTTTCTCCATCCTTCGAATGACTCCTCCAAGGCAAGTGCCCACAATATGTTCAGCTAAGTTCTTCTCTTCATGCATCACATCTAATACATGGCGTACCGAGTTAATCATCCATTAAGGTAAGTAAAATAAAATTGACCTCCTAGACCATGCCTTTCTTGTCTCAGTTTCATTCCCAGTTGGGGTCTTTTTATGCTTGACATTCTTAAATTTGGGATTCTTACCTGGCATATTAGGGCCATATTCAGAAGATTTACTTTCAATTTCTGAACTCGAAAGTTGTCTCGGCGGTAGCCTATGTTCAACCCTGCCCAATAAAAAATTAAAACCTTTCTCAGATATGAAACTATGAGCCGGGGGTAAAAACCTCCTGTGGCAATGGTATACATTTTTTGAGCTAAAGGATAGATGAAGAGATTCACTCTCCTCTCCACAAATAGGTACCCCAAATAATCATGTACTACACAACCATATATTGTCCCATAAGCTGGAAAATCATGAATTGCCCACATCAACATAGCTTTCAGCGTAAACTCTTCTTTTCTAAAAGAGTCAAATAATTGCACACCCTCTTCCCACAACTCATTTAATTCTTCAACCAAAGGAGCCAAGTAGACGTCGATGTCATTACTTGGTGCCTTTGGGCCCAGGTATCAACAAAGCCATCATCAAAAATTCAGGTCTCATACACTGTAAAGGAGGGAGGTTGAGTGGGGCTAGGATCACTGGCCATACACTCTGATTGGTGCATAGATTTCCAAATCGATTGAAACCATCTGTTGATATAACCAAACGAATGTTGCGTTGTTCTCGAGCAAAATCGGGATACTCGTAATTCATCCTCCTCCAGGCAGCAGAATCAATAGGATGACGCATGATATTACCCCCTATTTCTTCCCTATCATGCCAAGTCATTGCCTCTGCTATCCATGGTACTGTGAAAAATCGCTTTAATCTAGGCCCAACGGGAAAATATTTCAATACTTTTTGAGGCACTTTTGAGCTTGTGCCTTCCTTGCTAGTAGAATGGACATATCTAGGTTCATCGCATACTGGACAACGATCGAGATTTTCATACTCCTTTCGGTATAGTATGCAGTCATACACACAAGCATGAATTGATTTATACTTCATTCCCAAACCTTTCAAACTGTTATTCATAACAGGATAGCTATTTGGAAGTGTATTCTCCTTGGGTAATAAGCCTTTCAACCATTTCAGAATTCATGTCACGCTATTGCCAGACAAATCGTACCGCGTCTTCAAACTATGCAAACCAACCATGGCATGTAAAGTTGTTTGATCTTTCTCACAGCCAGAGTATAATGGGTGGGTCGCCTTAAATTTTAAACTTTTGTAGTCATCGTCAAGTTTTATCGTGATATCTTCACGAGCACTTAAACCTTCTACATCATCAGTAACCACATTCTCCTCTACTTCATAAACTCCGTACGAATCATCAACTAAATCCTCTAAAATAATATGATCTATGACATCCCCTTCTACATCTATCCTACTTGTTGATGGTTGTTGTGAAGGTTGGTCGGGTACAAAAGGAACTTTCAATGCACCGTGAAAACTCCAAAATCGATAACCATCTTGCATACCCGATCTTAACAAATGTAGTTCAACTGTTTTCTACTAAAACACCTTACCATTCTTACACCTAGCACACGGACACGAAAACTATTCATTATTATGACATCTCTTTGCATATTTCACAAATTCATTAGCACCTCTGCGAAACACATCCCACATTCTATTTGTCTCACTCATCCACTCTTTGTATTTCAGATATCCCATCACAGCTACCACAACTAATAACCTATTAAAGGTACGAAGCGTATATTCATGAATTATTTTAAACAAAACTTAGATTTATAGTATGTTTCATTTAATTATGTCTTATTTATATTCAAATTCAATTTATAATTGAAATTTCTATTTCCTCCATCTCCTCTAAAGGGTGAGTGGTCCTATCCCATTCAAGACCGCATTTTTCTGTAATATACTTAACAACTCATGCACATTGTTACAATTTGAAAAAAAATCCGCATCATATCCCCATAGTTATCCAAGTACACGACGTAGATTGGCAAGTGTGAGTGTTATTTCAATTGATCAATTGAAATAACAGTCACACTTGTCAATCTAGCATGTACCCAGAGAACATTAGGATACGACTGCAGAACTTCCTTCAAAAGTAACAACTTTAAGCCACTAAGAATATTATACAGAAATTATGCAGTCCCAAACTGTCCAAACGGAATAATTCGAGAGATCTTATTACAGGGGTAATGACTCTCAAATGGGTCTAAGGGCTATTGAATGCGTACATAGAGAACTAGAAGGCTAGTATCTATGCATACATAGAGAACTAGAAGGCTAGTATCTATGTAATTTCAATTATGTTCCATTTAATTATCATACTACATATATGTTGTTCGATATACAAAGTAATTTTCAAAAAAACTTGAAAAATCCCACCCCCCATATGGACAATAATCCAGTGGTCATGCCACTTTTAAAATTAACCAACCCAACATCAATCCACTATAATCCAATAGCAATGTCAACAACAAATGTGTATCCCGTACTCCTTCTAATTCATCTACTCAATTAATTATTTTCATCAATTAAACTAACAATTAAAGTATACAATTATTAATTTACTAATTTACAATGTGGGGCAATACTACTTTCATAATTAATCATATATTAATTTACTAATTCACAATGAGGGACAATCAATCAATTCGTTTACAAGGGACATTACGGACAAACCCACACACATATACACACACGCGCACATACACACACACACACACACACACACAACCCCCACCCGTTACCCTCCCACCCATCCCTGCCCCTCCCCCCTCCCCCAACCACCACACACGCACACTCACACACACCACACCACACACACCCAAACACCCCCCACCCTGCCCCACCCCCACCCCACCTCCCACCCACCACACATGCACACACACACATACACACACACACGCACAGCCCCCCACCCTGCCCCACCCCCACCCACCACACACGCACACACACATATATACACACACACATATATATATAAATGGAAGAGAGAGAGAGAGAAAGTAACCTGAAAGTAGAGAGAGAGAGATAGAGAGAGAGAGAGAGGAGGGAAGAACGGCGGGGGGAAAAACAAGGGGAAATGTTTTTTTATTGCGATATTTGTCACGGTCGTGTCACGGTCATTAACCGTGACAACATTATAAGGATTGTCACGGCCTTATCACAGTCATTGACCGTGACAAAAAACGCGTGTTTTTTTTTATCACGGTTTAGCCGCTGGAAGGGTGTCAATTTATCCATTTTGGTGTAGTGTGAATACTTGCTTGATAACTATTATTATATGCAGATTTCAATAATGGTAAATGATCTACCCAATTCCCATTCCGATCAAATACACATGCCCTAAGCATATCCTATAAGGTTTGAATGGTTATCTCAGATTGTCCATCTGTTTGAGGATGAAAAGTGGTGCTAAAATTTAATTTTGTTCCCATGATTGCTTGTATACTTTTCCAAAAGTAAGACATAAATCTAGGGTTACAATAAAAAATAACTGAAATTCGAGTTCCATGCAGCCTAATACTTTCCTGTACATATAACTTAGCTAACTTTTTTGAAGAATGGGTAATATTAATGGAAGGAAAATAAGTAGATTTAGTTAACCTATCATTAATTACCCACATAGAATCATTACCATTTGAACTCCTTGGTAAACCTATCATAAAATCCATAGTAATATGTTCCCATTTCCACTAAGGGATAACTAAGGGTTGTAGTAATCCTGATGATTTCTGATGTTTAGCTTTTACATGTTGACAAACTAAATATCGAGATACAAATTCTACTATCTCCCTCTTGGTGTTATTCCAACAAAATACTTCTCAAAGATCCCTATACATCTTTGACATCTGGTATGAAACGAGAATCTTGAGTAATGACCTTCCTTTAAAATATGCCTCTTCATTTGGGCATCATGTGGAACACACTTTATTTCCAAACCTCAATATATCATCTCGTATCGCAAATTCGATTTTCTTCCTTTCAATAACTTCTTCTCTAATCATCTTCAGTAGTGGGTCATTTACTTGTGCAATTTTGATCCTTTTCATCAACATGGGCTGTACTTGTAAGTTTGTGATTACTCCTCCTTTATTATAAATACGAACATTTATTTCCATACTTATCAAATCCTTCAACAAAGCTTCCTGGTTTGTAATAAGACATGCTCAATTTGGTGTAGACCTTCTACTTAAAGCGTTAACTCCTATATTAGCTTTCCCCAGATGATAATGAAAATTTAAATCACAATCCTTCATCAATTTAAACTCCCTCCTTGGTCTCATGTTCAATTCTTTCTGAGTAAATATATATTTCAAACTCTTATGATCAGTATAAATCTCGCAAGTCTCACATTACAAACAATGTCTCCAAATCTTAAACTGCTGCTAACTCTAGGTCACGGTTTGGATAATTTTGCTCTTATGGTTTTAATTGTCTTGAGGCATAAGCTATTACTTTTCCATTTTTCATTGGCACACATACCAAACCATTTTTAGAAGCATCATTATAAATAAAAAATCCCTTTATCCTAAAAGGAATAGACAAAATATGGGCAGTTACTAATCGATTCTTAAGTTCTTGAAAACTATTCTCAACTCCCTCAGACCATTCATATTTCATCTTCTTTTGTGTTAACCTAGACAGAGGTTTGGCAATACTAGAAAATCCTTCAACAAATCTTCGATAATAATCGGCTAATCCAAGGAAACTACGAATCTCAACCACATTAGTTGGTCTTGGCCAATTTAGTATAGCATCCGATCTTTTGAGGGACAACTGACACTCCCTCCTTGGATATGACATGTCCTAGAAAAAGAAATACTGGAATCCAAGACTCACACTTCTTTAATTTTGCATATAATTTCTCTTTCCTAAGTATTTGTAATATTATCTCTAAATGTTTCTCGTGTTATTTAATACTCTTGGTATAAATAAGAATGTCATCAATGATAAAAATAACACATTGATCCAGATATTTCCTAAGCACTCTATTTATCATATCCATAAAAGCGGATGGTGCACTAGTTAGTCCAATTGGCATTACAAGAAATTCATAGTGACCATATCTAGTTCGGAAGCTGATCTTGAAATATCATCTTACTTAATCTTCAATTAATGATAGCCCGACCTAAGGTCAATCTTAGAGAATAATTTTGCACCTTCTAATTGATCAAAAAATTCATATATATGAGGTAAAGGGTATTTATTATTAATGGTTAACTTATTCAGTTCATGATAATCTAGGCATGGTCTCATCATCCCATCCTTCTTTTTAACAAATAACATAGGAGCACCCCAAGGGGATATACTTGGCCTGTTAAAACCTTTGTATAAAAGGTCTTCTAATTGAACTTTTAACTCTCTTAGTTTTAAAGGTGCCATACAATATGGTTGTTTTGATATTGGTATAGTTTCAGGAATAAGGTCAATGGTGAATTATATTTCTTTATTTGGAGATAGACCAGGTAAATCATCGGGAAAAATATCCATAAATTTATAAAACAATATGGATATATTCTAAGATAGTCCCTATCCTCTTCAAAGTGGTAATAGTTGATAGAAATCCTTGACATCCCTTTTTAAGAAAACTATAGGCTTGCATTGCAAAAATAATTCACACCGGAGATATGATGCCAGTTCCTTCACAACTAAATTTTAGTTGGTGAGGAATTTAGAAAGTAACACTCTTCTCAAAACAATCTACCTTAGAATGATATGATGCTAACCAGTCCATCCCTTACTTCAAAATCTCTAGTGTCTAAAACTATAAATCAATAAATAGTTTATGACTATCAATATCTATGGGGCAAGCCTTGTATACTAATTTGCCCATCAATAAATCACTGGAAGGAGTAGAAACGTGTATATTATGATTCAATAGTCCAAGACTATGAAAACAATTTAATATATGTATAGATAGAAATGAATGGGTGGACAGAGATCTATAAATGGTTGAAAAGGTTTTGAACATATAAAAAGTGTACCTGACACTAATGAGTTAGAATCTTGGGTATCAGAAAGTGAAAAAACTCTACTATGTCTGCCTTGATCCTTCATTTCACTTAAAGGATTTATCGAAAACCTTGTTAGGGTTGGACATCTGATGTACTTTCTATCCACATCTAAAACAAGCTCCCGAATCCTTGTTACAAGGTGGTCCTCTATTCATTTTTCCACATCCCTGACATATCTTGACATTATGCTGTTTGTTATCACTAGATCCCCCAACATTGGATGTACTCTTAAATTATTTTTCTATTATTTAGGTTATTTCTTATGTATTCCCCAAACTTGCTCTTACAATCTCTAATTTGATTGTAGCCCTAGTCACGACGTCAATATATGATGTCAACTTCAGGATGGAAATTCGACTACGAATATTCAACCTTAACCCACGTTCAAACTTCTTGACCTTTAAAACATCAGTTACCACAACATGAAGGGCAAAACGAGATAACTCAGTAAACTTTGCCTCGTATTGACTAACTATCATATTCTCTTGCAATAGACTCATGAAGTCAACTACCATTTCATCTTTCACCGTTTCAGGAAAATATTTCTCCGAAAATATCATTAATAATTCATGCCAACATATAAGTATTAATTTCCTCATGTATTATCTTAATTATTCTCCACCAATGTTCGTCTTCACACTCTAACAAAAATGTTGCAAATGAAATCTTTTTTTCAGCGATACACTTAAGAACATCCAATATCTTTTCCATTTGCATCACCCGACTTTCATCTTCAGTGGGGTTAGGAGTACATTTAAAAGATGGCGGGTTCAACCTCTTGAACTGTTCAATAGTACATTTACTTAGTTTAGGATTACTTGATACTCCACTATTCACCTAAAGCTCTATAATCTTTGCTAGACTTTCAATCACCTTTCATGCACCTTCCAGTCCTTCCATACTCGGATCATTAGTTCATGTAGTTGGTCTTGTCTTGGTCATTTTCTGCAGTCAAGGCCAAACGTAAGATGTACTATACAAATAACAAGATTCCAAATTAAAAGACTAATTATAAATAATACGACACATATGGAGGATTATCACATTAGTTGAATATTTAATATTATATCCTTAAAATCTATAATGTTCAGTAGTCTATAGGTTCATAACCTATGCTTTGATACCACCTTTGTCACGACCCCGACCCAGTAGTAGTAGGGAACGTGTATCTTGACATGCCACCAATGCAACAAATATTTCGACTTAAAAATTTTCTCTTAAAATATATATAGCAATCATATGATTATGAATAGTAAAGTACTGAAGGTGAAGAAATTACAGCATCAAAGCTTTCTAACGGACACTTCATTTATAATAAAAGTAACAATGAGTTACAACTTAAGACAAAATTTAAAACCTATTGCTAAAGAGCTAAAAATGCTTTATCTGATAAAACAAAGATTTTACTTAAAGTAACAAAAAGAGTTATAAAAACTAAATCTTCAATATAGTCCTTTTAAGTTCCATCTGCGAGCCTAATTATTTCCTAAAAAATTCTTATTTACACAACATCATCTAAAAGACGATTGAGATTCAAGCTCCAGACATTCCAAGGGCTTTCCGAAAATTGATTCCTATTCAATTAGAACATAAGTCATATATAGAGAGAGATATGAATTTACAATAATCTATATAAAGTAACTCAGTATATATTTTCATAATAAATAGTTCAGAACATAATGGATAAACCAATTGAGGAATATGTCAATTATTCAATTTTATTTTAATGGCCATGTATGCTCTAATACCCAGACAGATAGTGTTACCAAATGTTTTCACCCGATAACATCACTGATAGAGAATCATGATTTCTGGAACAACGCCTTGTTTAGGGAACACCAACGATAAACCAGCTAAGAAGGTACCACCTAAATATTTTCACCCGGTAGTCAAGGCCAACATAGTAAGAGAGTTTCCATAGGCTGAATCAATAATTTCATAATTCAAATCAAATGTTTATACGGAGAGATATAAAAATGTAACAAATAACAAAATCGTCGGTATCAGATGCATTTTGAGAATTAAAGCATTTCATAAAAAATATATAGTTTGCATCATATCATATAATCACTGTTCTAAAAGGTGCTCCTAGGCTCTGCCTAGGCCCATCTAGGCTCCGCCTAGGCCTACCTAGGCTTAAGGCTTGGGAGAAATGCCCCGCCTTAAGTCCTTTATGCCTTATTCTTGGTAAAAGGCTTAAGGAACATTTTTTTTTAAAACAAGGACGCTTTAGTGAAAGGGTATCACCTTTTAAAGAATTTTTTAAAAAGCGGACCAATATCTCATTCAAAACAATCAAAACACAAATAGTGTCCCAAATCTCTCTGCCTCTTGTCCACAAAAACACGTGCTTTTTTTCCTTAGTATTTAAAAAATAGTATTTTAGTTTGCATATATTCATACATATTTTCATTTTAGTATTTTTAATAGCCTTGTCATAGTTAAAAATGTTAAAATATGTTTAAAAAGACCTAAATGCCTTTTTACGCCTAAAGCTCGCCAAGGATTCTAAGGCTAAGGCTTGGCCTCCACGCATCGGTCACACCTCGTGGTTTTAGAACCTTGCATATAATCAAAATCCATGTAGGTCCCTTATTTTATGTGCGCAAAGTGTTTTAAGGGTGACAAAGTAATTTTCTTTCGACGAAAAACCTATTTCCAATTTTTAATTCGCACTAATTTATGACCAATTTTTAACTTAACCAAATTTATCTTGATTAATCCTAAACATTCATCTAGTTATTAAAGCAAGTAAAATAAAGTAAAGAATACTCAAAACGCCGGATGTACGAGGAAACTACTAAGGAAAAAAACCTTAGACGACCCAAACCAAACAATCATTATGAATGTGAATTTACAATGAACAGACAAAAGTATTACTCAGACTCGATCCACCACGAGACTTGAAGCTCTTCTGATCTTCAGCCACTCCTCTCACAGTGTCCACGCAAAAAGCACTTCTTCCATGATGCTCTTCCGCAACACACATGTACATGTATATCTCGGCATCGACTGATATGACTTGTAACGTCTACGATGTTGAACACGAACTCCTTCTCTTATTCACCGCAAAACCCAATGTTCAAGTGTATAACGAACTCTTTTTGGTGCAAGCAAAGATCACAATAGCATATATTAATGAAAACTCGAATCTTTGAAACTTTAAAGATGTGTTTAGACTTAAAAAACCTTAGAAACTTTTATGCAGAAACGTACTGTTGCAAAAATTGAATTTTGGACTGCACGCCTTTGAAAACTAGGAAAACACACCTTAAATAATAATATTTAAGTCGGTATCTCACTCAAGTGACTTTGTCCAGTCGCTCAAATGAGATGGACATCTCGCTCGAACGACTGGTCAGGTCGTTTGAACAACAACTCACGTGTGTTTGATTTTAACACAACTTTTAAATGGTGTTTATCTTAGAATAAATGAAGTGTAAATGATTTCAAACTCTTTTAAAAACATTTCTTTAATAAAATAACATCTTTAAACATTTTAAAATGAATTTCGAGTCCCAATAAAATTACACAATCATACCTGAGTGATCTCGGAATGCAATTGAAATTAAGGGCGAATTATGCACCATAAACCGGCATGATAAATTCTTTAAAGCTTTGTCGTAACGACTTCAATAAACTTCAATACATCATAGTTTGTGTGGGATCGTGATAATAAAAAATACGACCTATGACTCAAAAGTGTTTTGTTATGGGAACAAGTTAAATAAACATACAACGGACTCAATTTGAAATTTTTTCCTTACAAATCACCCCCTTTGACTATTCTGGGACAAAACTAACAATGAAATGCCTAAGCCGGGTCATCAAGCTGTATGATGCTTAAATTCCATCCTATAAACCCAAAATCAAAAATTCCAGGACAAGATTATTAAATGATGGTCTGACAAGCATGAACTGTCTGAATGTGCCATAGTCTTGAAATCTCCAATATCTAAAGCATACCTACACACATAAAACATAAAAATACCCAGTGAAGTATGGAGGAACAAATGCTGTAAACCAATATCTAAAATCAAATCCAAATGATTTGTTATGTGAGCAAACCATGATATCAATATGTGAACAACATTTAAATCATCATATCAATTTGTATCGATGCAAAAACAATATGATACCAAATTTTGTAAACTAATCAATATAAACATGAAAGCATATGATCACAAAAATGATACCAAAAAATAATGCAACAAATGTATCTGCTCATCAAACAAACTCTCCTCCTACATCACATACATTTGTCCCCTTTTTGTCACAAATAGACAACCCAGTGAAAAAATAAACATATCTAGTAATATATAATCAATGAAGTGTAAATAGATATCAATGCACTAACCAACTAATAATGATCGAGCATATCAAATCTGTAGCTAGCAAACAGTAATCACACAACATTAATCGATAATCTAAGCAGGTGTGATTAAGTGAATATAAAGAAGTAAAATAAGATCAATGATAATCTTTATATAACAAACTGTTCAGAAGAAACACAGCAGTACCAAAATATATGACCATATGAACCAGGGTACTAAAACAGAAAAAAATCCAACTTGTCGCTTGAACGAGACAACCCTATCGCTCGAACGACTTTGCGCGACTCTGTTTGTCTCTCGAATGAGAAAGTCAAACTCTCACATCGAGTTCTAAAAAATAAATAGTTTCGCCTAGAGAAAAAATTAGCTGGAAGTGGCAGAAAACTGCAAAACAGTAGTGAAAACTACAAAAAATTATGAATTTCATGTTAACATAATACCGACGTGCTCAAACATGAACATGGAATGTATGGGCATGAACTACAAAAAATGAATCACAATTCCAACACATTGAAACTATCAAGAAAGTATAATTGATAACTATAAATCATTAAACTTTATTTTAGACATTTGTGACAATTAAAGTGTGAGCTAAATGAACTAAATAATCAAGCATGCACCCAAATCCGGAATATTGACTATTCTACAAACAATAGCTTCATGATACGATTTTTCAACATTTGGATTCGTGGTGAAACCCCATTTAAATTATCCATCCAAACTCCCTCAAATATATATCATAATTATCATTTGCAATGAACATAAACTAATTGGCCCATTTTTTTGCATATGACTCTTTTCATTACCTTTAATTATTTTCGGACTCTCTTAAACGGTGGCTTTCACAATGAGTCAATTTTACATTCTCACGGCTCTTTCCCGTGAACACTCATAATTTTTTCAACTATAATCCTCATGGTAAACAGTTATTACATGCACACCTCATCCTTATGTCTACTTATGTATAGATGACAAAATTGAGATAAGAACATCTCACCAAACTCAAATATGAAAGAGATGTGAAACATCCATATAAACTCGTGCATGTGTGCAAAGATGGCATATAAACAAAGTCTAATCAAAATGCATATCAACTTCAAAACTACCTCATAATACAATGGTTAAGATCATTATAAGCATCAATAATTATGACCAAATATCCTAGACACATGGATAATGAGAGGACGGGGGTCCTAACACACCAATATGCCACATCAAAAATGTAAACTCACAACATAAATACAAATCGAAAATCTTTTTTATTTTTCAACAAATTTTGACTTAAATAAGAGAAAAATATTTTTGTATTTTATCAAATAAGACTCAATAAATGAAAAATATAATACAAAATGATACACATGTCGTAACACTAGTAAGATATAAATCATGATGCAAAGACTAGCGTATGACAAACATGGTAACATAATCATCCATTAGATCTATCATGGGAAGAATCAAGTGCAGCCAAATGAGAACCATAAGGTTTAAGTCCTAAATCATCTAAGTACGATTTTCTAACCTAAGTAGGTTGTACATGACGCATGTGGGTTTTAAGAACTGAAATAACTTTATTCCTAAACTTTCTAGCATCATTCCTAAAGTCATAGAAAAAACGTCTAAGGTGACCTTTCCTACCGCAATGTGAGCAAGTGTAAACAAGGCGGGAATGATTACTAAAATGTCGACCTCTCCTCACGTTCCTAGTGGGATCTCTCACACAATTAGTATTGGCTTTGGGAATAGAAACAACTCTATCATCATAGCCTATACCACACCTATCAGTTTTGACTTGAACTGTGCCTAACATTCGATCCAACTTTTTCGACCTAGATTCCAAGTCAAACTTAACCTTACTCGAGTCTTTCAAATTCTCTTATAACTCACTAATCCTAGACTCAAGTACATGCCTAGACTCCTCAAACTCTAGAAGCTCCTTTTTCAAAGTCTTCATCAAACCCCAAAGACTATCTCTCTCTTTCTCCATATATTCTACCTTCTCCCTAAACATCTTCTCCCATGCTCTAAGATCCTCAATCAAAGAATCATTATTTTCTATGGAATGCTGATTCAACCTATCTTACAATTTAGATTTTTCCTGTTCACCTTCACCGCCCCAGCATACAACTCATTAAATGCAACTTGCAACTCTTTCACATCAATTTATTCCTTTCCACTCTCCTCACCCTTACAAACTTGGGATTTACTTTCAACGACCTTGGAAGTGTCATGCACATGAGAATCTTCATGGGAATATTTCTTGTTGTCACTCACATGACATGCCAAGAAAGCAATAAACTTGTTCTCATTTGGGGAACTCTCTCCCTCTTCCGGATCACTATCACTTAAGGAGGTACTATAGGTTATCAATTTCTTGCCCTCTTTCTTAAGTCTAGTGGAACACGCGACAACCTTATGATCATACCCCTCACACCCAAAACACTTAACCGACCCAACCCTATTAAATTTCTCACTCTTATCTTTAAGGGTAAAATATATCTTGTTGTTCTTGAATTTATCAAACTTTTTGGCATCCTTCAATTACTTTTGAAATTTAAGAAACTTTTTAAAATTCTTTGCCAACAAGTCAACATCCTCAAAATCGAAATCGGAATTATCATCCGAAACTTTAGTCTCCTCCTTCCAGATTTTTAAAGCAATGCCCTTTTCTTTCTTTGGCACCTGCTTGAAGGTAAACATATCGAGTTCATAGGTTTGTAAGTCACCTACAATCTCTTCAAGTTTTGTCAAATCAAGCATTCCTAAGGAGTTTGTAACGTTTTCATCAAACCTACTCGACAAAGATATCAAACTTTTCTTTATCACACGGTTGTCGGGAATCTTCTCTCCTAAGGTAAACGATGTGTTGAAAATATTAGACCACTTAGCGTAGAACTCATCAAACAACTCACTTTCTAAGATCTTAATCGTCTCAAACTGTGTAGTGAGGTTTCGTAACTTAGATGGCTTAACAGTGCTAATGCCCTCATGCGTAAATACAATTGTATACCAAGTCTTTTTTTATGTTTCACAAGTCATGAGTCTATTATACTCTTTCGGTGTGACATGTGAGGAAATAACGGGCAGACCCTTAGAGTTGTAAAGTGCAAGCCTATGTTCAGTCTCGATCCATGACTTAATGAATTTTAAACTAGTGACCTCACCCTCTCGTGTGACTGGTGGTGACCAACCGCTTTTAACCGCAAACAAAACTCGCCCATCAATGGATTTTAAAGCACTTATCATTTTCATCTTCTAATAAGAATTGTTAGTACCATAAAAAATATGAGCACGGAAACTTTTAAAACAACACAAAAATTCATCCTTAACAGCCAAAAGGGATCGACACAATAAAAATATGTTTCTAGCTCCCATACCAATTTGTATATCCCTTATTTTATGTGAAGAAAGTGTTTTAAGGATGACAAAATAATTTTCTTTTTACGAAAAGCCTATTCCAAATTTTTTATTCTTAGCAAGTTGTGAACCAATTATAACTTAATCAAATTCCATCTTGATTAATCCTAAACATTCATCTAGTGAGTAAAGCAAGTAAAATAAAGTAAATAACACTCACAACGACGAATGCATGAGGAAACCACTAAGAGAAAAAAACTCGGACGACCCAAGACTGATAATCACTATGAATGTGGATTTGCAACCAACAAACACAAGTCTTACTCAAAGACTCGATCCCCCAAAAGACTTGACACTCTTCTGATCTTCAACCACTCCTCTTAAAGTTCTCACGCAGAAAGTCCTTCTTCCACGATGCTTTTCCACAACACACGCGTCCACGTATGTCTTGGTGTCCACCGATATGGCTTGTAACGTCTACGATGTTTAACACAGACACCTTCGCTTATTCACCGCAAAACCAAATGTTCAAGTGTAAAACAAACTCTTATTGGTGCAACCAAAAATCAAAATAGCATATATTAATGAAAACTCAAATCTTTGAAACTCTAAGAATGTGTTTAGACTTAAAAACCATAGAAAACTTTTGTGCTGAAACGTACTATTACGAAAACTAAATTCTGGACTACACGCCTTCGAAAACCTGGGGAAACACGGCTTAAATAATAATATTTAAGTCGACAACTCGATTAAGAGAGTTTGGTCTGTCGCTCGAACGAGATGTACATCTCGCTCGAACGACTGGTCTGGTCGTTTGAATGATAGCTAGCACGTGTTTGATTTTAACACAACTCTGAAATTATGTTTATGTAAGAATAAACGAAGTGTAAATGATTTCAAACTCTTTTAAAAACATTCTTAAACATTATAAAATAAATTCCGAGTCCGATTAAAATTACGCATTCATACCTGAGTGATCTAGGAATACAATTGAACTTGAAGACAAAATCTACATCATAAACCGACATGATAAATTCTTTGAATATTTGCCGCAACGTCTTCAATAAACTTCAATACATCATAGTCGGTGTGGGTTTATGACAATAAAAAAATTCAAATTTAGACTCAAACGTGTTTTGTTCCCGGAATAAGTCAAATAAAAATGCAACAGACTCAATTAAAAATTTTGTCCTTACAATCCACAAGAAATGGTATAGAGGATTCACCCAAAATAGAGGTTCGAAATTACAAATATTGAGTTTTTGATCACACGTAAATCTAACAATACGATAAAGATTTAAGTACATGTTTTAAACAAAGTCCAATTTATATACTATACTTATTTATAACTTGATTTAAAGGATTATTAAAATCTATTTTCCCAACTTTTAAAAAGAATCATTTCAAAAGGCCACATACAACTTTAAACAAGTTTTAGATCAGAAAATAAGTAAATTCAATCATAATTTTATGTATCTATTTCGCATTAGAAATGAACAATATTAATTTTGATCACCAAACTATAAATTCATTAGTAAAAATCCCTTTCGAAACTCAATAATTCGTTATGAAAACAATTCAATTTAAAAAACTTTACAATTTTATGTTCATTAAAATGGATCTTTAGTATTTTACCAACATTTGTACTTAGTATAACTATAAAAAAAATCAATTAAAATTGTAAAGAAGCATTATAACAATAGAGAAGTTTACCTTAAGTTGAATATCCTTGAGAACTTTAAGAATTTCTTCTCAAAATTTCCCACAATTTCTCTCATTATTTATTTCAATAATTCTCAAGGAATTGGTATAAATTTCAAATGATACTAAAGCCCTATTTATAGGAGTGACACCCCGCCTAATTAAATACCGGGTGATCAGTCCTTTATTAAATTATAATCAAGGTGAACGGTTGGTTCATTCTTAGCATCACTGTCATAAAAATAACTTTTCCAATTAAACACCCTAATTAATTAAACTAAGTGACAAAAAACTATTTTTAAGACATTTATTCCAACTTTCAATTAAAACCAATTTTTAAAACTTTACATAATTCATGAATTAATAATCATCCAACAAATATACTGGAACAAACAATCCAATTAATTAAACATCCAATTAATTGATTCCAACATTAAAACTTAAAGGAAAAACATCCTGATAGTAATAAATCCCAAAGTGTAAATACTAAAAATAAACGAATCACAATATCCGATAAAACAACTGAATAATGACAAAGGGCGACACATGCCCAACTGGATAAAATAATGTTAGGAATGGAATCAAGAATGAGGTCCTCTAAGCAAGAGGCCTGCAACTCCCACCTAAGTTGCAGTACGTTCCTTCCAAAGGATCCTATACAAGACGCCCCTGTGGCTGGGCACCTGTAAATATACATATATACAAGAGAGAAAAGAAAATGGGAAACAAGTCAGAGCCCGATTGTAAAAAAAGTTTAAATTAGTTTAGCAAGTATTTAAAATATTTACTGGCTAATGAAACAACAAATTAGTGCGGCACTCCCTTGAGAAATTCTCACCTCTCTTCTAATGTGCACACCTATCGCACTAATCTTCCCGACAGTTTAACTTATCTTATCTTAAGTTGCTCGTAAGGTTTTAAACCGACAAATTCAATTGTTTAAGAGATTAATTTTATTTAACAACAAAGTTCTCATTTAAACATTATTTGATAATAAACTTTCTCAGTAATATATTATACTATTCAAACACTTATTCCCAAGTTGAAATAATTATTCTTTCCTTACATACCATAGTTACAGCAGGTAGTTCCCACAGTCCAGATTTAAATATATATATATATATATTAAATACTCATATAATATATATATTCTAACGGTACCCCACATAATAATTATGGTGCGGGCATACTCTGCTATCCAGTCCCCGTATCACTCGTACTAAGGGAAATACAAGTTCGGAATCACTCTCGAACTGTATTGACACAAAACACATACAATATTGAGGCGAAGCATAGTTCCAAGCCTCTAAGAGGTCAGCACATACCCTCACGTCTCTTAAGACCGTGTGACTATCGATCCGATAGCCTGTACCAAGGATTTCTATCTTCTAGGGTACGAGTCAATATTCCCCATAAAGTTCCCATCGAGATACGACTGTCCTAGCGCGGTAACCTCAGGGATAGCAAGTAGTGCGGGCATGCTTTTTACACGTATATAGTATATACATAAACACAGTCATATAAATATAATACTTTTACATTATCAAATTTAGGTACACTCTCACGACCCATAATTATGATATTTATCCTTATTACTCGTTATTTAGTTTTCACGTATAACAGTTTGTCTCTTATTCTAATTTGTGGGATTATTCCAACTTACTACGTAACACTCATGGATTCTTATCTCTCCAAGCGTAATTTAAGTAGGTACTCATTTATTTTACAACATATCTTCCTTACGAGTCTCACCCTTTAACATAAGTTCCCATTGTCCTTTATGTGTAAAACAACCCCCCCGTGAGATGTTAATCTCGTATTACATTAACGAGTACATATATTTTTAAGGTTCTATTGGTCTTCTTTATATCCCAAAATGTATTAACATTAATATCCAAGAATGTCTAATCACTTAATTTGGAATGAACTATTAAAAAGGGAATATGAGTTATATAGGAGGGGTCGATCGATCGAACCATCAATCGATCGATGCTCTATGGTCGATCGATCGATCAAGCAGGTGTGGCAAAAACTGCAAAATACCAGTTACGGGAATTATCATCCAAAATCATTCAAATCCAAGTTTTTAAATCCCAAACTCACAGAAATTTATACCACAAGCATTATAAACCCAAATGAACAATATTATACGTAAGGCATGCGAGTTTTCATCAATAATCATGAATTAAAAGGGGCAAAATTTATATAAATCTCATGAACCCTAATAATTTCTTTAACTTTGTTCTTCATTCTTTTTCAGAATTTCTACTTCTAACCCAATGAAAATTCGTGGTTCAACCTCTACATATGAAGGGGATTTCCAGAATGATGTTTATATATCTACAACATGCGATTTCTAACCTCCAACTTAGGTTTTCTTTCATAAAAACTCATCCTAATCAACCCTAAACTAATATGAATGAAGCATTAACTAAATTAATCAAGATAAATACTTGTCTGGGAATTTTTGTTTCTGATTTTTGGTTGAAATCAGTGTGGTTGTGATCCTCGTGACGCGATCTAACGTTTGGCGGTGACGACGGTGCAAACGGAGGAGTTTTTGGCCTAGAACTCTTTGGTAAGCCTTTCCTTTCCTTATCCAATGGCCGTCTTTTATTTTTGGTTGTGTTAACCCTAGAAGACAACCCTAAGCAGATGATATAACCTTAGAATTTTCGTTGGTTTTTAGGCCTAAAAATGTAAAATATCCAAAACGCCCTCCCGGGGTGTTAATTAGGCCTAAAAACGCCCCAAGACCCATACTAAACCCCCGGGTACATTATTTTGACTATCTAGACCCTTCCGGACACTTTGGCGCACTCGAAATGACCATATGGGCGACTTATAATTTATTCACTTTTATTAATCAAAATTTAGTCATGACACGACACGGACGCGTCCCGACTTAAATTTCCAACATTGTCATTTTATTCACTCGTGACATTTAATAGAACCAATATTATATATATTACTTTGCTCAATAGTAATATTGAACAAGTTTTCAATAATTACTAACTCTCGTAACGTTAGTAATTATTAATAAAATAATTAGTTTTCGGATTTATATTAAATTAATAACTCGCATCAAATTTAATAAATCTCCAAATTTAGAAAGAATAAAAATACGGGGTATTAGAATAGGTTTCCATGAAAATTACGGTGTTGACACGTGCCCGATGACCAAGTTTTATGTAGTGGTGAGTCAATGTCGAGGTGTAGTGTAACGGAGGGGTCTTCTAGTCTTATTTCATCAAATGGTGACATGTGTTTTAGATTTCTTTCTAAAAACGACACGTGTAAGGTTGTGGTGGAAAAATAAAGCACAAGGTGTCATGAGGTGGAAAGGTATTAATGGTATAAGGGTCATTTTACACATGAAGAGTAATTTGATAATTTCACACTATATATTTTCAATATTTTTTGAGGTCCCTAAAAATTTTTATTTACAAAAAGGTCCTTGTTTATTTTGATCCCTGAAACTTTCTTTATTAAAATAAAGTCCCTAAAGTTTCATAGAATTGCATTTTTATCCTGAAACTTATCCTTTTGCTTAGTACGTGTCATAAAACCTCAATTTGATCCCATTCACAGTTGATTCTTTATATTTAAAAATCAGTTTTTTCTTATTAAGAACTAGAATACCACATATGTAGAAATATAAAAATTATAAGATAATAAGTAACACACAATTATAAAAACAAACTATATATGAGCATATAAAGGTTGGATCATTACACATTTCAATACTAGGGTTATAGCCACAATCAAGCTTAACAGTTAAACTAAATGCAGCTCGAAATAAAAGTCTACAACAATAAGAAATCAAGATGCAATCCTAAAATACTACAGAGTGAAGACATATAAGCGTACAGGACATTGACGACCAAAGAGATTACAAGGAAAAAAATAAGATATACACACAAGACAACGGAGCTAAAAGTAACATTTCATTCAGCACACGGTAGTCCATTGCAAAATTATTCCAAAAATGACAACAATTAACAAAATGAGTGTACAAGCCGCAACATATAAGACTATGCATCATCATCTTCTTCATATCCATTTTCTTTCTGAACTATTTTAGTTTATTCAACCTTTAAAGTACAAGAAACCGTGGCCTCTTCTTTATGTTTCCTGGCCAACTTATCAGCCTCTTTCAGATCTTCATCACACTAGTTGTGCTCAGCATAAGTGAATCTCCAATAAAAAGTTAAGCTCCTTTGCCTTAGGATAGTTTTGGGCAACTCTATACCTCATGTACTTATATCCGCGTATGTATGCTTTGATTGGACCAACCTATAACTCTTTATAGGTATTAAACTTGGCAACGACATCCTCCACAGCTTTCTTCACAGCCGCAACATGTTTATCAACAATTTTCTGAATGACCGCAACATGTTCATCAACATCCTCTTACATAGCCAATCCATGACTCTTGGACATGGAGGTAAGTTGGAACTCAAAACTTTCAACCTTATCTTGGGATGTCATGAATTGTGTGGCAGCTTAAAGATATTTGGCTTCAGCTAATTTAAGTTCCAACAAGCATGTTTAAAATTATCTTCGACATTTGTTTTAGATTTCTCTGCAACCTCTACATTTTCCTTGGAACTAAGAATTTTATCATGGAACGACATATCCGTGGACTTCATTCCTTCTTCAAAAAAGGAAAACTTCGCACTTTCTACCTCAACCTTATGGGAAGCATTGACGGCCTTATACCAAATACAAAAGTCTTCATATTTGACCCTATAGCTCATAGCCGCCTCAGTAGTCTAGAGGAAATAAAGCAAAAGAGGTTAATAAAAAGAAGACAACATGGTAAAAAGGTCGTGGAGAGAGAAGAAATTTACCCTAAGAAGACAATGGAGTTGATATTCCCCCAAATCATCTGCATCTTCCTCATACAGACGTTTGAGGTCAAAAGAATTGTCAACCCCCTCATCAATGGGACCACGGTAGAAGTGGTATCCCATGGTTATTTTGGATCTTCTTTTGTTTTTGTGAGGTCGCGAATGAGAAACAATTGCCCTACTTTGTGGAGTCGGGGTATTTATGTCCGCTAGAACAAATATCCGTGGAGGTGACTCTGTGATGTAGATATTCCCAGAGTTGTCTGGTTCTTTATTCCTCTCCTCGATAGCGGGGGAAGCTAATTATGCATTAAATATGTTGGCTATGTCATCCTCAGAAAGAGGTATGTTCGAACTGCCCACTGCAGCCTCATTTTGGAGCCTAGTGGGGACCTCAGCCCTTGGAGTAGCGTCTTTATTCGTTGCCATTTTTCGTTTCTTGCTCTTGGCCTTTTTTGGAGTCTATTTCAAAGCTTGTGTGTTTAATTCCAGCTTATAAAGCTGATAAAGGAGAACCTCATTATCAATATCCATAATTGTCTCTTCGACCATGGACATACCTGTACAATAATAGAATTTCATCATTGCAATTAAAGACCTACTTAAAAGAAAAGTGATCCATGACCTAAATATATATTTTACCTCAAGATAGTCTGAAAGGAGTAATGTGCGAAGTATAAAATCCAATCTTGAACAAGTCCATGGAGGAGAAGTCTTTCTTATTGTCAGTTCACCATGACCTCAATTCTCTCCCTTTGATGCTTTAATAGAGTCACGGATTGCAACAACACAAAAAAGAGAAATTAGAGAGTTTCCTAAAGAATAAAGGCTGTATCCATGTTAGAAGAGTAACTTTCAAAGGGGAACGACCCCAGGTCTGTGAAATCTTATGTGACCTCTCCCTCTCATACTTCGTGGAGTGAATTTTTTAATTTTCCCCAAAGATGAAAAAATACTTTTCTTTCAAGTTTTTGGTACTAAAAGGACTCCACCTTATGAGATATCAGCTAGCACTATGTGTATCCATATAGTAGTACCAAATGTTTTCGACGATGTTCTCTTTGGTCTGTAAAAGTAAAAAAAAAATTCCATAGTCGTGATACCCCTATCAAATTTCTTCTTCTAGGCCAATAAGGAAGTTGATATAGGACTTCAACCATTGGGATGGATCTGAGTCCGATCCAAGTTCATCAATTTGATAATTTTTCTCATAAGCACTAGGACTGGCAGCCTAAGTCGAAGGAGGAAGCCATGAAGATGAAAGAAAAATCCATTGCTAGGGACTAGGGAACATAACCTTTGATCTGCGAATGGTTAAGTACATAAGGTCACTGTTGGGAATTAACTGTCCGTAACCAGATGGTCCAATTATTCCTTAGTCATGATGCAATGATAATTTAAGGCTGTAGGGTCACTTTATCCTTTAGTGTTGTGGGTTAATGGACCAACTTCAATGTTCCTCCTCTCTATAGTAGTTTGAATTTCTTCAACAATAGCCAAAACCCCATCCAAAATAATTCTCTCAATCGATGTTTGATTATTTTTTGAACCGGTATCCTTTTTATGGTTTACCCCGATAACATTCATAGGTTCCCTATCATGCATCTATAGAATTAGAGTCGATACACATACAAGTTGGGAAATCTAGCAGTTTGTAAGATCTAGAGGTCCTAAAGGGTTTGACACTCAACACTGCAAAAGGTGGAATACCATGGTGTCTTATACAAAAATCTTTTAAGTATTCCAATGCATAAGCCACGATAGTAACCTATGAAAGTAGAGATCTACACAGTTAGAGGGTCGCAGCCATTATGAATGAAATATAAGGGGTGCGTAAGTTTTAAAGACCACGAACTCAATAAAGGTAGTGGCCAAAGATGAAAATATTGATCCTAAAGTCAAGTTGGGCAAAATCCACAGTGTCAAACATAAAACCCAAAGGTCAAACTCAAAAACACCAAAGGCCATGGACTACATAACTAACAGTAAGAGACCAAGTCTTAGTCAAAACTCCAAACAATTCAAAGGCAGGTTCAGGGCCACAACCACTAATCTGTGGCCACAACCAGAGAAGAAAAATACCTTGGTTCCTCAATTATGTGTTTTAACAAGATCTAAAGGGGCAAAAATAGGGTTTCAGCCAAAAACACCCACGGGCAATTATTCATGTTCATAACCCAAAAGTAACCTAAAAATCCCCAAACCATCTAATTCCAATCAAAATCATAAGGAAATAACCCACCCTATCTCAAACAAACCCTCACCTACATCAATCAACACTAAAATCCAAACGTTTAACCCAAAAATCTTTAGGACCCAATAAAACTCAGAAAAGACCTAGTTTCTAATATACACATTTATCAATAGGAATCTAGGGGATATAAGTTACATTAATATATAAAAATGGGAAATAACATGGAAACGAGCAACATATATGAAGGAATTGCAAGATAAGGGAAGAAAAACGTACCTGCAATTGAAGGAAAAGTTGTCAAAAAATTCATCGGAAATTACTCTAACTCCTACCAAAAATCATCTAGCTCACTGGAAATTGCCTCAAAGATTTTTGTCTCAAGTATAGAATAAGGTAATAAGTCCATGATCTCAACCCATTTAAATAAAGGGTCACAAAAGTTGAAACATCGCAGAATTTTAAATGTCTGGCCCAAAGTCCGCGACGTCAACAAGACCTCAGGATCAACAAAGCATCAACTCTAACAAGGTCGTTACCCTAAGGAACGATTGAGACAAGAACAAAGCCCCAACACTAAATCCCTTACCTTTTAGCACTGATACTTGCGGGGCTTGTGTTATATCCAAAAATATATCAACCAATAAACATGAGGGACGTGGCATGGAAGCCCATGTAAGAATAATGAAGATATGCTTAAGTACTGGCATAAGGCTCTGGCTTGTAAACAAGGCCACGACCTTATACATAACTAGGATGCAAATTATTCCCATTTCACCCCATTAATACATGAAACCAAGGCCTGGTGCACAGACAGGATGCAAACCCCAAGAACAAGACTACCACACTAGACCACAGACATATTCCTCACAAGTCGTTATCCCTCAGTACATCCCTAGATGTATAGGCTGCGAAACCTTACACGTCATCAATGGCCTGCCCGTTATCCACCTTTTAGAATGATTCCATTTCAAAAATACTTATACACAAGTCACGTGTACCATACACGTGATGCCCTCACCAAACACTATAAATAGAGGTCTTCATCTACTCATTGAGGAAGCAAGATCTAGGTAATGAAGTTCTACCCCTCTCTCTCCAACTTCTTTCTACACCAGAGTACACACTTTGGTTACCTGCCCTGATAGCCTAAATTACTATTTGTTGTGGCCTCTTCCATTATACACTGCAGAGTCCCTAACATCTACTACACATAACTAGTATGTTAATACATTTAACATGTTTATCTCCTTTTGTAAGCCTATAAGGCCCCACAAACTTGTACTATTTCATAAATATAATGAGAATAAGATTCCATTGTGGATGTAGGCTCGTTTGAATGGAAGAACCACTATAAATCTCGCATTTATGACTATTTATCTTTCTTTTACTCCATTTGTAAAACTTGACTATCATTTATGGCACAGTTTACTCTTGTAGATCAATTTTTCACAACAATAACGAAAACTATATCCTTATGATATATATGTAGATATCTTATTTGTGTGGTGGATAATCCCCTTAAAACTATGAGAGCTTCTTAACAAAAGTTTGATTTGGCTATATATATATATATATATATATATATATATATATATATGAGATTCTTCTCTCCATAAACAAGTAAATCATTTTGAGGTTTTAAAAATTAATTTTATCAAGATCAAGTAAATCATATTTTTATGGAGCAAATCCTTCTTTGTGTGTAAAAAATATTTGTTATATTCTGAGAGAAAACATTGAAGATGTTATTGTTTATTCAACTCAAGTTTATTTTTGTTCTCGAGTGTTTTTCTCTTTTGAGTTTATATGATTTGTTAGATTTTTTAGTGAGACCAAACATTTTCTACACCATCAATGATTGGGATATGCTCACATATTCTACATGTTCCATTGCATACTCTTGGTTCTTTTGTATTGGAACAAAGTTTACTTTAACTTTAAAGAAAGAATAGTTCTGAAGTGTATTAAAGGTGACATTAACAACAAGGCTTACACACTATGACATGGAGAGTGGTTGGATGTGACATTTTCTTTCTACTACAAGATAGGAAAGGTAGATTGTGGATGCTTTTTTATTATTGAGTCTAGGGAGGGGTTCAATTTTATAAGTCATTTATTCACTTTCTATAAATCATTACATATATTGTGCAAGGTTTTGGCTTTTCATGAGGTTTTCTCCCACAAGGGTTTCCTCATAAATATCTTTATCATAAGTGTATAATTTACTTTTATGGATTTTGATCCCTTTATATGCTTAATAAACATATGTACCAAGAGAATCATTTTTGTAAATCATGGTTTGTCACTTAGATGTTATGATTACTTTGTTTGATAGAATTTGGATTAGAAGAAAATTATTTATTTATAGTTGGAAATAATTTTAATTTGGTTATACAATCGGGACATGTACACTGTTAAAATTGCCACCATAAAGGCAATATGATAATGTAGAGTCAAAGGACACTTTAATGAGAAATGTGTGCTTAAACTCTTCCACTACAAGACCTATTTATAGGAAGAAATATCTCATGTTTTCAAAATAATCGAAAGCACTCAGCTCTCCATAATATGATTATTCACCACTCATTTCATCACATTCATCATGGTTTTAAAAAAGTCAAAGTATTTTTGCCAAATGTCGATCAATTCATTAGGTTACATGATGATCGACACCTTCCAATTTTGGTAAAAATAACTTTTAATGATTTTATTTGTTTTAACCCCCCAAATTATTAAATTTCTAGACAAAATAGACATTTTTCCCATTTAATACGTTAAACTCCATTGGTAAAAAAAATCAACATGCATTATTAACCAAAAACAAAAGAAAAATTATAAAAATTTCACCACAATTCATATATATGTAAATGAAGTTTTATAGGTGCACAAAAGTAAATGAAATTAATTAGCAAGTGCTAAGATGTAGCTTGTAGTTTTCTTTATCTCTAACCTCTCTCCTTTACAATGGCATTATAACCTCTTTAAGATACTTCTTCTCATGAGATAATAAATCAAGGACCATCCTAAAGACTATTAAGACCTCATCGAATCCCACCAACTAAAATATTCAAACTTAACAATTGCTAGAAGAGACACTCATGTATGATACATGTTTAAAAAAGAACCTGTAGTGAATGCCATCCACTTTCAGATGTCTTGGACCCATGTCATCTTTATTATTATAATTTGAACATAATAAATACAATAACTAAATCAATATCAAAACAATAAGATAAAATGATAAAAAGTTAAAACTCAAATGGAAAAGATTAAAAATTAACATACTTCCTTCCTTAGCATCTTTGTTGTTAGGGGAGCAAGTGCATCTAGCTACGCATTAGGGGAGAAGGGATCTCATACATCAACAAACTCATTGGGGTACCCAAAGTAATGGTGATGACAGTCCTAACTCCCATAAAAAGTAACCTATCTAGTTTTAACATAACATGATCCCTAAATCGATGATATGGGAACACCAGCCCCAAACCCTTCCCCAACCTCAATAGCAATAACATTCCCATCAAGAATGTAGACATGCACTAGAGTCTCTAGATCTCTAATATTGTGCGAGGATCCACCAATGTTATTATATACTCACTAAGAATATTACGCCTCACTACCCTCTTATAGAGGGACAAATAATGGCCAAACTCTTGCACCAACAGATGATGCATCTTCACATGGTGAAAAATGACACCCAACTTTTCCATGCCCCCTCATCGAGGGTTATTCAAGGTGAGTTACCGCCTATGCTGTCATAGGATTTGGAGTTTGTCTATTTTTTTCCCCCCTAAAATACTCATTTCTCAGGAATTACAATTGGTCTATGTATCATAAAAAGGTTCCTTATCTTATAATAAAGCAATTCCACGAACATCCACAGATCTAGGAAGAATCAATCTAAAAATCCAATGGACACCAGTCTCTCTCAAAATAATAACATCCCTTACTTTCTCCCAAAACCAGAGAAAGTAATCCTTAGGTAAAATCAATGGCATACCGAGTAAAATAGGTAGAATAGGGAGGAACAGTAGGGCCCCATTCCTCTAAAGGTCAGAGATCAAGCTAGCAATGTATGGGAACAAGGGCGCAATCAGATACAGCTGACCCAATAGAGGAGGAACCTCATTCCTTCTTCCAAATTGAAATATTACTAGGATCGATAGGTAAAAAGAGGTATGACATAGAGAAAATGGAAGAATGTAGAGGAACAACCCCAAAGAAAAATGAGGAGTGACAATCGACGTCTAAGTAAAATACCAACAAACATAAGAATGCCTAAACTCAAAAAACCATTCTACCCATTCTCCTTCGGTATCCCTCAAAAGGATCAATGACTCATGGAAGACATACTCAATAGGATGATAGAGGAGAGACTAGAAGCCATATATGTAAAATCAAGGGGATTCCTGAGAGTGAAAGGCGAAAAGATCATTAATGATCTCACCCAGAATCAAATGAGCTAGGATTTTCCCCTCCTTCATTTGTAAAACCACATCTGTCAAGAGAATGTCGACACAGGTAATGCCGGTAACCAAAATTTCTAAGAGACTAAGGTTAAAGCTAGAGTGCCTCTTCGGCTACTCCTATGCTCTCTTCCATGGATATCGTATAAAATGGGCAACTACGACCATCAGGTCAATCCCTTCCTTAATGAAATTTTTTGGAGCGGTACGGTTGTCCATTTACAATAACTTAATAAGGCAAGAGATTCCACACCAACTCAGATATATGTCAATAAGGGGTTGGTCCACGCCACATCCCATCAAGCAATAATATTATTAAAATGTTGAATATATTTCCTCCAAAATAAAGCGGAATAAATGATTATCTGGGTAAACAAATTGAGCAAGCCATTACAAGAAAGCCCAGTCAATGGATATGGTCCTCCAAGATAGCAAAGGGAGCAGATTATAGTGGTCCATCCTTGAAAGAGACCAATCATCAAAGTTGTGAATAAATTAATTTATTTGATAATTCAGACAATCATGATAATCAGAGTTTGGAAGTGCCATTTCAAGAAAGAAACTATAATCAGACTAGAATGTCTAAAGATTATGATAGAAAGGATGGAAAAGGTGCGATCTTCCAAGACTAAAGCCCCTTCCAATTTATAGAAGGATTTAAATGAGAAATCGTTTCCTCCCTATAGTGGTCGGTCATCCCATCAAAATCAAAATATCAGTGTACTTTTGAAAGCCCATTGAGTGAAAAATCCATTGGACGGGACTTATTACGAGAATGGTAACTATAACGATTCTAAAAATTTAAAAATAGTACTCTATGCCATTTTTGACCTTAATAAAATATTATCATATCCGTGGGTACATAATTAAAGTGCCCAATCACCTGAACGATTAGCCCAATTCATAAGATGGACTACCCGGCCCAAATATTTAGATTATTTTTTGGACGTGCAATTAACATATGCTTAAATGCATGCAGATAAGCATGAATCAGTTACCAAAACTCTTGGGGAGATATTTGGGGAAACTTACGTGCTATATATGAAGATAGTTGAATGGCCTGGGGGATTCAATCACTTATTTCATACTTCTAGAAATTGTAAACCTTGACCCGGAGCAATGGGATGTAACGAATAACATTGAGAGACACTATAATAGAACCTCTCCGTGGAAGTAGGAAAGTTATCGAATAATGTTTATTTGTTGTTGTCTGTGATCTTTACTTTCTTCTCTTGGTGATTGTTTTTGTGGATCTCTTTATTTTGATATTTCTTGTACTAACAATATCTATTTTATCAACATTGTAATAAAATAACTCCAATAACCCAAAAATAAAAGCATGTTTCATAAATAAGCATGTTTTGTACATAATGTTAGGAATAAAGAACAAATCCCCTTTTAATCTTAAAACAAAAAATATAAAAGACAAAAATATAAGAATATAAAAGCTGAAATCAATCCCAATGTCGACTAAAGAATGATTCACGGTCATCCTGCTCAGAATTCGAATGCGAGAATGCCACCCTTGCCTCTGCACCCTCTCGAATCACTGGGCCTCCCCAAGGAGGTACCAAAAAGGTAGGTTCCCTATTCATAAGGCATATTCATTGAGAAGACGCAGGCACATCAATTGCTCGAACTCTCAAACACTATTAGGAATGAGGCTCGAAATATCCTTAATCACTAAATGCCCCTGCCTAAAGCCCTCTTCGTTTTACGGATGTAAGACAGATAGGCGCCCATCATTTGAGACATATGCTGCAACACTACCAGAGGGATAGTGAAAGCATACAATAATAAATGGCGCATCACAAATTTAGTCTCAATGAAAGTAAAAGAAAAGGAATTGAATCGAAATTCATCGCACACCTCAATTCCCGTATGAACAACAAAATGAGGATGATAAGGAGGAATCAGTACCTCGTACTTCAGACCATCATCCTCAGAATATCGAATGGATAAGACCAAAACCCTAATGGCTAGCGACGGATCTGAGGAACATTCAGATTCCTCAAAATCTTGTTGGCCCCTCTAAATGAGAGAGAAAAGTAGATGTAGTTGGAGTATCCCCCGAACCTTCCTCTCCATCCTGAAGGACTGCCGACATCAAACTCTCGATAATGAAGTCTGTATGGGGGATAGTGTGGGACCTATTTTATGGATCAAGCCCAGTCATGTAGTCGATTAGCCTAGCACACGAAGTGGACTTCCCACCCTAATCAAAACATTAAATTCCTTATCGTCGTAGGAGGGTTGTGAGACTGGGGTCTATGAATAACTGGAAAGGGTGAGGCGTGACCCACTCCAATGGACGCTGTCTGCAAGGTTCTCAAGAACTTCTGGTAAAATCTTCTCATTTTGGTAAAAATGGAGCTCAAGCTGGAACTCCCTCCCTTCAAGAAGATGAACTTACACAATAATAATAGTAATTTTCTCAAGAGGAGCTCCTGAGAATGATGGCTGCCAGTGGGGAGTGAAAGAACAAGGCAGTTAGCACTTAGAGAGAGAGCAGGGAGAGAATACTAGAGAGGTTCTGGTGTGATTTTGACAGAGTAATACTGCTATTGAGTTTTTCTATCTTTCTTGACCTTGCCCAGGGGTCCTATTTATACTTGGGCTCTAGGGCTTGGTTGACACTTTTGGCGCCAAAACTTAGAGGGTTGGTAAGGGACAAGGTCTGCAGTGTACCATTTGTCCCTACCTGTGTGCAGCAGCCTGTCCCCACATACAGGTGCCACCTGGTGCAAGCTAAATTCAAAAAGAAAATATTTTTCCTAATGGAGACAAAATATCTGATTTGGTAAATATCTTTTGAAAAGGTTACTTGTGGTGCAAAAATTTTGCAAATCTTGAGAGGGGAGGCCTTAAGGACCCCTTTCCTCTAAAATTCTTGTTTTTTCTTAAGAGGGACCTTGAGGACCCCCTCTTGTGAGAAAGTCATTTTTTTATAAAGAGTTTATTCCTTATGAGAAGCCAGCTCTTTGGCTGCTCACTTCACTTGTGACCAAGTGTGTGGTGGTTGTAGTCTTGAGTGACTTCTAGGTCTTCCTACTAGTATTCTCTCAATCCTATAATGCTAAGTGCTTGAGATTGCTCAACATACCTCGTCCCTCAACTGCCAAAACAAAACTCCCAAGAGATCGCAATTGGCCTACTTGAGCCCTGCATGCTTAACTAGGCAACTTATACAAGAAAATAAGTGTTAGTACTTATTCTCTTTTTCATGATGAGAGGTTGCTTATGGTAGACACCCCATCATCCTAACTTGGTTTTTTTAGGAGCTGAGGCGGAAGGAAATTGCGGGTCCCTCCCCCCATGGAAGTTTCTGCTGTTGAGTAACCCTAGTGGGTTCCTTCTCAAACATCATTATTTCTATTGGGGAAGCCTTGGGTGTTCCTGCTCAAATGTTATTTCTGCAGGGACCCTGGGGGAGTCCTTCTCAACCTGGGCTTCTGCCTCAGTCTAAGAAACTTTGGTGGGGTTCCTCTCATCGTGTGTTTATATTGAGACCTTGGGGAAGTCCCTCTTAACAATGGTTCCTTCTCAACTTGAGTTCCTGCAGGGACCCTTGCGGGGGCCCTCTCAGCTTGGGCTTCTGTAGGGACCCTTACGGTGGCCTTTCTCAATTTGAATTTCTGCAGGGACCCTTGCGGTGGCCCTTATCAACTTGGGCTTCTACAGGAACCCTTGCAGTGGCCCTTCTCAACTTATGTTTCTGCGGGAACCCTTGCGGTGGCCCTTCTCAACTTATGTTTCTGCGGGGCTTTTATAGGGACCCTTGCGGTGACCCTTCTCAACTTGAGTTTCTGCAAGGACCCTTGCGGTGGCCCTTCTCAACTTGGGCTTCTGTAGGTACCCTTGCGGTGGCCCTTCTTAACTTGAGCTTCTACAGGGACCCTTGCAGTGGTCCTTCTCAACTTGGGCTTCTACTGCTACCTAAGTGGGTTCCCTCTTAACTTGGATTTCTACAATGACCCTTGCGGTGGCCCTTCTCAACATAGTCTTCTGCGGGTAACCTTACGGAGTCCCTCTCAACTTGGGCTTCTACAGTGACCCTTACGGGGCCCTTCTCAACATTGACTTCTGCTGTTACCTAGGTGGGGTTCTCTCTTAACTTAGATTTCTGCAGGGCCCCTGGAAGGATCCCTTCTTGACATGGGATTCTGTTGCCACCTAGGTGAGGTTTATTCTCAACTTGGGTTTCTGCTGGGACCCCTAAAAAAAATATTTGGGGAAGACACCCTTCTACAATCGTGTATTTAACATGTGCTTAAATACATTATGATAGGCACAAAGTGGTTACCAATAATCTCGAATCGATATTCAGGGACACCTATCAGCTATCTGCGAGATGGATGAGTATGTGATTTCTATTACTTGAGAGACACTAACAAAAAATAGTAACCTCTCTATGGACGTAGGCAAGTTGTCAAACCACATATATTTGGTGCTGTGTATGTGATTATCACTACACCAAAACTGGCGATTGGTCATGGCCAAAATTCCTGACCAAAACTGTGGGTCGCGTACTTAGGCCGTGACCCATACCGTGACGAGTCACGGCCCTCATCCGTGACAAATTGGTCGTGGTCAAAGTCCACGACCCATGTTCGTGACAAAAAAATAAAAAAAAATGGTCGCGGCCCTCATCCGTGACCCACAATCGTGACAAATTGGTCCCGGCCAAAGTCCGCGACCCACGACTGTGACAAAAAAATTACAAAAAAATTGGTCGCGGGTGTCATCCGTGACCCACAACCGTGACAAATTGGTCGCGGCCAAAGTCCGCGACCCACAACCGTGACAAAAAAATAAAAAAAATGATCGCGACCCAAGTCCGTGACCCACAACCGTGACGAAAAAAATAAAAAAATTTGTCGCGAACTTTGGTCGCGACCATTTTTATGTGCGACAAAAAAAATAAAAATGGTAATGGATAGAGTCCATGACCATATTTAACAATAATTTTAAAAAAATGGATTTTTTTGGTCCAATCCTAAAATTGGGGTTCCTGTGAGTGCACCGTCGGTTGCTACGTGTAACGTTGGACACGTACGAGGTGTTACAAATATTTATTATTGGTAAAATAATAAAAAAAATCACAAATTGCGAATCGAGAACGTTGTTAATAAACAAATATATATACAAACTAAAAAATATTACACGTCTTAATAATTCAAAGACCAAAAAAAAAATTGGGCAGAGTTTCCTCTATTTTCCTGACATTCCAAACCCTGTAAATGTAAAATCTGCTTATTATAAAGTCCGCGCGGTCATAAAATTCAACAATCAAATTATAAAAGCCCGCACGGTCGTAAAACTAAACAATAAAAGCCCGCACGGCCATAACACATAAATAACAAAATCCTGAAAGTCCACAACATATAAACAATCTTCATGTTGTGAACCATTGCCTCCTCCATTTGTTCCGCATGCAAAAATCCTACAAATGATAGTATACATAAGAAAAAATATCAGTAACCAAGTAGTTTTACAAAAAATTAAATCAAGCTGAAAAATTGCATATATGAGTTAAAATTATCAACATATCAATATTTTTATGCCTAAGTCTAGAAATATGCAAATTACCGTCGTATTCTCAAACTGGGAGTCTTGCGGCAGTGTGGTCAGTTCCTACGAGTTACATTGGTCCCGTGGGAGGCGTTGGTGTCACCCACGGGGCCGTTCGGGAGCTGTTTTGGGTTTCACCCTCTAACGCCATGTTTTTAAGCTTAAGTCTAGAAATATACAAATTATCATCGTATTCTCAAACTGGGAGACCCGTGGCTGCGAGGTCAGTTCCAACGAGTTACATTAGTTCCGTGGGAGGTGTTGGTGCCACCCACGGGGCCTTTCGGGGGTTGTTTCGAGTTTTCACCCTCTAATGCCATGTTTTACTTAAGTATAGAAATATGAAAATTATCGTCGTATTCTCAAACCGGGAGTCTCGCGACTGGGCAGTCAGTTCTTACGAGTTACATTGGTCCCGTGGAAGGTGTTGGTGCCACCCACAGGACCGTTCGGGGGCTGTTTTGGATTTTCACCCTCTAACGCCATGTTTTTAAGCCTAAGTATAGAAATATGTAAATTACCGTCGTATTCTCAAACCGGGAGTCCCGCGGCTGCACGGTCAGTTCCTACGAGTTACATTGGTCTCGTGGGAGGTGTTGGTACCACCCATGGGGCCGTTCGGGGGCTGTTTGAGTTTTCACCCTCTAACGCCATATTTTTAAGCCTATGTCTAGAAATATACAAATTATCATCGTATTCTCAAATCAGGAGACCCGCGGCTATAGGGTCAGTTCCTACGAGTTACATTGGTCCCGTGGGAGGGGTTGGTGCCACCCACGGGGCCGTTCGCGGGTTGTTTCGAGTTTTCACCCTCTAACGCCATGTTTTGCTTAAGTATAGAAATATGCAAATTATCGTCGTATTCTCAAACCAGGAGTCTCGCGGCTGGGCGGTCAGTTCCTACGAGTTACATTTGTCTCGTGGGAGGTGTTGGTGCCACCCACGGGACCGTTCGGGGGCTATTTTGGGTTTTCACCCTCTAATGCCATGTTTTTAAGCTTAAGTTTACAAATATGCAAATTATCGTCGTATTCTAAAACCGGGCGTCCCGCAACTGCATGGCCAGTTCCTACGAGTTACATTGGTCTCTGGGGAGGTATTGGTGCCACCCACGGGGCCGTTTGGGGGGGTGTTTTAGGTTTTTACCCTCTAACGCCGTATTTTTAAGCCTAAGTCTAGAAATATGCAAATTATCGTCGTATTCTCAAATCGGGAGACCCGCGGTTATGGGGTTAGTTCCTATGAGTTACATTGGTCCCGTGGGTGGTGTTGGTGCCACCCACGAGGCCGTTCGGGGGTTGTTTCGAGTTTTCACCCTCTGACGCCATGTTTTTAAGCCTAAGTCTAGAAATATGCAAATTACTGTCGTATTCTCAAGCCGGGAGTCCTGCGGCTACGGGGTCAGTTCCTACTAGTTTCATTAGTCCAGTGGGAGGTGTTGGTGCCACCCACGGGGACGTTCGGGGACTGTTTCGATTTTTCACCCTCTAACGCCATGTTTTTAAGCCTAAGTCTAGAAATATGAAAATTACCGTCGTATTCTCAAACCAGGAGACCCGCGGCTGCGCGATCAGTTCCTAGGAGTTACATTGGTCCCGTGGGAGGTGTTTGTGCCACCCATGGGGACGTTCGGTAGCTGTTTCGAGTTTTCACCCTCTAACGCCATGTTTTTAAGCCTAAGTCTAGAAATATGCAAATTACCGTTGTATTCTCAAACCGGGAGTCTCGCGGCTGCGTGGCCAGTTTCTACGAGTTACATTGGTCCCGTGGGAGGTGTTTGTGCCACCCACTGGGACGTTCGGGGGCTGTTTTGAGTTTTCACCCTCTAACGCCATGTTTTTAAGCCTAAGTCTAGAAATATGCAAATTACCATCGTATTCTCGAATCGAGAGACCCGCGGCTGCGAGGTCAGTTCCAACGAGTTACATTGGTCCCATGGGAGGTGTTGGTGCCACCCACGGTGACGGTCGGTGGTTGTTTCGAGTTTTTACCCTCAAACGCCTTGTTCTTAAGCCTAAGTCTAAAATATACAAATTACCATATTATTCTCAAATCGAGAGACCCACGGCTGCGGGGTCAGTTTCTATGAGTCTCATTGGTTCTGCGGGAGGTGTTGGTGCCACCCACGGGGACGTTTGGGTGCTGTTTCGAGTTTTCACCCTCTAACGCCATGTTTTTAAGGCTAAGTCTAGAAATATGCAAATTATTGTCGTTTTCTCAAACCGGGAGTACCGCGGCTGCGTGGTCAGCTCCTATGAGTTACATTGGTCCCATGGGAGGTGTTTGTGCCACCCATGGGGACGTTCGGTGGCTGTTTCGAGCTTTCACCCTCTAACGCCATGTTTTTAAGCATAAGTCTAGAAATATGCAAATTACCGTTGTATTCTCAAACCGGGAGTCTCGCGGCTGTGTGGCCAGTTCCTACGAGTTACATTGGTCCCATGGGAGGTGTTTGTGCCACCCACTGGGACGTTCGGAGGCTGTTTCGAGTTTTCACCCTCTAACGCCATGTTTTTAAGCCTAAGTCTAGAAATATGCAAATTACCATCGTATTCTCGAATCGAGAGACCCGCGGCTGCGAGGTCAGTTCCAACGAGTTACATTGGTCCCATGGGAGGTGTTGGTGCCACCCACGAGGACGGTCGGTGGTTGTTTCGAGTTTTTACCCTCAAACGCCTTGTTCTTAAGCCTAAGTCTAAAATATACAAATTACCATATTATTCTCAAATCGAGAGACCCACGGTTGCGGGGTCAGTTTCTATGAGTCTCATTGGTTCTGCGGGAGGTGTTGGTGCCACCCACGGGGACGTTTGGGTGCTGTTTCGAGTTTTCACCCTCTAACGCCATGTTTTTAAGGCTAAGTCTAGAAATATGCAAATTACTGTCGTTTTCTCAAACTGGGAGACCCACGACTGTGAGGTCCATTCCTATGAGTTACATTGGTCCCGTGGGAGGTGTTGGTGCCACCCACGGGGAGGTTCAGGGGCTGTTTCGAGTTTTCACCCTCTAACGCCATGTTTTTAAGCCTAAGTCTAGAAATAGGCAAATTGTCATCGTATTCTCAAATCTGGAGACCCGCGGCTGCATGGTGAGATCCTACGAGTTTCATTTGTCCCGTGGGAGGTGTTTGTGCCACCCACGGGGACGTTCGGGGGCTATTTCGCATTTTCACGCTCTAACGCCATGTTTTTAAGCCTAAGTATAGAGATATGCAAATTACCATTGTACTCTCAAACTGGGAGACCCGCGGCTGCGAGGTCAGTTCCTACGAGTTACATTGGTCCCGTGGGAGGTGTTGGTGCCACCCACGGGAATATTCGGGGTCTGTTTCAAGTTTTCACCATCTAACGCCATATTTTTAAGCCTAAGTCTAGAAATACGAAAATTATGGTGGTCTGTTTCAAGTTTTCACCATCTAACGCCATGTTTTTAAGCCTAAGTCTAGAAATATGAAAATTATCGTCGTATTCTCAAATCGGGAGACCCGCGGCTGCGTGGTCAATTCCTACAAGTTACATTGGTCCTATGGGAGGTGTTTGTGTCACCCAGGGGGACGTTCGGTGGTTGTTTCGAGTTTTCACCCTCTAAGGCCATGTTTTTAATCCTAAGTCTAGAAATATGCAAGTTACCATATTATTCTCAAATCGGGAGACCCATGGATGCGGGGTCAGTTCCTACGAGTTACATTGGTCCTGTGGGAGGTGTTAGTGCCACCCACGGGGACGTTCGGGGGCTGTTTCGAGTTTTTACCCTCTAACGTCATGTTTTTAAGCCTAAGTCTAGAAATATGTAAATTACTGTCGTATTCTCAAACCGGGAGTCCCGCGGATGCGTTGTCATTTCCTACGAGTTACATTGGTCTCGTGGGAGGTGTTGGTGCCACACACGGGGGCGTTCGGGGGCTGTTGCGAGTTTTCACCCTCTAACGCCTTGTTTTTAAGAATAAGTCTAGAAATATGCAAATTGTCATCGTATTCTCAAACTTGGAGACCCTCGGCTCCATGGTGAGATCCTACGAGTTACATTTGTCCCGTGGGAGGTGTTTGTGCCACCCACGGGGACGTTCGGTGGCTGTTTTGAGTTTTCACCCTCTAACGCCATGTCTTTAAGCCTAAGTCTTGAAATATGCAAATTACCATCGTATTCTCAAACCGGGAGACCCGCGACTGCGAGGTCCATTCCTATGAGTTACATTGGTCCCGTGGGAGGTGTTGGTGCCACCCACGGGGAGGTTCGGGGGCTCTTTCGAGTTTTCACCCTGTAACGCCATGTTTTTAAGCCTAGGTCTAGAAATATTCAAATTGTCATCGTATTCTCAAACCTGGAGACCCGCGGCTCCATGGTGAGATCCTACGAGTTACATTTGTCCCGTGGGAGGTGTTTGTGCCACCCACGGGGACGTTCGGTGGCTGTTTTGAGTTTTCACCCTCTAATGCCATGTCTTTAAGCCTAAGTCTTGAAATATGCAAATTACCGTCGTATTCTCAAACCGGGAGACCCGCGACTGCGAGGTCCATTCCTATGAGTTACATTGGTCCCGTGGGAGGTGTTGGTGCCACCCACGGGGAGGTTCGGGGGCTCTTTCGAGTTTTCACCCTCTAACGCCATGTTTTTAAGCCTAGGTCTAGAAATATTCAAATTGTCATCGTATTCTCAAACCTGGAGACCCGCGGCTGCATGGTGAGATCCTACGAGTTACATTTGTCCCGTGGGAGGTGTTTGTGCCACCCACGGGGACGTTCGGAGGCTATTTCGAGTTTTCACCCTCTAACGCCATGTTTTTAAGCCTAAGTATAGAAATATGAAAATTACCAACGTACTCTCAAGTCGGGAGACCCGCGACTGCGAGGTCAGTTCCTACGAGTTACATTGGTCCCGCGGGAGGTTTTGGTGCCATCTACGGGGATATTCGGGGTCTGTTTCGGGTTTTCACCATCTAACTCCATGTTTTTAAGCTTAAGTCTAGAAATATAAAAATTATCGTCGTATTCTCAAATCGGGAGACCCGAGGCTGCGTGATCAATTCCTACGAGTTACATTAGTCCTGTGGGAGGTGTTTGTGCCACCCACGGGGACGTTCAGTGGCTGTTTTGAGTTTTCACCCTCTAAGGCCATGTTTTTAAGCCTAAGTCTAGAAATATGCCAATTACCATATTATTCTCAAACCGAGAGACCCACGGCTACGGGGTCAGTTCCTACGAGTTACATTGGTCCTGTGGGAGGTGTTGGTCCCACCCACGGGGACGTTCGGGGGCTGTTTCAAGTTTTCACCCTCTAACGCCATGTTTTTAAGCCTAAGTCTAGAAATATGCAAATTACTGTCGTATTCTCAAGCCGGGAGTCCCGCGGCTACGTGGTCAGTTCCTACGAGTTACGTTGGTCTCGTGGGAGGTGTTGGTGCCACCAACGGGGACGTTCGGGGGCTGTTACGAGTTTTCACCCTCTAACGCCATGTTTTTAAGCCTAAGTCTAGAAATATGCAAATTACAGTTGTATTCTCAAACTGAGAGACCCGCGACTGCGAGGTCCGTTCCTACGAGTTACATTGGTCCCGTGGGAAGTGTTGGTGCCACCCACGGGGACGTTCGGTGGCTGTTTTGAGTTTTCACCCTCTAACGCCATGTCTTTAAGCCTAAGTCTAGAAATATGCAAATTACTTTCGTATTCTCAAACCGGGAGACCTGCGACTGTGAGGTCCATTCCTATGAGTTACATTGGTCTCGTGGGAGGTGTTGGTGCCACCCATGGGGCCGTTCGGGGGCTGTTTTGGGTTTTCACCCTCTAACGCCATATTTTTAAGCCTATGTCTAGAAATATGCAAATTATCGCCGTATTCTCAAATCAGGAGACCCGCGGCTATATGGTCAGTTCCTACGAGTTACATTGGTCCCGTGGGAGGGGTTCGTGCCACCCACGGGGCCGTTCGAGGGTTGTTTCGAGTTTTCACCTTCTAACGCCATGTTTTGCTTAAGTTTAGAAATATGCAAATTATCGTCGTATTCTCAAACCGGGAGTATCGCGGCTGGGAGGCGGTCAGTTCTTATGAGTTACATTTGTCTCGTGGGAGGTGTTGGTGCCACCCACGGGGCCGTTTGGGGGCTATTTTGGGTTTTCACCCTCTAACGCCATGTTTTTAAGCTTAAGTTTACAAATATGCAAATTATCGTCGTATTCTAAAATCGGGAGTCCCGCGGCTGCGTGGCCAGTTCGTACAAGTTACATTGGTCTCGGGGGGGGGGGGGGGGGGTATTGGTGCCACCCACGGGGCCGTTCGGGGGATGTTTTAGGTTTTCACCCTCTAACGCCGTATTTTTAAGCCTAAGTCTAGAAATATGCAAATTATCGTTGTATTCTCAAATCGGGAGACCCGCGGCTATGGGGTCAGTTCCTAGGAGTTACATTGGTCTCGTGGGTGGTGTTGGTGCCACCCACGGGGCCGTTCGGGGGTTGTTTCGAGTTTTCACCCTCTAACGCCATGTTTTTTAGCCTAAGTCTAGAAATATGCAAATTACCGTCGTATTCTCAAGCCGGGAGTCCTGCGGCTACGGGGTCAGTTCCTACTAGTTTCATTAGTCCCGTGGGAGGTGTTGGTGCCACCCACGGGGACGTTCGGGGACTGTTTCGAGTTTTCACCCTCTAACGCCATGTTTTTAAGCCTAAGTCTAGAAATATACAAATTACCGTCGTATTCTCAAACCGGGAGATCCGCGACTGCACGATCAGTTCCTAGGAGTTACATTGGTCCCGTGGGAGGTGTTTGTGCCACCCACGGGGACGTTTGGTGGCTGTTTCGAGTTTTCACCCTCTAACGCCATGTTTTTAAGCCTAAGTCTAGAAATATGCAAATTACCGTTGTATTCTCAAACCGGGAGTCTCGCGGCTGCGTGGCCAGTTCCTCTATTACATTGGTCCCGTGGGAGGTGTTTGTGCCACCCACTGGGACGTTCGGGGGCTGTTTCGAGTTTTCACCCTCTAACGCCATGTTTTTAAGCCTAAGTCTAGAAATATGCAAATTACCATCGTATTCTCGAATCGAGAGACCCGCGGCTGCGAGGTCAGTTCCAACGAGTTACATTGGTCCCATGGGAGGTGTTGGTGCCACCCACGGGGACAGTCGGTGGCTGTTTCGAGTTTTTACCCTCAAACGCCTTGTTCTTAAGTCTAAGTCTAAAATATACAAATTACCATATTATTCTCAAATCGGGAGACCCGCGGCTGCGCGATCAGTTCCTAGGAGTTACATTGGTCCCGTGGGAGGTGTTTGTGCCACCCATGGGGACGTTCGGTGGCTGTTTCGAGTTTTCACCCTCTAACGCCATGTTTTTAAGCCTAAGTCTAGAAATATGCTAATTACCATTGTATTCTCATACCGGGAGACCCGTGGTTGCGAGGTGAGTTCCTCCGAGTTACATTGGTCCCATGGGAGGTGTTGGTGCCACCCTCGAGGAGGTTCGGGTGCTGTTTCGAGTTTTCTCCCTCTAACGCCATGTTTTTAATCCTAAGTCTAGAAATATGCAAATTACCGTCGTATTCTCAAACTGGGAGTCCCGCGGCTGCGCCATTATACTCGTTGGAAATACTGGTCTTGTTTAACTTGTACCCAAAATATATCATTTAACTTGTACCCAAAATATATCATTTGACAAAATATATCATTTAAATTTTTGGCCATGGTTAATAAGGAAGTTAATGGTCAGGAATTTCTATGAGTATTAAAGCAACTGTATTTATTTTGTCTAAGAAAGTATATTTATAATGTGAAATGACGTTCACCTGTAATCAATGCATGCCACTATAATGTCTCTTTCTGCCAACTGCTATCCTAAAAGAGAACCCCAAGCTTTTTACCTACATTACCAAAGAATACAAAGACCTCAATGGGAATTACCTCAATAGGAATTACCTGAATACTGTGTGAAATGAGTCATCAACAACAATTTGATAACATCATTCCACGAATACAAAATGTAAAATTGAAAAATAAATGAAAACCAATCCAAGAAGGCAATATGTAAATCTCGATCTGCTTGCTTTCAATATGTAAACCAATCCATAGAGAACGCATATATGCTGATGCAAATATGTTTGCATATATGCAGCTTGCATATATGCATATATGCGCATATATGCTGCATATATGCATATATGCTGCATATATGCGCCTGCATATATGCGCATATATTATGCATATATGCATCTGAATATATGTAGCCTATATGCAGGCGCATATTTGCAGGCGCATAGATGCAACACATATGTAGGCGCATATATGCAGGCTGCATATATGCTGCTCATGGAGCTTCCAATAACTTTTCTATCCAATAGATGAAGCATCTCCTGAGCCTATATGATGTCATTCATTTCCCCACAATCATCCCTGCTAATAGGTCCCACTGTTACATCACATCCCCAGTTCTTCTTTTCTAGTGATTCGGAATTAGGCAGTTATCTATTAGAAGTGGTCTTTTAATCAAAATTAGGATTTCTTAGCCTATAAATGGGGTTGTAACCATAATACAAGTCACAACTGGTCTTGTTCCATAAACACATGATCTAGACCATTTAAAGTACAAAGAAAAAAGGTTCATATGTAATCTACACAATAACTATTGATCACAGGCCCGAGGCTTAAAACTGGAACCATATTAAAAGCCCCGAAGGCTCCTGATTTGCCTTGAAAGAAAGAAAACAAATATAGTTTAGAACCAAAACAATATGAACATGGTTGTACAGGAATAGGATATCAAACTTATTGTAGCTAATTTGACTCATAAAATCATAGTTATAATCATAATAATAGTCTAGTGGCCACACTTAATTGGATTATACTCGGAATGCACAATAAATTAAAGTGCAATCATAATAACAGTCTAGTGGCCACACTTAATTGAAATCATCAATTCTCCACAATTAAATCTCAAAAACTATAATAAACATAATAGAGATGAATTCTCACAGAAAATATTCACTAATCCAAATCCAAATCCATCAATTAAATTGGAGTTCCACACAAATAATACCTAAAACCCTAACTTTATGTTCTTACCTTCGATCCATATTTCCTAGAAATGAAATACGTAACTAGAAGTAATTTAAAGAAAAAGGAATAAAGTGGAGTTCAGGAACAATATTTGAGTGTGTACTACATTTATCAATCCATTCAATAGCGTTATTCACAACCATCAATAGAAATATTCAAAAATCAAACAAGCTACATATTAAAACTAGATTATTATTATGTATTAAATGGTTTTCAAAATAGATCTAACCACCGCAAGCTCTGGCCGGCGCAGCAAGCCAACAGAAAAAACCCAATCTCCAATCGATATTACAAATTTATGTCGTACACTAAAACCGGTATCCCTATGACTGCCCGATCGATTCCTACGAGTCACATTGGTCCCGTGCGAGGAGTTTATGACTCTTACGGGACCGTTTTAAGGCTATTTTACGTTTTCACCCTTTGATGGCATGCTTCCATGCTTAAGACTATTTTTTATCAAATTTTCGTCATACACTCAAACCGAGAGCCCCGTGACTACGCGGTCGGTTCCTACGAGTCACATTGGTTCCGTGCGAGGGGTCTGTGACTCTTACGGGACCATTTTAAGGCTGTTTCACCTTTTCACCATTCGATGGCATGTTTTTAATGCTGAAGCCTAACTTTTTATAAATTTACGTCGTACACTCAAATCGAGAACCCCGTGACTATGCGGTCGGTTCCTACGAGCCACATTGGTCCCATGTGAGGGGTTTGTGACACTTACGGGGACTGTTTTTAAGGCTGTTTTATATTTTCACCCTTCGATGGCATGTTTTTATGCTTAAGTCTATTTTTTTGCAAATTCACGTCGTACACTCAAACCGGGAGCCCCGTGACTACGCGGTCGGTTCGTACAAGTCACATTAGTCCCGTGCGAGGGGTTTGTGACTCTTACGGGACCGTTTTAAGGTTGTTTTACGTTTTCACCCTTCAATGGCATGTTTTCATGCTTAAGTCAATTTTTTTATCAAATTTCTGTCTTACACTCAAACTGGGAGCCCCGTGACTACGCGGTCGGTTCCTACGAGTCACATTGGTCCCGTTCGAGGGGTTTGTGACTCTTACGGGACCGTTTTAAGGCTGTTTTACGTTTTCACCCTTTGATGGCACGTTTTCATGCTTAAGTCTAATTTTTTTCAAATTTATGTCGTACACTCCAACCGGGCGCCTCGTGACTACGCGGTCGGTTCCTACGAGTCACATTGGTTCCGTGCGAGGTGTTCGTGACTCTTACGGGACCGTTTTGTGCTTGTTTTATGTTTTCACCCTTTGATGGCAAGTTTTGATGCTTAAGTCTAAATTTTTGCAAATTTATGTGCTACACTCAAACCGGGAGCGCCGTGACTACATGACCGGTTCCTATGACTTACATTGGTCCCGTGCGAGATGTTCGTGACTCTTACGGGACCGTTTTGTTGTTGTTTGATGTTTTTACCCTTCGATGGCATGTTTTTTATGCTTAAGTCTAACTTTTTATAAATTTACATCGTACACTCAAACCGGAAGCCCCGTGACTACGTCGTCTGTTCCTGTGAGTTATATTGGTCCCGTGCGAGGTGTTCATGACTCTTAGAGGACTGTTTTTAAGGCTGTTTTACCTTTTCACCCTTCGATGGCATGTTTTTAATGCTTAAGCCTAACTTTTTATAAATTTACGTCGTACGCTCAAACCGAGAGCCCCGTGACTATGCGGTCGGTTCCTACGAGCCACATTGGTCCCGTGCAAGGGGTTTGTGACTCTTACGGGACCGTTTTAAGGCAGTTTTACGTTTACACCCTTTGATGGCATCTTTTCATGCTTAAGTCTATTTTTTATCAAATTTCTGTCATACACTCAAACCGGGAGCCCCGTGACTAGGTGGTCGGTTCCTACGAGTCACATTGGTCCCGTGCGAGGGCTTGTGACTCTTACGGGACCATTTTAAGGCTGTTTTATGTTTTCACCCTTCGATGGCATGTTTTCAAGCTTAAGTCTAATTTTTTTCAAATTTACGTCGTACACTCCAACCGGGCACCTCGTGACTACACGATCGGTTCCTACGAGTCACATTGTTCCCATGCGAAGTGTTTGTGACTCTTACCGGACCGTTTTGTGCTTGTTTTATGTTTTCACCCTTCGATGGCAAGTTTTGATGCTTAAGTCTAACTTTTCGCAAATTTATGTCCTACACTCAAACCGGGAGCGTCGTGACTACACAGCCGGTTCCTATGCTTACATTGGTCCCGTGCGAGATGTTTGTGACTCTTACGGGACCGTTTTGTGGCTGTTTTACATTTTTACCCTTTCGATGGCATGTTTTTTATGCTTAAGTCTAACTTTTTAAAAATTTACATCGTACACTCAAACCGGCATCCCCGTGACTACGCCGTCTGTTCTTATGAGTTACATTGGTCCCGTGCGAGGTGTTCGTGACTCTTACGGGACTGTTTTAAGGCTATTTTATATTTTCACCCTTCGATGGCATGTTTTTATGCTGAAGTCTAATTTTTTGCAAATTCACGTCGTACACTCAAACCGGGAGCCCCGTGATTACGCGATCGATTCCTACGAGTCACATTGGTCCCGTGCTAGGGATTTGTGACTCTTACAAGACCGTTTTAAGGCTGTTTTACGTTTTCACCCTTTGATGGCATGTTTTCATGCTTAAGCCTATTTTTTAATCAAATTTTCGTCGCACACTTAAACCGATAGCCCTGTGACTACGCGGTCGGTTCCTACGAGTCACATTGGTGCCGTACGAGGGGTTCGAGACTCTTACGGGACCGTTTTTAGGCCGTATTACGTTTTCACCCTTCGATGGCATGTTTTCATGCTTAAGTCTAATTTTTTTCAAATTTACGTCGTACACTCCAATCGGGAGCCTCGTGACTACGCGGTCGGTTCCTATGAGTTAGATTGGTCCCGTGTGAGGTGTTCGTGATTCTTACGGGACCGTTTTTCGCTTGTTTTATGTTTTCACCCTTCGATGGCAAGTTTTGATGCTTAAGTCTAACTTTTCGCAAATTTATTTCCTACACTCAAACCGGGAGCGCCGTGACTACACGGCCGGTTCCTATGACTTACTTTGGTCCCGTGCGAGATGTTCGTGACTCTTACGGGACCGTTTTGTGGCTGTTTTACGTTTTTTACCCTTTGATGGCATGTTTTTTATGCTTAAGTCTAACTTTTTATGAATTTACGTTGTACACTCAAACCGGCAGCCCCGTTACTACGTCGTCTGTTCTTGTGAGTTACGTTGGTCCCATGCGAGGTGTTCGTGACTCTTACGGGACTATTTTTAAGGCTTTTTTTTTATTTTCATCCTTCGATGGCAAGTTTTGATGCTTAAGTCTAACTTTTCGCAAATTTATGTCCTACACTCAAACCGGGAGCGCCGTGACTACACGGCCGGTTACTATGACTTACATTGGTCCCGTGCGAGATGTTTGTGACTCTTACGGGACCGTTTTGTGGCTGTTTTACGTTTTTACCCTTCGATGGCCTGTTTTTTATGCTTAAGTCTAACTTTTTATAAATTCACGTCGTACACTCAAACCGCCAGCCAAGTGACTACGTCGTCTGTTCCTGTGAGTTACATTGGTCCCGTGCGAGGTGTTCGTGACTCTTACCGGACTGTTTTAAAGGCTGTTTTATATTTTCACCCTTCGATGGCATGTTTTTATGCTTAAGTCTAATTTTTTGGAAATTCACGTCGTACACTCAAACTGGGAGCCCCGTGACTACGTGGTCGGTTCCTACGAGTCACATTGGTCCCGTGCGAGGGGTTTGTGACTCTAACGAAACCGTTTTAAGGCTGTTTTACGTTTTCACCCTTTGATGGCATGTTTTCATGCTTAAGTCTATTTTTTATCAAATTTCCATCGTACACTCAAACCGGTGACTACGCGGTAGGCTCCTACAGGTCAGATTGCTCCCGTGCGAGGGGTTTGTGACTCTTACGGGACCGTTTTAAGGCTGTTTTACATTTTCACCCTTCGATGGCATGTTTTCATTCTTAACTCTAATTTTTTCAAATTTATGTCGTACACTCCAACCGGGCACCTCGTGACTACGCGGTCGGTTCCTACGAGTCACATTGGTCTCGTGCGAGGTGGTCGTGACTCTTACAGGACCGTTTTGTGCTTGTTTTATGTTTTCACCCTTCGATGGCAAGTTTTGATGCTTAAGTCTAACTTTTCGCAAATTTATGTCCTACACTCAAACCGGGAGTGCCGTGACTACACGGCCGGTTCCTATGACTTACATTGGTCCCGTGCGAGATATTCGTGACTCTTCCGGGACCGTTTTGTGGCTGTTTTATGTTTTTACCCTTCGATGGCCTGTTTTTTATGCTCAAGTCTAACTTTTTATAAATTTACGTCGTACACTCAAACCGGCAGCCCCGTGACTACGTCTTATGTTCCTGTGAGTTACATTGGTCCCGTGCGAGGTGTTCGTGACTCTTACCGGACTGTTTTAAAGGTTGTTTTATACTTTCACCCTTCGATGGCAAGTTTTGATGCTTAAGTCTAATTTTTTGCAAATTCACGTTGTACACTCAAACTGGGAGCCCCGTGACTACCCGGTCGGTTCCTATGGCTTACATTGGTCCCGTGCGAGGGATTTGTGACTCTTGCGGGACCGTTTTAAGATTGTTTTACATTTTTACCCTTTGATGTCATGTTTTTAATGCTTAAGTCTAACTTTTTATAAATTTACGCCGTACCCTCAAATCGAAAGCCCCGTGACTACGTGGTCGGTTCCTAGGAGCCACATTGGTCCCGTGCGAGGGGTTTGTGACTTTTACGGGATTGTTTTTAAGGCTGTTTTATATTTTCACCCTTCGATGGCATATTTTTATACTTAAGCCTAATTTTTTTGCAAATTCACGTCGTACACTCAAACCGGGAGCCCCGTGACTACGCGGTCGGTTCCTACGAGTCACCTTGGTCCCGTGCGAGGGATTTGTGACTCTTACGGGATTGTTTTTAAGGCTGTTTTATATTTTCACCCTTCGATGGCATGTTTTTATGCTTAAGCCTAATTTTTTTGCAAATTCACGTCGTACACTCAAACCGGGAGCCCCGTGACAACGCGGTCGGTTCCTACGAGTCACATTGGTCCCGTGCGAGGGATTTGTGATTCTTACGGGACCGTTTTAAGGCTGTTTTACGTTTTCACCCTTCGATGGCATGTTTCCATGCTTAGGTCTATTTTTTATCAAATTTCTGTTGTACACCCAAACCGGGAGCCCCGTGACTACGCGGTCAGTTTCTACTAGTCACATTGGTCCCGTGCGAGGGTTTTGTGACTCTTACGGGACCGTTTTAAGGCTATTTTATGTTTTCACCCGTCGATGGCATGTTTTCATGCTTAAGTCTATTTTTTTCAAATTTACGTCGTACACTCCAACTAGGCTCCTGATGACTACGCGGTCGGTTCCTACGAGTCACATTGGTCTCGTGCGAGGTGGTCGTGACTCTTACGGGACCGTTTTGTGCTTGTTTTATGTTTTCACCCTTCGATGGCAAGTTTTGATGCTTAAGTCTAACTTTTCGCAAATTTATGTCCTACACTCAAACCGGGAGCGCCGTGACTACACGGCCGGTTACTATGACTTACATTGGTCCCGTGCGAGATGTTTGTGACTCTTACGGGACCGTTTTGTGGCTGTTTTACGTTTTTACCCTTCGATGGCCTGTTTTTTTATGCTTAAGTCTAACTTTTTATAAATTTACGTCGTACACTCAAACCGGCAGCCCCGTGACTACATCGTCTGTTCCTGTGAGTTACATTGGTCCCGTACGAGGTGTTCGTGACTCTTACCGGACTGTTATAAAGGTTGTTTTATATTTTCACCCTTCGATGGCAAGATTTGATGCTTAAGTCTAATTTTTTGCAAATTCACGTCGTACACTCAAACTGGGAGCCCCGTGACTACGCGGTCGGTTCCTATGGCTTACATTGGTCCCGTTCGAGGGGTTTGTTACTCTTGCGGGACCGTTTTAAGAATGTTTTACATTTTTACCCTTCGATGTCATGTTTTTAATGCTTAAGTCTAACTTTTTATAAATTTACGTCGTACCCTCAAATCGAAAGCACCGTGACTACGCGGTCGGTTCATAGGATCCACATTGGTCCCGTGCGAGGGGTTTGTGACTCTTACGGGATTGTTTTTAAGGCTATTTTATATTTTCACCCTTCGATGGCATGTTTTTATTCTTAAGCCTAATTTTTTTGAAAATTCACGTCGTACACTCAATTCGGGAGCCCCGTGACTACGCGGTCGGTTCCTACGAGTCACATTGGTCCCGTGCGAGGGATTTGTGACTCTTACGGGATTGTTTTTAAGGCTGATTTATATTTTCACCCTTCGATGGCATGTTTTTATGCTTAAGCCTAATTTTTTTGCAAATTCACGTCGTACACTCAAACCGGGAGCCCCGTGACTACGCGGTCGGTTCCTACGAGTCACATTGGTCCCGTGCGAGGGATTTGTGATTCTTACGGGACCGTTTAAATGCTAATTTACGTTTTTACCCTTCGATGGCATGCTTTCATGCTTAAGTCTATTTTTTATCAAATTACCGTCTTACACTCAAACCGGGAGCCCCGTGACTACGCGGTCGGTGACTACGAGTCACATTGGTCCCGTGCGAGGTGTTTGTGACTCTTACGGGACCGTTTTAAGGCTGTTTTACGTTTTCGGCCTTCGATGGCAAGTTTTCTTGCTTAAGTCTAAATTTTTTCAAATTTACGTCGTACACTCCAACCGGGCGCCTCGTGACGACGCGGTCGGTTCCTTCGAGTCACATTGGTCCCGTACGAGGTGTTCGTGATTCTTGCGGGACCATTTTGTGCTTGTTTTATGTTTTCACCCTTCGATGGCAAGTTTTGATGCTTAAGTCTAACTTTTCGTAAATTTATGTCCTACACTCAAACCGGGAGCGCCGTGACTACCGAACGGTTCCTATGACTTACATTGGTCCCGTGCGAGATGTTCGTGACTCTTACGGGACCGTTTTGTGGCTGTTTTACATTTTTACTCTTCGATGGCATTTTTTTATGGTTAAGTCTAACTTTTTATAAATTTACGTCATACACTCAAACCGGCAGCCCCGTGACTACTTCGTCTGTTCCTGTGAGTTGCATTGGTCCCGTGCGAGGTGTTTGTGACTCTTACGAGACTGTTTTTAAGGTTATTTTATATTTTCACCCTTCGATGGCAAGTTTTGATGCTTAAGTCTAAGTTTTTGCAAATTCACGTCGTACACTCAAATTGGGAGCCCCGTGACTACGCGGTCGGTTCCTATGGCTTACATTGGTCCCGTACGAGGGGTATGTGACTCTTACGGGACCGTTTTAAGACTGTTTTACATTTTTACCCTTCGATTGGATGTTTTTTATGCTTAAGTCTAACTTTTTATAAATTTACGTCGTACACTCAAACCAAGAGCCCCGTGACTATGTGGTCGGTTCCTACGAGCCACATTGGTCCCGTGCGAGGGGTTTGTGACTCTTACGGGACTATTTTTAAGGCTGTTTTGTATTTTCACCCTTCGATGGCATATTTTTATGCTTAAGTCTAGTTTTTTGCAAATTCACGTCGTACACTAAAACCGGGAGCCCCGTGACTACGCGGTCGGGTCCTACGAGTCACATTGGTCCTGTGCGAGGAGTTTGTGACTCTTACGGGACCATTTTAAGGTTGTTTTACATTTTCACCCTTTGATGGCATGCTTTCATGCTTAAGTCTATTTTTTATCAAATTTCCGTCGTACACTCAAACCGGGAGCCCCGTGACTACGTGATCGATTCCTACAAGTCACTTTGTTCCTGTGCGAGGGGTTTGTGACTCTTACGGGACCGTTTTAAGGCTTTTTTACGTTTTCACCCTTCGATGGCATGTTTTCATCTTTAAATCTAATTTTTTTCAAATTTACGTCATACACTCCAACTGGACGCCTCATGACTAAGCGGTCGGTTCCTACGAGTCACATTGGTCCCGAGCGAGGTGTTCGTGACACTTGCAGGACCGTTTTGAGCTTGTTTTATGTTTTCACCCTTCGATGGCAAGTTTTGATGCTTAAGTCTAACTTTTCGCAAATTTATGTCCTACACTCAAATCGGGAGCGCCGTAACTACACGGCCGGTTCCTATGACTTACATTGGTCCCGTGCGAGATGTTCGTGACTCTTACGGGACCGTTTTGTGGCTGTTTTACATTTTTACCCTTCGATGGCATATTTTTTATGCTTAAGTTTAATTTTTTATAAATTTACGTCGTAAACTCAAACCGGCAGCGCCGTGACTACGTCGTCTGTTCCTTTGAGTTACATTTGTCCCGTGCGAGGTGTTCGTGACTCTTACGGGACTGTTTTTAAGGCTGTTTTATATTTTCACCCTTCGATGGAAAGTTATGATGCTTAAGTATAATTTTTTGCAAATTCACGTCTTACACACAAACCGGGAGCGCCGTGACTTTGCGGTCGGTTCCTATGGCTTACATTGGTCCCGTGCGAGGAGTTTGTGACTCTTACGGGACCGTTTTAAGACTGTTTTATATTTTTACCCTTCGATGGCATGTTTTTAATGCTTAAGTATAACTTTTTATCAATTTACGTCGTACACTCAAATCGAGAGCCCCGTGACTACGCGATCGGTTCTTACGAGCCACATTGGTCCAGTGCGAGGGGTTTGTGACTCTTACGGGATAGTTTTTAAGGCTGTTTTATATTTTCACCCTTCGATGGCATGTTTTTATGCTTAAGTTTAATTTTTTGCAAATTCACGTCGCACAGTCAAATCGGGAGCCCCGTGACTACGCGGTCGGTTCCTAGGAGTCACATTGGTCCCGTGCAAGGGGTTTATGACTCTTACGGGACCATTTTAAGGCTGTTTTACGTTTTCACCCTTTGATGGCATGTTTTCATGCTTAAGTCTATTTTTTATCAAATTTTTGTCGTACACTCAAACTGGGAGCCCCGTGATTACGCGGTCGGTGACTACGAGTCACATTGGTCCCGTGCGAGGGGTTTGTGACTCTTACGAGACCGTTTTAAGGATGTTTTACGTTTTCACCCTTCGATGGCATGTTTTAATGCTTAAGTCTATTTTTTTTAAATTTTTATCGTACACTCCAGCCGAGCGCCTGGTGACTACGCGGTCGGTTCCTACGAGTCAAATTGGTCCCGTGCGAGGTGTTCGTGACTCTTACGGGACCGTTTTGTGCTTGTTTTATGTTTTCACCCTTCGATTGCAAGTTTTGATGCTGAAGTCTAACTTTTCACAAATTTATCTCCTACCCTCATACCGGGAGCGTCGTGACTACACGGCCGGTTCCTATGACTCTTACGGGACCGTTTTGTGGCTGTTTTACGTTTTTACCCTTCGATGGCATATTTTTTACGCTTAAGTCTAACTTTTTATGAATTTACGTCGTACACTCATATCGGCAGCCCCGTGACTACGTCGTCTGTTCCTATGAGTTACATTGGTCCTGTGCGAGGTATTCGTGACTCTTACGGGACTGTTTTTGAGACTGTTTTATATTTTCACCCTTCGATGGCATGTTTTTATGCTTAAGCCTAATTTTTTGCAAATTCACGTCGTACACTCAAACCGGGAGCCCCATGACTACGCGGTCGGTTCCTACGAGTCACATTGGTCCCGTACGAGGGGTTTGTGACTCTTACGGGACCGTTTTACGACTGTTTTACATTTTCACCCTTCGATGGCATGTTTTCATGCTTAAGTCTATTTTTTATCAAATTTCCCTTGTACACTCAAATCGGGAACCCCGTGACTATGCGGTCGGTTCCTACGAGCCACATTGGTCCCGTGTTAGGGGTTTGTGACTCTTACGGGACTGTTTTTAAGGCTGTTTTATATTTTCACCTTCGATGGCTTGTTTTTATGCTTAACTCTAATTTTTTGTAAATTCAGGTCGTACACTCAAATCGGGAGCCCCGTGACTACGCGGTCGGTTCATCCGAGTCACATTGGTCCCGTGCGAGGGTTTGTGACTCTTACGGGACCGTTTTAAGGCTGTTTTACATTTTCACCCTTCGATGGCATGTTTTCATGCGTAAGTCTATTTTTTATCAAATTTCTGTCGTACACTCAGATCGGAAGCCCCGTGACTATGCGGTCGATTCCTACGAGTCACATTGGTCCGGTGCGAGGGTTTTGTGTCTCTTACGGGATCATTTTAAGGCTGTTTTATGTTTTTACCCTTCGATGGCATGTTTTCATGCTTAAGTCTATTTTTTTTTCAAATTTACATCGTTCACTCCAACTGGGTGCCTGGTGACTACGCGGTCGGTTCCTACGAGTCACATTGGTCTCGTGCGAGGTGTTCGTGACTCTTACGGGACCGTTTTGTGCTTCTTTTATGTTTGCACCCTTCGATGGCAAGTTTTGACGCTTAAGTCTAACTTTTCGCAAATTTATGTCCTACACTCAAATCGAGTGCGCCGTGACTACACGGCCGATTCCTATGACTTACATTGGTCCCGTGCGAGATGTTCGTGACTCTTACGGAACCGTTTTGTGGCTGTTTTACGTTTTTACCCTTCAATGGCATGTTTTTTATGCTTAAGTCTAACTTTTTATAAATTTACGTCGTACACTCAAACTGGAAGCCCCGTGATTACGTCGTCTGTTCCTGTGAGTTACATTGATCCCGTGCGAGGTGTTCATGACTCTAACAGGACTGTTTTTAAGGATGTTTTATATTTTCACTCTTCGATGGCAGGTTTTGATGCTTAGGTCTAATTTTTTGTAAATTCACGTCGTACATTCAAACCGGGAGCGCCGTGACTACGCGGTCGGTTCCTATGGCTTACATTAGTCCCGTGCGAGGGATTTGTGACTCTTATGGGATCGTTTTAAGACTGTTTTACATTTTTAACCTTCGATGGCATGTTTTTAATGCTTAAATATACCTTTTTATCAAATTTCCGTCGTACACTCAAACCGGGAGCCCCGTGACTACGCGGTCGGTTCCTACGAGTCATATTGGTCCCGTGCGAGGTGTTTGTGACTCTTACGGGACGTTTTAAGGCTGTTTTACGTTTTCACCCTTCGATGGCATGTTTTCATGCTTAAGTCTAATTTGTTTTAAATTTACGTCGTACGCTCCAACCGGGGCCTCGTGACTACGCCGTCTATTCCTATGAGTTACATTGGTCCCGTGCGAGGTGTTCGTGACTCTTACGGGACTGTTTTTAAGGCTGTTTTATATTTTCACCCTTTGATGGCATGTTTTTTTGCTTAAGTATAATTTTTTGTAAATTCACGTCGTACACTCAAATCAGCATCCCCGGGACTACGCGGTCGGTTCCTACGAGTCACATTGGTCCCGTGCAAGGGGCTCATGACTCTTACGGGACCGTTTTAAGGCTGTTTTACGTTTTCACCCTTTGATGGCATGTTTTCATGCTTAAGTCTATTTATTTATCAAATTTCCGTCGTACACTCAAACCGGGAGCCCCGTGACTACGCGGTCGATTCCTACGAGTCACATTGGTCCCGTGCGAGGAGTTTGTGACTCTTACGGGACCGTTTTAAGGCTGTTTTACGTTTTCACCCTTCGGTGGCATGTTTTCATGCTTAAGTCTAATTTTTTTCAAATTTACGTCTTACACTCCAACCGGGCGCCTCGTGACTACGCAATCAGTTCCTACGAGTCACATTGGTCCCGTGCGAGGTGTATATGACTCTTAAGGGACCGTTTTAACGCTGTTTTACGTTTTCACCCTTTGATGGCAAGTTTTGATGCTTAAGTCTAACTTTTTGCAAATTTATGTCCTACACTCATACTGGGAGCCCCGTGACTACCTGGTCAGTTCCTACGAGTCACATTGGTCCCGTGCGAGGGGTTTGTGACTCTTACGGGACCGTTTTAAGGCTGTTTTACGTTTTCACCCTTCGATGGCATGCTTGCATGCTTAAGTCTATTTTTTATCAAATTTCCGTCGTACACTCAAACCGGGAGCTCCGTGACTACGCGGTTGGTTCTTACGAGTCATATTGGTCCATCCGAGGTGTTTGTTACTCTTAAGGGACCGTTTTAAGGCTGTTTTACGTTTTCACCCTTCGATGGCATGTTTTCATGCTTAAGTGTATTTTTTTTAAATTTACGTCGTACACTCCAACCGGGCTCCTCGTGACTACGCCGTCTGTTCCTATGAGTTACATTGGTCCCGTGCGAGGTGTTCGTGACTCTTAGGGGACTGTTTTTAAGGATGTTTTATATTTTCACCCTTTGATGGCATGTTTTTCTGCTTAAGTCTAATTTTTTGCAAATTCACGTCGTACACTCAAATCGGGAGCCCTGGGACTACGCGGTCGGTTTCTACGAGTCACATTGGTCCCGTGCGAGGGGTTCATGACTCTTACGTAACCGTTTTAAGGCTGTTTTTCATTTTCACCCTTTGATGGCCTGTTTTGATGCTTAAGTCAATTTATTTATCAAATTTCCGTCGTACACTCAAATCGGGAGCCCCGTGACTACGCGGTCGGTTCCTATGGGTCACATTGGTCCTGTGCGAGGGGTTTGTGACTCTTACTGGACCGTTTTAAGGCTGTTTTACGTTTTCACACTTCGATGGCATGTTTTCATGCTTAAGTCTAATTTTTTCAAATTTTCGTCGTACACTCCAACCGGGGGCCTCGTGACTACGCGGTCGGTTCCTACGAGTCACATTGGTCTCGTGCGAGGTGTTCGTGACTCTTAAGGGACCGTGTTGTGCGTGTTTTTTATTTTCACCCTTCGATGGGAAGCTTTGATGCTTAAGTCTAACTTTTCGCAACTTTATGTCCTACACTCAAACCGAGAGCGCCGTGACTACACGGCCGATTCCTATGACTTACATTGGTCCCGTGCGAGATGTTCGTGACTCTTACGGAACCGTTTTGTGGCTGTTTTACGTTTTTTCCCTTCGATGGCATGTTTTTTATGCTTAAGTCTTAACTTTTTATAAATTTACGTCGTACACTCAAACCGGCAACCCCATGATTACGTTGTCTGTTCTTATGAGTTACATTGCTACCGTGCGAGGTGTTCGTGACTCTTACGGGACTGTTTTTAAGGCTGTTTTATATTTTCACCCTTCGATGGCATGTTTTTATGCTTAACTCTAATTTTTTGTAAATTCACGTCGTACACTCAAATCGGGAGTCCCGTTACTGCGCGGTTGGTTCGTACGAGTCACATTGGTCCCGTGCGAGGGGTTTGTGATTCTTACGGACCGTTTTAAGGCTATTTTATGTTTTCACCCTTCGGTGGCATGTTTTCATGCTTAAGTCTATTGTTTATCAAATTTTGGTCGTACACTCAAACCGGGAGCCCCATGACTACGCGCTCGGTTCCTACGAGTCACATTGGTCCTGTGCGAGGGTTTTGTGACTCTTACGTTACCGTTTTAAGGTTGTTTTTTGTTTTCACCCTTCGATGGCATGTTTTCATGCTTAAGTCTATTTTTTTTCAAATTTACGTCGTACACTCCAACTAGGCGCCTGGTGACTACGCGGTCGGTTCCTACGAGTCACATTGGTCCGTGCGAGAGGTTTGTGACTCTTACGGGACCATTTTAAGGTTGTTTTACCTTTTCACCCTTTGGTGGCATGTTTTCATGCTTAAGTCTAATTTTTTTCAAATTTACGTCGTACACACCAACCGGGGCCTCGTGACTACGCAGTCGGTTCCTACGAGTCACATTGGTCCCGTGCGAGGGGTATATGACTCTTACGGGACCGTTTTGTGGCTGTTTTACGTTTTTACCCTTCGATGGCATGTTTTTTATGCTTAAGTCTAACTTTTTATAAATTTACGTTGTACACTCAAACGGGAAGCCCCGTGAGTACGACGTCTGTTCCTGTGAGTTACATTGGTCCCGTGCGAGGTGTTCGTGACTCTTACAGGACTGTTTTTAAGGCTGTTTTATATTTTCACTTTTCGATGGCAGGTTTTGATGCTTAAGTCTAATTTTTTGCAAATTCATGTCGTACACTTAAACCGGGAGCGACGTGACTACGCGGTCGGTTCCTATGGCTTATATTGGTCCCGTGCGAGGGGTTTGTGACTCTTACGGGTCCGTTTTAAGACTGTTTTACATTTTTACCCTTCGATGGCATGTTTTTAATGCTTAAGTAAACCTTTTTATAAATTTACGTCGTACACTCAAATCGAGAGCCCTGTGACTACGCGATCGGTTCCTACGAGCCACATTGGTCCCGTGCGAGGGGTTTATGACTCTTACGGGACTGTTTTTAAGGCTGTTTTATATTTTCACCCTTCGATGGCATGTTTTTATGCTTAAGTCTAATTTTTTACAAATTCACGTTGTACACTCAAACCGGAAGTTCCGTGACTACGCGGTCGGTTCCTACGAGTCACATTGGTCCCGTGCGAGGGGTTTATGACTCTTACGGGACCGTTTTAAGGCTATTTTACGTTTTCACCCTTTGATGGCATGCTTTCATGCTTAAGACTATTTTTTATCAAATTTCCGTCATACACTCAAACCGGGAGCTTCGTGACTACGCGATCGGTTCCTACGAGTCACATTGGTCCCGTGCGAGGGGTTTGTGACTCTTACGGGACCGTTTTAAGGCTATTTTACGTTTTCACCCTTCGATGGCATGTTTTCCTGCTTAAGTCTATTTTTTATCAAATTTTCGACGTACACTCAAACCGGAGCCTCGTGGCTACGCGGTCGGTTCCTATGAGTCACATTGGTCCCGTGTGAAGGGTTTGTGACCTCTTATGAGACCGTTTTAAGGTTGTTTTACCTTTTCACCCTTCGGTGGCATGTTTTCATGCTTAAGTCTAATTTTTTTCAAATTTACGTCGTACACACCAACCGGGCGCCTCGTGACTAGAGCTGTCAACGGGTCGTGTTAACGGGTTAACGGGTCGTGTTAACGGGTTAACGGGTGAAAACACCCTTAACCCGTACACGACCCGTTAAGACTAACGGGTCAAATTATAATACCCAAACACGACCCGTTAATATTAACGGGTACACGACCCGAACCGTTAACACCCGTTAATATTAACGGGTTTAAACGGGTAACAGGTTGGGTGACCCGTTAGTACCCGTTAGTACCCATTAATACCCGTTAGTACCCGTTAATACCCGTTAGTACCCGTTAGCACCCGTTAATACCCGTTAGTACCCGTGTAATATTGGTTCGGGTCACACGATCCAATAAAACCCGGTACCACTAACGGGTGATAATGGGTATAAACGAGTTTAATCGTGTAAGAGTACAAACCCAAACACGACCCGTTATGATAACGGTTCTACCGTGTTGACCCGTTAATGACCCAAACCCGATAAGACTAAACCCATTAACTTATAATTTCGTGTCGTGTCGTGTCGTGTTATCGTGTTGTGCCTCATTTTGCCAGGTCTACTCGTGACTACGCAGTCGGTTCCTACGAGTCACATTGGTCCCGTGCGAGGGGTATATGATTCTTATGGGACCATTTTAAGGCTGTTTTACGTTTTCACCCTTTGATGGCAAGTTTTCATGCTTAAGTCTATTTTTTATGAAATTTCCGTTGTACATTCTCACCGGGAGCCCCGTGACTACCTGATCGGTTCCTACGAGTCACATTGGTCCCTTGCGAGGGGTTTGTGACTCTTACGGGACCATTTTAAGACTTTTTTACGTTTTCGCCCTTCGATGGCATGCTTTCATGCTTAAGTGTATTTTTTTATCAAATTTCCATCGTACACTCAAACCGGGAGTCCCGTGACTACGCGGTCGGTTCCTACGAGTCATATTGGTCCCGTGCGAGGTTTTTGTGACACTTACGGGACCGTTTTAAGGCTGTTTTACGTTTTCACCCTTCGATGGCATGTTTTCATGCTTACGTCTATTTTTTTTAAATTTACGTCGTACACTCCAACCGGGCGCCCCGTGACTACGCCGTCTGTTCCTATGAGTTACATTGGTCCCGTGCGAGGTGTTCGTGACTCTTACGGGACTATTTTTAAGGCTGTTTTATATTTTCACCCTTTGATGGCATGTTTTTATGCTTAAGTCTAATTTTTTGCAAATTCACGCCGTACACTCAAATCGGCATCCCCGAGACTACGCGGTCGGTTCCTACGAGTCACATTGGTCCCGTGCGAAGGGTTCATGACTCTTACGGGACCATTTTAAGGCTGTTTTACATTTTCACCCTTTGATGGCATGTTTTCATGCTTAAGTCTATTTATTTATAAAATTTCCGTCGCACACTCAAACCGGGAGCCCCGTGACTACGCGGTCGGTTCCTACGGGTCACATTGGTCCCATGCGAGGGTTTTGTGACTCTTACGGGACCGTTTTAAGGCTGTATTACGTTTCCCCCTTTGATGGCATGTTTTCATGCTTAAGTCTAATTTTTTCAAATTTACGTCGTACACTCCAACCGGGGGCCTCGTGACTACGCGGCCGGTTCCTACGAGTCACATTGGTCTCGTACGAGGTGTTCGTGACTCTTAAGGGACCGTTTTGTGCTTGTTTTATGTTTTCACCCTTCGATGCCAAGTTTTGATGCATAAGTCTAACTTTTCGCAAATTTATGTCCTACACTCATACTGGGAGCGCCGTGACTACACGGCCGATTCCTATGACTTACATTGGTCCCGTGCGAGATGGTCGTGACTGTTACGGGACCGTTTTGTGGCTATTTTACGTTTTTACCCTTCGATGGAATGTTTTTTACGCTTAAGTCTAACTTTTTATAAATTTACGTCGTACACTCAAACCGGCAACCCCGTGATTACGTCGTCTGTTCCTATGAGCTACATTGGTCCCGTGCGAGGTGTTCGTGACAATTACGGGACTGTTTTTAAGGCTGTTTTATATTTTCACCCTTCGATGGCTTTTTTTTATGCTTAACTCTAATTTTTTGCAAATTCACGTCGTACACTCAAATCGAGATCCCCGTGACTACGCGGTCGGTTCGTACGAGTCACATTGGTCCCGTGCGAGGGGTTTGTGACTCTTACGGGACCGTTTTAAGGTTGTTTTACGTTTTCACCCTTCGATGGCATGTTTTCATGCTTAACTCTATTTTTTATCAAATTTCTATCATACACTCAAACCGGGAGCCCCGTGACTACGTGGTCGGTTCCTACGTGCCACATTGGTCCTGTTCGAGGGTTTTGAGAATCTTATTGGACCGTTTTAAGGCTGTTTTATGTTTTCACCCTTCGATGGCATGTTTTCATGCTTAAGTCTATTTTTTTTCAAATTTACGTCCTACACTCCAACTGGGCGACTGGTGACTACGCGGTCGGTTCCTATGAGTCACATTGGTCTCGTGCGAGGTGTTCGTGACTCTTACGGGACCGTTTTGTGCTTGTTTTATGTTTTCACCCTACGATGGCAAGTCTTGATGCTTAAGTATAACTTTTTGCAAATTTATGTCCTACACTCAAACTGGGAGCGCCGTGACTACACGACCGATTCCTATGACTTACATTGGTCCCGTGCGAGATGTTCGTGACTCTTACGGGACCGTTTTGTGGCTGTTTTACGTTTTTACCCTTCGATGGCATGTTTTTTATGCTTAAATCTAACTTTTTATAAATTTACGTCGTACACTCAAACCGGAAGCCCCGTGACTACGTCGTCTATTCCCGTGAGTTACATTGGTCCCGTGCGAGTGGTTTATGACTCTTACTGGACCGTTTTAAGGCTATTTTACATTTTCACCCTTTGATGGCATGCTTTCATGCTTAAGACTATTTTTTATCAAATTTCCGCCATACACTCAAACCGGGAGCCCCATGACTACACGGTCGGTTCCTACGAGTCACATTGGTCCCGTGCGAGGGGTTTGTGACTCTTACGGGACCGTTTTAAGGTTGTTTTATGTTTTCCCCCATTGATGGCATGTTTTCATGCTTAAGTCAATTTTTTATCAAATTTCTGTCATAGACTCAAATCGGGAGACTCGTGACGACGCGGTCGGTTCCTACGAGTCACATTGGTCCCGTGCGTGGGGTTTGTGACTCTTACGGGACCGTTTTAAGGGTGTTTTACCTTTTCATCCTTCGGTGGCATGTTTTCATGCTTAAGTCTAATTTTTTTCAAATTTACGTCGTACACTCCAACCGGGCGCCTCGTGACTACGCAGTCGATTCCTACGAGTCACATTGGTCCCGTGCGAGGGGTTTATGCCTATAACGGGATCGTTTTAAGGCTGTTTTACGTTTTCACCCTTTGATGGCATGTTTTCATGCTTAAGTCTATTTTTTATCAAATTTCCGTCCTACACTCAAACCGGGATCCCCGTGACTACCTGGTCGGTTCCTGCAAGTCACATTGGTTCCGTGCGAGGGGTTATGACTCTTACGGGGCCATTTTAAGGCTGTTTTACGTTTTCACCCCTCGATGGCATGCTTTCATGCTTAAGTCTATTTTTTTTATCAAATTTCCGCCGTATACTAAAACCGGGAGCCCCTTGACTACGCGGTCGGTTCCTACGAGTCACATTGGTCTTGTGCGAGGTGTTTGTGACTGTTACGGGACCGTTTTAAGGATATTTTACATTTTCACCCTTTGATGGCATGTTTTCATGCTTAAGTCTATTTTTTATCAAATTTCTGTCGTACACTCAAACCGGGAGCCCCGTGACTACGCGGTCGGTTCCTACGAGTCACAATGGTCCCGTACGAGGGTTTTGTGTCTCTTACGGGACCGTTTTAAGGCTGTTTTATGTTTTCACCCTTCGATGGCAAGTTTTGATGCTTAAGTCTAACTTTTCGCAAATTTATGTCCTACACTCAAACCGAGAGCGCCGTGACTACACTGCCGATTCCTATGACTTACATTGGTCCTGTGCGAGATGTTCGTGACTCTTACAGGACCGTTTTGTCGCTGTTTTACATTTTTACCCTTCGATGGCATGATTTTTATGCTTAAATCTAACATTTTATAAATTTACGTCGTACACTCCAACCGGAAGACCCGTGACTACGTCGTCTATTCCTGTGAGTTACATTGGTCCCGTGCGGGGTGTTCGTGACTCTTACATGACTGTTTTTAAGGCTGTTTTATATTTTCACCTTTCGATGGCAGGTTTTGATGCTTAAGTATAATTTTTTGAAAATTTACGTCGTACACTCAAACCGGGAGTGCCGTGACCACGCGGTCGGTTCCTATGGCTTACATTGGTCTTTTGCGAGGGGTTTATGACTCTTACGGGACCGTTTTAAGACTGTTTTACATTTTTACCCTTCGATGGCATGTTTTTAATGCTTAAGTATACCTTTTAATCAAATTTCCGTCGTACACTCAAACCGGGAGCCCCGTGACTACGCGGTCGGTTCCTACGAGTCATAATAGTCCCGTGCGAGGTGTTTGTGACTCTTACGGGACCGTTTTAAGGCTGTTTTACGTTTCCACCCTTCGATGGCATGTTTTCATGCTTAAGTCTAATTTTTTTTAAATTTACGTCGTACACTCCAACCGGGCGCCTCGTGACTACGTCGTCTGTTCCTATGAGTTACATTGGTCCCGTGCGAGGTGTTCGTGACTCTTACGAGACTGTTTTTAAGGCTGTTTTATATTTTCACCCTTTGATGGCATGTTTTTATGCTTAAGTATAATTTTTTTAAAATTCACGTCGTACACTCAAATCGGGAGCCTCGGAAATACACGGTCGGATCCTATGAGTCACATTGGTCCCGTGCGAGGAGTTCATGACTCTAACGGGACCGTTTTAAGGTTGTTTTACGTTTTCACCCTTTGATGGCATATTTTCATGCTTAAGTCTATTTATTTATTAAATTTTCGTCGTACACTCAAACCGGGAGCCCTGTGACTACGCGGTCGGTTCCTACGAGTCACATTGGTCCCTTGCGAGGGGTTTGTGGCTCTTACGGGACCATTTTAAGGTTGTTTTACGTTTTCACCCTTCGGTGTCATGTTTTCATGCTTAAGTCTAATTTTTTTCAAATTTACGTCGTACACTCCAACTGGGCGCCTCGTGACTACGCAGTCGGTTCCTATGAGTCACCTTGGTCCCGTGCGAGGGGTATATGACTCTTAAGGGACCGTTTTAAGGCTGTTTTATGTTTTCACCCTTTGATGGCATGTTTTCATGCTTATGTCTATTTTTTATCAAATTTCCATTGTACACTCAAACCGGGAGCCCCGTGACTACCTGGTCGGTTCCTACGAGTCACATTGGTCCCGCGCGAGGGGTTTGTGACTCTTAAGGGATCGTTTTAAGGCTGTTTTACGTTTTCACCCTTCGATGGCATGCTTTCATGCTTAAGCCTATTTTTTATCAAATTTCCGTCGTACACTCAAACCGGGAGCCCCGTGACTACGCGGTCGGTTCCTACGAGTCATATTGGTCCCGTGCGAGGTGTTTGTGACTCTTACGGGACCGTTTTAAGGTTGTTTAACGGTTTCACCCTTCGATGGCATGTTTTCATGCTTAAGTCTTATTTTTTTTAATTTACGTCGTACACTCCAGCCGGGCGCCTTGTGACTACGCCGTCTGTTCCTATGAGTTACATTGGTCCCGTGCGAGGTCTTCGTGACTCTTACGGGACTATTTTTAAGGATGTTTTATATTTTCACCTATGATGGCATGTTTTAATGCTTAAGTCTAATATTTTGTAAATTCACGACGTACACTCAAATTGGGAGCCCCGGACTACGCGGTCGGTTCCCACGAGTCACATTGGTCCCGTGCGAGGGGTTCATGACTCTTACTGAACGTTTTAAGGCTGTTTTACATTTTCACCCTTTGATGGCCTGTTTTCATGCTTAAGTCTATTTATTTATCAAATTTCCGTCGTACACTCAAACTGGGAGCCCCGTGACTACGTGGTCGGTTCCTACGGCTCACATTGGTCCCGTGCGAGGGGTTTGTGACTCTTACGGGACCGTTTTAAGGCTGTTTTACTTTTTCAACATTCGATGGAA